>OZ017793.1:2362837-2483343 GCA_963969325.1 Lycopodina hypogea | reverse complement strand
AAGAAGGAAACTAGGCATTTGGATCCAGTAAGGATGGAAATATGTACTGTTATGCATAAACCTTCTAGCAGGATTGCTGACTGGGGATTTGATGTCTGGTTGTGCTAAATACATATTGGCTAGCTCTGTCCACCCACATTGATACAGCAATTAATGGAGGACACAGAATACACCTTTTACCTACCTCATAATAATGTCTACTTCTCTTTGCTGTTGTCATGGCATTTTATCAGCATGGAATAGCTAGACACCATAGCTGTGTTGGCTACCATGATTACATGCTGTCCTAAATATCCATCATTGCCCCAGCAAATACCCGTCAGGTCCCCAGCAAATACCCGTCAGGTCCCCAGCAAATACCCGTCAGGTCCCCAGCAAATACCCGTCAGGTCCCCAGCAAATACCCGTCAGGTCCCCAGCAAATGCACAAATGCCATGAGCAATAAAATATTCCAGTTGAAGAAATAGGAGCAATGCAGAGTCAAATGGACTGGATTGGGAGGGCTATTCAATTTCTCAGCTGTTCTGACAATACAATGCCTCAAGTGAGATTCTTTGTGGTCAAACAATCAATTTAGAAACAACTATTATCAGCTAGTATCCCCCCCCCCCCCCCCCAAAAAAAAACAACAAAGAAAAAAAAAACAATAGCAAAGAACAAGAAACAATAACTACACGGAAGACACCAGTGCTGCAATTTACCACTGGATAAGTATGTGTGGGGGAAAGTGCTAGAGAATGAGGGAATAGGACTAGCTATAGAGCTGCTGATTTCATGCAATACATGAGTCCATACAAGGTCTCCTTGGCATGCTTTCAAAGCATTGAGCTATAGGTGGTTTGAACTGGAAGTGGTTCGATCTGGAAGTGAATTGAACTGGAGTTAACAACTATAGGTGCCACACTAACCATGCTACCAAATAAAGAAAATAATTATTCCACTTTTTTTCCAACATCTAAATTAGATTTAACCCAACCTTGCTCATACCATTAAGAACCTCTATCATAGCATAAGTACAAGTCATTACATTGTTATGATAAATAGAGAAAACAAAAACAACAAACTAACCACAACTATGGGAAAATCAACACACCTGCTAAAAGTAGACAGTTGGTTTACATTGCATTGTTTGTGTGCCACCATTGAGCTATCTTTGTTCTGATACTGCCTGCCATTGGATGGATTGTTCTAGACAACTAGTGGTGGTCAGCTTCAAAGCAGGATTGCTCCAATGCAACAAAGGGGCTAGCATACATTTTTTCTCCAGTAACTGGATCACCTCATTCCATTCGTTCATCTGTTCATATTCCCACACATGCACAACTGAGACATTGCACCCGTAGCTTCTCCATTACCACACACACTCATACTATCATCCATCTCCCAATCTGCTTGCCTTCTTCTCTTGAGCAGACCTGCAGATCTGCTGACCCTTTGAACATCAGCTTTACCTCGTCCTGACCTGCCACTACCTAGCAAGTTTCTTACTTTACCATCGATTCATCCTTCACTAATCTAGAACTCTTTCTCCAGTTCCTATTTTAAGTCCCTCCCACTTCTTCCCAAGTTATCTCCACCCTCCTGCCCCTGATGGCCCCAACTCACACCCATCTTCTCAACACTTGATGCTCCTCCCCACTATCACATCTATCTGGAACTTCTCTGCAAGCTTCCAAGAAAAATTTCCTGCCTTCATTTCTGCCCCAACCACCAGCTAGCCAACATACAGGCTCATGGCCAACATACTGGCTCATCACCAACATACTGGCTCATCACCAACATACTGGCTCATCACCAACATACTGGCTCATCACCAACATACAGGCTCATCACCAGCTGCTCTTCACCACCAGCTTCAATACCTCCCCTCTGACTGTGCCCATGACAACACTTGGGCTAACACTTTGGTTAAATAAATTGTGGGAAATACTCACACTGACATCCTCACCACGAAAATAATAACTCTTTTTCTTTTTAATTAAAACAGATATCTTTGAAAAAGGCAATGCATATCTGTATTTTGATTAGCATTAATTAGCTAATAACATTCAATTCATTTCAAAAGAGAAATAGCTTCTACTAATTTGAAGTGGTCTTAGAATAAGACCTATTCACACACTGTAAAGCATTCACAATCCAGTCCCACACTTTTGTATGACCACCCACACCTACAGTTTGTGCACTACTATGCAGTTTACCAGTGACCAGGTTTGTTATTGCAACATTATATTACCAGGGTAAATTAAAACACTAACAAGATCTACAGCTAGTAAATCTTAAAGACAACATACGTTGGCCTAAGCCCACATTGGAAAAAAAATTTTTTTTGCTGACCCACTTAAAAAATAACTTCAAAAATAACATACCACTTTTAGCGTATAGAAGTGCGCCAAATAGAAGTAGGAAGCACTTCATTTTCTCCTCTATCCCAGAGTAGTGCGAAAGAGGAACGAAATAACTCTTGGATAACCACCAGCGGTTATAATGCCAGAGCTGGTACAACAGATATAGTAAATGCAAAGTGCGGAAGATCCAAGGTGTGGCCCAAGTGTAATTAATCACCACTACTAAATAACTTCCCGTCTAGGTAGAGGAGGGACGGAGTTCGTCTACAATGAGCCCCGCCTATTTCCCCACCAACACTTCACATCAGCTGGAAAATGGCCTCTTTCGAGCAGCGTTCCAAGAGCCAGGGTAGAGCCACATCTAGTAGCTCCGGGTCTATGGAGGTCGTAGAGAAGCCCAGGACAGCTACGGTGTCGGTGGACGACTCTGAGACCTGGGTTGAGTCTAAAAGATATACTGTGTATAAAGTTGTTGTCAAAATTCAAGGACGAGCCTACTTCATCTTCAGAAGGTGCTAAGTGATAAACATAGTCCACCTGTTGTAATTAAATAGAAAAACACCAGAACCTGGTGTTACAGGTTATGTTTTATGCTCAATAGCAATGTTTTTAACTCCTGGATGTGAATTAAACCACAGGTACAATGAGTTCCATGAACTGTTTGAGAAGTTAAAGAAGAAATTCCCAACAGAAGCCAGCTCTCTCAAGTTGCCAAGGAAAAGGTTTATTGGAAATAATTTTGACCCAGACTTCATCCAATCCAGAAAAGAAAGACTACATCAGTTTGTATTGGAAATGATCAAAGTAGGAAACTTGGGTTGCTTCTCATCTATTGTCCACCCCACCTTATCTCCCCTCTCTATATCTTCATCTCCCCTGCCTAAGTTTCTTGTCCTTCCATTCCCTCTCTCTGTTGGTACATCATTCCTCTCCCATGTCTTTGCTCCCATCTTCACCTCAGGTCAAATAACTTTTAAGCCTCCCAGTTTGAAAAAGACATGCATGGGAAAATATATGCGTAAAACTGACGCTAGCAATAAGAAATAGAATGTAGAACCAAAGGAAAGTCTGTTAAAGATATTTTTAATGTATTTATAGAAACTGATATTAAGTAAATAAATAAATGAGAAAAAATAGCAAGATTTTACAAAAAGATTGATGAAGTTACTTATAATTTTGTTTTGATGTATTAGTATGTGATCATAGGTCTGTGTGGGTGTATCTAGGTTTGATTGTGAATGTTAGTGGTGTGTGTGTGTGTACAAATGTTCAACCATCTCCTGCTCAACCTCTCCTTGGCAACTCTCTCCTGTTCGACCCTCTCCTATTCAACCATCTCCTGTTCAACTTTTTCCTGTTCAACCCTCTCCTGTTCAACTCTCTCTTGTTCAGCCCTCTCCTGTTCAACCCTCTCCTGCTCAACTCTCTCTTGTTCAGCCCTCTCCTCGGCAATCCTCTCCTATTCAACCCTCTCCTGTTCAACCCTCTCCTGTTCAACCCTCTCCTGTTCAACCCTCTCCTGTTCAACCCTCTCCTGTTCAACCCTCTCCTGTTCAACCCTCTCCTGTTCAACCCTCTCCTGTTAATGTTGGTGTGTGTGTGTGTGTGTTGGTATTATCCACATGCTTTCACATACATACAGATATTCACACAAGCATAATAATTTTTTTTTTATATATTTTGTTTGTTATTTTGTTTTATTTTCTGAAGTACTTTATCATTTCATTTCCTTAACACTGTTATATTTTATTTATCTAATTATTTACTTATATATTTATTTAATTATTTACTTATTAATATCTATTTATCCTTTTAGATTTTTTTCTTTTGGTTGATCTATTTTACCTCCTGTCTGCTATTTTATTTATTTAAGCACCTTATTCCAACCAGAGAGGCTCTAAAGTTACCTGACTCTTCGCCCCTAGTTAAATCATGTTCTCACATTTTCTTACTTTGCATTTGCTAGATTCCGCATGTCATGGAATTCACTCCTGTTCGAGACTTCCTCTCCGTGGATGACCAGCGAGCCACGTTTCAAATATACGACAATGAAACCATAGATGAAACAAATGATTCAGGTGGGGACTCTTCTATAGACGACCAGTTCCGTATGGATCTTGGAGGTACTGAAATGGAGACAGCAAAGATCTCTGACTTTAAATTGTTGAAGGTTGTCGGAAAAGGCAGTTTCGGCAAGGTGAATGCATAGTTAAATATAAAGGCATGTATCCACTGCACATTGAGTTCAAAATATAGAATATGTACGGTTTGGAGGTGCAGGAAAAAGAATTTTTTTTGTGTATGTTCTTTCTCTAAACTAAACTTGAAAGTTTCATAGCAATAGTAGGTCAAACTTGGAGCTACCACTATGCAGCAGTCTTTGGTGAAATAGAAGCCCATGGAGAACAGCAGGCTATCTGGGTTAAAATATATTTGGTGGCTAACTCATGAGAGGCTTAACTAGCTACACAGCTAGCTAGAGAACTAAAGCTGTTAAGCTCGTTCTTCTTAACTTCTGAGCTTCATACTATAGCAACCTGAAATAACCTTTCCCTCAGCTCTCCTCCTTTTGTGCAGCAAATGTTTCCTAAATGTTTTGTATGCACATCTGTAGACAGCTAGTCAGCCAGAGAAAAACAATAAATTTATTTATACTCATTTTTTCTTTGCAGGGTTTTTTTGTTTTATTTTTTGTCCTAGAGTGGAAACAACAAACTCATTTTTTTTTATTATTATTATTCAGGTAAAATGAGGGTAAATTATGATTTCACATCAAACTTTGGCATAGTGTGGAAAGGCTTTAAGGTGCACGTAATGCCAAGGGGAGTGAGTGAGAGATCCTATTTGTAGTGTATATATCACTTATAGTAAATGTAATAGCCCTAGCCCTAGCCCTCCCCCTCCTTTCCCCAGGAATTTTTTCATCTTATGCACTAATACATTTGCTTGTGCAGGTCACCATGGTAGTCAATAAAAGGCAAAGTCTCTATGCCTGTCTATTTGTCAGTTATGAGGTCTGCTCATGAAAATATTTCCCACTAGATTCTTAATTAGAAAGTCATTGTGGTTATGCTCGAATGGAGCATGCTGCCACATGCTAGCATTAGCAGTTGTGTTTGCACTGTTATCAGGTGTGATGTTCAGTGCCTAGAAGCTGATGTGAATGGTGGAGTGATTAGTAGACTAGGTAGATGATTCACAACAAAACTTCCAAGAAGGAAGACTCTTCCACCTTGGCTTGTGTTTGATGCATATCTTTGAACTTTAAGTCATAAAGGATACCTCTATTATTATAGTTGTCCCTTCAGCAAGACGGTGAAGAGCCATTGTTGTTGAAAGATGTTAACTTTTAACTTTGTCTAACATATACCTTCACTACTATAGGCAAGTGTGGCTGTATACAGTGGAGAAGCCATGCTGATGGAATCTTGTCAAGCAATTCAAGTTTCCATCTATTAAATTTATTTTCCGAAGCAGTAATAATATTGTAGGATGGTATTTAGCTGGCAACGATATTCTAATTCTGTTATATATAATTATTAAACTTATTTCAATGTCCGTCATAGTGAAGCCTGGAATGTTCTAGTCCAAAAAAAGTTCATAACTGAATATGTGTGTGCTTATTATACTCTGATAGCAATCATTAGGAATTTACTAGAGTGATATTGTTTAGTTATTGAAATATGTTGTGATTAAAAACAATGCATTTAAGTTAATATGTTAGGTTTCAATCTGGTTTGGAGTTGATATTATCCAAGTTTAGTAATTATATTGTTTAGAGCACTATATATGGATGGATTTAGACGTGCAGCTGGTTGAAAATGATCTGTTTCAGTGGTTGTGAAACTCAGGTCTTAGTTTCAGAAGACCACTTTGTTGTTGTCCTACCCAGCTCCTAGTCAACCAGATCACCAGCACTCACATCTAGGTCACCTGCAGGCCATTGTGGGTTGTGTTGAAGTAGTCATGATGTTATAATATCTATAAGGAGATGCAGAAATATGCTACACCCCTACTATATGCTCAAGAAAGTGCAATGGTGTCAATAATTTGCCCTTTTTTGTTCAGGCATGATATGTAATCCTCAAATTTGTTAATTTTAAACCTATTTTTGAAATATCCAATTTTTAAAATTTTGATGGGGTATACTAACGTCAGCAAAGTATCAAATTATTCTATTTTTATACGTGATCTATGAACTTTTTTGTCCAACTATGGTCTCTCTCTCTCTTGCCAGGTATACTTGGGGAAACGCATTGCAACCAAGCAATACTATGCCATCAAGGTGCTTGAGAAGAAAGCCATCATCAAACGCAACGAAGTTAAGCACATCATGGCGGAGAGAAATGTCCTTCTAAACAATGTCAGCCATCCTTTCCTGGTGGGCCTGCACTACTCCTTCCAGACCAACAGCAAGCTGTACTTTGTCCTAGACTATGTCAATGGAGGCGAGTTGTTCTTCCACTTGCAGAGGGAGCGTGTGTTTGATGAACACCGGGCCAGGTGAGAGCGGGTCTTTAGATCCATTAATCAATGGATTTCCTTAATTTAAACAATAGAGTTCCTTAATTCAAACAATAGAGTTCCTTAATTCATACAAAATGTTTGTTTGGTGTTATCATAATTAACAATTAACCACAAATAGTGCATTACGTATTGGTATTTAGTTTCATTTCTTCCTCCTTCCCACCCCCCCCAAAAAAAAAACATCTTGTGATGGACACCCTCCTTGGTCCCCTGAATGTCCTGTGAAAGTTTGAAGAAGATTCTTCCAAAACTAAAGGAAGGGTAGGGATTACAGACAGACAGACAGACAGACAGACAGACAGACAGACAGACAGACAGACAGACAGACAACATTAGCTCAATTATAATAGGATTTCTTTTATGAAGCCAATTTTTTTAAAGTTGGGTCAAAACCTATGCTTATGACATTTTTCAGAGAAGTTCCCCATAGGACAGATAGCAGAGAGATAGGGAGACATAGAGACATCTCTCTTTATTGATTACATTTGTTACCATGGTGACCTGCATATGTGTTTACTATATCTCCTTAGCAATGGCCATACTATATCTGGTGCATTAATAGTCCAGCACAAAATGCAATGAGTGCATGGTTTTAAAAATTAAAAAAATGAAAGAAATATTTCTTTAATCACTTGTGGTCAGTATTTGGAATACATTTCAAAATAAAGAAGATATTGGAATGTAAAACATCACATAAACATACATCCTCTCTCACAAACAAGCTGAAGAACCATCTATCTGTCTGTGTGTTCCTTGTGGCAGTTGGTTTGTTTGTGGTTTCTGGTTAGTGCATCTTGAAACCCCAGCACAGAAACTGGCTACTGCCAAAATGCATTTATTCCTCTGTCACTCTACTTCTGTTCTCCCCCCCCCCCCCCCCCCCCCTCTATTTGACCATGGACCCATGCCTAAGTGCACCAATCTTATGTGTTCTGTAAATTGGTCCTGCATCCACTCCACACACACCCCTCTCTCTTGTGCCTGGGCAATTATTGTGTTGTTTGTTATTATTGGTTGCCTGTAATGATTAAGCTATGTTTTGTACCCACCCCATCAGGTTCTATGCTGCAGAGATCACTTCAGGGCTGGCCTACCTGCATAGCATGAACATTATCTACCGTGATCTCAAGCCAGAGAACATCCTGCTGGATGGCCAAGGTCATATTGTCCTCACCGACTTTGGCCTCTGCAAGGAGAACATGAAGTTTGGTGTGACTACCGACACCTTCTGCGGAACTCCCGAGTATCTTGCTCCAGAGGTTCTGAGGAAGCAAGAATATGGCCGATCGGTGGATTGGTGGTGCCTGGGTGTGGTCACGTATGAAATGCTTTACTCACTTCCTCCGTTCTACTCCCGTGATGTCACTGCAATGTACGAAAACATTCTCCACAAGCCACTCAAGCTTCGTGCACACATCAGCCAGAGTGCTAGGAACCTGTTGGAAGCTCTTCTGCAGAAGGACAAAGCTCTTCGCTTGGGTTCAGGGAAAGGAGATGCTCAGGATATCATGTCCCACCCATTCTTCCGGACCATAAATTGGGACAAGCTGTACCGGAAAGAGTGTGTCCCTCCCTACAACCCTAATGTCAGTGGTGAATTGGATTTGCAGCACTTTGACCGTGAGTTCACACAAGAGAGGGTTGAAGACGATACTTCGTCTCCTTCCAGGACCAATGAAGTCTCGGTCAGTGTAGCAGACGATACGTTTGCAGGATTTTCGTACATACCTCCACCACCAGAGGAAATGTCTTGACTTATGCTTTTATGTTTGTGCTTTTGATGGTGAAATTTATTTTTCAGTATATTTGGTGGAATTGTTTTTGGCTCTGACTAGTTGTTTATATGTATTGATTTCATTTTTGACATGTTGTGCACATGTATTTATTATGTTTACCATATATTTTCTTGTTTATAATAATGATAATGGGCACTGTCTGCATATTTATGTATGTTAACAACAAAAAAAATCTTGTCCTACTAACTTGTGTATGATCCATTTTATGTACTCTCAAAGAAGTGACTATGATATTAATATATGTTTGCCGCATAAAATTGGTGGCAAACATAAACAACCATATACATGCTTATGCATAAACAACTTCCTCATAACACTATGTTACAGGTAATTAAACCAAATGCAGCTTGGTGCTTGTGGTAACCCAATAAAATTTAAAAAAAAAATGGAGTAGTGGGGTGGGATGAACATTCCCTGAAGGTATATATATATATATATATTATACCAGACTTTGCCTGGGATACAATGATATGCCCACAGGAAATGTGTGACATAGTGTTACCCAACCAATTTCCCTACCAGATTCAAATTGTTTTTGTGCTTCAGGAGGGGTGGTGGTTTTCTTTATCCATAGGATGGGTAATTTTTGTAGTTATTTTAAAACCCTTCCCTCATCCCTCACTCGATGTGCCCCTGTCAAATTTTATCCCTATGCTCCTAGCAGTTGAAAATAGAAACAAGAGCAGTCCTGTGATAAGAGCTGTGGCAAATAATTACTACAATATTAATTAAAACTTATTGTTTTAGACCAGGCCAAGTAATTGGTTAGAGTTGTGGTAAAATTTACAACTTTTTGGATTCTATACAGTAAAAGAACCTTGTTGTTGTAACAACAAACTTTGGTGTTTCCATACCATAAACAATTTGTTTGTTTTAAATCCATTCTTACACACAAAAAAATATATATGATGTATCCACACCCCCCCCCCCTCCAAAAATTCCAGGTCTTCTCAAAGATATTTGTACATTTTAAAAAAGCAATTCCAAATTTTTTTTTTTTTTTTTTAATTATACCCCACTGACACTAACTGTGTATGCCAAATTCCATCCTGATTGTCCCAATGGTTATACACAAATAGAAATAGATTGATAGGCAAAATTGATGCAATTACAAAATTTAGCATGCAAAAAAAATTATTCCCCACCCACACCAAATGCTCACGCCAACTTTTATCACAATCAGCTTAACCCCAGCTTAATCACCTTAACCCCAGCTAAATCTCAGTGGTTATACACCAGTAGGAAAATATAGATATGAAAATGCTGCATTCAGGATTAATTATAGTTTTAGACCTTACCTACCCAGAGTGTTCATGCTAAACTTTATCCCAATTGGCCTATCGATTCTCCAAGTCCTGCAACTGACAAGTGCTCATATCAAATTTCATCACACTCAGCCTAGCAGTTACACATTAGAAAAAGATGGATGGGGAAAATACTGTAATTCAGGTTTATAATGATAATTTTTTTTAAAGAAAGTGAACTGTCCCATCCATCTCTGACAGCCAGCTCTGTGGTTACACAGAAAGAAAATTATTAGAAAGAAAGGCAAGTATTGCAATTCAAAGTTTAATTACATAGAAAGTACTTCAGCCACACATGACACACTCCCTAGTGCTTATGTCACATTTCATCTCAACTCAGACAGACATGTACTGCGCGCGCGCACGCACACACACACACACACACACACACACACACACACACACACACACACACACACACACACACACACACACACACACACACACACACACACACACACACACACACACACACACACACACACACACACACACACACACACACACACACACACACACACACTTACTTACTTAGAAGCTGCCCATGGTACGAAGTACCATGATGGCAGTGTCCTGGATGAATCCAGGACCAATGGCAATAAACTTAGCTTATGATGGCATCACACAGAAATGTTGGTGTCTGGTCAGATCTCCTTGTCTTCGAAATTTCCTTCCACAGGCACAACTAAGTGTTCTTAATTCAGATTGCTTATTGCTTGTTAGCTGAACAGGTGTTCCATCACCTGGATGTTGAAATTTTCTCTACACCATCTAAACACAGATGAAACCACCCCTTCCTGTCCTGGCACAACTCATACCATCTATCATACACACCAATTGCCTGCAAATCCACTTTCAGAATATCCCTCCACCTCTTCTTTGCCCCGTGGCATGGTCTCTTCATGTTAAGCTCCCCAAACAACAATCTATTTGGAAGCCTTTCTTCATCCATGCGACCCACATGACCCAGCCATCTTAAACGCTGCTCCAGAATGATATCAGAGATGGAGTGCTGCAAGCCAAACCTATGTGATAGGCTATGAGATGTTAATCTTTCATTCCATTGTTGGTACCTCGTCACACCCAGGATTGTCCGAATACAACGGTTATGAAAAAAATTCAAACGTCTTGTATGCACAGCCTTCATTGTCCAAGTTTCAGCTCCATACAGTAATACAGCTAGAACAACTGCCCTATACACTGCTCTCTTTGTGGCCAATGAGAGGTCTTTGTTTTTAAATACTGGCACCCTCAAACATCCAAATGCTCTAGCTGCTCTAGCAATTCTTCTAGTCACCTCACTAGTGATCTCCCCATTTCTTGAGATGTTAGCACCCAAGTATGTGAAGTCCTGGACTACATCCACAGAGCCACCCTCCACCTGCACTGGTCTGACATCACTCTCATTCAATCCCTCACCAACAACCATCCCTTTTGTCTTCTCAGTACTCACAGTCAGCCCCCATTCACTTGCCACTTTTACAAACTCTGCTGCTACTGACTCAAAACTATCCCGAGAGGTTGCATACAATGCCACATCATCAGCAAACTGGGACTCAGTTACTCTCATCTCACTCAATCTAGACTTAGCTGTGCGGTCCCAACCAACTTCCTACCATGCTTATATAACACACTCACTCCTGCACCACTACTCCTATTGCGCCAATCAGCCACCATAGCACTAAAGTAGATATTAAATAATGTGGGTGCCAGGGTACATCCCTGCCGTAAACCATTCCGGACCTCAAACCTATCAGTTACAGTCGAACCCACTCTAACCTCAGCATGCATCCCCTCATGGAAAGACTTCACAACATTCAACATTTTTTCTGGCACACCATACTTCTCTAGGACCTTCCATAGGGCTTGCCTGGGCACTGAATCATAAGCCTTCCTCAAGTCTACAAACAACACATACAATGATTCACCATGTTCCCTCGCTTTCTCCACAAGCTGTCTAGCAACAAAAATCATGTCTGCACAACCACGTCCTTTCCTGAACCCACTCTGTGACTCTGGCAGAATTTTTTCAGCAATCACTTGCAATCTTCCCTGTACAATTCTGCCTAGTACCTTCCCTACCACATCCAACAAACTTATTCCACGCCAATGGTCACACTGCTTCAGGTCACCTTTCTTTGGGATTGGAACAACTACTGCGTCCTGCCAGTCTCTCACCACTTTACCTTCTTCCCACACCTTCTGCATCACCTCCAGCATTCTATCCCACAGATCTACACCACCATGGAGGATTAATTCAGGAAGGACACCAGACTTTCCTCCTGCCTTTCTCATCTTCAATTTGGTTAGAGCCTGCATCAATTCCTCTTCAGTTGGTGGCATATCCAAATCCAAGTGTGGTGGGAGTAGTGGCAGAGTGTCAATCACTTCATCATTGAATGCGCAGGGTATGTTAAGTATCTTTACAAAATGCTGATGCCATCTGGCTCTTACCTCCTCGGGACCCTGAGTCAAACTTCCATTTTCTTTCATGACAGCAGTGGGTCTTGTTGGTCTTCTTCCAGCATGAGCCAGCTGCAACTTCCTGATACTCTTCCACCTTGTGCAACCATCCTTTTTTGCAGCTTCCCCCTCCTTGGCAACCCTGAATATCCATTCTTCCTTAGCATTGTCCACTGCAACCTTTACCTTTCTCTGATGTCTCCTAAACTCCTTCCAGTTGGCTGAATTATTGCACTGTATCATCCTCAGGTGAGCATCATCCTTGACTTTGATCAGAGGTGACAACAACTCCTCACTATCCTCAAACCAGTCTGGTTGCTTCTTTTCCCTCTACCAACTACTCCCTCTGCAGCTGACACAATACAAGACTTCAGAGCATCCCAGTTGCACTCAATGGAATCTCCAGCTCTGAGTGGTCTAGCCAGCAAATGTTGCTCCAACACTTCACGGTATTCATCCCTCTTGGCAGGGGTTTTCAGTTTATGGATGGCAAAAGGCAAAGAAATCTTCTCTTTTCTTTTGGCAGAATGAGGAACAGTAACCTTTAGCTTAGCTCTTACAAGCTTATGGTCAGTCCAGCAGTTTGCTCCCCTCATCACCTGCACATCTCTGCAAACAACTCTCTGTTCAGCCCTCATCACGACAAAGTCTATCATGTGATATTTCTTTGTTGCTGGGTGTGTCCAAGTTCCTTGATAGATTTTCTTCTTTTGGAACCAGGTATTCATGATTGAGAACTGATTTAGTGCACAGAATTCCAAAAATTCCTCGCCCACAAAATTACGCTCACTCAAGCCATGCTTCCCTATAACACCTTGTCATAGATTATTCCCTGTGTCCAACACACCACCCTAGCATTGAAATCACCCAGCATAACAAGGATATCATTACATGGAATCCTATCTATTGTATCCTGAAAATCATCATAAAACTTGAGCTTAATGGTTGGAGGTGCCTTAGCTGTGGGTGCGTAAGCACACACTACTGATACATAAGTGCCTGATGCCTTTCCAGACCATCCTCCCTTTTTCTTTCCTGTGTGTACCCACTTCAATCTAGCTGATATTATTCTGGAACTAACTGCTTCCCACACCTCCCCTGCATTTTTCCATGCCAGTGTAGCCTTTTCGTCCAATGCTATTCCAACACCCTCATTCCTACTAGCTCTTTCCTGATCCCCTGGCAGAGGACGACCAGAGTGCAGAAAGGTATATCTACACACTGGCCACACATCCTTTCCAAACCACTTTGTCTCTTGGATTCCTGCAACAGATACACCGTATTTCCTCAATTCTCCCATTAACAAATCTATCTTCCTATCAATCTTCCCAGGCTTGCCACTATGGTTACCATGTTTAGCTACGCCCATTATTTGCTTCCTACAGATCCGCTCATCACCTGTACTAAAGTACGGACATTCCAGGTAGCTACTACTAAACTATTTCTATTTCTTTTTGACTTCTGCTTCACGTTCTGATCTTTTGTCCCAAAGCTGTTCTTTATTACCATTCTCTTGTGCTGAACTTTCTTAACTTTGGTTCGCAACACCAAAGAAAGTGAACTGCTATCAAAATCTGGACTACTCCACACCATTATAGACAGCTGCTTGTCAAGACTAGCCCCAAATGTTTATAACAAATGAGGTACTTGACTAGTTGGTAGGGTTTGTAGATAATACAGGTAAAACAAATGCAGTGGTAAATGAAATTAACTTATATACAAACCTAGTGTTAAATGAAATTAACTTATATTTGTAAAATGAAATGACAAGGTTAAAGTTCTGAATTGAACTTTACTTATAATAACTAGTACAATTTGGTGAGAGATAAATATAGCAATCATTCAAAAATTCAAAAAAAAATTTTTTTTCCCTTTTTTTTTTTTTTTTTTTTTTTTTTTGTGCTGAACTTTCTTATCTTTGGTTTGAAACACCAAACAAAGTGAATTATTATTAAAATCTGGACAACTCCACAGATTATAGACAGCAGTCTGTCAAGATTTAGCAACAAATGTTTACAACAAATGCGTTACCATGGTTACCACAATGAGTTACTTGACCAGTTGGTGAGGTACGTGACAAGTTGGTAGGGTTTATAGATAATACAAGTAAACAAATGTAGTGATAAATGAAATTAACTTATATACAAAGTGCTAGTGTTAAATAAAATTAATTTATATAGTACTCACTAATGATACCTGTGCAAGTTTAAAATGATTTCTGTTGTTATGGAAGTAGCCACTGGAAAGAGAATTTTAAGACTAGAATTATTCAAATTTCGGACTACCAACAGACTTCCAATTAGTTAAGTACAAGTGAAAATATCTGTAGAATAAAATGAAAAGGTTAAACCAGTGCCAAATTAACTTAACTTATTATAACTAGTAGAACTTGGAGAGAGCCAAATATAGCAACCATTCAAAAGTTCGAATTTTTTTTTATTTTTTTATTTTTTTTTTTTTTATTCATTTGGGAATAATATTTAGTTGCATGTTCATATGTAGCTAGCTAGACTGTATATAGCCCCACATCCAGACATGTTCACCAATCTGATGTGTTATCCAAATGTACCCTATAGATAAATATTAATGTATTAATTAATTGTACCCTTACAATAGCAAGTAGCCAATAAAACTGCAAAGGGACATATTAAATATATGCAAGGATCCAAAAGGGTCAATGAACCACACCAATTTAACTTAACAAACTGAATAAAGCCCTACTTGGTGATGAGTAAAAGTTTTTTCAAGAGTAAGACTGATGCTGGGTGAGAGTAATCTAGAACTGGAAGTGATTGTGAGTGCTGCCATGGTGCTTTTGGTGCAAGCCATTTATGGAGCAGTCCTTAAGTTTGATGAATATGAATCTGGTGTGATGGAGTGCTGGTGGAGTGCATTCCTTCACACAGAAACAGGCCTAACTAGCTAATGGTGGATATGAGCTAGAGTGAAGGTGTGGATTAAAATATTGGCTGTAGCAGATGAAATTCATTTCTAAAAGAAGTAGCTACAAATACAGTTAGCTATTTATATTATCTAGAAGAATATACCAACCTTGTCCCAGGCCAGAAATGTATTTGTAAAAATGATGAAATATAGCTATTTATATATACATATCTTATACTAAAAGAGCTAGTGGTGTTTATATATTTATATATTTTATATGTCCAGGATAAACTGCAAAATGTCTGTAAGGGTCCTGTTGAAAATTGGCAGATATGATATTCAGACAAGGAAAGTAACCTGCTATGTCCCACTCATCCAAACCCCATTGTTCAAGTGTAGTGACTGAATATTTCGATAAAAGGGAATGCACAGCCTTTTACATGCTACCACATCAAAGAGGGGTTAATACATTTCAACATGGCCTGCCAAGTTTTTTCCCCTGGGAAAAAAAAAAAAAAAAAAAAAACCTATCAGCAATTCCAGGGAGACAGAACCACACTAAGTTATGTGAAGCCATTTCACTGACGAAAGCTCAGCTGAGCGTCACTCTGTGAACCAGCCTTAATTCTAGGTATGAATATGGTTCTGCCTGTTAAGTGATAGATGAGGTTAGCATGTGACACAGATACCTATATCAATATATATAATAGCAAATCTTTTTTCCATATCAAGGCATAAATGTACTGAGTATGTAAAATCTTATCCAAACACAAGATGTGATACAATTAGTCTCCATGCTCCCCATGATTTAATTAATGGACATGGTGTTCACAAGCAATAAAATTTTTTTTAAAAATGCACAAATACAAACAAGAGTGGTTGGCACTAAGACCTGTGGCAAGTGATTATTATATAGTCTGTTCAACATTTGTTATATACTTAAGCTTCAGTCATTTATTGTTTCTAAATGTAGTCTTTATGTTACACTTTTTATATGTATTTTAATCATGATTAGTGTTCTTCATCTGTCTCCTTTTGGTGTCTTAAGGTGTTGTCTGGAAGGAGTAGTGCAAGCCCACCAGGAAAGGAAGGCTATCTAACCAATTACTATAATATTTATTCAAATCACGTGACTATCAATTTTCAAAAATCCCACCAAAAAATGCATTTAGAATCCACAGTTGTTCAAATCCACAGACAATTCGGGGTTAAATTTTTTTTTTTTTTTTTTTTTTTTTTTTTTTTGTTCAAATTGATTTTAATTAAAATTACTTACTGAAGTTAAGCACTGTTAGGCCTGCTCAGTACTTGGATGTGTGACCACCTTACAGTTGCTCAAATCTGCAGACAATTTCGGGGTTAAACTCTCTTTTTTTGTTCAAATTGATTTAATTACTGAAGTTAAACACTGTAAAGCCTGCTCAGTACTTGGATGGGTGACCACCTGGGGACAGCAGATCTTGTAGGTGGTTTCCCTTTTTTCCTTATTTTTCCCCCACCCTCTGCTCTCTCTTCTTACTTTATCGCAAAGGGCGTGATTTGACACGCTAAATTTAAAATTTCTCAACTCCTCAGAAATTTATGCCTACTCTTGATTTTTAAAATTCTTAACGAAGTAAAGCTATTAATTTGCTATAATTCATTCATCAATTCAATGCAGATTTTAAAAAAAATTTTGCATGGTTGAAATTTCAGCAATCATTCAAATCACGCACAATTTGACTATTAATTTGCAAAAATCCCACCAAAAATGCATTTAGAATCCACAGTTGCTCAAATCTGCAGATTTTTTGTACTATCCAGTATACATGCAATATAGAATCCACAGTTGTTCAAATCTGCAGATAATTTTGGGGTTGGGGTTTGGGGTTGAATTTTAATATCTTGTACAGAGACCAGAGTCCCATATTCAGTCAACTCTACTTTATTTGGACACTAATTTAGGACATTCCCTATTGCCAGTGTCCACAGATATGGATAATGGACTTGGTCACTTAAGATTGTCCAACAATGGTTTACTCATTCTCGCACAGATTTTCGAAAAGAAATTACTTCATCGCAAAAGGGCGCAATTTGACGAGCTAAATTTCAAATTTCTCAACACTTCACAAATTTACATCCCTACTTTGATTAAAACAATATTTTAGACCAGGCTAATTAGTTGTTTAGAACACTTAAGATAGAGTTAAGTTGTGGTAAGATTTACCACTTTTGGGTTTCCATGCATTAAAAAGATTTTGTTGTAAGACCTGTGGCAAATCTATATCTATAAATGTAAAAGACGTGTGTGTGTGTGGGCTCAATGCACAGCTAAATGGCTGAATGGATATCAACCTCTCCTGTTCAATTCACTCTTTTTTAACCCACTCCTGTCATCCCTCTTCGGTTCAACCGACTCCTGTTCAACCCTCTCTTGTTCAACCCTATACTCATCAACTTTCTCCTGTTCACCTCTCTCCTGTTCACCTCTCTCCTGTTCAATCTTCTCCTGTTTAGCCCTCCCCTTGTTAACTCTCTCCTGTTCTACCCCCTCCCCTGTTCAATCCTCTCCTGTTCAACCCACTCCTGTTCAACCTTCTCCTGTTCAACCCACTGCTGTTCAACTCTCTCCTGTTTTAACCGTCTCCTGTTCAAACTTCTCCTATTCAACCCTCTATTGTTCAACCCCCTCCTGTTCAACCCTCCCTGTTCAACCTTCTCCTGTTCAATCCACTCCTGTTTAACCCACTCCTGTTAGACTTTCTCCTGTTTTACCCCTCCCCTATTCAACCCTCTCTTTTTAACTCCTTACTTTTCAACCTCCTCTTTAACCCCTTCCTCTCTAACCCTACCCTGTTCAACCTATTTTGCTCAATCCTCTCTGTTCAAACCACTCCTGTTAATGTTGGTGCATGTGTGTGTGTGTGCATGTGTGTGTGTGTGTGTGTGTGTGTGTGTGTTTGTATGTGTGTGTGTTCGTGTGTTTGTGTGTGCATGCATGCAAGCATGCATGAGTGTATGCATGCATGTATGCATGCATGTGTACCTGCATGATGCGTGCTGAATGCATGCATGCGTAGCAATTCCAAACTTCATCTTACTACAATTTCTAATTTGCTGGTTTGTTCAATAACCACTCCCAGACTATTGAGCGCAAAGACTCAAATTTTCAGGGTTTGATGGGAGTCACCCACCCTGAGGACTAATAAGAAAGTTTGGTGAAAATTAAAGTAAAAACCCTGCTGTTGTATTTTAAAAAATTAATTTAAAAAAAAAATGTAGTAAACCACCCAACTTACTATAAGCCATATTGTGTAAACGCGTAGATCAGCACAACTGTGCCCAAACCACTCCCAAAAGAAAAGCTGATAGGATTTATGATAGCGCACTGCACACAGTCAGGATAATTTATCAGAATAGAAAAAAAAAATGTGAATGCCCACCACAAACCCCCCCCCCCTCACCACCTACCAGAAATAGTGGGTGGGACATGGGGACAGAGAATAAAATATATGCTAACTTCAGTTTCTACTTTTCCAGATAACCTCACCCAGCAAGTGTTGCTAAGCTGGAGTATTTGTAAAAAACAGCGCAGTTTGTTTTTTTTTTTTTAGCAACAAATATTTTTCAATGAAAGGAAGACCAGAATCCCAGACATTTTCAAATATTTTTAAAATCCTCTGACTGAAATATAATAACCAAAAAGGTGGACATGTCCAGGTAAAGCCTGACTTTGTGGTAGGCCTAAGCTAATGATGGAGATGAGCTATGGCAAAGTTGTGGATCAAAATATTGGCTATAGCAGGAAAAAATCATTTCTAAAAGGTGTATACATTGCTAGCTATATTAACTAGAAGAATATAACAACCTTGCCCCAGGCCATAAATGTAATTGTTATAGTGATCATATATAACTTTTATATACACATATAAAATAGCAAGTCCTTTTTCCCACTCAAGGCACTAAATGTATTGAATATGTAAAATCTTATCCAAACACATGTGATATAATTCGTATTATTGGTTGCCTGTAGTGATTATGCTGTGTTTTTTACTCACCCTATAGGGTTCTATGCGGTGTAAAGTTGTCCTTAGCAGTGTTGCACAAGTAGTGAATTTTGGAAACAAATTGGAAGAAAGAAGGTCTGATCGGAAAATTGCAAAATTTCTCAATGTCAGAAATTTTCAGCAAGAATCATGGATTTCGAACAAGTCAGACCATTGCCAGCTGCCCGTGCAGAAGATGAGACTGGAAGAGAATAACTTACTGTTTCTGAGAAATACATTCATAAGATTGCAGAAGGAAATAAGATCCTTACCAAGACAGCTGCATTCCAATTGCAACTGTTCATGCAAAGTACACTCAAGAGTAAGAATATCGGTGTCCACACTCCTTTCCATAAGATATTTAATCCCAGGGAAAACTGGAGTTTAACTGAACCATGATCAATCGGCTGGTATGGGACACCAGCATAAAGAATCTCTGGCTGGATGCAAATTCATACTAGGATCCAATGGGGAACCTTTCATTCCAACTGTTTAGCCTGGGTATGCTGAAAATGTTCTATCGTCCTTTTTTGAGTGCAGATAAGGGGGGCATAATACAAACACTGAAGCTCTCTGACTACAGATGAGAAGCACATAAGGCATACATTGAAGCTGAGATCGGAAGGAAAAGCGTAATATGTTCAAATATAAATTGTAATAGCTATGTGGTTTGGACACTAAATATAATCTCTGTTGGTATTTTTGTAGTGATCTTTTTCAAAAGCTGATAATAAGTAGTAACAAAAAGTAGTGCTTTTGAGCTGAATCCACCTGCTAATACTGGTCTTGAGTCACGAGTATTTCAATAGTACTTCTGTGAATGAAGAGGCTTGAATTACATTTGATTGGATACTCTACTCAGTGTGGTTATTCCTATCCTGTAGGTTTGTGAGGCTAAAAGTGCCAGAGGTGGTGCTTTGAAACTCTTCCACATTGGCTAGGTCAGAGTTGGCCATGCAACTATCCTACCAAACCACCATTAACTATAACCTGCTTTTCAGGGTAGGCACATCCTACAATGTGGGTAGTTTTTAGCCAAAAAAAATAGGGTCACCTAACAATATCTCTTCCTGTGGACATGTCAGGTCAAATGTGGCGTGTATATGTATATATATACATATATATGTATATACATATACATATATATATACATATATATATATATATATATATATATATATATATATATATATATATATATACACCAAATTTCATCTTACAAAAATTTCTAATTTGTTGGGTGTGATGGGAGTCACCCACTCTGGGAGCTTAAAGAAGTTTGGTGAACACATCATCAGCACAATACCACCCTAACCATTTCCAGCTCTTTTTGTTTACTGCTTTTTTAGCTCTGCGTGCCCCAAGCACCTAGGATGAGATAACAAACAACAGATCTACTATTATATAATGATGTCTTTGTTGTCTGTCCATATGATGAGTGCTCTCCTGAAACATTTTTCAGAAGAAAGGGGGGGGGGGGGGGGGGGGGGGGGTTTATTTTCTCCATCCATTGGATGGGTATTTTTCTAGTTATTTTAATCACACTTTCCCCCCCCCCCCCCTACACACACACACACACACTTGATGTGCTCATGCCAAATTTTGTCCCAGTCTGCCTAGCAGTTACAAATAGAAACAAGATCGGTCCTGCAGTAGGACCTGTAGCTAAATAATTACTATAATTTTATTAGGGCATAGTGTTATAGACCAGGAAAAATAATTGTTTAGAACACTTATGATGAGGTTAAAGAGCTTAGTTGTAATCACAGGGTTTCTATCTATATAAAAAGGAATGTGTATGTCTGCCTGTCCATAATGCTAAATGTGTTCGCTAATTAAAAGGGTACTTCCTGATGTCGGAGGTAGTTTTAATTTGGCATGAAGATGTGTGTAGTGGCAAGGTTAATGCCTATTTTCATAGAATTTTGCTAAAGATAATTTAACAGAAATAATTATCATTAGTTAAGTTTGACCATTTATTGGTCAAGAATAAAACTAACCACGCCCACTTGCTCTCCTATTTTTTGGTGTCTGGAGAACCCCACATTCCTATCATGGGATGTTAACATTGCCTAGTTTCTCTCCCACTCAAGTTGTACATGCGAGCAAAGTTTGAGGTCTCTATGTTCTAGGGTTTGGCAGTGCATTAGCCACATAGGTTGGTATATATAGTACAATTTTGGAGGGAAAGGGAGGAGCATAGCACACCAAATCTTGTACTATGTCACTTGGTCATAAAATTTTCTAAAGGGCAATAGGTAAGCACATACATACAATTTTGAATTTAGTAAAGTGAGTTTTACACTCTGGTGACAATCTAAGCGAGTCCACTGGCTAGTCAGTAAAAGGACGTAGTTGTAACCATTTAGTTGTGTCAACAAACTTTGGTGTTTCCATATCATTAATGATTTTCATTTTTGACAAAAATATATGGATGTATCCACCCCCCCCCCCCCCCCCCACACACACACACACCATTCTGAGTGTTCCCAGACCTGTGTGCCATGTGTAAAAAGAGAGTGAAGGGATATCTATATTTTTTTTAAAGCAATTCCAAATGTTATCTTTAATTTATACCCCAGTGACACCAACTGTGCATGCCAAATTTTATCCTGATTGTCCCAATAGTTATATACAATAGAAATAGACCAATAGGACAAACTACTGCAATTACAAATTTTAACATGTAAAAATTTTCCTCTCCCACCCCAAGTGCTTGTGCCAAATTTCATCTCAATTGACTTAATGGTTCTCTAAATCCCAGTGGTTCTCTAAACCCCAGTGGTTGTACACAAATAGGAAAATAGAGATAAGAATATGCTGCATTCAAAATTATTTATGGTTTTAAATACCCCACCTACCCCTAGTGTTCATGCTAAACTTTATCCAATTGGCCAAGCAATTCTCCAAATCCTGCAAGTCACAGTGCTCATGTCATATTTCATCACACTCCGCCTAGCAGCTACACATAGGAAGGATGGATATGCAAAAATACTGTAATTCAGTTGTGTTTTTTTTTTTTTTTTTTTAAGAAAGTAAACTGTCCCCTCCATCTCCAACTGTGCATAAAAATTTCATCCCAATCATCTCTGTCTGTGGATACACAGAAAGAAAATTATAAAATAGATAGGCAAGTATTACAATTCAAAATTGAATTACATAGAAACTACTCCAGCCACACAGTGACAGATTTCCAAGTGCTTATGTCAAATTTCATCTCAATTGCCCAATGGCCCCCAAATCCTGCAACTCAGACAGACATCAACTTCACACATACACACAATATATATTCATTTGGGAATAATATTTAGTTGCATGTTCATATGTAGCTAGCTGGAGGTATACAGCCACATCTTGACATGTCCACTTATTTGATGTGTTATTGAAATGAACCCTTTAAACAAATTTTAATGTAATAATTAATTTTACTAGCTAATGGTGGAGATGAGCTATGGTGGAGTTGTGGATCAAAATATTGACTATAGAAGGTAAAATTCATTACTAAAAGGTTTATACATACAGCTTGCTAGCTAGCTATATTAACTAGAATATGCCCAGGTTGTCCCAAGCCAGAATTACAATTGTAATGGTATGATATATAGCTATCTATGTATCTAGCTATCTATGTATATATATATATATATATATATATATATATATATATAATAGTAGGTCTTCTTTCCCCATCAAGGCAGTTAATGTATTAAAAAAATTTTAATCTCATCCAAACACATGTGATACAGTTAGTTTCCATGTTCCCCATAATTCAATTAAAGAATATAGTGTTCACAAACAGTAAACAAACAAATGCACAAATACAAACAAGAATAGTCGGCAGTAAGACCTGTGGCAAATTATTACTATAATGTCCATTCAACATTTGTTGTAGGCATGTGTCAGTCATTTCTTGTTTCTAAATAAGTCCTTGTGTTACTCTGGTTGACATGCTTGTGATCATGATTGGTGTTCCTCCTTTGTCTCATTCTGGTGTCTCAAGGTGTTGATCTGGAAGGAGTAGAGCAGGCCCACCAGGAAAGGATGGTTGACATTATTGAGAAGTACATTCCTCTCCATCATGGTGTGTTTCACTTCATTGCGCATAAGGATGGCCTTCTTCTCGAGCACCTTGACGGCATAATATTTCCTAGTTGTAATGTGTTCCACCAAGTAAACCTATACACATATATATATATATATTTTTTTTTGCATGGGATTTTTTTGTTTTTTTTTTTGGTCTAATGGGAGTGAATTTGTACAGAAGCAACCCAAAGGCAACCTTCTTTAGTAGTGCCTTTCCATCATTTCTCACCTCCTTTTGTGCTGCAAATGTTTCCTAAATGTTTCCTATGCATCTGTAGACAGCAGGTCAGCTAGAGGAGAACAATATTTTTGTTTTACTTATTTTTTCTTTGCAGAGGTTTTTTTGGTTTTATTTTTGTGAATTAAGATTTTACATCAAAATTTGGCATAATGTAAAAAGGCCCTAAGGTGCATGTCATAACAAGGGGAGTGAGTGATAGATCATACTTGCAGTTTATATATTACTATAATCATCTATAATGCTCTCCCCCCCTACCTTCCCACAGGCCTTTCATCTTATTCACCAATACATTTGCATGTGGAGGTCGCCTCTTATAATTTTAATAAATTAAAGGTGAAGTCTCTATATCTATATATGTCAATTCATCAGTTATGAGGCCTGCCCATGTAAATATTTTATTCAGGATTACTAATTAGAAAGTCATTGTAGTTATACTCAAATGGGGATTTCCGCCACTTGGTAGCATTAGCAGTTGTGTTTGCACTGTTATCAGGTGTGGTGTTCGTGCCTAGAAGCTGATGTGAATGGTGGAGTGATTAGTAGACTAGGTAGATGATTCACAACAAAACATCTAAGAAGGAAGACTCTTCCACCTCGGCTTGTGTTCTATACATATCTTTTAACTTTACGTCAATGTATACCTTTATTACTATGGCTCTGCCTTCAGCCAAATGATGAAGAGCCATTCTGGTTGAAATAGTGTTAAATTTTTTACTTATTTAATGGATACCTTCACTGTTATATCTGTAGCATCAGTAAGATGGTGGAGAACCATTGCTGTTGGAATGGTATTTACTTTTAACTTATTTGATAGATACCTTCACTAGTATAGCTATAGCATCAGCAGGGTCTTTTTAGTGAGGCAGAGGGTGGGTATGCATTCGCCCCCCTTGAGGATTTTGTGCCCCCATAGAAGCTCTCAAAAGCAGTTACAATGGCAACATAGCTTTCTTTTACTGCCTTGACACAATGTTCATGAACTAACCAACAGGTGGCAGAAGGTTTGGTGACTTTCAGTTCAGGTAAGTCAAGTACTTGCTGTACACTTTTCAGATACTCAGCTCTTTTTGGTGAGTAGTGAAAGAACTTCCACAAGGTCATCAATATCTCGTATACATTTTCAATTCCAGGAATATGGCTGGCAGCTTGAACGCAAGCAAGTAGAAGCATGTGGCAATAACAGTAAACATAAGAGCTCAGGGAGAATTTTTCTAGAGTCTACCTGGAGTCCAGTTTAGTCTCCAGAAAATGTTGCTGCTGCATACAATCCCATTCAGACAAGCTTATTAGATTGAATACCCTTCTGCTTGAACCAGTCAGTCAGAGTGGTATAGATAGATGCAGATTCAGCTTTCTTTAATGGGATAGTGTCAAAGAAATGTTCAGCATGTTCACCATCTTCTGCTTAATGAAAAAATAAAGAAAGCTCTTCAATCATTGCAATGTTAATGCATTCATCGGCTAACACATGTAGAAGGGAACCTTGCAAAGATGTTACAGTTGACACTCCTTCACCCACAATCTCAATGCCTCCAGGAAATCGAAAATGGAATGTAGAGGTGTAGGTGGCATTTGTTTCAGTAATTGCTCAAGATCTTCCCTACAGATTATGATTAAATCAACAAAAGCAGCTAAATTTGTGGTGTAGGATATATGATTACATGCAAGAGTGTATACATCGCAGAAGTGGTTTAATACCCTTCTTGTTTTTTATTCTCTGCTCTTCTGTGACACTCCGCAGTTGCTGTAAAATAGATC
This sequence comes from Lycopodina hypogea, assembly GCA_963969325.1. NCBI lineage: Eukaryota > Metazoa > Porifera > Demospongiae > Poecilosclerida > Cladorhizidae > Lycopodina > Lycopodina hypogea. The sequence continues at coordinate 2,457,920 of OZ017793.1, read as the reverse complement.
CAGCTTTGGCTGCTAGCACTTCAGCTTCAGAATATTAAATGTGAGCATCACTCTTGGCATGGGCACCCATCTTCTCTACTGTTTGTTTCCAATTTTTTTAAGGGTCTCATAATTCATGCTCCACCTGTCATCTGAGAAGAATGTTGATCCCTCTTACGAAAAATTGTGCAGAATGCTCCTTAGTAATTCTCATTATATTCCAGCCAAGGAAAAATTTTTTTCCAACTTCTTGTACTTTTGCTGCTGGCCCGACTTCACTCTGTAGTTAGCTGTGCTGGAAAGGTTTGTTGTTGTTTTTTGGTGGCGGCTCTAAGCTGACACTATCAGAAGATAACTGCTACATCTTCACTGTTGCTGTTACCACTACTAGTAGGCACAGAAGATTGCTTTGAAGTGCTAGCAGTAGTAAAGTGATGTCAAAGGTACATCTTATCATATTCTTTTGAACTGACTAACTAAGCTGCTGAAGCATTGACTTATATAGGCTGACAGGTCATTCAAGTACTTTCAAGAACTATAGCTTAACCCCAAATTAACTACAAAGTTTATTAAGCAGATTGTGCCTTTATTTGGAAGCTAGAGTTTTGCATTTGTAAGAACTCTAGCACAACCACAAACCTTCTTTATTCAGCAGATTGTGCCTGTATTTGCAAGATCTCTAGCACAAGAACTATAACCTGAACCACAAAACTGTCTAGTATTGCATGTTTTAGATGTTTTCACTATCATTTTGCACTATCATAGTGCAAACAGACAGCTATCTCTATTTCATCCCCCCCCCCCCCCCCCTTTAGCAATTTTTCCACAACAAAACCTGATTAGTAAGATAGTGGAAAAGCCATGTTGTTGAAATAGTGTTAATTTATTACTTTGTCTGCCAGTTACCCTCACTAAACAGTGTGGCTGTATACCGTAGAGAACCCATACTGTTGGAATGGTGTTAAGTATTTCAAGTTTCCCATCTATTAAATTTATTTTCTGAAGCAGTAATAATATTGTAGGGTGATATTTAGTTGGTGATGTCATTCAATATTTGTTATATATTTTTAAACCTTATTTCATTGTCCATCGTAGTGAATCCTGGAACGTTCTGGGCAAAAAAGTTCATAACTAAATATATCTATGAGCTAATTATGCTCAGATAGCAATCATCAGAAATTTACTAGAGTAATAATGTTTAGTCATTTTTGAAAGTATTCGGTGATTAAAGACAAAACATTTAAGTTAATGTTGGATTTCAATTCAGTTTATAGTTGATATCGTCCAAGATTAGTAATTATATTGTTTAGTTCACTATATATGGATAGATATACATATGCAGCTGGTTGAAAATGATCTGTTTCAGTGGTAGTGGAAGAACTACTTCTTCACCATGTGAAACTCAGATCTTATTTTAAGAAGACCACTCTGTTGTCTTACCCAGCTCCTAGTCAACCGGATCATCAGCACTCACATCTAGGTCACTTGCAGGCCACTGTTGGTTGTGTTAAAGTAGTCAGGAACTCACAGCAGGAGCTAACATCATGGATGGGGGGGGGGGGGGGGGGGGGGGGGGTGTGGATGCATTGGAACAAGTGCAAATCCAGCACTGTGGTCCTTTCAATCCCTTCATTACTGTATTTTGATGTTGCATATTATGTGTTGTAGTAAAATTCATTGGCTAGATAGATACAGGAGAAATTAAGCTCTCAGCTTGATAACTGTATGTCCTTTTATGGTTATACTATCAATATCTATAATTAGATGCCTGCATAGCATCAGATCCTTTTCTGTTTCTACATGTCCCATGATGTTAAAATGTCTATAATGAGATGCAGCATTATGCTACATCCATACTATATGCTAAAAAAAGTGCTATGGTGTCAATAATTTGCCCTTTTTAGTTCAGGCATGATAGGTAATCCTCAAATTTGTTGATTTTGAATCTATTTTTGATTATTCCAATTTGTAAATTCTGATGGGATATACTAACATCAGCAAAATATCAGATTATTCTATTTTTAGACGTAATCTATTAACCTTTATTGTCTGACTCTACTCTCTTTTTCCCTCTCTCTTGCCAGGTGTACTTGGCAGAAGACAGTAAAATCAGGAAATGCTATGCTATCAAGGTGCTTGACAAGAAAGCCATCGTTAAGTCCAACAAAGTGAAGCACATCATAACGGAGAGGAATATGCTTCTCGATAATATCAGCCATGCTTTCCTGGTGGGCCTGCACTACTAATTCCAGACCAACACCAAGCTGTACTTTGTCCTGGACTATGTCAATGGAGGCGGCGAGCTGTTCTTCCATTTGCAGAGGGAGACTGTATTTGACGAACACTGGCCAGGTGAGAGCAAATCAATCAATTTATTGATGGAGTTCTTTATTTTAAACAATAGATTTCCTCAATCCAAACAATATAATTTGGTGCTATAATTAACCACAAATGGTGCATTAGCTACTTATATTTACTTTTATTCCTCCTCCCCCAACCAAAAATAATTGTATGCGTCTATCTGCTTTTCCCCATTTTTTTGGATATCTTCCCTTCTCTTGACAAGCCTTCTTGCCAGTGTCAATGCTAGGTACTGAATATTATGTTACAGATACACTTCATAGAGTTTGGTGGGGGGGGGGAGGGATTAATTTTTCTAAGCAAATTGTTCCATGTCATACAATCCTGCACAGAGGGTCATGAATTGAAACAGCTGGCTTATCTCAATGCTCAGCCATAATTAATATGTCCTGCACATATTTCTTGACTTCCTTTTATCCAAGTTCCTTGGCATGTAGTAATGATTCTTGAAATAACTAGCTATGTTGTTAATCTTTTGTAGCAACGTTTGACAATGTACCTAATGTGATGAGAACACATTGAATCCCTGAGAAGTGGAAGAAGAAAAATAACTATCATCATCATTTTCTCTCGTTTGCACTAGAAAAACAACCCCACTTATCCCAAGTTCCCAGCAAATCCTTGTGGTTGGACTAGACGTCCAAATTGGACCTTTATGCAACCACAGATAGACTAACAACCGACCGACCGACCGACCGACCGACCGACCGACCGACCGACCGACCGACCGACCGACCGACCGACAGACAGACAGACAGACAGACAGGCAGACAAATTTTGTATTTTCTCAGACATGCCATCTGGCATTAAACCATCTCAGGATGGTGGAGAAGATGTATTAATAAGAGAGAAGTGGCCAAAATACCATTTTTGGCTTTTTCTCATTACCATGGTAACCATTTGGTGAAATTTTTGGCCCATGTTTTAAATTGGGTCAATTTTGCTTTTTTTTTTTTTTTTTTTTTTTTTTTTTTGGTTTTATTTCTGTCCTTGTGTGGAAACCACAAATTGAATTTTTTCAAATTCAGGTAAAATGAGGGTGAATTGGGATTTCACATCAAACTTTGGCATAGTGTGGAAAGGCCTTGAGGTGCAGGTCGTACCAAGGGGAGTGAGTGAGAGATCATACTTGTAGTTTATATATTACTAATGTTATCTCTAATACTCCAACTCCCCCCCCCCCCCCCCCTCCCCCCTCTCAACTTATGCACTAATACAGTTGCATGTGCTGGTCGACATGTTATGATTCTAATAAATAAAAGTCTAGGTCTCTATGTCTGTATATCTGTCTATTTGTCACTTATTAGGTCTGCCAGTCTAATATTTTACATAGGAATCTTAATTAGAAAGTCATTGTGGTTGTGCCTGAATGGAGCATGCAGACACATACTAGCAGTAGCAGATGTGCTTGCACTGTTATAAGGTGTGGTGTTTGGTGCCTAGAAGCTGATGTCAATGGTGAAGTGGTTAGTAGTAGACTAGGTAGATGATTCACAACAAAATGTTTAAGAAGAAAGACTTCCACCTTGGCTTGTGTTTGATGCATATCTTTTAACTTTATGTCTTAATGGAAACCTTTATTAAAAGACATTGTCGTTTAGGTGATGTTAAATTTTAACTTATTTAATGAATACCTTTACGGTAATAGCTATAGCATCAGTAAGATAATGGAAAGCCATTGTTGTTGGAAATGTGTTAACTTTTAAAATACTTAGCGGATACCTCCACTGGTATAGCTGTAGCATCAGTAAGACAGTGGAGAGCCATTTTTGTTGGAATGGTGTTTACTTTAACTTATTTAACAGATACCTTCACTGGTATAGCTGTAGCATTAGTAAGATAATGGAGAGCCATTGTTGGAATGGTGTTAACTTCTTAAGTTTGTCTAATGCATACTTCCACTGTTATGTCTGGGATCTCACTAAGAGAGTGGAAAACCTTTGTTGTTGAAATGGTGTCACCTTTTAACTTTATTTAACAAATGCCTAAATAATTGTAGCTGTAGCATCAGTAAGATAGTGGCAAACCCATGTTGTTGAAACGGTGTTAATTTTTAATGTTGCATGACGGTGACCCTCACTAGAATGTGTGGCTGTCTACATGGAGAGCCAATACTGCTGGAATAGTGTTAAGTAGTTCAAGTTTCCAATCTGTTAAATCTATTTTCTGAAGCAGTAATACTACTGTAGATTGGTATTTAGCTTGTGATGTTATTCAATTTCTGTTATATATTTAAAAAATTTATTTCAATGTCTATTTCAGTGGAGCCTGGAACATTGTCTATAATTAGAAGCCTGCATAGCATCAGACACTCTTCTGTGTCAACATTCCTATGATGTTATAGTGTCTATAATGAGATGCAGCATAATACTACACCCCTACTATATGCTCAAGAAAATAATTTGCCCTTTTTAGTTCAGGCATGATAGGTAATCCTCAAATTTGTTGAATTTAAATCTATCTTTTATTTGCCCAATTTGTTATTTCTGATGGGATATACTAACGTCAGCAAAATATCAGATCATTCTATTTTGAGATGTGATCTATGAACCTCTATTGTCCAACCCTGCTCTCTCTCTCTCTCTCTTGCCAGGTGTACTTGGTGGAACACATTTAAACTAAAAAATACTATGCTATCAAGGTGCTTGATAAGAAAGTCATCATTAAGCTTCATGAAGTGAAACACACCTTGAGAGAGAGGAATGTGCTTCTCAATAATATCAACCATCCTTTCCTGGTGGGCCTGAAGTACTCCCAGACCAACACCAAGCTGTACTTTGTCATGGACTACATCAATGGAGGCGAGCTGTTCTTCCACTTGCGGAGGGAGACTGTGTTTACTGAACACCAGGCCATGTGAGAATGGGTCTTTGGATCCATTAATATATAGAGTTCCTTTATTTAAATAATAGAGTTCCTTTAATTCAAACAATAAAGTTCCTTAATTTAAACAATATAGTTTGGTGTTATAATTATCCATAAGTGGTGCATATATTTGTATCTAGTTTCATCCCCCCCCCCCCCCCCCCTAAAAAAATGTGTGTGCCTTATCCACTTTTTCCCCTTTTTTTTTATTATTAGGTACTAATATTATGTTACACATAAACTTCGTAGAGTTTGGGGGGGGGGGGGGGGGGGTGGTCAATTTCACTACGGAAAGTGTTCCATGTGATACAATCCTTGACTTTTTCATTTACTTTTGTGGACACACACATTGTAGTACAAAGATGACCAAGGTTGTTTTTCTTGCATAGACATAATTTGTACTTTAGCCGTGGTTGAGTGCAGGTACTAATCATATGACCACGTGCAAATAGAATTACTATGTGCTAAGTATATTATGTTGTCTGTCAAAGATGGGTAGATCTGATAACATAAAGAGAGCACATGCTGCTTGTCTGGAGCCTCACTCTAAAGGCATGTCCACACTGCACACTTCAACAAGTCTGCACTAACTTGGAGCGACCATGCAGCCAAAGAAGAAACTGTAGTGCTGGCTGGGAGACTATCTTTTAAACTTTGTGGTATCAAAGATCATGCTGAGACTGACCAACATGTATGCACATCACACACACACACACACACACACACACACACACACACACACACACACACACACACACACACACACACACACACACACACACACACACACACACACACACACACACACACACACACACACACACACACACACACGTGCACACACACACACACACACACACACACACACACACACACACACACACACACACACACACACACACACACACACACACACACACACACACACACACACACACACACACACACACACACACACACAAGAAGACAAATTATGTGCAGGTGGGAGGGCAGGCAGGCAGGCAGACAGACATTAGCTTAAGTATAGTAGGATTTTTTTTTTTTAATCAAGCCAATGCTTTTCAGATAAATCTGTCCATAAGACAAATAGTGGACAGATGGAGAAACATAAAGATTCTCCTTTTATTGATTACATTTGTTACCATGGTGACCTGCATGTGTTTACTATATCTCCTTAACAATGGTCATGCTATATCTGGTGTATTAATAATCCAGCACAGAATGCAATGAGTATGTGGTTTTATTTTTAAAAAAAAAATTAATTCTTCTATTACATGTAGTCAGTATTTGGAATACTTCTCAAAAGAAAGATAACATTGGAAAGTAAAAAATCACATAAGATATATATATCCTCTTCCACAAACGATCTGAAGAACCATCTATCTGTCTGTGTGTTACTTGTGGCAGTTGGTTGGTTGTTTCTGGTCAGTGAATCTAGAAACCTCAACAAAGAAATTGACTGCTGCCAAAATGAATTTATTCCTCTGTCACTCTACTTCTGTGATTGCAACCCCCTCCCCCCAATCTCCCCCTACTTAACCCTGGCCCAATGCCCAAATTAATTAATCTCAAGTGTTTTATGAATATGTCCTACACCCACTCCACACACATCCCTCCCTTCAGTGCCTGGGCAATTAAAGTGATGTTCGTATTATTGGTTGCCTGTAATGATTAAGCTGTGTTTTGTACCCACCCTATAAGGTTCTATGCTGCAGAGATCACTTCAGGACTGGCCTACCTGCATAGCATGAACATTATCTACTGTGATCTCAAGCCAGAGAACATCCTGCTAGATTGTCAAGGTCACATCATCCTCACTGACTTGGGCCTCTGCAAGGAGAACATGAAGTTTGGTATGACTACAAACACCTTCTGTGGAACTTCCGAGTATCTTGCTCCAGAGGTTGTGAAAAAGCAAGAATACGGCCGATCGGTGGATTGGTGGTGCCTGGGTGTGGTCACGTATGAAATGCTCTACTCCCTTCCTCCGTTCTACTCCCATGATGCCACTACGATGTATGAGAACATTATCCACAAGCCACTGGAGCTCAGTGCGCACATCAGCCAAGTGCTAGGAACCTGTTGGAAGGTCTACTGCAGAAGGACAAAGATCTTTGCTTGGGCTCGGGGAGAAGAGATGCTCAGGATATCATGTCCCACCCGTTCTTCCGGACCATAAATTGGGACAAGCTGTACCGGAAAGAGTACGTCCCTCCCTACAACCCAAATGTCAGTGGGGAATTGGATTTACATAACTTTGACCGTGAGGTCACACAAGAAAGGATTGAAGAGGATACTTCATCTCCTTCCAGGACCAGCGAAGTCTCGGTCAGTGTGGCAAATGATATGTTTGCAGGATTTTCATATATACCTCCACCACCAGAAGAGATGTCTTTACTTATGATTCTGTGTTTGTGCTTTTGATGGTGAAATTTATTTGTCGGTATATTGGGTGGGATTGTTTTTTTGGCTCTAACTAGTTGTTTATATGTATTGCTTTTGTTCTGGACAAGTTGTTTATATATATATTGATTTCATTCTGGATATGTTTATATAAATTGATTATGTTTACCATATATTTTCTTGTCTGTAGTAATGATAATGGACACTGTCTGCATATTTATGTATGTTAGCACTAAAAAACATCCCGCCCTACAAACTTGTGTATGATCCATTTCATGCACTCTCAAAAAAGTGACTATGATATTAATATAATGTGTTTGCCACACAGAATTGGTGGCAAACATAAACAACCATATACGCGCTTATGTATAAACAACTCCCTCATAATACTATGTTACAACAAGTGAATAAATCATGCAGTACTAAAATATACTCACTCATAGTGGAGCTTGTGGTAACTAAATAGTGGGGTGGGGTGAACATTCCTTAAAAGTTTGGACACTGTCAATTCAGTGATGATTTGGAAGGAGATAGCGGATACAATATGAACACACGTAAAAAATGTATTACTATATGTGTGGATGTGAAAAGGTGTGTGGGTGGGGGGGGGGGGGGGGGGGGCTCAATGGACAGCCAAACGGCTGAATGAATATTAAATAAACTTTGCTGACATGAGGCTTGGGTACTTTTTAAGGCTTTTTACCAAAATAATTTCCTGAAAATGTCACTCCTAGTGGGTGAAAGAGGAATTTCAATTTTCCATTTAATAAGACCTTTAAAAACCATGAAGCAGTGGTTAAACCACAGGTGTCTCAAGCTGAATGCCAGTGGTTCAAACCTGAACAAGGTTGTGTTTGTTTTGTTTTTTTACCTTTTTTTCCCCTCTACTTTCTTTCCATCTTTCCTTCCATTTTTTTCCCTTCTTTCCTCCACCCTCCCCCCTCTCCCCACCCTATTCCTCCCTTATTTTCAAATTTTGAAAAGGTACAACTGAAAAGGTTCAAATTATTTTTTTTTCCTAGAATTGATTTGTCATTCATTGAGTTGATTTGTTACATGTACATTACTGGCCTGAGTAGGAGGAAGCATACGTTCACACACATTTGAACATGTAATTGTAATTGGGATATTTATCATTGAATTTATTATTGTGTTATAATGTCATCTCCATTAGAAAGAAGTTGACCCTTTAAAGGAGGCTGATCTCTGGAGAATGTGGAGTTGTCCTGACCAGTGTAGCCTCAGGTAGTGAATTTTGGAAACAAATTGAGAGAGAAAAGGTCTGACTGGGAAATTGCCAAAACTTTCAATATGTAGTGAAACTTCATCAGGAGTCATGGATTCCAGACAAAGGTTGACCATAGCCAGCTGCCCATGCAGAAGAAGATGAGACTGAAAGAGAATACTTTCAAATTTGACGAAAGTATTCATAAGGTTGCAGAAAGAAATAAGATCCTTACCAAGACAGCTCCATTCCAATTGCCATTGTTCATGCAAGGTATGCTCAAGAGATGGAATATCTGTATCCACAATCCTTTCCTTAAGATATTTCATCCCAGGGGGAACTGGAGTTTAATTGACCAATAATCAAGCAGCTGGCATGGGACACCAGCACAGAGAATTTCTGGCTGGATGTAAATTTATACTAGGATCAATGGGGAACTTTCCATTCCAACTGTTTAACATGGATGTACTGAAAATGTTCTATCTCCCTTTTTATAGTGCAGATAAAGGGTGCATAAGGCAAATGTTGAAGCTGAGATCTGAAAGAAAAGCTGTAATATGTTCAAATATAAATTGTACTATGTGATATGAATGCTAAATATAATCTCTGATGGTGTTTTTGTAGTGATTTTTTTTCGAAAGCTGATAAAGTAGTAACAAAAAGTAGTGCTTTTGAGCTGCATCCACCTGCTATTACTGGTCTTGAGTCAAGAGTATTTCAATAGTAAAATTGTAATGGTTATGGCCACAACTCTGCCTGAGTAAACCACCCCACTTACTATAAGCCACAATTGTGTAAATACATAGATTAGCACAATTGTGCCCAAACTACTTTCAAATTTTTTTTTATTTGCTTCTTTTTTTAGCGCTGTAGGCCCAAGCATTTGGGATGAGATAGCAAACAACGGATCTACAATTATATTACGAGGATGTCGTCTGTCTACTCTATAACATCCTTCAAGAGGAAGGGGTGGGGTGGGGGGGTGGGGTGTCTTTTCTCCATCCATAGGATGGGTATTTTTCAAGTTATTTTAAAACCACTTCCCCCCACCTACTCAATGTGCTCATGCCAAATTTTATCCCAGTCTGCCTGGCAGTTACAAATAGAAACAAGATCGGTCATACAGTAAGACCTGTAGCAAATATTACTACGATATTTATTAGGGCATAGTGTTTTAGACCAGGAAAAATAATGGTTTAGAACACTTAAGATGAGGTTAAAAAAATTTGTTGCAATCACAGAGTTTCTATCCTATATATAAAGGAATGTGTATGTCTGTCCCCGTAATGCTAAATGGGTTAGCAAATTAAAAGGATACCTTCTGAGGTCGAAGGTAGATGAAATTTGGCATCAAGATAGGTGTAGTGGCAAGGTTAATGTCCATTTTCTTAGAATTTTGCTAAAGATAATTTCAATAGAAATAATTAGCATTTAGTGTAATTTTGACCATTTTTTGGTCAAAAATAAACTCACCACACCCACCTACTCTCCTGTTTTTCATGTCTGGAGGACCCCACATTCCTATCATGGGATTTTAACATTGCTCAAGTTACTCCCCCAGCCAGGTTGTGCATGCAAGCAAAGTTAGAGGTCTCTATGTTCAAGGGCTTGGCAGTGCATTAGCCACATAGGTTGATATGAAATACAATTTTGAGGGTTTAGCAAAGGGAAGTCGTACAGTTTATAAACTTTATTAGCAGGCAGGCAGGCAGGCAGGCAGGCAGGCAGGCAGGCAGGCAGGCAGGCACAGAGTATATATTCATTTGGGAATAATAAGGGAATAATATGTAGCTAGCTGGACTGTATGTAGGCCCACATCCTGACATGTCCACCTATCTGATGTGTTACTCAAATGTACTCCTTAGACAAATTTTAATATATATATATATATTTTTTTTTTTCACCATAATTAAATATATGCAAGAAATCCAATATGTTTCAATGAACCATATCAATTTAACTTAACTAACTGAATAAAGCCCCACTTGGCGAAACAAATTGAAATTCTTTTCATGAGGAAGACTGATGTATGCTGGGTGGGCGTAATCTAGAACTGGAGATGAATCTGTGTATTTCCAGGGTGCAAGCCATTTATGGAGCAGTCCCTAAACTTGGTAAATGTGAATCTGGTATGGTGCATTTCTTCCGGTGTATTTCTTCACGGAGAAATTGAGCGAAGTAGCTAATGGTGGAGATGAGCTATGGCGAAATTGTGGATCAAAATATTGGCTATAGCAGGTGAAATTCATTCCTAAAAGGAGTGTACATAGCCAGCTACTGTTAGCTAGCTGTATTAACCAGAAGAATATACTCACCTTGCCCCAGGCCAGAAATATAATTGTAATCATGATTTTATATATAACTATCTATATATGCATATATAAAATAGCAAATCTTTTCTCAATCAAGCCACTGAATATATTGAATATGTAAAACTTATCCAAACACGACATGTGATACAATCAGTCTCCATGTTCCCCATGATTCAATTAACGGACATGATGTTCACAAACAGTAAACAAACAAATGCACAAATACAAACAGTAAACAAACAAATGCACAAATACAAACAAAGAGTGGTCGGCACTAAGACCCCTGGCAAATGATTACTATAATATTTATTAAAACAGTGTTTTAGACCAGGCAAAATTATCATTTAGAACACTTAAGATGAGGATGAAGTTGTGGTGTGATTTACAACTTTGGGGTTTCCATACAGTAGAAGTATTTAGTTGTAACCACAACTTTAAAAAAAACTTTGTTTCCATACAGTAAACAATTTGTTAAAAATCCATTATTAAGCAAAACTTATGCATGTATGCTTCCCCATCACCATCCCAAGTGTTCCCAGACCTGTGTGTCACAGGTAAAAAAAGAAGAGAACAGTTCTATTGAGAGAGAAGATACCACAATTGCATCACAAAACACCAGCATCTGCCCGAGCCAGACAGATCCAATCAAAACCACTATCTCATCAGTGCCTCTAAGCAGTATTCTAACCCTTGCATACTAAAGTGTCCACATTCTCATTTGAGTAGTGGTTTGCATATACGCTTTATAGATCACCATTTCATAGTGTGTACAGGCAGCATACAATCCAAAAACTATTAATTTTGTGCTTCTTTGCATTATAGTGGTATTCTTCTGCTCGCATATTTGTATACATGAATCATATACTTGGAGGCACTGCAAACATACCATAATATAATTAATCTTTAAATCAAATGATTCAATTAATTAATATGGCATTTGGAAAAAAAGACAACAAATGTGCCAAAATATTTTCAAATAAAGGATAGCTGGAAAAGAAATTCTGCAACTGCCTCATAGAACAATAGCATTCTGCCCCTGAGCCAGACAAGATCGAAGATCTAATGCAGACTGGCAATGTGTGAACTGGTATGTTGACAAGCTCTCTTTTTTTTTCTTCTTCACTTGCCTTCGAATTGGACTGCCCCACCCTTTTAGCAGTGGATGTTCCTGTGCTGATCACTACCTCTTCTTCAACTACACGGAAAAATATCTAGTTGCTCAAACATTCCTGAATTACCAATCGAGATCATTTTTTATTCTGGGTGGTCACAGAAAAACTACTCCAGTGACCTGGAAAGTGATTTTCAGAACAAAAAAACTGACATAAACCTTCCACAGCACGCAAGGACCGCATGTACAAATTATCGTCAAATCAGTTCAACAAAATAGGAAAACACCTCATACAATAATATATAGATATATATAATGCGTTGAGTGCTGTGGTTGGTAAAGGTCCCCAACTTGCTAAAATTAGAAGACTGATGACTACTAATTTGTTTTAGTAATATGGGACCTATTCTACAGTGCCTACTCATTTTTCTCTCTCCTGTTTCACTGTAGGTGTTCTAAATTTTTTGCTCACTTGTGTTTTGCTCCTGTTTGCCAACACGCCCTCAAGCAATGTGGAGTTACCACATAAGGTAAAGAATAGGATCTCTCAACGCCCCCCTGGGAACCGTGGAACCAGCAAGGGAGGTCTGAGTAATATGACACCACTTCTTCACTCTCAGACGGTCCTGGAGCATGGCATTAAGACCAGGTGGATAAAGGAACGAATTACTAGGTAAGATATTCTCACAATACTTTACCATCCACTAAAGGGAAAATCAGTGAGATGAAATATCCTCCATAGCCTGCTGATCCCTTCAAAGTATCATGCATTTTAAGTGATGAATTAAGTTTTTGTGGTTAAATTTACTCCTGGTTGTAAATTTATTCGAACAAGAAGTGTGATTGTGATGATGTGCGATTTGTTGTGATGTACATACACATCAGAAATTACAGTGCCACTAACAGAAATTATACTTGAATTCAGAGCTCAGGAATCGATGAATACGCTCGTCTTGGTAAAATCTGTCTCCATGGAGATGGGGCTGGAGTTCCTCAAGGAATGGATCAGCCACCATTATTAGGTATCCATTAATTGAAAAGGAAGGCACAGGGCCATACCGTCTCTGACCTCTGTTCTTGTTGAATTGTTATGTTCCCCGCAGGCAGTTAGGTTGGTCCTAGCTCTCAACCACAGTTGTTGTGTTATCTGATACACTGGGCGATGAGCCACATGTTCCAGAGCTCACAAAATGTTGATTCAATCTCCCCAAACAGTATAGGAGGAACTCAGAAATGACCCAAATCTGATTATATCAAAATATCTCCAGGATAGAGCTCACCCTCTTTACCCCTAGCCTTCCCTCAAAAGTCTTAATTCTGAAGCTACTGCTTACCTAATGTGATGATTGTCCAGAACACGATCATCACCTGCTAAACTGCACGTGTTTTGTTTATACAAACCCATGAGCACATAGACGCTGTATTGAATCATTTACCTAGGATATTGATTCATTTTAGCTGTTACTGGCTATCAAGGTGTGTGTACATGTTGGTTAGAAAGACATTTCTGGCAAACAAACAGGATGGTATCCTCAACTCTTGAGCACTTACATAATAACACCAATGGAACCTCTTTCTTTCCAATAAATGTTATTCTTCGTTATGGTTATGTAAAAAACCATTTGATGATGTGTAAAGCACACCACGATTCAAAATTCAGGAGTGTAAACAGACACTATTTCCTAGTGAACTATTGCAATACTATAGAGTTTTATGGGAAGTACAGTACCTGGTAATTCTACAGGTTTGCTCTCAGATATTTAAAGATGTGCTCAGTGTTCCTATATTGGTTTTGGCTACTACGTCTTATTTCCATTGTGACATTAGACACTGTGTGATCCCCCTTGATAATTCCTGGGCTAATAGTATAAATTCATTATAACTGACCTACCACTGGGTAGCTTCCCTGACAATAATTCAAGCCATATTTCAAATTTTTCTGAATGTCCACACCCCCACCCAACTATGACACCCTTTGTTGTGTTGTTCATGCTTGCACATGTGCAGTTACATGATCATGTGACCTGGGGTACTGTTCTCCTGCCATTATTATCTAGTGCAAAAGAAAATGCACAGCATTTTATTTCACGATTGCTTCATGATCAAAATAAGAATCAATCAATTTAAAAAGCCAATTTAATATATAAAATATTTGTTTAATCCAAAATTTTGAAATTGTTGCTCACTTCCCAATTAGTTTGCCAATAATGCTAGTTTTCCTTATATGGAAATTGACTTATTAGGAATATTTTCCTTTATGAATACCCAGGGGTGTCCCAGGAAGATCTCCAGCAGTTCCAGAGAGATCCCTCCCAGTGAGTAGAGAGAGTTACTTGAGTGCAGAAAAACATGGCAGCTATGTACATGATCTCTATCATTGTCAGAGCTGTAGGAGTTCTAGTGTGGTGTAACAAAATCCTGGTATCCCCTCCCTGGAGTGGGTAATCCCGAGGTAATCAGGGGAAACCCCCTTGGAAAATCACACCTGGTCTACATGAGGTGTACTCTGGGTTCATGACCCTTACCTTGTGATACTTGTTTTACAACCAACACACAATGCTGATTGATGCAATCAGATCATGGCAATATACACAGTATGAAATGTGGAAACTCCTGAGTATAAATGATTGTAACTTATAAATGATTGTAACTTGGCATGCACTTAAGTGCATACCTTCACTCGATCATACAAAATTCTTCTGCAGCTGCCCTCCACTGTTAATGACCTTGTACTGGTGCTTGTGCTTGGGGCTGGAACTCTTGTCTGGCCACAGCAATTAGAACACTGGAGATTATGCTGGACAACTAAAGCCTGATTCACAGTGCACACACGGCTTAGATATACCGAGACATACTCTGTGTTGTGTAAAAGTAGAACTTGGTTCTCTTCTCACGTTGCAGTGGTGGCCATTTTTAGAAACGCACAATACGCATTCTTACATCTGTGCAGTATGCACACTGTGAACTTGGCTTCATGTCAACTTTGAAATATTCCTAATCTATTTTCCTTTGCATCCAAGTATCAGATTATGGATTGTCTTCAAAGTTATTGTTTATTTTTGTTTTCTGTTGTTGATTGTTTCTTCTAGTGTTGTTGTTGCTATGGAATGTTTTGTGTTTATCTTTCTTTTAGGTTGAGCTCCTCCTGGGAGGAATCACAGAGAGCTGTTAATGAGGTGAAGCCTTACCTTTTCACCAACAAGAAAAACATCTTGCTATTTCCAGGCTTGGTGAGTTCACCTGTTAGTACCCATTACATATGCAGCTGCCTTGTTTTTCCTATTAGCATGTCAGATGAGGAACGGGGATATTGGTATTCTCAATATTGTCATATGCAAGAGAGAGATATCACATCCTGGCACAACATTGTATGGCCTTCAGTGGCCTGAGGTCAAGCATCTTGATGCTATTACCTTACACACTTACTCATTCCTCTTGTAAATCCTACTTAGCATGATGTAGACTCATCTAACAGTGTGGCTGTATTGGTTGTCCAACTGATGGATGAGTCATGATATGCAGTTGCTGTAACAAATACAAAGGTATCTTCTTGCTTAAATAATCAAACTTTTATAAAAAAATATATATATATGACTAGTTGGAATAATGCTTTAATTAAAGGCCAAAAAAAAAAAGAACGGCAACCCACAATGTTAAAACAAAATTAAAAAATTGATTTATTTTGTTCTCTTCATGCACCACTTGTTACAGCTGCTCTGTGTGTCCTCGGACAGTCACATGTTCTATGTGGTGCACATGTGTACGTCGTCCATACACTTTGTTTCTCTCAGTGTCCTGTTGACTGCATTGACTATTCTGACTAGCTAGCTTCATAGCTGGGTACTTCCCTCCCAGAGAGTCAGAGCTGCATTGTCCTCTGCCTCCTGAGGGCCCTTGTCCTGCTCCAGCTTTAGCCCCCCAGGCTTGACCTGCATGTGTGGACGAGCACCAACTAGTTCTTAAGAAATATATCTTGTGTGGGATATATTTTACGGATATTTATACGCAAAACTGGTTGAGTATATACTTGAGGTTGGTTGTTTGTGCACACCATCCTGTGTTCTAGTTGGTTCTTGATGAAGCCTGAAGTTTTTCCCTTGATAATCTGGTAATGGTACTGAACCGTGACATTGTGTTGCTGTAGAGGAGACTGGATTTATGGTGCTACCATTGGTTTGGAGAGAAGCTGGCTCCCCCCACACACACACCTCCCTCATTACATACTCTGCCTTGAAAGAGAGAGCTGGAGTATATCCTCCAAGCAGGTAGAGTCTCTCAGTAAGTTAATTTGTATTGGAAACAATTGCTGATCTCTAACTGTGGAAGGGAAATGGCTGGTTGTTTTGTTGTTTTCAAGCCCATTTCATCACCTCCGACATTTCATGCACTCTGTAAGGTGAGTCCCTCAGGAAGCAAGCTGTGCAATGCTACGCCTGTCTTCCCTGGTGATGATGTGTCACCCATAGCAACATCTCTGCCAGGCCCTGACTAGGAGAAGTGCCGCCTTAGTCAGCATAGACGTCTTCTTGCCTTGACACGTCCAACAGTAGTTGCTGTGGGTGAAGATGACTGTTACCTCTCTGTCTACATGTGGAATGCCATCACTCTTACCTTCCCCACGATATTGCTTGATTGACCACATCACTGTGTGATGGGTCCTCAAGTTGCGCTGGTTTAGGGGATGAGCCGGTGTGGAATCCTCGAGTCCAACTTACCAGGGACTTTACACAGACCATCAGCGCTGATATGGTCAACTCCACACACCCACGCACACCCTCCCCTGTGCTACTTCTGGCATAAGATCCATATGTGGCACCATTTAACTAGTACAAGTTGTAGTATCTTGATCAGCCTCAATCTTGCAATCTCTAATCTTAACCCTTGCGCTAGTTAAAATTTCAACCCTGTTCCAGCGTATTTTTAGTCTGCGTAAAAATTTTGGTCTCGATTGGTTGTGAACTATGGGAGGAGTTAACAGACAAACAAACAAACTGATAGGCAAACATTGAACAAAGAAAAAGAGGTCCTATTATTATTATTATTATTATTATTATTATTATTATTATTATTATTATTATTATTATTAGAAAGTGCACTAGTACTCTCTATTTAGGGTTGATCTGACCATTACCATTGGCATAATACAAAACCAATTCATACTTTGCCAAACTTCTATATTATAGCAATCCAAAAGTTTCGTATGCTATGTTCAGGAGCCTCTATGAAAGGTCTCCCTCAAATTTCTAATCCAAAGAGGTCTTTCAAAAAGAGGTAGAACCAAAAAAAAAATTTTTTTTTTTTCTCCTCCTCCATTAAATCTTCATTATGAGCCAGGCTACAGACAATTTGGAAACATTAGTACTTGCGCCAATACCATGATCCAGCAGAGTTTCCACTGGTACATGTCCATGATCCATCGGTTTTCTTCATTAGCCTACACAAATATGGAGGTATATCAGGATGGACCAATGACATCCACTGTCATGGACGCCATTTTAATTTCATTCCAATTTGCTGAATGTATGCATGAAAACTGTGTACTGAACCCTCTGCTAAACCTAGTCTCACTTGGCAGATTTTTACCCTAATGCTCCATGCTGATTATAAAGTGTGGCACTTCATTTCTTCTTGACTGGGAAGAGTGAATCTTTCTCCATTGCTATCTTACAGTGATGTGAATTCTATTCAAGTAAGGTTTCATGTATTCCTTTCGATTCCCTTTTGTGCAGTGCAAATAATTACATGAATTAATTTGTGTTACACATGACTCCTGCAATGAAGGTATATGACATTCTCTGTTATGGAAGCCATGTGTAGTTCTATATCATAAATGCATGCCCAAGTACTACCAAATTTCAGATTGATGACAGTGATTAATTAATTATTAACTGAGTGTTTGTTTGATTTGCGTTATCTGACAGCTGTGACTTCAGATTCTAGAAATCATTATTGAAAACCAGTGATCAATTATTATATATGCTTCTACATCCCTAAATCACTGACTCCAAATTCTATTTCATCTAGTGTCAAAAAAAAAAAAAAAAAAAAGGTATTATCATAGGTAAATAATAGGATTAATATTTTCTTTCACAATTAGCAAAGACTCCCCCCCCCCCCCCCCCCCCAAAAAAAAGGAGGGGAAAAAAACTGACTTTGAAAAAAGACGCAGAAACTAATAATGAAATCATTTAAAATCTATGAGGGGGGGGGGGGGTGGGGGGTGGGAATTAGGGTTTCTTCAAAAAGTACAGAAACAAGAAAAAGACCTATCCAAGAAATATTGAAACAAGGCATGAATATTATTGTGTGCCTAATTCTACATCCCTAAATCACTGCCTCCAAATTCGATTTCATCTTGTGTCAAAAGGGAATGCTATTATCATGGATGAATAACACTCCCCAAAGAATACTTAAATAGTATGAAAAGAAAATTGGTGACTCCCCTCATCATGCATAATAGGCAGGGTTTCATTTGAGGGGGGCAAAGGGGAGGGGGCTGCCCCCCTGGAACCTTTTTGCACCCCCCCCCCCTCCCCGTTGGAAATTACAACATTAATGATGTAAGTGGCTAGTGTTGTTCCCTTCTATAAATAGATCACATGGACAGCATTTTTACACACCAGTAGTTTACCTTTCTACACACCTTTGTGTCAAGTGTTAGTGCCACATTGTAGCACTCAAGGCATAGCCACCTCAGCCAACCCAAAATTCCCAAGGGAGTCCACACACACGAACACCAGGGTGTCCCCCCCCCCCCCCCACCCAAAAATTTTATCCTTAACAATTTTATGTTAAAGAGCATTACAAGGAATATAGTGCAATGTACATACAAAGTAATAAGCAATTCTGTGTCTTCTCCCCCATCCTCCCCTCTCACCTCACAATCCAAGTAAAACTGATCTTTTAGAACTGACAACAAATCTCAGACATACCTCCCCCCTAGCTGTTAGGTGCTATACACCCCCTCCAAGTCAGCACCAAACTTTGGAATTCCCCCTCCCATTAAACTCAAAAACATATATGAAACGCTGCACACACACACACACACACACACACACACACACACACACACACACACACACACACACACACACACACACACACAACATCCAGACCCCCCTAAACTCTGTGTAAAACTTGGCCACATATTTAATATCATAATCCCCTTAGAATCCAGATTCCTCCAATTGCCCCCCCCCCCCCTCCCCCTTTTTTGGACAATTTTCTAAATGAAACCATGATAGGATTATAAAAATATCAAGTTGTAGAGTCTGGAGGCAATGATTTAGGGATGTAAAATTAGGCACATAATAATTGAGTGTTGATGCCCGGTTTCAATATTTCTTGGTAGGTTTTTTTGGTTTCCATAATTTTTAGGGAAATCCTGAATTTTTCTTTTCCATTTATTTATGAATGTTTTTATGACTAATTATTATTATTATTATTATTAATGGTGAATAGCTCTCTTGGTCGTAATTAAACATAATTTATATCTCCATAGTTACTTCATGCTACATATGTACAAACTTGTTGACAAAATTATTTCTGAGAAGTTTTCATCATAAATTCCACCACCCACACAACTATTTTAAAGTTTCAATTCATAGTCAAAATAATTATCACATAAACATTAAAATAAAACAACATTGAAAGCATCTGTGTGGGTTTAGTATGTTTAATGAGTTGTTAGTTTAGCAGCTGAAGTTACACACCGTGAAAAATATTTGGTGAAAATATGTCATACTAGTATTCAGAATGCTCAATTGTTGTACTGCTCGCCTCTTCAGGATACAGAGTCTGCAATTTTGCCTTGAGGTGATAGGAGACATGTATTGAAGGAATCTGTCTGTGTCTGGAGCAGCCCTCATACTGTTGGCTCTTTCAGGACCTACCAACACTGGGTGGGGCACTGGGTGGGGCATGGGGTGGACGAATCAGAGGAATAAGAAAATGTTCAGTATGTCTTTTTATAAATGCTTGCCAAGTTCTCATGCAGGCGATTGTCCCCATTGGACTGTGAGTGCTGCTGTGCTGTGTGTAGCAGGGCACACACCCACTGTCTAATAATATCATACATACAGTATACAGGGATTGGAAATGGCGAAATTTCGTGGTTACATCCTTTCTATTCTTGACCTCTCTTGAGTAAGCCTGTTTTCCAATGAAATTTTTTTTCTCAAGATGGCGAAGCAGATAGTCTCAGTCACTGACAGACCAGTCAGGAAAGTGTCTACTCTCAATGCTAAACTATTCATTTACTTTGCAACCACTTCTGCATGGATAATGTAAATTTAGCCAACTCTAAACCATCATTTTCAAGACAAAATGAGAGGGAAAAGGGACTATAGTGCATCTTTTAAAAGCTCTGATTCTGTGGCCTGCTATGCTCTGCACTCTCCCACTAGGTGGCATCCCATTCATCAACAACACATATTCAGAAATTGAGCTTAAGATTTAACTCGAAACAACAGAAGAAATGTTGAAAGGAACATAAAACCAAGCAAGACTGTTGTATCAACATTTTCTTTTCTTATTTCACTAGTTAAGTTCAGTTATGTACTTTCTCTGCCCTATTTCCATTTAGCAACATATCACAAATACTTGTATTTCCTTATGAGAAGGCTAGCTATGCTTTCTTAGCTGGAATAGGAACACAAACTATCTCTACCACAAGCAGTGGTGTTCAGTCCTCTCAAGGACATCAAGAATCTCACCTGGACTAGTGGGACTTTCTGCACTCATATTTTGCAGTGCTAACAGCAATGGGGCCTTATCAGAGATTTGATATTGATATTTGTTGGAGTTAGCACCTTTGTCTGAATCTTTAATTTTCCCTGGAAGTAGGTGGCCTATTAAATAAATATTTGCACCATAACACGGATATTTCCTTATGTTTATA
Source organism: Lycopodina hypogea (assembly GCA_963969325.1). Taxonomy (NCBI): domain Eukaryota; kingdom Metazoa; phylum Porifera; class Demospongiae; order Poecilosclerida; family Cladorhizidae; genus Lycopodina; species Lycopodina hypogea. The sequence continues at coordinate 2,436,765 of OZ017793.1, read as the reverse complement.
GATTTTGTTACGGAGAGCGCACAGTGCATGTCTAATCCCTGTATACTGTATCTACAATAATATCTATAGATGTGTCTAAATATAGAATTCCTTCTCTCTAAAACCTCCTATTCTGTTGCTATGACGCCATGCACTGATGCAGGTGGAAATCTTTCTCTAAAAGACGTTGAACAACTTCTTGGAGTAAATTTTCCATATACATGTTACTTTAAGTATCACTTTCTGGTTGTCATGGCGGATTCCTGTTTCTGGTTGCTCCTACAAACACTGAGACATGTTATGAAGCAATTGGTTCACTGGTTCTTGGACTGTTGCCATGGTTATTGTCTAGATTAGTGCTCTGCCCATAACCAAAGGATTATTATTATGCTGATAGTTTACTGGCCTAGATTACTGAGCAAGTGCCTCACCACATGTATCCAGCCATGCTCTGCCTTGTGCAGTGTGTGTACACCATTACCTGGGCTCTCCTGCACCATTTGTGGTGTCAAGTCCCATGACTATGTATTCCATCTTCCACTTACTTCACATGAGTGTGGTTTCACTGAATAACTGACCAGGAATTATCCTGAATATCATTTGGGCACCACCTGAATAGTATAACTACATATTGAAAGAGACTCTAGTACCAATTCAGTGTGTAAATTGCTACATTTCAATGGCATTATTGATATTGAGCACTAATAGGCTGACAAGGTTTGCACAATGTAGTAGTTGTTCTGAATGGCAGTCAGAGTTAATAGGAACAATTACTTCAATATCGAAAGCTATGAATGACACACAATGTTCATATTAGTCAATAATCTGTCTGCATTCATGTGGTGCACACACACACACACACACACACACACACACACACACACACACACACACACACACACACACACACACACACACACACACACACCATATATTCATGTCTAGCCTGTTATATGTGCTTGCCTGCACTCCCAGGTGTCGGAGTACAGTGTGTATGACTTCTCCAACAACGCCTACAAGGTATGGCTGTGACTTCGAGTGCCCCACCACACCTTAGCAACTGCATGTATTTCCTCCTGTTAAATGCATAGGCTCATTTATCCAATAATTAGCAATCTTTTGTACGTACTGTCATACCTTGGCTATGCCATTGTGGCATTTGTGTGATACTTTATGGAAGATTTGGTAGGATTTATGTAACTAAGACGTAGAGAGGTAGATAGATAGATAGATGGGTGGGTGGATGTGTATGCTAAGCACACTTGTGGGATGTTATTGTACAATATTGTAGGTCTCTCTATGTTGGAGTGGATTAGGTTTTAAAATAGCGTTGAGGAAAGATTAAAATCAAAAGCTCTATTCACAACTATGGCCAAGACAAGAAGTTTCCCTAATGCTAAACTCGGACACCCAAACCATAATTAGCCAATGTCCTATGTATCCCTATAGGCAGTAGGCTTCAGCCAATGTTTCCTTCAAAATATTCAAGGAATTTTGATTCTTTGCAAGAATATTGGCTGCACAGTGCATGAGATTAGTTAAAAGCAATAATTTTATTAAACTATAGTTTAATTTCAAACATGTATCATTTTATCATCTATCCCTACTATAGTGTACGCAGGGGGACTCCAAATTGCCCAAACCAATCATCTTCCACGGCTAATAATTTCATCCCCCACCCCCACCCCCCCACATACGAATGCAACAGTTACAGTGGAACCTCCGAATAGCAGACATGTTGGGACCCACTTATCTGTCCTTTGTAGAGAGGTTGTCCTCTATTTCAGAGGGTCCGTTTAGGAAGATCCCACTGGAAGAAAAACACTAAACTGCCTCTCCGTATTTAGTCACCACCAGTCTGACCAGAAAGAGAGAGATAGATCACCATCGCCCCGCCCCCTCCTCCAATATATATAGCTATACTAGTGAGGATTGACCTGTGAAATATAGGAGACAAGACATTATCCGTGTACACACAGGTTAGATAACTCTTTACCAATTCAAAGCACATTCAACGATGATCACACACTTGAATTGGGTTGACCTGTGAAAAAGATAGTTAAAAGGAAACAAAACACTATCTAGTGTGCACACGCACACATTTGAAGACCCTTTACCTATTTTATCGCGTCCCTGCTTGCCTCCCTTCCCTCGATCATGTACAGATAGTAAGTGGAGGCCCATTGCAATAATCAAGCCACCAGTTGTCCAACAAGGAACGCTATTGCATTGTCAAGTTTTGTTTGAGTTTCAGGTATGGTACAGGGTACATGGGTTTGCCTTTTGTGTTCAAAGATATTTTGCTGATTTTTCCCGCTGCCCACTGAGCCACTATAGGAAGCTATTCCCTACCCTTAACCATTTTTGTCGCTGTTGTTTGTGTAAAAAAATATATTTTGGGTAGAAAGTATTCCATCCTGTGCACACACAGGCAGATTTCATTTCCATTTCGTGGTTGGGAGTCACGAAATGATTTTTTTTTAATTTTCATGTGGTCATTAAGTTGGCGACCCTTTGGTCCACAAGTGCCATTCTTTGGTTGCCCCCTTAACTTTCTTGTTTGCCCTTCACTTTTTTTTTTGTGAAATTTCTAAGCAGTCTACAAGGACTGGTTACTGTAGGGAACCAAATGTAACTCAGAAGTTTTCTGACAGTTACGCTGGCACACAGGGACGTAGCACAAAATAGTATTAAATAATAATTATAATAAAAAATACATTATAATTGTAGTGGTATTATTATTTTTGCTCACTGGTGCAGAATGTGTTTGTATATTCCATGTGTCTTGTATTCCATTGGCTGAGACTATCCTTCCCATTTCTCTCCTCACTCATTGCCCATCTGTTCTATTTCAGTGAATCAAGAAACTAATATTGGTAGTAGCTGATTATTGGAGCATTTGGAACGTTCTTAAATTTTCCAAAATTATTAGGAGTGGGCCTATTATTCATGAATTATGCATGAGAGAGAAGAATTATGTTGTGTTAGATTGACCTGTAAGAAAAGGAATGAAAACTGAACTAGCCATGATGACCTGTTTGACGACCATTACCAATATATCAGTTACACCAATAATTTATTAAGTTTGGTATATATCTAATAGAATTGGAAAAGGGTTGTCACACTTTTTTTCCTCACTGATCATAGTATAGCATGCCAACACAACAGAGGTGGTGTGTGGCGCTGTCCACAGTGCCTCCTCCATCTGCGGGAGCACAGGGTGGATAACAACAACATTGGACATGTATGCGGTGGGCGTGGAGACATGATCTGGGGCAATCACAAAGGACATTAAATGATTAAAATTTTCTTTGAAGTGCTATCAAATGTTGAAATTCCAAAGGGAATTAGTGGAATCAGACTACTCTATGTCCAAGCTGATCCAACAATGACCTTTTTTTTTTTACTTGTAATAGTAAGTCCAAGGTGATGATTGCACACCTGGACCCTTTAGAAAGTCCAGGTAGCTATAATACTCTCTCTCTCTCACACACACACACACACACACACACACACACACACACACACACACACACACACACACACACACACACACACACACACACAGTTCTCCTTATAAATATATATATATATGCATTATATATTTAGGTTACAGAATATGTATATATGCTATTATAAACATGTTTGTCTAGTCAAAATAATTGGATACTTTCTGTCTAATTTGGATGACAATACTATATCATCTCAGCCATCACATCTTGGAGGTATCTGTGTTATGGTAGTTCAGTGTCAACATTATGCAGCTGCTCAGGACAGGGTCTGTCCTACCACATTTCAGCCATGTTGTTTATATGTTGTTTATACTGAGCAGTAAAAAAGTGGCACAGTTGATGGTCTGATGGAAACCTTTGTGTGAGCCTGTTGGGATGGATAGAAGCTTGGATGAATTGAAGTCTGGATAGGTAAAGGGAAGTTGAGCTGGGGTGGGGTGGGCTAGGTTTCCACTGACTCAACACAGATATGTTTGCTGAGGTCAACCTGGCAGGTGACCTCTGTCATGCACTTGACTTGTGGTGATATCAATCATTTGTTAATTAATGACGAGCTAATGAGTGGCTGGGAGAGCTGGTTCTGGCTCACTTTTCCTTCATTGTAGTTTTAGTCGGAACACTGTCTCTTGCAGGGGGTACTGAGTGTGTGTGTGTGTGCGTACATACACTGTGTAGAAGTGGATAGTGTGAAGAGTGTACCTCATGTGTGGTCATAAAGGATTCACTGAATTAAATAAATCTACTGGTGGGATTCAACAGGAGAGCTCTTAAAATGGATTGTTGGTGAAGAGCCAGACATGTTGCCCCACTTGCTGCAAGGAGAGAAAGTTGAAAGCTACAATATCAGCACTGGATATGGCCTGTTTGGATCTGTTCTCAGTACATACGATGCTCAGAGACTCTGAAACACATGGAAGGTGACCTGGTGTCTCTTTGTGGTAATGTTGGGAGTTGAGCATCATGTGGTGAATGTGGCCATGAGCATAACCTCCTGCACTTTTATGAAACCAGATATCAAGCTCCAGGCTCGAACCAGGGGACTATCAGTGGTGCAGAGAGACCACTAATTCCTTGCTCTAAAAAATGCTTATATTGATAGCCCTTCATGCTTCTGAATGAACCCATGAACTCAGCATGTGGTAAACATAGTTATCTGGAAGATTGTTCAATTTGCTGTAGTAAGACATGTTCTTTTTTTCTTTTCTTTTTTAAAGCTATAGATTAGCACTGTATCAATTTTTTTACCATGTAGCAAGAGGGGCGAAGGTTTCTTGGGGAATATCTTTAAGTGAAACAAGTGGTGATAGGTTTATTGTTGTCTTGTAACCACACCTACCAAGAGGTGAACTGGCTTCATTAAGAACAACTTGGAGGTTGAGATATAGTACAGATCCTAGGACATTGACAATTGTAACTTGTTCCACAGAGTGTTATACAAGCAAACACTAATTGGTATTAACGTCTAATGCACTGAGTGGTGTTGACAACTCAGTGGTCGCCCCCAGATGAGCTCCATGCAAGGCACAGTTTCATCTCTCCCTCTGACAGGCCTGAGCAGGTGTGTGTGTGTCGTAAAAATTTTACCTGCAAACTTTAACAAGTTCAAGGAGTCAAAATGTTACTTTCTTGGAAATCTTGTTCTTGTTGTGAAACTTCCTCTGACCACCAGTGCTAAGGTCCCAGGTTCAACTGCTGATCATGGTTGAGTTGTTTTTTGTTTTTTTTTCCTTTTTTTTTTTAGCCACATTTAAGTCAAAACATTAAATCATAAGTAAGCGAGTTTTTGGCTGGAAATTTCTAGGCTTGTTTTAAAATATTTTAAAAGAATTTTGATAAAATATATACAGTTTATACTTTTAAAGAACTGTTGAGCTGATTGGGATGATATTTGGTATGAGCACTTGGGGTGGGTGTGGGATGATTATTAAATAATTAAATTTGGAATTGCACTATCCCCCCTTGATCTATCTGTCTTTTTCTCATTTCTTTTTTTTTTTTTTGGCACAAGTTTTTGTTTGTTTGTTTGTTTTTTGGTTGTAAACACTATCTCATCAGTTCAGACCTTGGCTCTTAGTTAAAAAAATCTGAGTTTAAATTATTAGCCAAAAAAATCTTTGTCAGACCTCTGCATTTTTTTACTCCACCTCCTTTCTACCCTTTACCTCTTCTTTTGTTCCCACCTTGTCCCCTTACCTTTCCCTCTTCTTTTGTTCCCACCTTGTTCCCTTACCTTTCCCCCTGCAGCAAGTGTGGCTAAAAGGAGTCCAGCGGTGCCTTTTTTTTTTCTCCCCCCCCCCCCCCTTTTCTCTTCTTTTCCCTTTCTCTTTTCCATTGCAAATGGGCATGGCATAATGGCTTAAAGGGGGAGGAGGAGGGAATAAAGCAACACTGTCCATCATGGACCACAAGTGGACAATCTTTACCAATTAATATTTCACCTGTTGCAGCTTCACTTGCAATAGTGAAGCCTCCTTGGCCATTGCTTGAATTATTTGTGCAAAAAGATGTTCTCATTTTGATATATTTAGCTGACCTTCCCACAGAGGTGTGGCCGGGTGGGACCCAGCTGATGTTACTGACAGAGTCAAGTTGTGTATGCATGCCAAGTTTCAGACCTGTCTAATTGCAAGGGTTTGATATTTGCACGCAAAGATATTTTCGCCAAATCTTTCACCCTACTCAGTCATTATAGGAAGCTATTGGTTGTCCTTCACTGTTTCCATCAGTGCAAGTGTAAGTTTTGATGGATATTTAGTTTTTTATCTTGTGCTGTATGCTGGACAGATCTCATTTTCTGCAAATCCTTTCCCCCTCCCCATTTCTTGGTTGAAAGTCGCAAGATCTTTTCTCTCTCTCTCTTTATTACGTTTCTCTCTCTGAAACTTAAAAAATGAGGTTAGTCAAGTTGTTGACCCTTCATCTATTTTCCTCCCCAAAAGTGCCTAGGATAACTTCTTTTTTTTTTTTAGCATATTTCCCTCCCATCACAGAAATTCTGAAGTCATCTGCAGGAACACTGATGTGGGGGACCATACATTATTGAATGGTGGTCGTGGGACCCCTGGGTTCAAAACATTTTCCCTGACTACAGGTAGGCAGGGAATAATGTACACCAAAAGCCCATTGTAGCTTTGCTTGCTATTTTCACCAAATTTTTCATTCCCCAATGAGTCATTGGAGGAAGGTGTTCATGGACCTTTACCTTTTTATTGCCTAGAGTTTAAGTTGCTAGATAGTTGCACACATGGGCAGACTTAATTTTATACTCACTTCTTTTCATTTTATTGTTTCTTCATTTGAAGTCAGGAATATTTTTTATTATAATTCTATGCACCATTTTAAAGACAGGGTTGTCTGTTTTTAACCCTTTACCTAATTTTTTTGCCAGATACTGTTTGTGGTTAGCTCTTAACTTTTTTCACTTGCCCTGTTGTGGAAATTCTGAGGCCATCTACAGGGACAGGGTGAGGTAGGGAGCTAAATGCATTTGAATGTGTTTGAATGGTGTTGGTGGGACTTCTGGTTCATTTTTTTTTTTTTTTTTTTTTTTTTGACAGTTACGCAGGCACACTAGGACGTAGCATAAATAATAATATACATCGATATATATATATATAGTTTGAAATAACTTTAATATTTACTAAACTTCACTATTTGCTAGATTTCACTGCATAAACCGTGTTGTTGTTGTTGACCTTGTTCTTCTTGATAATGTTGATGTTGACATGGCAGGGTGGCTATTTGGGGGAACTGGTTCAATGGAGTGACCTCTTAGCCGTAAGTTCATGTGCTCCTCATCTGCACATCGTGTGTACATACGCACTATCACATTGTGACAATATATAAATGGAGTCGGCAACTCCTAGTAATGTCAGGCATTGAGATTTGGATCAGAACTCATTCAATGGGAACAGTGTGGTTTGTGTCAACACTATCTTGTTGCTAATCTCCCCCCCCCCCCCCCACCTCCCCCAGTCTTGTCATCTATAGCAGCCTCATACCTTACCACCACTCCAACTGGCCTTGCTATCAGCCAGGCTGTGTTGTCTAGTTCACTATTTTGTCTGTGTGTGTCTGTCTGTATGTATGTGTGTGTCTGTGTGTGTGTGGGACATCATTGCTGCACATCTTGTAATTCATGTATCAGTGTACGTATGTATGTGTATGCATGCATGCATGTGTACATGTTTATTTATATGTATGTATATACGTACATGTAGAGCAGGTGGTGTTGCAACCAACTGCAGATTAGGCTCTTGTTATGTGTTAAAATATGTGTGGGTGGAAGGTGGTGTTTGGGTGGGAGGTGGGATGTACTGTGGATGGCATGCCCATTCTCTCTAAACACATGAGCAGAGGAGGAGTGGGCCAGTTAGTTATCATGTCTATGCAACTTAGAGGAGTGTTTTATTAGTGAGTATTGTATGTTGTGTACATGATGGTGGAAGGCTTAAGTAAAGGTTTAGAGCTCTCCAAATCTCAAATCATAGGCCGTGAAAGGCAATACATACTCTCACTCAAAAATTTTTTTTTAATTCACAGAGGTTATATGCTTTAATGATGATATATTTCTTCCACCGCTGCCCCCAAATCCATTCAATGTCATTGCTTTTGTGTAAAGAGAGAGGGGGGGAGGGAGGGAGGAGAGAGAGAGAGAGATACTGAGTATTTCCATATATTTCTAGCACGCTACTATTCACAGTGTATCTCATGGCCTCTCCCCCCCCTCCCCTCCCCTCCCCTCCCCTTAAATGTTTTTATTTTGTTGGTCTTTTAGTAAATAGTTTCTATTGCCTTCAACTGTGATGGTTGACACTGTTGAGGTGTAGATATATGGCAATGTATCTTCCATGACAGCGCTGCAAGGCTGTATGACTGCCGTCCAGTGAGTGAGGGAGGACCAAGAACACCTCACTAGCCATGAACATCGAAGGCATTCATTGAGAATCCATGAGTTTGTTCAATTTTCCCTGAACCCTGAACCCAAGTGAAGTGTGTCTGTATATTTCAAAGTTGTTTGGTCCAGATCTCAGATGTGGGAGGAGTATTCAGACATGCTTGCATGTTTGCTCACAGGCAATATAATAGAGTTTATTATGTTTGTTTTTGTTTGTTTATCTTGTCCACTAACTCCTCCCGCAGTTCTCAACCAGTGATATCAATTTTTTTTTTTTTTTTTTTTTTTTTTTTTTTTTTTTTTTTTTTTTTTTTTGTACTGACTAAGGCTAACCTGGGGAATATCACCAAGGTGTTTGAAAAAGGGGGAGGGGGGGGGGGAGTTAGAAATTGTGGTAAAGGGTCATCAATTTATAGACCTGAATGCAGAGAAAAATCATTATCATTCGAATAGATAACAGCTGCCAGATATTGTAGTTGTGCATGTGATGAGGGTGGGGTCTCTTCATGTGCAATTGTTACTCTTTCTTGTCCTCTCTCTGTCTCTCCTCTCTCTCTCCCCCCCCCCCCCCCCCCCCCCCCCATTCAGACTCTGCACATGTTGGGTCACAAGGTAACCATAATGACATCACATGACCAGCTGGTGAGGCGAGTACCACTAACAAGTGAGTGAGTGTGTAGTTACAGCTTCACATGTACTCTGAACCCTAGCACATGATTGATACAGAATTATATCTACTTTGGACTCAATTATGCCAGAGCTACTAAATCAGAATTGTGCTTTGAACCCAATCACCATACTCCTTATATTGAATTGCCCCCGGTTTTAAACTGGCAGCTGGAAATCCATTTTATCTGTAATATAGCTTACAGTGGTGCTAATTTTAGCCAAATATATAGAGACTTCAGCCGGTGTCCCTTCTAAAGAGATTTTACAGAAGTCTTCAAATCCTTCATTAAGATGGTCTAAAAGCAGGTGGGCATCCTGGCGAGTGGGGAGTCCATAGGCTGAGTCTACTAACGCATGGGGAGGATTGCGTAGGGCTTGGTTTGTTGTCTGTAGGGCTTGGTTTGTTGTCTGTAGGACTGAAAAAGATCCCCCCCCCCCCCCCCCCCCCCCCCATGTCTGATAGCATCGTCGCCCTGGATGGCCAGAGCCCACCCCAAGTTAACTAACCAGTCAAGTTTAGAGAGGAAAGTTGGAAAATCCTCACCTTTGATAATTCCCCACCCCACCTGCCACGCCCACTTGCAAAAATTATTCTTTAAGGACTTATCTTTCTATCCATATCTGTTTCCCCCATGGTTATCTGGCTTACATTAAATATTTCTCATCGTCATTTTAGAACCAGAAACTCCATGTATGTAATTAACATCCACAGCTACTCAGTTGTCATTGTTTTGTTTTATTGGGTCAAGCTAATTGTAGTGGTTAAAGGTGGTAAGGTGTCATCATCGACAAGGCTCCCAATAAATGCATCAGTGGAGGAAGGAACAGGTCTGATGATGTTCTCCAAGTAGTTGGTTGCAGGGATGCTAAAGGACAGGTGGAGTCATCATTGGTGAATACTATAGAGTAATGGAGGAAATGTCCTCTTTTTTTTATTAATCTGTAAAAGAGAAAAACGGAAACGAGATATCCATGTGCACTAAATGTTAGATGACCCTTTACCAATTTAAATCAGTTGCGCTAATTATTGCACTCTATTTGAAGAGCTCAGATGATAAAGATGGAGGTGTTTGCAGAATAACTGATGAGAGCTTGACACACTATTCCTGCAGAGAGTAGACATAGCTCATTTGTTATCAGAGGAGCTGCAGCAACTGAACCTGTCAGATTCCTACAGTGCATGTGGGTAGTGAGGGCATGTTCTCTCTGATGCATGTGGGCAGAGTATTATCTTCTGTGTCTATCGTCCTGCCATCTCCTCCGATGCAGGGATGGAGTATGACTTGATATTCACTGACTACATTGGCCTGTTTGCCCTCAAACTGACCCAACACTTCTACCTGTACAAGGTCAGACCTGACCTCCTCACACCTGTGTCAGATAGAGATGTTGATGTGTGTTTCTGTATGTGTGTGTTATTGCAGTGCAGAATGCGTATATTAGACTCGTTTGGGACGGAGCCCTTATGTGAGTTCATTTGGAATTTTTTTCTTATTTTTCTTTACGATATATTGCATGTGGTGTCATTGGAGATGGCCAAGTGTGCCGCCAAGTTACCAGTCCCTCCCCCCCCCCCCCCCCCAGCCGTGCCCAACCTTAGCCCCCTACCCACGACCTTACAATCACACCCCTTGGACCTCCATACCCACTGCTTGCTCTAGACTATATATATAAACTTTATTAAATTACTTGATCTAAGCCGAGAGTTGGGGGGGGGGGTTGTGTGTGGGGTATTTTGGGGGTGATCTGGACAGGATACTGCAAGCTTGTCAACCAGAACAAAAGAGGGTAATGGACACTGGTCATTCACTCCTCTAAAGAAGAGGGGTCAGGGGATTAGCTGTTTAAGAAACAGTTGTAACAAACACTTTGCCTTTCCTCTCTTCAATGAACTAATAGTACAATGCATGTTCAACTGATTCTTGTCTAATTAATTAGTCCAGCTCCACTTCCAATTAAGCAACATCAGACTGTGACTGTAAAACAACAACACAATCCCATTTCAAATGGACTGTTAATACAAATTTTTTATTGTGTGCACTAAATATTATTATTGCTGCATCACAAGTTGTTATTTTTGCCGATTTAAATACCACTATTGCTAGCACAGCCTAGACTATAATCTATTTAGTCTAGCTTCATTTGCAATTTAAGTAGTTCAGTAGTTCCTGACTGACTCCTATATAACTTAAGGAAAGTGCTCCCCCATATTTTTGCTGGCCATTCCTTCATGGAGCACTGTTGCATACAATAAGGCAATGTAAACATTTATTCCAAATAGAAGTGACCACCTAAAGTGGTTCCTTAACAGCTTCCTCTTGCCATGTCTTTAACTGCCATTTTTTCATCATTGCTGTGCATTTTTGCTTGTGTTTTGTTCGTTTTTTGTTGTTGTTTTTTTTTTTAGTTTTTGATTGTTTTGATGTTTTTTTGTTTGTTTGTTTTTTTAAGTTGTTTTTTTTTTATCTAGAATTTTTTGTTATTATAATTTTTTTAACTCTTCTGTTACCTAACTACTGAATTAAATTGATTTAGATACCCAATTTTATTATCGGATGCCTATCTGCTAAGGAATCTCATAGTAGCAGACATAGGAGCCAGTCGCTCTCTTAAGTAGGGAGGTCATCGGCTCTTGGAGGATGTTACATATGTGTAGGTAAACAGTGGATAGATTGATCGTGCACAGAAAAGTCGTTAAAAAGTTGTAACTGATTAGAAGTTCACTGTTTCTAGTCACCTCAGTGTGTTGGTTGTTATGGAAACAGTGAGGACAGGATTGTGGGCTGAGGCAATTGGAAGAGGTCACTGTGTGTAATTGTATGTGGTTTTAAAAAGGAATGTGAAGTATTGACAAGCTATTTCTATGATTCCATTACAAAGATATATTTAATTTTTTTAATGTAATTATGAAAATTGATTGTTAATTATTTGCATACTTTTGTAGTTCTTCAGAAAAACCTGGACCTATACATTAGGCGAGTAAATAGCTCGGTTCTTTCCCAACTCTCCCCTTCCTACACCTAGAACTTAAAACTTAGAAGCTGCCCATGGTACGAAGTACCATGATGGCAGTGTCCTGGATGAATCCAGGACCAATGGCAATAAACACACACACACACACACACACACACACACACACACACACACACACACACACACGCGCGCACACGCACACGCGCGCGCACACACAGTTAGAGGTGTGTTTGGCTCCTTTTTTTTTTGCACTCTGCCTTAAACTGCACCCAAGCTAAACCATTTTTTTGTTGCTGTGATTGGATACAGTGATCATCAGCCCCATACCGCCCAGTGGTGTGGGGGCTAGTGGTGCAGTCACAATGTGCCTCTCTTCTACCAGGAGCATGGAACCACTAATCACAAAATCAACTGGTACTATTCCATATTTTGATATAGTACTTTGAACAGGCAATTCCCAAGCCCACTGCCAAGTCAAGTAGACCTGTTGACTAATGTACATCCACATGGAATCTAGCTCCATTTGTACAGCGTGTGTGTGTGTGTGTGTGTGTGTGTGTGTGTGTGTGTGTGTGTGTGTGTGTGTGTGTGTGTGTGTGTGTGTGGCTGAGTAGTTATGCCCTTGGACTCACAACCCCAGGGTTGCGATTTCAAACCCAGCACTGACTGAAAAATTTGTGTATGTGTGTGTGCAAACCCCAATAAAGCTTGCCTTCAGTTGGAAAATTTTCCTGTCCTTCAACATCTTCTTCCCACACCTAGCAGAGCAGAGACTGACCCAATCATGCTATCAATCATTGCAAATGGTAGCCAGGTTTGTCTTCCCTTTTGGAGAAGTGAAGGAATTGTACATGGACCCACTGCAGCAGAAGCCATAAGCCCCACAAGGCCTAAAGAAGGATTACAAGAAGTGCAGTGTTCCCCTAGCCACACCCCTCCACTCTGCAAGTAAAATGTGGGTGGGACCACATCCCTTCTGTGGTTTCGGCAGTAGTGGTATTGTTCACTAAGTATGTGCTAGTAATTGTTGTTGAGAATATTCGTATTCTCTTTTGAGGTGTTTAATCATGTGAGGGGGGAGGAGGGGAGGGACCCTGGGATTCCCCCATCCCAAGATTGTTTGGCTGAAATTTGAGCATTCATGTTGCATAGAATCATATCAGAATTTATCTTGAAGTTTATGGAATCATAAGCAAACCCTTGTGACATCTTTCCTCCCCTCCCATCTTAGGCAGCTGACATACAATGAATTCGACCTATTACCTCGTAATTCGAAAATAGGCACTTTTAAAGTGTGTCTTGTTCCACTGGAAGTGATGGGCATAGGTGGGATAGCTGATGAGATAGATATAGGAGGGGCATTCAGAGATGTATCAAAGGTAATAGAATGTTTCTTGTTGTGTCCATGGAAACAAATAATGCAGTAATAACAATCTGCTACACTCAGCTATATGAGATACCAACTTCGTGTTGTGTGTTCATCCCCACTGGGTGTGCATGTACACACAACACTATGCAATTGCTTCAATTCCAATGTCTGTGGACTTTGATTGACCTTGTGTTTTCATGTTCATGACAGCTGGACACAACATTATGTCATGTTCTCATAGAATTCAGTTCTCCTATTTATGGTGTAATGTTTTAAGACACTGTGTTGTTCGTTGTGGCAGTGTATTTATACATTATAAAGAGTACATAGTACAGGATAGTTCCTAAGCAACAGATGAAATCAGAGCAGTCAATCATATGATCTACTCTCAACATTGTGTGGGAGGGGAGGGGGGGCTTTATGTCAGCATATTATGAATTTCAGCTTCAGAGTTCTACATTTTTCATATATTTTTATGTGAGTTAAGAAGCCGACCTTCGGGTGGTTTTTAAAAATTTTTTTTATCGGCCTTCGGCCTCCTGCAATAGCAAACTTGTTTTGTTGGTTTTACAAATTATATATAGGTAAGTTGTTGTTTCGTTATTGTTTTGTTTTGTTTTTGTTGTTGGGGCTTACACCATTCCTGTGATTTAGCCATTCCAAAGTTTTTATTCAACTTTAAAATAAATCGTATGAAAATAGGCCCAGTGGATTCCCCCTTCCCACAAATCACTCATGGAGGCAAATTTGGCTTAGGTCCCTTTCCCCTAATACGGAGGTGTTTTTTGTGTATGTGCTATCAATATATTTTTATCAGAATGGACCAAAATGCAATTTAAGAAAAGCCTGTACAACAGCCACAATAGACAGTGAGGTCAAGCTTTTATGAATTTTTTTTGGTGAGTAACCTTCAAGTATTGGCCCTGCCATTCTGTGTTAGCCATAGACAACCACACATCTAAACAAATTTTGGTAAACTTTGCAGGTTTGATCTTTGGGTGCCTTACTCACATTAGTTTTTGGCAGCAAAAAAAAGAAATTCAAATCCTCAAAGCCACCACAAAAATCTTCTGAAATCCATGGGGCACAGCTAAGCAGAAAGTTGGTGGTTCTATCCCTGGACTGGGCTCCTTTTTTCTTTTCCTTTTTTTTAAATTTTTTATTACTTCTTTCTTTATTTCCCTCCTCCCTTCCCCCCTCCCCCCCCCCCCCCCCTCCTCCTCTCTTTCTTTTCTTTTTTCTTTTAAATACCAGATAGAAAGACTATGGGTTAAAATGACCACTACACTTTCTTGTCTTTACGTGTATGGATATGCATGAGTATGTGTGTATCCACTTTACTGCCAAACTACCAAACATAATTAATCTTTCTGTTCAGGGTGGACACGTCCTACATCTAGGATAGTGTTTAGACATCCAGATGTCTTGTGTCTTTCACCACACATTCATGTCACAGTATATTTGTTTCATAATTCAAATTTTTCCCATAATTATTCTTAATTTCTTTGTTTTCTTCCAGAAGAAATTGGACCCAATGCTTTCTTCCAGATTTCTTCCACTGTCCTGGAAGAAAAAGATTTCTGAGAAGAAACCCAACCCTAATTGGTACAGGGGGTCAGATACAATGTCTACCACATCCAATAATATCCACAATGATAGGGTGGGAATAATTGATCAGTATTTATAGCTTCTTCCTGATCAGCTGCCACAGGAGCTATGAACCAGCTGGTGCATGTAGACGTTGAGTCTCCACCTACACTAAATAACACATTCATCCACTACAGCGGAGGTAGTGTCCACCACATACAATAGTACCCACAGCCAGGAGCATGACTCCGCCCTATTGGTCATGTGACCACCATTTCATAGAACACGAGAGTAAAGCAAATGAAAATGCACTCTATTGGAGGTGTTTGTTCCAAAATATCCAGCTGCTGATCACATGCAATGTGATAGTAACCACATTTTGTCTTGGTATATTATCTGTGTGCCACATTGCTCTGTCTCATCTCCCACATATCAACTAATGCAGTGCAATTCCAAGATGGACTTAACAAAGTGAAGGTGGGGGGGGGGGGGGGGGGGGGGAGGGGGGAATGCAATCATTTACATTGGAATAGTTGGTCCTTGGAACAATATTTCACTGTTTCCCCTTGTTAGTGGAATGTCATAATAGAACCAAAAGGGAAATTCAAGTGTAAAAATTAAAAAATAATAATAATAATTAAATAAATCATGATATCATCAACAGAGCAGACTGGATGTCACCGCCCACCTCCATGGCCTCTAGTGGGACATGCATGGTCAACAATGGGCTGATTGGAAGCACTTCAGCCTCTGCACACCTGCAGCAGCCACAACCACCAAGCTTGTACATGTAATTATTTATTTGAGCCAGTGAAGCCCCAAGGCTGCAGCTATAACTGGGAGTGTGCTGGATGGAAGCCCCACTGTGCTGCTCTCTTACACAACACACAGAAGCCACTTGAATGGAAGAAGTAATGAAGTTATTGTGTTCAGGTGACTTGAGAATTGTGACCTCTTGTGGAGTTATTCTCTTTCCATTACAATTAACTGGGGAAGTACTTGTCCTGTGGAAGGAGAACACTGGCACAATGGTTGGTGTTAGATCTTTGAACTCAGTCTTGCTGACTTTACTTTGTGTTTACATAATTACGGTTGGTAGTTGTACCCCTAATGGAGCTTCGTGGTTACTCTTGCAAGAGTGAACACACAAGTAGAAGAGAGTGGATAAATAAAGGAATTCTGAAACAAAGGATGGACCCCAAAATATTAATAGCCTAAAACCACTCGTGGGGTGGGATAAATATCCCCAGAAAATTCTAGCACATTCATCCATTCATCCTAGTAGTTCACAAGACAGATGGTGAATTAAAGTAAGATGTAGCCTTGAGTACCCCCTCCCCTCTCCTTGGGGTACTGCATGGGCATATCAAAGTGTCTCCTCAGTTGTTAGGTGTGTGTGTGTGTGTTTGTGTCTGGTAACTTGGAAAGGAGTGGTAGGGTCAACATTCCTGGTTGATGATATTGGTGTTAGCATCATACATCAACAATTCCGTCTCATACCAATAGCTCTATGCTAATGGCCTCCTCCTGGTGGAGGTAAGCCACACCTGGTGCGTCTAGAAGGTTTCCTTGATGAAAATGGGGAGGGGTTTTTGCTGACTGTGCATGTTCTTATACTTGACCATATTTCAGCTGCTATGAAGGTTGTAAAGTTTTGATGGCAAATTTGAACCCAATTATTATCTGCTATATCTACTGTTTGTTTGTTTGTTTGTCTGTTTTTCATATTTGCATTTATACACACCCACTTTCTGACACACACACACACACACACACACACACACACACACACACACACACACACACACACACACACACACACACACACAGTTAACTTCAGGACACTGCAGTTCCAAGCTAAAGAGGGTATGGAGGGGTTCAGCAACTGGATGTTTGAAGAGCCCCGGCAGTTCTGGACGCTATTTCCTCACACTCCTGACAACTCCTTCCTTGGCTTCATCGTGCCCTCCAGCACGTCATCCGCTGACATAGTCAGGAAGGAGCAAGGGGTGATCTATGGGAAGGAGCAGAAGTACATGCAGGGCAGAGAGATGTACGTCAAGACCATCGGGGACATTGTGGAACTCCACTCCACCTTCAATGTGAGGAGATGGCATGGATAATGGAGGTCGTGGCACAAGTGGGGCTCAACTCAAACATACATTCAACACAAACACACACACACACACACACACACACACACACACACACACACACACACACACACACACACACACACACACACACACAGAGAGAGAGAGGGAGAGAGATACCTTATGTGAATGCATTTATTATGTAAATATTAATTTTCTCTGCCTCGCTTTAAACTGTCTCACCATCTCTCTTCCACTTCTTGTTGCTATAGGGAAGTGGCTTTTTGCTTCCTGAACACATTGTCAATCACGGAGTGCTCTCTGCGGACAAACTTCAGAGGTTACTATAACTTAGCCTAACTGTCTTGAATGTGTCTATTTCACTTTCCCGTGTGTTGTTGCTTTTTTTGCATGTACACAGATTATTGCACGAGTCAAAACTATTTGTTGGCTTGGGTTTTCCCTATGACGGTAAGTACTTCCACAGCCTAAACATAAATATATAATGGAACTATGTTGTACATAATAGGGCTCATTATTATGGACGCATACAACCAAGCCAGTGTAAGTAGCTATTAGTATTGGGTATAGCAGAGCTGCACTCAGTGTCTGGGAATGCAGCGACAGTCATGTGTCACTGACAGACTGCAAGGACCAACCCCTCACAGATTATACATGCATATGGTGGAACTCTCTCAATACAGGAACATAATTAGTACTAATTTTATTACTTGTTCTTTAATTGCCTATATTGTTCACCAACTTCTTTTACTGCCGTTGCTATGGTGATGATTTATTAATGTACTTGTATATTTCCTATTTTTCCTTTTAATTGTAGTTATTATCTACAGGGCCGGGTCCTTTTGAAGCTTTGGCCAATGGATGCATTTTTATTCAGCCCAAGTTCGACCCTCCTCATAGTGGTGATAATACGGTAAATGGTGGAATATGTTCTTGTCTGGTGTGCATTACATTAAGTAATGCCTCTTTATCTTCAGGGATTTTTTAGGGGGAAACCGACTTCAAGAGTGTTGACGTCTCAGGTTCCCTATCTGGAGCAGTTTGTGGGAGAACCTTATGTGCGTTGACTGGTGTGTGTGTGTGTGCTGACCTCTTACCAGTCAATCATTGTTATAAGGCTTCAACTAAGAAATGCTGGACCATCATCACACTGGGTTGAGGCAGGTTGAAGTAGGTCCACAATAGCTCTATGGGGACACACACTGGACCAACATCACACCAGGTTGAAGCAGGTTGAAGTAGGTAGGCAATAGCTCTATGGGGGCACACACTGGACCAACAACACACTGGGTAGAGGCAGGTTGAAGTAGGTGGACAATAGCTCTATGGGGACACACACTGGACCAACATCACACCAGGTTGAAGCAGGTTGAAGTAGGTAGACAATAGCTCTATGGGGAGAGACACAGGGCCAACATCACACCAGGTTGAAGTAGGGTGACAATACCACCCTCTGGCAATGTGTTCTCAGATTAGTTACATGTGATAACATAATTTCATGGTCACATGACTAAAAGTATGACTATGATACGAGTGATGTGCCGTGTATTGACTCCAGGTGTACACTGTGGACATCTCCAATGTGACTGCAGTGAGAGGTGTGGTGCGTGAAATCTTACAGCAGAAAGAACACAAACACTTTGTCCCTTATGAATTCACTCAAGAGGTTAACTATCTAATTGAAATAGTTAGCTAATTGATCATCTGCTCAATTGAATCATTTAATTATGAAATAGTAACATACACTGTTTTTTGGCATGTAAATGAACCCGACAAAGTTAATGTAAAGAGCTCGTGTGAGGAAGGAGAGCATGGTCGTGTGTGTGTAGTTTTAATGGAGCAACAATGCATCTTTAGTCACGGAGTTGTTCCTGATGCTGGGAAGGAGGTAAGGGAGGGGGGATCAAATTCTGGCTGGATATTGGAAACTTGTATTCGGTGACGTTAGATGGCATAAAATCACCAAGTAGTTGTGAGGAGTGTCCTTATTGTGCACACACACACACACACGTACACATGCCACCTGAGCAGGTCACATGTGTTGTGGTAGTGGTAGTTCTGTAGTGTGTGTGTGTGTGATGTTGAAACAATTTAATGTCAGCTTTGGTGTTAGTTGAATTATCTCACTAGACAAGACTATGAATGCTGGTGTGCCAAGGAGGGTCACACCTGAACTGCACTAACACGACTGTGCTGATGTATCACAAAGTTCCTAGTCAGCATTGATAGGCCCTGAACAACACACTTCCACATGCAGACTATGTATGAAGTCTTCATGGGATGAGTGGGTAGAAATTTTAAATAATACGCAATTTTTAATTCCATATAATTAGTGGTAACCGTGTGGGGGGGGGGGGGGAAATGTCTCAATAGTTGGTGTGTGAGGACAACAAAAAAGGTTGCAAACAGAAGATTGCCTTAATTTGAATGCATCAGAGAATATTGTGTGTGTTGTCTTACACGCACCCCCACCCTGGGCAATGATGTTGGTCCCACATACCACAGTCATTCTGAGTGGTTTAATCTTGAATCAATCACTACAGAGTTCCTCATGTGATTCTATCATGTATGTGGTGGTATCCATGGTGGCTATGTGGGGCTATTCATGGGATACTATTGTGGCTTGTCAGAAAGTTACATCAGTGTTTTGAAGAGGTATGAAATTCCTAAAATGTTTAAGTTGTTCATTTTTTTTGTTTTTGTTTTTGTTTTTGTTTTTGTTTTTGTTTTTGTTTTTGGCTGTGGCATTGCATGGAAGTTTCATTGGTACTCTGTAAGATAGACCTCCAGCTGTCTTCCCCCTCTCCTACCCAACTGAACTACTATGGAAGATCCTACTCTTAAGTCTGCACGCATGCACACACACACACTTGCCAGCAACTATGTAGCCAGTCTGCAATCATTTCAATTGATTATGTTGTGTGTAGTTCATAGTGCAACGGCGGCCATTACTTGCCTGTTGCATGAAAGATAGCTTAGTCATGAGCACACACAGGGCAGTACCTTTACCTTAACAAACCAGCCATGGTTTTTTTGGGATTTAATTACTTTTAGGCTCTACAAAAGCCACACCCAGCATAACAAACCTATGGGCATTGTTCCATCTCACATTCCTCATTTCAAATATACTCAGTTCTAGTCTGCACTAGAGTAATTTGGGCTGTAGGGATGTGCGTGTGTAGGGGCAATGACTCCTCGGGTGTCCTTACAGGGAATGCTGGAGCGAGTGGGCGAGTACATCCACCACCACAACTTCTGTGATGGCCGGAACCTCGCTAAGGGGCGGAGTACTACAGCCGGCAGTGTCTATAAGGACCACACCACTGGAGAGGCTGTGGATGGAGTACTTACCAAGGAGACATGCTATTGGTCGGACTATGGTAATGGTCACTGGTGGTCGATGGACTTGAGTCAAGATTTCGCCATTGGCAAGATTCGCATCATCAGCATTGTGAGTCAAATTGTTTTGCCGACACACTATTGCTTCACTGGTTTGAATATAATTGGAGTATATTTATCTACATCAATCTAATCTTACTAAGCACTGTAACTGTTTACTAACAATGTGAGCGTGTTTACAAACCAGAGTTTGTGATTTACATATGCCAGTCATGTGACCTCCTGGTGAATGACATCTGCCGACTTAGTTTCTTTTTAATGTGTTGTCTTCTTCCTGTGAACATCTGTTGTTTGACTTGTGCCATGTGGACACTGAACCCATCATGTTGATGTCAACAAATACAGGGCCATGTTGCTGCCACTGATTATTGTGTTGCAGCTGCTGAGCATTACCTGCTACATGTGTGTTGGGTTCTGTTCAAACTCATTAACAACAAAAAAACATTATTTTATGTTTAATGAAATGAATGATTAAGCAGTAAAAGAAGGTTAAAAAAAAGTTGGCCAGATGTGTTGCCTCCATTTATTTATTGTTATTATCATTATTATGTAGTTTGAATGGATGCTGGCCAAGTCCTGGGGCAATCATTTCATCAACCCGTTTTCTGTCACTCTTCTAGACTCTGCGGGCAACCTAGTGGGCACAAAGACCTTCAATGATAGCAGGACATTCTACCTCTGGGAGGACGTCAACTTGCATGCTCGTTACATCCGCTTGGACTCTCTCAATGAGACACCACATTACTTCATCCTCTGCAGTATGGAGGTCTTTGGCACGTCTTATCACTCCTTGTGGCCTCCTTACTCTCATTTGTTGGTCAAGACGTCCAAGTCTGGTATGTCATGCAAGGAGACGTGCATGAGAGAGGCCTTGGTCTGTGAGCCCGCCTACTTTAGGGCACTGAACTCACACACACCATTATCACGAGAGTTTCACTGCAAGTCCTTCAAGAAAATTATCACCAAGTATGACATATAGTTGAGGAGAGAGGTTGAGTCAGGGGGGGGGGGGGGGGAGGAGGAGGTGAAAAGGGCGGTAAATGGACAGGGATACATCATTTTGTTTGAGATTTGAAATCCTAAAAGGAATTATTCACTTGATTGTGTCTGTTGGTAATTCTCCCGATGTATGGTAATGTCAGGATAGAGAAATCACTTGTTCTATTTTTTTTTTTTTTTTTTTTTGCAAACCAATAGGTTGCCATGATTCCCAGCCTACTGGGGGAGGGTGGAAGGAAATCTTCCCTTCCCCATTTAATCTTTGTTTCTTTGTTATCTTGCAGCAACAGGTATTTCTTAGTTAGGTTTGTGGCTGCTGCTACGCTTTTTACATTACACATTATTTACCTGCTCAGAGAGCCTCACAATTGACAAAAAGAGTAACTTCGAAATCATGACCTGTAGAAAGGTAACTGCTACTTACATTACTTACATTGGCAATTGTGTTTATCATGAAATTTTGTATTTATCATGAAATTTTGTTTTCATTCACTTGATTGAAATAAAAATATAAAATCCAACATTATTTTATGTCTGCTTATTCTTAAGTCTCTCCAAACTGAAACTGAAAAGGCAAGTAGGTGTACATACAAATGCACTTTAGTTTTAGCTGCCACAATCGCCTGCTGCTATTAAAAATTAGGAAAAATAATCAGTTAATTTCTTGGTATCTAAAAAAATAAGCCAAGATGTTGTTTGTTTTTTTTGCTGTAGTTTTATTTTTTTTTTTGGTTTTTTTTGGTTTTTTTTGGTTTTTTTTTGGATCAATTCATTCCTTTTAAAGTTATTTCCAATGACATTTAATT
Organism: Lycopodina hypogea; assembly: GCA_963969325.1. Classification (NCBI taxonomy): domain Eukaryota; kingdom Metazoa; phylum Porifera; class Demospongiae; order Poecilosclerida; family Cladorhizidae; genus Lycopodina; species Lycopodina hypogea. Next base: position 2,414,461 of record OZ017793.1, on the reverse strand, counting down.
GCTTCTGGTGCATCCTCCAATCAGTGTTGCTGTCTGTGTTCATAGACGCTTCCTCATGCATGAAAGCAATGAATCACTTTCGAGATAATTTGTTTTCAATTCATATTTGTTCAACTTAGCCAATAGAAAGTGCTAGTTTACAAAATTGAGTGTACCGATATAAAATGCTTTTAAAACTTTTTTACTAATAGAAAGTTCTAGAGAACTAAAATTTGCGTTTATATGAGCAACAAAAACATTGGGAATTTGGGTAGTACATACAGGTCATCCTGATGTCTCCCATTTTCATCCAGTATGTCCCCACTGACATGTAGATCTGGTGCCGGTTTCTTTTCAATGGAGAATGTGCACGTCTGTATCAAGTGGTGGGGAACAATAGCTACCATGCCACATGCATGTTCAAGCAGTGAATTAGTAGTGTGGGATGTGTGGGTGGGGTATTTCTCTAGCCACAAGATAGAGCTGTATTCATACCCCGTGCTGCTAAATCTCTGACAGTCGTGCCTGGTGTGTTACCATGACTCCTGTGTCTCAGGCTGTGGCTCATACTGAGCAGGCCATGTTGAGGATCAGCTGGACCTGGTCTGTGGTAGAGTGATTTAGTAAGAACACATTGAGCATTTGATATTGTTACAGTAATTAGTCTAGGCATTTTTAATATTTTTTTGGTTTCAATTTACTCATTTCACTGTATTTATTATTTTAAGTGCTCTTTTCTTGGCACTGAAGGTATGTTGACTTTCTGCCAGCATGGAGCATAGGTGAAGATAGCGATCTGGGTGTGCCTGCTGGCTCTTGCCTCACCAACGAAAACTCCATGCTGTTGTCATGTTCAGGTAAAACTGAATTAAGTCAAGTCACATGATCATGTATGGACATCATGTTACTCATAATTCGCTACAGGTCACCACAAGAAATACCAGAGACTTTGTCCATGCCGGAAGTTCACAAAAGGCCAAATCATGCTTCCCCTTCCAACCTAATGACATTACATGTGTCTGTGTCAGAACATTTCAATATTTCATTTTTTGACACCAATCATGGTAGGCATTCGATATTTTATGAGAAGAAAAACCCAATAACTTATTATGATAAATAATATTTAAAAAATTCATGGTGGTGTATTTCTACAGACGTACAGGAGATGATTAATTGAAACACAGAAGATAACGTGTGAGTGTGTGCGTGTGCGCGCGCGCGCGCGCACACACGTGCACGTGCACACACACACACACACACACACACACACTACTGTTCTTGCTAGCCGAGCAAAACTTTCTTAACTTTGCAATGTGCTGCATGCTCTTCTTCCTCACTGCTTGAGTGAGGGCTACCACAGTCATGGCCATAGCGACAAGACTCTTGGTGCAAGCACATAGGCGAGCAGAGGTACTGAAGAAGAGGGACACGATACTTACCACAAAAGTCTACAAACTTCACCCGTTGGAAGTGAGGGTTGAAGTAGACACCTTGACACTTAGGGTTGTCGCACTGCTGGGCCCCATTTAGGTAGTTGACTAATACTCTTGGTATGGTCTCGTGGCTGTATGGAATGCAGTTCTTCTTGACAACATTACCCGATAACTCCAAAAGTGTGGGGACGTTGTTGGGCCATTCTTTGACAAATCGGATTACCAAGGGGTTGTTTCGGAGACTCAGTTCTTCGAGGTTGGTCAGTCGTATGAGGTTCTGTGGCAAGGTCTGCAACTGATTATTATGTAGGCCTAGGGACTGAAGATTGGAGAGATTTGTAAGCTGCTTGGGAAGATAAGCTAGTCTATTGTCACAGAGGATGAGGGCTGTGAGGTTCGACAACTGCCCCATTTCCACAGGAAGTTCTTGTAGCTGATTGCCCCCCAGGTACAGATAGTCCAGCCTAACAAGGGAGACAGGAAGGAAAGGACAGTCATAATAGTATCTCTAATTTACCACATCCACCTAGTAATTAATTCAGACACTTAAAAATAGCAACTGGACACATCATTCCTCATTAAGATTACAAATGCATGATCCAGTGATGAAACTGAATTTTCCAGAACAGTATGGCAGCATGATTTTGGCCTAGCCTCATCATGCCTTCCACGTGGTGTTACACAGAGTGTACTGCAGCTGCTTTACATGTATGGGAAGAAACAGATAATTCCTTATAAAAGTGTTTACATAACCCATTAATTAAATACACAACCTAACATCATGATACACATCATGACACTCTAAATAAAGGATATCTTCTGCTTACTTAGCAGTTTATAAGTATTACCCTATTTTGCCAAATTTGATCATGTTAACATAGTTATGACAATAACTAACTATTGCCATTAGTAATCATAATTAGCTGGAACTCCCAGACAATCCACTAATAGCAATTGAAAATTGTTTTCTACCTTCACATGAGATCAATTAAGGAGATTAAGAATATGTAAATAAAGTGGGAATGAGTGTAAACACCAATTAGTAGACGGAACATGCACTTAATTCATCCTGCCTGCCCCCCCCCCCACCACCACCTAACCTATCATGGAGTATATAATAAAATCTGACCACACAGTTGCTTACTGTTATGGTCTACTCACAAACCAAACCAAAACACATTAACAGAGCTTGAAATTACATCCTGTAACCTGCCAATTACCGGTCAAAATGAAGCATTGCCAGTATAAGACAAAATTTAACCAGTCATTTAGTCCTGACAAAAGAAAAGGGTGAAAGTAAAAAATAAAAAAAGGGAGGGGGGGGGGGGGGGGGGGGAAATTGGGAAGTTGCCAAAACTCTCAAAACAATGAATTATCAGCAAGAGTCTGGGATTCCAGATAAAGTTGGACCATAGCAAAAATATGTTTGACTCTAGTATAAAGGAGACCTCTAGTTAGGAATAACTAGAAGTACCTAGAGGTCTCTTTCTACTATAGTCAAATATTTCCACAAAAAAATTGCTGCTCCCCCACGCTGCTGCACGCTTTGCTGACCACTGGAGGAATTTTGTTGCTCTCATCTAATGTAGTAGACTGTGCTCCAAATGCTAAATGCTTTGCTGAAGCTTCATGGATCGGTCTACTCTAGCAAAGACCAAGAAGTGTGAGATATCTTATATGATTGCCAAGGAGGCATTTACTAAGATGAAACCGATCTGTGAGTTGGAGGAAAGCCATGGTGTCAATTTAGGAGTGAGATACAAAAATAATCATGCATGTGCCACGTTTTAACTTCATAGCCAAAGACAGAAAAATTCTTTACTCAATTCCCTATCAAAAACCAGTTGTTTTTTTTTAGCCTTCAAGCAAATGCCAGTGTTGATGCTGGAAATGTGGAGCTCAGAGTTATATTTAATAACTTATTTTGATACTTTTTCTAAAGATGGTGTAGTTCATATACGAACCAAGGTTTTCACTGCTAGACACCTTGACAGTGGTACTGGTGAAGGCTTGTTTGTCCCTCTCAAGGAGCAGTAGAATATATGAATGTTGAAGATTGGAGGACTAAAATTATAGGCTTAGGTGTCAAGTCCTTTCCAGACAACAGTCACCTCTGCATAGCTGGTTCAGTCTCTTGAGTAACTTAATCTGTCATGACAAAAAATAGGTTTGACCGATCAAATTTAATAGTCAGGACACTAAGAAATAATTAATGCATGCACTGCATTAACATCCATTAGCTATGATATAAAGTGAAAAATTTGGTGATTATGCATATGTAGATCTAAATCTGACACTGGCAAATATATAGTAAGCAACAGAGTTGAAATCGAAACCTGTGTGCTAATATTAACAACTTACGACTTGAGATTCTTAATGGAGGATGGGACGTCAGTAATGGAGTTCCCACCAAGGTGCAAGTATTCCAACCTGCCAAGGGCACACAGCTGAATAGGAAATTTATGCAACAAGTTACCACTCAAGTTAAGTTCTCTGAGTCCCTTCATGTTTCCAAAACCCTCAGGGATACATTTCAACCTGTTCCTTTTCAAATTAAGTGATTGCAATTTGTGAAGAGAGCATAGACCTACAGGCAGTTCAGTTAGCATGTTGGCTGCCAAACCTAGGCTCTGGAGATTTGAGAAAGTAGACACCACCGCTTCACAGAGGGAGGTAAGGAAATTTGATGAAAGGTCAAGCACAGTCACCTTTTCTCGCAGAATTTCTTCCGCTACCTCTACGGAGAGATCAAGGAGGTCCTGGCGTGAAAGATCTCTCCTCCGTTGGCAGGTTCGAACTGGTTCTACAATTTCCATTTTTGACTACACTGAAAGGGAAATGTTGTTCCTCCGACAAAACACTGGGTGGGGGATCATAACGTCTCCCTAAGGGTCCTTCCGTGCTTCCCTTGTGCTTTGTAGAATACAACTTGCATTTCTCACCCCGAATAAATTAATGAACACGTTGGTGCTTCCTCACTATCCGCTGTGGGCGTGCCTTCACCGGAAGAGCAACCGATAATTGTTCTGGGGGTTTTTTTGTGTGTACTCACTACACAAGAACACCTTTGTGTTGCTGGCCTGGTCTAACCAATGTATTGATGCCTTACCCTTACTTTACCGCACTCAACTGGCTTTAGTTGCAGAAGAAGTGCTAGATGGTGTTTAAGGGTTTTGTGTGGTCAATCTTTATTATTCTCCTTACAGAAATCATGTATGAATTATTAATTCAAATGAGTATCCCTGAGCTAGAATAACTGAAATAATTCTTGGTTAGCTATGATAAGAAGTTAACCTCTGAGTCTCAGAAAGGTTGGATCCCAGTTCCATGCAAGAATAAGAAAGAAATAAATGATATATGAATAAAGCCAAGATTGATGAATCCATTGCTTTCTACAAAACAAGATTGCTCTGTAGGTGAAATATTGTTTTAAAAAACCATTTGGAATGAAAAATAGCTTGATTTGTAAAATGGATAGTTTTTAATGAATTAGTGCCTATCATGATCGAAACAAATGTAAATTTAATTAAGTACTTCCCTAATGCTCTCCAGAATCAATTGGTCTCTTGGTAGTACACTTGGATAACAGATATTATTGCCCCCCCCCCCCCCCCCCAAATATCTGGTAAGGCATGATATATTTCAAACAGCTACAATTTAGATGGTCGAACAGTGCATAGTAGGTAAAACATCTGATCTGTGAAGTATCATATAATCAAACAGCTACAATTTATAAATTGTTTGTGCTTCTGATATCTGCTACCCTTTACCTGCTGGGCACTGTAAAAGGTCCAATAGCGTGTAAAACATCTGGTGTGTAAAACTAATAGTATCGGTGTAGTACTGTAATATTTTTTTTACTTGTGGCACACAGATCTAGGAACACTTATATGGTGGAGCAGGGGCAGCATATATCCACAAGTTTTGCTCAAGAGTGGATTTTTACTACTTGTTTACTGTTTGGAAACACCAAAGTTTGTTGTTACAACTGACTGGCTACAACTGATTGGTTACAACTAAGTACTTCTTATTATATGGAAACCCTATGGTTACAACTAAGTACTTTTACATGTAGAACTCGAAAGTTTTAAATCTTACAAATTTGAGCTCAATAAGTGTTCCAAACAATCATTTGCCTGATCTAAAACACTGTTTTAGTAAATATTAAAGTAAATATTTGCCACAGGTTTTAGTGCTGACTGATCTTGTTTAAACCTTAATTGTTTAAACCTTAATTCTTAAACTCATAAATTGTGTAACTACTTAATGCTCTTTTGATTAACTTATTTGTTAATTGAGGTTGTTAATTATTATACTACAGTGTCCCTGAATAGTGAGTGGGGTAATCACATAGAGTTTCTGTTGTTTGGTGGGATTTGTGCACTTGTCATGAGTGCCAGAAGACGCAACTGTCCATCCCATTATATTCCAGACCTGTAACTCTGTAACTAAAGCCCTGTCTGCACTAGAGTAGAGATTTATCTAGATCTGATCCTGATAACTGGGATCCTCATCATATCTTCATAAATCCTGTCCAAACTATTTTCAAAAATGAACTATTCAGTAAATCTCTGGTTTTGTTTCCATGGATTGTCCTTCAGGACTTCCACCAGCTCTTGTAATAGATCTGAAGAGAAGAATAGTTCCACTTCCCCCTCCCCCTCCCCCTCCACCTTCTATCCCATTTTCCTTCTTTTTATTTCCCAGTTTTTCCTGAAAACATTTTTCTGGAAGCCACATGACAGGAAATGAAAAAGGTCACTTTTCCTGACCTTTAAACACAGTCACTGAGCACCACTTCAAGGGCTTCCTTCTTCGGTTACCAGACAACAGGAAAATTATTCAGTAGGGGTCTGCAAATTGAAAGAGACACAAAAACTCTGACAGGCACAAAAACTCTGACAGACACAAAAACTCTGACAGACTCATTTCCACATTATGGCTCTATTAGGTGCATTAATTTCCAGTTATGCCATTTAATAGCAGGGAGCAGTTAGTGAATCCTATAGTATACCCATCTACTACTGTCAGTTATAGTCTGAATCAGGGGGTGCCTAAACCCACTTGAACAAGTGTTCCAGTCAGAGCTAGTTCAATTCTACCATGGATCAACTCCAGCTCCCCTTGAAAGCAGGACGAGGCAAACAGGGGTGGGTCGGCTGTTACAGCATGTGCGCACGCATATATTCTGTGCAGAGTTATAATTACATTCGTTTAGTTCGCTGTGTCCAGCACAAATTTCACCCGGATTCACCCCAGCATGGAGGATACCCCTAAAGTTGCAGCTGGTCCAGAAATTACCCCTGTGTTTTCAGCGGACAACCTGGTTGATGGAGAAGTTAGTGATCCTGAATTAGAGGAACTACTAGACAGTAAGTATATTGAAAATGATTCTTCATGTTTTGCACAGGTCATTTATAATTGTTATCCACACTGTTTTTCATTATAGTTGACTTACTATAATTACAGAGTCTTTAGGTGAATTTGGAAAACATGTGCCAAAACTACATCCACACGCTGACCTTTCAGCAACTGATTCTCCCAAGGCTCCACCCCCTTCTTTTGATCAGCCACACCCATTCCTACCTTGTGGAGGAGAAGCTGAGATGTTCAATTCAGAATTCATGAGTGAGATGGAGTCTCAAATGGGGGAAGCCATGAAAGCAATTTCAGATGAAAATCCTGAACTTTGGGAGCAGTTTAATACTTTCACCAAATCCATGGGCAAAGAGAATTTTGGAGAGGGCCCAGTAATTCCATCAGCAACAGCGGCCACTAAAGGAGAGTCATCTGTTGATGGTGACTTAGAGGGAAACCAAGGTACAGCCGATGATGTGAGGAGTGAGTCTGGTCATCTTGATCAAGTGCTGGACCAGACGCTGAAGAACTTGCAGGAGAACACTTTGCAGGTGGTAAAATACAGTTACTGGTGTAGGTATGGCAAGAGTGGACCCCTCCACTGAGGTGTGGGATGGGTTAGTGATCGAGTGCTGCAGGGTTTTATTATTTTTTTTCTTGCTTCTCTGAGGTCAATTTTAGTGTAATTTTGGCGTATATTCCTTCTTCAGACTCGATAATAAGATTGCATGAGATTAGTATATTTATATATGGCTGACATCCATGTATAAATTTGCTAATCTCATGAATTTTTATATTGAAGTGAAGTACATCATTTATATTTCATCATAAATTTCATGTATTAATTGTTCACTTCATCAGTTTCCAAAGGGAAATCCCACCCTCCTCATTCTCTTCTCCTGTATCAAACTCTAGACTGTACTTTGGCTCAGCTTGGGCGGGCGTAGTGAATAATGCCAGACTGTGACTGGTGCTAGCTGGCAGAATTAAAAATGTGCTAGGGTATATTGTATTTCTTATGGGCTTTGAACTATTTGGTGTGTGGAGATCCTTATCTTTCATTATTTATTAGTAGAATGTCAATCAATTCAATCCATTGGACAAATATTCTCTTATATATAACTGGAGCTAGACATAGGTAGAACCTGGACGCACTAATCATCGTACTGTTTGATATCAGAAAGTGACAAATAGATCTGATTTAAACTGGTAAAAGGTCATCTAACTTGTCTACAAAAGTGCAGTCTGGTTTCCCTTATTCTTTTCATGTGTTTATTCAATATAGCCTGTTTCTCATTCGTTAAGTCTTACTATTTTCCTTTCTATTGCGAAATATAGCCTGAAGCTGGTGGACTAGCTGGCTTGGCTGACATGTTGGGGCAGCTTGACCTTGGCTCTGACGAGGGAGAAGATCAGTTCATGAAAATGATGCAAGGAATGATGTCCACCCTGCTCTCCAAAGATGTGCTGTACCCGTCGCTGGTGGACCTCTGCAAGCAGGTTAGACCTGTGACTATCACATGTTCAACCTGTGGCACCATAAATTGCTCATTTAGATCATTTTAACTTTATGGATTAGTTACTAAGTTTGCCTGTGAGACCACATGCTACGTCAAACTTTGCGTAGTTAGCCCAAGTCCAGCTCCTATACTAGCCCAGGGCTATAATTAACTCAGGCTTAAAACACCTGATCATGGTTCTCAGTAGTGCATTTGTATGTCCTGTGTCCTAGTGTGTGTTCATGGTAAAGGGTCAGCAATGCCCAAAAAAAGTGTTTTTAAAACAGATGATTGATAAGGGGGAAAATTCTATGACTTACAACCAAGAAAAGTAAACGAGGAAGTATGAAATCAATGTGTTTATCTAGCTGTAAATATAACTGCAATGACAAATCTAGAACAGAGGGAAGGGAGAGGGGCACTAATTTCAGAATGAGCTAGCTACATGTGAACTATGAACTATTTCTTCATAGCTTGCACTGGCTTGCTATCAGTCTGGCAGGCCACACCTTCCTCAGGAGGATCTGGTGTTCCCAGCTACAAATTTGGTTCCCATCCCCACGATTCATGAGAAACCATACTGCATATGTATGGGGGGGGGGGGGGGGGGGGGGGGGTGGTTGGTTGGTTAAAATAGCTCACGAATAAGAAGTTGGATAGGTTCACAACTCGTTCACACTCTTTCACAAATTGATATTTATGCAAATAGACCACCAACCACAACACTGTTAATTGTATTCCAGTGGGACAGAGTTGATGTACAGCAGACACCAGATGCTTCCAATCATATTTTGGAAGATTTGGCTGGCCAGACTAGCTCACTACATTCCCTATGTTCAGCTTAAAATTGAAGTTTATGAAATATTGGAATAAAATTATTCTTCTTTTTTTCCAATCATCCGCTGTGTAAGTAACTCCTATGTAACCAGTTCTCTCTCTACTGTAGAGTGATTGCTGAGGTTTACTTTTGTTAAAAATAATATATTTTACCTCATCAGTTATGTCTGACCCTCCAGCTGCACAAGTAAGCTAGGCTATCTGGTCAGTAGTGCTGAAAGAAATTTCTGCAACTGTGCAAGTTGTTGCCTGCTATAGTGCTTGTTGGGATATGCTCCTTCAGTTGTTTTTTTTTATTGAGTGAGGGGGGAGAGAAAAAGGGGGTGGGGTTACATATACCCTGTGCCCTCCCTCCCCTGGATGGGACACTTATCTAATAAAATAATCTTATACTATTAGAGCTAGTGATATTTATATGTATGTATGTGTGCTATAACCTGCCAAATGGCTGCAAGAATTTGGTTGAAAATTGGCAGATATGATCTTCAGGTAAGGAAAAGTAACCTCGGCTAGGTCCCATTTGTCCACACCCCTTTGTTCAAATGAAGTAACTAAAAGAAGCCCAAAAAAAGGCTCTTAGATTTCCTCCATTTTATTTTTATCAAAGAGGATGCATAGATGTTCACACTTTACCATTTCAAAGAGACTTTAATGCATTTTTAACATTGCATGCCCTGTTGAAAGAAAAAAAAAACCTATCAGTAATTTCAAAGAATAAATTCATTCTAGACAATTCTGACTGCAACTTAAAAAAGTAAACAAAAGGGGGGAAAAAACTTTGGGGGAGCAGCTGGAGATACAAAGCTGCTCCTACTTCTCCCCCCTCCCCCAACCATCACTATTTGCAGCTAGATACCATCACCATTGTCTGGCTCATTTTGGTTACAAAAAACTTTTAAAGCAGGTGCATGCACACCATAATTGAGGTCAAAAATAAAAACAAAACCAATTAAAACATAAATTCAAGTAAATAGGAATAACAAGACCATAAATTTCCAGCCAAAAACCCACTCATTTATGTTACAAAAACATGGGCATGGGCATACAAACACAAAATACAAAACATAATAATAAGAACAAACAAATAATTTATTTCCAGGGGCATATTCAATTGACTGCTGCTACTTTCTGCACCACTGAATTAATAAAATTTTTAAAATTTTTTTTAATAAATGCAACACAAAAAGAGATGTGAGTTTGCTAAAGCAACGTGAAAAACCATATTAGGAAAAAAGAACAACTATTACTATGGAGAGAAACACCACTCACGCGTACAACACATTTCTACAAGACTATCATGGATGCACCAGAATGAGACAGAGGAGGAACACCACTCACGCTTACAAGACACGTCAACCAGAGTAACACAAAGACTACATTTAGAAACAAGAAATGACTGAAGCTTACATCCACAACAAATGTTGAACAGACAAGCAATGAGAGTAGCCTCCTCTAACACATGTCCTCCTGTAGTGCATGCCCTCCTACAAGATATGCCATCCTGTATAACCTGTCCTCATGTTGGACATATCCTCCCGTAAGACATATCCTACTTCATAACATGACTTTCAGTAATACATGTCTTCTCATAATACGTGTACTTCTGTAAGACATGTCCACCTGTAAGACATGCCCTTAAATAATGCATATCCTCCTAGAATACATACACACCAGTAAGACCTGTCCTCCTGTAAGACGTGTCTTCCTGAAAAATATGTCCTCCCACAAGGCATGCACTCCACAAGACAATTTTGTGACAACAGCCCACCGAAGTTGTGCCTAGCACGCAATGTGGCCGAAGATATACAGCTTGACCTGTTAGTAGTGCAAACTGTGCCAGTGTCCTCAGCTATATAATCCCCATATCTACTTTCAAACTAAATATTGCGGATATGCACTTTTTAACATTATTTGTTCTCAACTGAATAATAAAGTTTAGATGCATGGGGAGACTGTTTAGAGCAGATACATGTGAGGGTTTGCTTTTGATAGATGGCACTGCAAAGCATTTTTGCACAGGTCATCTTTCATCAAAATTTTCATTGTGATTATGCTGTCTTTATGTGTTACCCCAGCAACTTCCAGGATTGGTTGTGGAAAAGGTGGTAATGGTTGTGGTTGTTGAAGGCACTTGCAGAGCTAACAGTCATCCCTGCATGTGAGGGAAAAATAAATTGAATACATTTTTTTTACATGTGGCACACACAGGTCTAGGAACACTTGGAATGGTGGGGGAAGGGGGGGAATGCATCACTAAGTTTGGCTCAATAATGGATTTTTTAACTAATTGTTTACGGTTTGGAAACGCCAATGATTGTTGTTACAACTAGTTGGCTGCACAAATGCTTTTACTGTAAGAAAACCCTGTGGTTACAACTAAGAACTTGTATTATATAGAAACCCAAAGGTTATAATTTTACCACAACTTTTTTATCTTACCTTAAGTATTCTAAGCAATTATTTTGCATGATCTTAAATATTTTTTGAATATTTTAGTAATTATTGGCCGCAGGTTGTAGTGCGAGACCACTCATCTCACTCGGAGAACACAAGATATGCTCCTGTTTATGATATCAGAGATCTTCAGGCAGCATATCATCCTGGAGTCTCTAGTATTAGACAAAGATGATGCAGCTCAATGATACATGTTAATACAAAGTGTTAACATGCATTGGATAGACTTGTCTATTCAAATGTCAAAACCAAGCATTGTTTCATAAAGGTTGTGATGGAAATAACCATGATTAGTTATGATTTAAAGGAATGATATTTTGAAATTGTAACAAAATATGGTTGTTTTCCTCAACTTTTTTTTTAATTGAAACCTGAGAACCCTCCTTCTAGAAACATTTTTTTTTAATGTGGGTGGGGGGTGGAGAAAAGGAAGGTTTATTTATCTTGCTGTAATAAGGATTCTTGATGATTGGTCTGTTGGGGATGATGAATAGTATTGAAGTAAGGCAGATAACTCCCAAGAAAGAGAGGTAAGATGGCAATGGTGAAATTGGTTTCTTTTCCCCAAAAAAAAATTAACTGGCTCAGACTGGATCATGTGAGCTGATTTCTTTCTATAGGTTGCTATCCCTGCACTATAGACAGGTCCTTATATGGGTATTTGCATGTCCATTAAGTGTGTGAGACATCCACACAGTAGAGTTCACTCGTCCTCTGTCAACTCCCAACTATTAATGTGTGCGTCTTGTTCATACTTATGTCAACAGAGCTGTCCTTCATTAGCCTTACACATCAAATAGCAATGCAGAGGTCCTCTTCAGCCATACAGCTGACTCTACAATATACTGTAAATAAGGAGCAAATTTGTGAAATATATAATGTTACGTGATTTGATTATAAATTATAACAAAGAAATATTTGGTTTATATTGGTGTAAAACTGGTTATCTCAGTATTTTCTAAAAACTCCAATACATTTTGTCTATTTTCAGATGAAATGTGTTAAAAATATTCATCATTAAATGGCACAAACTATTTATATATTCGAGCAACACTCATAAAAATGTAACAGGGTGAAGGATACCGCATCTTACTATAATTCACAATTTATGCCTGTCTGTCTGTGTGTGTGTGTGGACTCTAACTTCCAATCAGCTGGAAGGCTCTTCTCTAAACTTTCAGGGATTGATTAGGTCACCTCACTGCATGTCCTCGCAAAATTTTGTTCAGGTCAGGTGGCTGTGAGTGTGGTTATGTGAATGGGTGTGGTTTGGTGACATGGAACACTAACTAATGACCAAGTTCAAATGTTAGACATGTTTATTAATTGTATCATGCTTGTCTGATTAGTGAGATTAGTGTCAATAATCCCTACATGTTACATAAAGCAAACTAAACCTGTTTATTACTGCAGGTGGGCCCACTTAAAAGCCACCCATAGGATGGGATTTCTGCTGGTGATTATAATTTGTATCCATTGTTGATCAAAACTATTGCAGGGTGTCATTGAAGCAATTCTATATCAGGCTATTGAGAGAGCAGTTTTGGCTTATTACTATGGTAGTTTTATCTCAAGATCTTACCATCAGCTATTTTAGTAAACCAACTCCATTTGTAGTACTCTTTCACTTAATATGCAATTAGAGATGTACTGAGGTAGAGTAGCTCAAACATGGTGTGTGTGTGTGTGTGTGTGTGTCTCTGTGTGTGTCTCTGTGTGTGCATAATTATTGGTGTTTTTAATCCATTCCTTCCGTGCAGTATCCGGAATGGTTGGCAAGTCACCGTGACTCTCTGTCCAGGGAGGACTGCACACGCTATGGCAAGCAGATGGAGGTGATGGCTGCCATTTGCAGTGAGTTTGAGAAGCCACCGGAGCAGAATGAGGGCACGTCAGACAAGATCCTCCAGTTGATGCAAGAGTTGCAGCGCTATGGCCAGCCCCCTGAGGACCTGGCTGGGGATGTGGTGAGTTACAATAGTGTGAGCAAAGAAAATGATGAGTGTCCTAATCTTAGCTACTGAATTGCTATGGGGTTAGCTGTTTGAAGGAAGGGAGGTTTGAATTCTTGAGTCTGTGTATGTACACCCTAGTTGAAGATTCTCAACCAGGGCTGAATTTATCTCCTGGTGGTAAATAATGACATGGCATAGGGAGAGTAATAACAGCTCCTTGAATAAATAAACTGGTTAACTCAATGAATCAGCAGTGATCCCACTGATTATGCTTCTTCTTTTGTTTTATACGAATGGACTATATAATTTCTTTCTCTAAGTATATTAATACATTTTATGCAAAACCCAGAAATAATTTTTTTTTTTTTTTTTTTTTTTCATTTTTACTTCAATGTGTGTGGGTAGATCATGACCCTTTAATAATGCAGTTATAACCAAAGTTTCCTGTTGTGTGTTGCAGCCAGGAGGGATCCCTGCAGGGCTGATGGGAAACCTCCCTACGCAGAAGTGTTCTGTCATGTGATCCACCTCTTTATGTCATGTGATCTTCCTCTTCGACAGCAAAGAAACTTGGAGAATTTCATATTATAGTAAATAAATGGATGAATATTATTGGCACTCAATGCATTTCCTTCATTACTAATTTTATGTCTCTGTGAGCTACCCCTGTGACACAATACAATGCATCAACTCGTGCATGCACGCACGCGCACACACACACACACACACACACACACACACACACACACACACACACACAATTAGTATGTTCACATACTAATAATTTAGTTTAGTTTAATTAAAAAGGCAGTTGATGGAGAATTCTGGGAAGGAGTTAAAGTATAGAGTGGATTTCTTGTCATGCACTCATTTTCACTTTAATTATGTATTGTTCAAAAATATTACTTCTTTCTTTTTTTCCCCTTTCTTATTTTCTAAAAAATGATACAACAAATCTTGTTTTCATATAAACAAAGTAATTCAATGGACATGTGCTTTCAAAGTAAGTGAGCCATATCTGATGGTGGTATAATTCCTATTAAAATCAACATCTTGAAAGTAAATTGAGGGAGAGGGAATAGATATTTTCTCTCCCATCAGTTGGATTAATGGATAATATCCAACTCTTCCCATTTTTCTCCTCTCCATCTTTCATTTCTAAATTCTGTCCTCCACTCTTCTAGCCCAAGCTCTAAATGGTACTCTAAGAAATAACAATTCTTCAATGAAAACTGTCTGACTTGACTGGATACTTTTGACAACAAAATAAGAACAAATAAAATAATTATAGTGATGGTGCAGGCATTATTGAAGTCCTTTCCCCACCCACATGAGTAGACTTTGGTTTTTTTTCCAAATCTTGATGACCTGTCAGTACTCATGCCAATGGGTTGGAAAATACATAGTTAAGTACAATTTAAAGAATACATATTTTAAAAAATGTATCTATATTATATTTGAATAAATAATTAATCCCACAGACTCAATTTATGAGACCCTTTACCTACTAGGAAATGATCCTTGCCAACATGGTAATAATCGTCATTTTCACCAATTCAGATGTCTTCTGTTGAAAGAAAAATTCTTACGTTTGTCACTGGAAACCCAAAGAAGTTAGAGGAGGTAACTGCCACAATTATATCGAGTAAGGTGTACTATTGGTAGACATCCTCCACAGGTCAGAGCAATCCTTGGTGTGACCTTTCCATGGCAACTCACTATCAGTGATGTGGATTGTAAGAGTGAAGTATGACTTCCATTTATTCCATGTAGTAATTCTGGATCAATCCACTTTTCTTTCTTGTTCTGTTTTAGTACCTGAACTTCAGGGAGAACCAGATGATATTGCAAAGGAAAAATGCAAAATGGCAGCCCAAACGGTGAGTTCATTGCTGCAGTGCTACATTAATGGCTGGGACAGTACAATGACAACATCAATGACTAATAATAAGTAGCTGTAATCCACTACCCAAAGGGCAGTGGCCTCAATTCACAAAGTCGCATGATAGTCATGTGATGCCACACATTAGCTATTATGCTAGGAATGTAACTACAGACAAGCAGAACTTCTTCTTTTTTTTTCTTTTCTTTAATTGAGCCATCGTCCTTGTCAGTGTTACAGACTCAACCCTTTACCAGGTGGCCACCTTCAAGAAGTAGGCAGTGAATGTAAACATTGACAGGCAATATCAGATTATATTACACTTTGATTGTGGTAACAACATTAAGCTAGCACCCCTGTGCATGTGATGTGGAAATGGAGGGGATATAATTTGCAGTCCATTTCACTAGAGCCTAGTGTTGTCTACATCAAGCACCTGAGACTGTTTGCTTAACAAGTGGAAAGAGATAAGTTATGGCCTAATAACTGTGACCTGCACTAATCACAAAATAGTTGTGATGCAATTGGGATAGATTTATTTCTGTGCACCCACCACCCCTCTTGAAATGACATTCTGTAGCTGAAAGTCCAGCTTGTTAACTGTCTCCACTAACTGCTGTTTTCAACTGTCTCAATGCTTCAGTTTGTATGAACTCCCCGCTCCCTTTGTCTTTCCCTGTCAGATGGTCGTCATGCTGTTTCTCACACAATTCACTTTCTGCAGACCTTCTCTGTCTCAGACTCTCTGCTGCTCTCCTGATCTTATTTTTTTTTTTTTTTTTGTGGTAAATTCTTGTGTAAGTAAAAGTGTTGCCAAGGGAGATACTTATCTATGGTTGCAATCACCAGAAGTAGGTATTTGGTAAAGGGTCCCTTGCTGCTGCTCTGCCTTCTGCTCCAGATATCCATGTCCTGAACATAACTTCGCTCACTCACTTTTTCCCGGGTAAGTTCTGCCGATGGCGGACGGCAGCCAATTTCTTCTTTTTTTTCCCTTTATATATATATATATATATTTTTTTTTTTTTTTAATTAATTTAGTTTCTTTCTCTTTTCTTTTGCACCCACAAACATGGCAGACAGACGGACAGGGCACCCACATTGATATATGAGATAATAATAATATAAACTGATATTGTTATGACTCCTGCCCAGTGGTGAAGAGGATGGGAAGATGGTTATCAATACTCTAGTTTGTTTGTTCCTCATAAGTGCCTCTCTCCCTTGCAGGTTCAGGGTCCAGTAATCGTTGAAGATACTTGTCTGTGCTTCAGTGCCCTCCATGGACTGCCAGGACCATATGTGTGTGTAGAGGTAGTGTGCTACAGCTAGGGCTAGCTCCATGTCCTCACTCAACTAATATTGAATAGCTCTGGGTGGGTGTATAGCTTGCACTGTACCAAGGGGAGTGGTCTGTTTTGTGTTGTTTTCTTTTTGTCTTTTGTTTGTTTGTTTTTATCACTTAAAAATAATGTAGTGCCATACATGTTCTTGACCAGACCCATTAGCCACAGTTGACTGTTAAGTTGACCACGAGTGATGCAATGAAGGGGGATTCCCTTTGAGAGCAGATGTTGGATATATTTTAGTCCGTTTTGGTGTGTGTGTCTTAAATTAGCTGGTGAGTGTGAATGTTATATTATATTGTGTTGTGCATACATTGTTGCATAGTTTGTGTTGTGTTGCTCCGTGTTGTACTCTGTACTATTCTGTTGTCATGGTGATCCATGCCTCATGCACATTGCTACCATCCACTCTGTGTTGAGCTAACAAAATGTCAGTCCAGCATAGTTATATCACTCACTATGTCATGGCATCACCTTTCCCCTTCTAGGAAATGGTTTTTGAAGAAGCTTGGTCATGAAGGTAATTATAGTAATATACTTACTGGATGTACTATTAGGTTCCATATTATATGTGTACTTGATCACTGTTAATTAAACATCTGATAATTGGAGGGTCATGTATTAATACGCTATGCTATCCCCAAGGTTCACGAGTAGAACACACTTCACTTTAATCAACAGGAAGAAGTGATGTATCTTGCTCACGTGTATTAGCAGAGTGACTCTATGTAGCAATGTAATAGCTCTTTCTAGCAGCAAGTGCAAATATTTGTGTCTTGCCCACACCCATTGTCTAAGCCACAAGAAGTCTACACCCTTTTCTCTGATTCCTTGCTTGTGGAGTGTTGCTATGTATAGATTCATCTGTTCTATCTCCACGTGTGTAGGCCTCAATAACCTACTAGCCGCCTACAGCGACAAATCTGCACATGCTCTGTGCACATTTGCCTACTCAGCAGGCAAAGATGAAGGCGTCAAGCTCTTCACTGGCCAAACAAAAGTAAGTGCATGAAAAGATTCTCTCTCATGTCTCATCTGTCATGTTCCCTCTATCTCAGGGCACTATTGTTCCTGCTCGAGGGCCCCCTAACTTTGGCTGGGATCCAATTTTCCAACCTGATGGCTTCAAGGAGACGTATGCTGAGTTGGATTCGGAAGTCAAGAATGGCATCTCTCATCGCTATAAGGCACTGAATGCCCTCAGGGAGTTTCTACTGATGGAAACCAACTGTGTTGCACCATGTCAGGATGGCTTGAGGATGACAAGCACAGAAAACTAAACTGATAGCATTCATGCATACAATTATTACTTTATATCAATGATGATTACATTGGGACAATCACCTAGCAGTCTATAAGCTCAAAGCAAATGAAAGGTGATAGTGAATCATGAAGATAACCATCACACTGGAAAGAAAGTAATGCATGGTAGCCGAATTGCTACATTCAAAGGACCATCATGAATCATGCATTAGGAATGGCAACGGGGAGAGGTGAGGGGAGAGAAGGGGGAAATGGGGGGGTAAGAGAAGAAAAAGAGAAATACATAAAGGAAAGAGAAATACATAAAGGAAAGAGAAATACATAAAGGAAAGAGAAATACATAAAGGAAAGAGAAATACATAAAGGAAAGAGAAAAAGATTGGTCCTGCACTAAGACCTGTGGCAAATAATTATAATATTTATTATAAAAATTGTTTAGAATACAAGATTGCGATTAAAGGTGTGGTAAAATTTACAACTTTAAGGTTTCTTTGCATTAAGATGAACTTAGTTGTAACCACAGTTTTCATACAGTAAAAGTACTTAGTTGTAATGAAGTTGTAACAACAAATTTTGTATTCCAAACAGAAAACAATTACTTAAAAGTCCATTGTGGAGCAAAACTTGTGGATGTATCCACCCACCCTTCCCCAACCACCATTCCAAGTGTTCCTAGACCTGTGTGCCATAGGTAACAAGAGGGGGAAGTCTTTAGCAAGCATTGAACCCTTGATCTTATTATATGATAAATGTATTTGTGGATATCAGGTGTTGGGGGGGGGGGGGGGGGGGGGGCATTCTCATTGAATAAAATTATTGGAGCACAGCTGCTCTCCCTGTACTTACACCCATGAATGCATGTTAGTATGGTTTGATTGACACTGTGTGCAATAGGATTAGTAAGGTATGTATTTCATCTTTTTATGGATGTTTGTACGGTTAGGCTGGTCCCACACTTAAGGATTAGACTTGCTTGATTTGTCAGAGTATTGAATGTACAAAAATGTGTGATTATATTGATTGCTGTCAAATTATAACTGAATTAGTTTTGATATCATAATAGAGCTTGTTATATCCTCTGATTTCCAATAAAAACAGTGGAACAGTAGCACCAGCCATGAAAGGGATAGACCAAGAAGCATAAGCTGTTTCAAGGGATACTTGATTTGGCAGATTGTATGGATGAAATTTATAATGTTTATCAAAGAAGAGGTGGGGTAACCAATACCTGCAGTTTGTATGTAGATAATTCAACCATTGCAATTGGTTATTGTGCCACACAAAGCGTGGGACAGTGTCCTGTCAACAAAAGCTAGCACCAAATCCATTCCCACTAACCAAGCCACTTACCAAGCCACTAACTGACTTTGAAATGCCAGCAATTGTAGGGGGGGGGGGGGGGGAAGTCAACAATTGAAGATGGTTTTATTTTTTTTAAAGGCCAGCAATGATGCAGGGTGGTCCGCTTGTCAAATTATAAGTAGGAGCTCTGTCTGCACAAGTTGTTTTCATTACCAAACTGCTGGATCAATCTGGCTGATGGTTTCAAATTTTGATTCCAGAGTATTTTTTGCCTATCTATCCATCTTTTCTGTTTGTGCATAACCTCTGGCCCTATTGGGATAAAATTTGGCTTGAGCACTTCTGAGTGGGTGGAAATGCTATAAAATAAAATTTATAATTAAATTTCTTGCCTATGTTTTTTTTTTCATTGGGTTAGTTTTCGAAGGTTATATCTCTGACAGTTAAGACCTTAACTCTTGGCTAAAAAATGCTGAGTTTAAACCTCTTAGTCAAACTTATTTTTCTTCATCTTTTCTTCCCCCACCCCTGCCCTCTTTTCCTTCTTTTTCCCACTGGAATGGGTGAGGTCAAAATGGGAAGGGGGGGGGGGGGGGGGGGGAAGGAATAACTTCCTTTTCTTCCTTTTTCCACTGCAATGGGCATTGCCAAAGGTGAGTCCAATAGGGCCAGGACCAGCATTAAATAAATTTTAAAATTGACCTACACAGATTTTTCTTTTTTGGTTTTTCCTTTTATTTCCAAAGCTGATTTCAGTTTTGGCATGGTTTTCTTCCAACAGGTGAGGCTTATAAGTTACTTTGTTAATCCATTTATTCACGGCAGAGGAAACTGTCCTGCTCAGCAGTATCATGATTCCATCAGTTCAAGAAAGATCTAATTTGTTGGTTTGGCGATACTGTACCTATTACAATTTCGTCAAATTCATTTTTCAGTGACCGAACTACTGCAACCGTAACAAAATCCGGAATGGCTTATGGGAGTTTTGCAACTGCGCAGGAAGGTAATCTGGTTGGAGAGTACCTCAAGTGTGCACTCAATAAGTATGCATTCAATAAGTATGCATTAAATTATGTGTGTACACTGTACCGTAAAAGGCCAGAGCCAAAATGCTAATTCAATATTCTTGGCTCAGCTGCTTTTTAGCAGAGGATTAACTGCAGTTGTGACATACAGAGAGTTGATGGTTTACTTTCTCAGCATGACAATTCAGTAGCAACCAATCCATGATTTCTTTAGATATATTAATTGTATTGCCTGGGGGTGTGTCTGCATTATTGCCATGGTAGCAATGTACAGCCATACTTAACCCTTGAACATGACATGGTGCAGATTTTGTGACAGCTTCACAATGACCCATGAACACAGCTGCAACCAATATAGAATATATATAGAGAGAGAGAGAGAGATTTATTGTATTTAGTGGTATAACTAGTTTTAAATAAGCTTGTCTTATTTTATCACAAGATTAATGCCAACTTGAAACTGAAACCCTTCCCCCTCCTAATTGCGGTCATGCTCACTATACCCAGACTTGGTCATTCACCTGAGATTAGGCATGGGAAATGAATAAGCCTTGTAATGGATGGTGCATGTTGTAGATGTGAAATTATCTCACATTTAACCACAGTAGCTGCCAAGAGCACGTGTGATAAATTATCAGTCAAGGATGAGTTACGTAGCAAGGGAAACACCTGTGTGTGTGTGTGTGTGTGTGTGTGTGTGTGTGTGTGTGTGTGTGTGCGCGCGCGCGTGCGCGCTTGAACCCCTTGCTTACAAGACACTTAACTGGCAAGTGTCTTAACTATTGTTTCATTTCTTATCACCAACAATTGTGACCCCATCACGTCATATGTAGCTGAAGATGTTATTCACCAATGGATGAAAATTGTGGAACCAGAATCAAGCAGAAATGGAACACCTGCAGGTTCCGGTTCTGGTGATGCAGTAGCCACACCTATTTCTGCAACATCAGTGGCAGAGAATTGCGACTATGTGAGCTCTCTGGACTGGGGCACTGCCAATGTGGTCCATAGTGCCAAGTGTGTGATGGAAGAACTGATGACAAAGACATTTTCCAACGTAGGTCACAAGACTGAACCGTCAAGGTCACATGACCCACGGATCTCCATGGAGATGAGGCACAAACAAGTACATTCATTAGTAATGTACTAACCTTGAACTATTAGAATGTGTAATGTATTAGTGTGTATCCTTGGATATAGTTGGGTACTCACAAGTGTATTTTGCATATATTGGTTAAATAGATTCCACTGGGGATAGCATTATATCGATGGACAAATTAGGCATTAATCTAATCCCACCGAGAGCTTTTTGATAGCCAATCTTGTCATGCCAGAGTTTCCATATGCATGGAAGAGGGTATGAACAACTTCTCTAGCTGCACATGACAAGATCACATGCAGAGATGTGGCACAGCAGCAATGGCCGACAGAGGAGAGAGGACATGTCTGCTCTAACAAGCAACTGCTATAGCTAGTTCACTCTTCTGAAGAACTGAATCCTCTATTTTCAATCAGTACACGATGTCTGAAAGTGACTCTTGATCGTAATTCAACTTAGCGTAACTTTCGGTTTTGCAGGTGAGGGAACGTCGCAAACTCAGGGACCGTGCAAGTCAGCATCAGGTGCATAGTGAGCTGTTGCTCCAGCAGGTGCAGAGAGAGGCGGCGATGGCCGTACAGAGAGAAGAGAGGGAAGCCCAAAGAAGGGCTGCATTGGAGGAGGAGCTGGTCAACCAACAGGTTGATCTTCTCCGTGGCCAAATGAGGGAACAGCACAGAGCCAGTTACAACCGTGCTATCGAACAAAGCAAGGCCATCGAGACTGAGCTAAAGAGGAGGGCAGTATGTCATGAAGACCACCACAGGTCTGACCACAGTGGGTTACACAGCGTATTGGGAGCAAGTGCGGCTGTTCTGAAGGCAGAGGAGGTAGTCAAGGAAGAGAAGAAGAGGCAGAGGACCAGAGTTGAGCTTGTTCAGCAATTGGAGGAGGTGGAAGTGTTGGAGTTAAGGGAAGAGATGAGGTTGTTGTACTGTTGCTTCTCCCTGTGGCAGAGAGGTGTGGTGGAGAGGGGGGCAGGGCTGAAGAAGGCAGTGGTGGTGAGGGAGTGGCGGCTTGTGGCTACGATGTGGGGAGGTTGGCGGAGGGCGCTGGGACGGAGGAGGGACAGGAGAGAGAGAGACTTGGCCACCAGGGAGGCCCAGAGGAGGGAGAGGTGAGCATGTGGTGTGTTGCTGTCGTCTTTTCATATTGTCGCTGCAACATTAATAATGAATTTTAGCCCATGGAGACCCATACCAATACGGGTCGTGGTTGTCCCCAGGGTATGCTAGCATAGCACAATAACACACTACTTAATTTAAGAATTTTTGGTTGAGTGTAGAATGAGGGTGAAACACATGATTACAGCTGATTTTTTTTTTGGGGGGGGGGGTGTTGGGGGAGATGGACTTCAAGTTATACACTTCAAAGGGAAGAAGGTTGAGACTGTACCACTCATGCTGTTCTTAACAATAGGGGGGAAGTAACGAGCAGGACATGTATTGAGGATGAGGAAAAAGTATTTAGATTTTTTAATTTTTTGGGCAGAAAAAAGAAGGAAAGAGAGCTCAACTTCATTTTAAAATTGCAATTACTAGCCAAAAACCCCTATGGGCGGTTTTTTGGTCGGCCTCTCACCTCCTGCATTAAAAAAAAACATGTTTAGTTTGCTTAATGTAACATGTTGGGGTTTTTGACACTAATTTCATTAATCAAACAAACATGATACAATTAATAAACATGCCAAATTTCATTGAACTTAATTATTTGTTAGAGTGTTCTATGTCACCAAACTACACCCATTGAAAAAACTACACCCATAGCCACCCGATCCAAATGAAACTTTCACAAGGACATGCAGTGAGGTGCCCTATTCAATCCCCGAAAATTTTATGAAGATCCCTCCAGCGGTTTGGAAGAAGTTAGAGTCCGCACAGACAGACAGACAGACAGACAGACAGACAGACAGACAGACAGACAGACAGACAGACAAATAAAAAATGTATAGTAAATACATTATATTTGCATATATTTGTTATTTTATACAGGGGTGTGTTTTAGGTGTGACTAAACTTTCCAGTCTGCATTATGTTTGGTCTGGGGACAACCCTGCAGGTTATTCATTAATCTGCTAAATAGTGACGCCAGAATAATGTGCATGTAATGATTTACTTTTTATTATCAAAGAGAGCACGTGTTGTGGCACACACACCATTTCTGAGCACATCGCACACACACTATAATTGACTACCTTATCACATTGTTGTTATCCCTCTACATACACACGTGCACAAGCGTAGGTTGTGTCAGGTTGCCACAGAGCACCACCAGTGTCGCCTGCTGCGTGTGGTGCTGTGCAGCTGGTGGGCAGCTGTGAGAGGAGCACAGGCCCTGAGGCAGGACGCAGAGGGGAAGGAGAGGAGGAGGAGGAAGATGAAGACACTCCTTGAGACGACACTAGTCAAGGCAGAGGCTGCAAGGTAAGAGGAGCTCATTCATCTAGCCGGCGTACAAGGAGGAAGTGTCACAGCAGTATTGTATATACCATGTCATGGGAAAGTTCTTTGTGTAATTACTATGTCATGCATGGGTCTTCTCTCTCTGTTTGTCTGCACCGTATGTATGGAACTTACAGCCCAGGTATCCAATTATCAGTTCAATCAGCTCCACTCAAGTGGTCTGGGAACTTCCTCTCCCCCCACCCCCTCAAAATTCAATAGATTAAGTTGATCTATGTGAATATAATTCCTTATATGAAAGTATATTGGAGTGCTGTGTTTAGTGATGTAATGGTTGTCTGGTGTCAGGGCGATACCAATACACCAATGGTGGAGGGTTTTGTTGTGCTTGTGCCAGGGAATACTTAAGAGTGATAAAGTAAAGGATAGATGCCTTATCAAGTTTGGTAAGGTAGGGTGGTATTCCTAGATTTGAATGTGTGGAATTACCCCCCCCCCCCCCTCTTTCTCTCCCTCTTTATTTGGTTCTCTTTTGAAGGAAATTTGAGTGTTTCTGAGCATGCTCAGTGCCTGTGATTGTATTCACAGCTCAGCCTATGCAATGCTTGGCATCCAAAGGTTGCATTCCTTTGACGCAAGTAATTTGTGAGATTTCTGCTGAGCTATACAATGTTCTGGCAAAACTGGAATGATAGGGGTAGTAATTGGCATAATTGTTCTCCAAGAATCCCAAATAGTGCCCCCTCCCTCCCATCTCTCCCACTATCTCCTTCCATCAGATCTATTTTCTTTATTTTATCTTCAGAGAGTCAAATACTCATCCCGCTCCACCCAACAACTCGATCCCTTCCAGTGAGGAGATGGATGCCATTCCTTCCACCGTGAGTAGTAGCAGCGCTGGGCACAGGGGCAGAGAGATGCCTGACTCCATGAACATGCCCAGGGCAGAGCCATCTATTTATAAGCTGACAAGGCAGCAGCTGCTTCAAGTGAGTGGACAGTAAGATAATTGCCAGTGGTGGATACTGACTAAGTGCATGTCTCATGTGAGCTTCTGACCCTGATCCAACCACACCCCCTCTTGGGGGCGTGGCACACAGCACCAACCCCTCCCCTGAGGCAACTTATTCCATGTGTACAGTGCACCCACACATGGTCATGACGTTAACAACAAACATCGTTCTAATTGTAGAGATCAATTTAAACTTCAATATTTCTTACTCATTATTATTTATTACCCACTTTGATTGTATCCATTCGAGTTCCTCTTGAGTCTTCAGATATTATTGCCCCATGAGGTGTGGGTGTGTTATATACAGAGCATGCAATTGATTTGAGTCACTATGCCTACCGTACAACTGCTACATAGTCTACTGTTCAAGCTGACCCTTTACCAACTAATGGTATTTATTTTAATTTGTTCCAGGAGGCATATGCTAGGAGACAGCAGAGACATAGAGAATCAAAAGGTGTGATTAACTCTAGGAACAAGACTGTCGAGATGGAAGGACCAGAGCTGTCCGGGACAAAGAAAGTTATGCATTCCCCAAGTGCTGACTCAGTGCAGGACAGACAGAAGCAGTCGAAACCAATTGGTGAAGCTATGAAGTCAAAACACAAGCCGGTCACCAAACCCCTGCCCATGACAGGTGAGGGAGAGAGAAGCTGGGCTCTCCTCCAGCCCCACCCCCTTTAGTTTCCCTCCTTCATCTTGTCTGACCAGCTGATTAGAGTCCGACACTGTTCCTGGAATCATGTGGCATGTACTAGATGGTAAAATTATTTACTGTCCACGGGGGGGGGGGAATAATTGCTCTGGGAATTTAATGGACCTTTGTATACTTTTCTTATTAGTATTAGTATCATGTTCCTCCTCCATCTTTCATCTTCTCCTTGCCTCCCACAGGCATGGCCACCAGAGCAGCAGCCATGGCAGAGAGACGGCTAGCCAGGGAGACCAGGAAGGCGGCCATCTTGGAGGAGGAGGTGGAGAGGCAGGCACGAGAGGAGGAGCAGAGACAAAAGGCTGAGCACCTGGCCAAGGACATTGCACTCAAACAGAAGAGGGAGGAGAAGAAGCTAGCCAAGATGGTGAGTGGGTTAGATGGTGGGTCTGTGATGTTGAAGGAATGCAAGCAGGGAATGCAGTTTAGAATTGTAGTGAGGTGTGGCCTATCAAATGTCTCACCTAGCCTGTGTGCCCCACCCCAAATGCCCAATGTGTCAACATTCTAAACCAAGTGTGGTTTTAGTGGATACCCTCAAACTTGCTGTGCAATATCTTCCCTTAGTGGACGTGGAGATAAAATGATGTTTTCTTTCATTTCTCTCATCTTTCAGAAAGAACTGGAGCGACTTAAGAGACTGCAGCTGCAGACAGAGCTCCACGGCAAGGCCTCCGCCCACTATCGTGTCTTCCTTGCACGCCACCAAGGGCTGGCGCCATGGCAGAAATTTGTGGGCATGTGCAGAGAGAATCGAAGAAAGGCAGATATGCTGAGTCAGCAGCAATGGAGACGGAGAGTGTTTGTGAGGTGGTGTGAACGGTGGAAGAGGAGGATGGAGGAGAAGGAGAGCCAAGCGGAGACGCTGCACACTGTGGGTGTGGTCAGGAAGGCCTTCAGAGCATGGAGCTTGGTAGGTCTCTAGTGGGGAGGAACAGGTGCATGTGACAGCTTGAGTAGATATGCAGTTAGGAGATGGCTGACAGTTGTCATTGCTGCAATCTTGTATACCATATTTCCCTAATCACCCCACGCCCTTGAGTAAACTGCTCCCTTAAATTTACCACTCCCTTGAATATGCAGCTTCAATGCTTCTCCTCCATCCAGTAAAATAGATTGTAACTTTCTTTGAATAGGGCGAGCATCATTAAGCTGAATTGAAGTATTGATGATTTATACTTCAAGCAAAAAAGCCCCCGCCCTATGGGGGGGGGGGGGGGGGGGGGTTTTCGACCTACCTTTGGTGGACGGTAGTCACAAAGATGTCTGCTCTGAAGACGTATGTTGTAGAGTTTTAAAACAAAATAAAATGTGCTAAAGTCAAAGCATTTTTTGGAAGTCCCATTTTGGACATTTCTAGCCTTACAAGGAGGAAGAGGTGTGGCCAGATAGAACCCACCCCATGTTATTTGTGGAGTAAAGTTGTGTCTGCATACCAAGTTTTAGGCCTGTAGCTCCATTCCTTTTTAGTGCAAAAGTGCATTCTTTTTGTTGCTTTTTAAAAAAAAATACAGAAGTGGGTGTGGCCATACTTAAAACGTTCCCCTGGTAACAGTTATTGTAAATGTATATATGGGTTAGTGGGTCTAACTTCTACCGTTCAAATATGAATCACAGACTATTCATACTTTATAGTATAGATATAATTAAGCCTACAGATTAATGCAACTAAACAAGCTGAAGAACATGACATTCTAATGACAGCAAAACATATATATATATATATAGTTGTGCATATGAAGGATCTTGACCCGTGATGCTCTTGCAGTTCCATGGATGTCTCTGGTGAACCAATTGTGCTGCTCAACATTCAATGAAATAGGACACACCCTCAAATAGTAACCACAATCTGATGCTTTTGAAATGATTAGATCACACAAGATCAAGTCAAAGAAATGCAGTAGTCATGTCTGGATGTCGCAATTATTTTGACTTCTCTCTCTCTTGCTCTGTTGCTGTCTATTGTTGGCATGTTGCTTTACTGATTCCTTTGTTTCTTGCTACATTGCTTCATCTTCTAATTTACTTCATTATTATTGCATATTGTTGCTGTTGTTTTCTGTACTATGATGCTAATACGGTTTGTTTTCTGTGTGCTGCTACCTGTAATGTATGTTGCCTGTTGCTGCTCTATGTTGACTGTTGCTGCTCTATGTTGACTGTTGCTGCTCTATGTTGACTGTTGCTTCTCTATGTTGACTGTTGCTGCTCTATGTTGACTGTTGCTCTATGTTGACTGCTGCTCTATGGTGAATGTTGCTTATGTATGTCGACTGTTGCTGATGTATGTTGAAGTATAGTTGATGCACTAATTAACTATTTTCAATTGCTAACTGACCCTCACGACCACATGTACCACACTATATGACCAAGGGTCAATACAATTGTCCTATTGAATATTTAGTGTAGCATCAAACCTTTTCAGATTTCAGGTATGTTGACTGTTGCTGATGTATGCTGATGTATAGTTGCTGCACTAATTAATTGCTTACTGTTGTGTTGTATTATGTTGTGTTGTGTTGTGTTGCTTACAGTATGTGGTTTATTGCCGAGAGATGGCCTCACAGGCAGGGAGGGTGCGTCCTTACCTGCTAGTGAAGACATCCTTCATGGGGTGGAGAAGGGTAAGCAAACAACAGCAACACGATTACTGGATGAAGTCTGTACATGCCAGGAAGTTCAGGCAGAGGTATGGTGGACCTTTTGACACACTAACTAAATATGTTTGACTAGAGTCTGTTTGAAACATTCATTGTTCTAGAGGTGGTGATATAGAAATTGTAGTTAATTCCACTGGAAGAGTTTAGCCCCCTCCTCCCCCCCCCCCCCCACTTCACTTCTCCCAAGAGTTTGGAAAATTGATTAAGTGAAAATCATTGTTGCAGTGAAATACAAACACTTGAAATTCCACATTAACCTTCATGAAAAGAAAAGCAAGTACCACAAATTTATTTTCATTATTTTCTTTTCTGCAATTCAACAACTTTTGTGTGAGATGAGAGTGGAAAACAATAGTGGGTACAGGTATATCATAGTTACATGGCGATACCAGTAGACACCCCTGTGCAGTTTGTTGGTCAGCTCCTTAAACTTATACTGGTAACAGAATCAACTTCTTTCTTAGAAGGAACTCAGAGAGTTGAAGGAGTTCACTGTCCATGTTCAGTCATTCTCCCTTTTCTAGGAGATCTTATTTGGCACTAGCATGCTCTCCTCAATATCTACCAGACCACATCCACTATATTGCCTGTGGTGGCAATCAAACAGTGTGTGTGTGTTTATAGGAGGGGGTGGGTGTGGTTGTAGGGAGGTAAGGCGGGTAACTTGCATGTTAAATTGATTAAAAAGCATACAGGAAGGAAAAAAATCATGTTACAAAATATATTTTGTGAAAGAGATGGTAAAAGAAGTTTGGTTTAGTGATAAGGTTCAGAGGTCACCTCCAATAGCCCTAGCTGGTGGAACCCGCCAGTCCATCTAATTGAGACAACCAACAGGTGCGTTTGTTTGGCTTCTCAAGCTAACCACAGGTCGCAATGTGGAGCTAGACTTCATAAACTTAGTGAGATGGCACCTTAGAGATGTCCACCCCCACCCAATGATATTGGGGGGGGGGAGAAATTATACTAGAATTACATTTTGTCAGGCATCATAATACAGCTCGCCCACTTTGGTGCTGGGGCTTTTTCACTCTGGTGCTGGGGCTATTCCACTCTGGTGCTGGGGCTATTCCACACTGTACCAGATGTGCCAGTAGCCTTTGTTTATACCAGGTGTGAACCTGTTCTTTGTTAATCCTTCATTAACATGGTGGTTTCAGGTATTTACTTCTACAGTAATTATTATCAACACACCCACAGGTCCTTGGTGCAGCGAACGTTCAAAGTGTGGCGGAGGTACTTGCCTGT
Source organism: Lycopodina hypogea (assembly GCA_963969325.1). Classification (NCBI taxonomy): domain Eukaryota; kingdom Metazoa; phylum Porifera; class Demospongiae; order Poecilosclerida; family Cladorhizidae; genus Lycopodina; species Lycopodina hypogea. Next base: position 2,384,995 of record OZ017793.1, on the reverse strand, counting down.
GGCAAGGGAGGACCGGGCCAGGGAGACACGCAGAGCTGAGCTGAGACTCAAGGTCTCCTCCTGGCTCCCGGACTTTGTGGCGACAGAGACGTGTGCTACTGAGGACAAAGAGACCTGAACACATGGACACTTGTGGCGTTGTAATGACACACCCACTCTTGCATTGCAGCACTTGTAGATGATGGATTACTACATACTGTACCTATAGTATGTGTTGAACTGTTGGCTTGGTTGTTCAACATGGTATGAGGTTGTATGATCATAGTGGAATGCTTAACTCTGTCATATTTATTCTGCCCACATGGTCATGCTAGTGATAAAGTGTCATACAGTTATTTTCAGTAGACCAGTTTCTATTAGAACAAGTGTATTTATTTCCAGCAAGGATTGTGAAATAATCAAAGTGATCTGACAAGCGAAAGGGACACTCTGAGGTTTGCTGTGACTTTGGTATCTACATACTAACAGTCTCTCCATCTGTCCGTCTGGTTTGGTCCAGGGGGGGGGGGGGGGGGGGATTCAATAGAACCCAACCCCAGGCTAATTAAGGGCAAATTTTTTCAACTCTTCCCCAAGAATAATCCATTCCTCCCTCCCCCCCCCCCAACCTACCTTTACTAGTGCTAATTGGGTGATATGGAATGCTCTAAAAACTTCTCAACAAAGTTCAGTCCTAAAAAAAAAACAATTGTTCCTCGCCCTTCCCTCTAATAGAAACAAATTGCCCTCCTCCTCCCCATTTGCATGCCTTAAGAGACAAATATATACCTTAAGATTGTCCAAGTCTCGAAACAACAAATGTTAGAACTAGTGTGTGTGTGTGTTTGGGGGGGGGGGGGGAGGAGAGAGAAGGGGGTTATAAGTGTGTTGTACGAGCCACAAGTACAGTGCAACTGCATTAGTAGTTACAGCACATCTGATGTACATGTGGTGCAATGATGAGCAGCAGCAGATCACCACTCACACACATCATATGCTAACTAGAAGCTATACTTGTGACCCAAGACACACACATTCCTCCTCCACTGCAAGGACGTCCCCTTAATCCACTGGTGGTCACAGCAGCTATAGCACAAAAGGCAGTGAGGTTCCACAGGAGGGAGAAATGCTCTGATGCATGATAACCTCAGCCTTTGGCAACCTCAGCTTATGAAGTCCGCAGGTTGTAGGGAACATTCATGTACATTTTATCGAAATCATTCCACGTGTCTAGCAGTTCCCGGACACATGGATGGGCATCAGTGAATTATTATAAGATGATTGCATGTAACTATCTGTTATGAAACATGCAGATAATAGATGGTCAAGCATACACTAAAAGTGATGTAAATCCAACAGATATACACACACATACAGGAATATTGAAGCCATTGGTCTGTCAGTTAATTGATTGTTATTATATTTCACTTGTGAAGTGCAGAGGTCACACTCCGCCTTGTCCTCAGCCGCTCTTTAGCAGCTGCAACATGTTGCAATGCCTCACCTACAACCACACTCCTCTTCTTCTTCCTCTTTCTCTGTGGTTTGTCAGCCACTGCAACCCTCTGCAGCTCCTCACTCATACTGGAATATCTGCAGGAACAAGGTCGCCATGGAAACACAAAAAATGAATGCAACCAGCCAAGTCAGGGACCAAAAAAAGAAAAAAAAAAGAAGAAAAAAAAAAAGAGTGAGTGTAACTGCAAGATACTCTGGTGGCATAATTCTTATCCAATATTGGCAGATATGCATGGCTTGGGATATTTATTTTCATGATCTGATGTTGTTAGAGTTTTATTCAGTTGGCAACTATTACAGAGTAAACTCAACTGCATGCTCACTGCATTGCACTAGGCAGAGGGATTGTCCCTGTGTGTCATAATTACACCTGACCATGCACTACTACACCCACACCCACCCACACCCCACCCACACCCCACCCCATACCATAAGTACCTCTACATGAAGTCTCGCAGTGTACGTACCTCTTACACAAGATGTAGAGCTGCTTCCTGTTCTTCCCAACAGTCTTCCTGTCAATGGCGAGTCTCCTCAGCAGCTGTGCAAGATGGCTGCAATGGACCTGTGCAAGAAAAGACAATTAATCATGACTTGGTGATGAGAACATTCCAGCCAATTTCACCTCGTATTTGTGGATAGCCATCTTGTCTTCGAGAGGATGGACTATGTTATTCTCAATGCTTGTAATGATTGTGGAGCTGTGGACAGACAGACAGACAAGGGAAAAGAGAATTAATTACTTCACAGCAAACTATATGGATTAAACTGGCCTGTGGGGGAAAGCAATAGAAAGCAATAGAAAGCAACAACAACCTACAACAACACTAAAAAAAAAAAAAAAAAAAAAAAAAAAAAAAAAAAAAAAAAAAAAAATGAACAAACAAAATGCAACTGTAAGACCAATAAAATATTTCTCCTTTACCGATCCATATCAGATATATTTAATGCACTGGAAATAAACATGAACTTACTTTTGCACCAGCTGATCCTCACACAGATCATTACTTCTACCTTCAGATTGTGCACACACTCATGCAACACACACACATGTAAACACACACACATACACAATCAACACATACACAATCAACACACACACACACACACACACACACACACACACACACGTACACACACACACGTACACACACATGTACACACACGTACACACACACTGATGTTGCATTACTTTGTTGTGTTTGCCAGCAGTGAGAAGCAAGGCCCCACCAGCTCCCCCAGTGGGGGGCCCTCCCCAGAGACAGAGGAGAGCTCGGGCAGGAACACCTCCAGCACGTGAAGCTGCACTCCAAGACACGCCTGCAGGTACAAAGGTCATCACCACAGAAGCAACATGCTAGAGAAATATAAATGCACATTTCTTTGTGGAAGGGGGTGTGGTCTAGGGTAGGTGGTTAGAAATGTGTCCGTTCACCTTTATTGTATTGACGTTGAAAGGACCGTCCGAGAATAAATCCACGAAAGTTTTGACCAGTCTGGATGCAATATAAGTACGCATGATGTCATTACCAATGTTGCCATCAGTCACTAGAAATTAACAGTGGTATGGGAGTTCAGGGGGCTAAGGTGGGAGGGGTCAGGAGAGTTCAAAGGGCATGCCCGTCAGAGGCAAGGTTAAGCAAACACAAGCAGAGCACACACGCACATACCCTGTGTTCCAACCACTGCGCTGCAGAGAATGGAAGCTCTCGCGCACCATCCTCCTGATGAGCTGCAGCAACACACAGCCACAGAGTAAAGATAACATCTGCCGCAATATGATTGCTGCACTTACCAAATAGAACTTGTCTAGTCGGAGTCGATCAATACCAAACCACTCCCTCGACATAGTGGCAAAGAAGGCCGACACAAACTGAAAACCTTAAAGTAAGAAAACAAAAAAAAATTAGTGAAATTACAGAAAATGGAAGAATCTATCAGCTTCTGAAACTGCAGATCCTGACCTTTCTCAGGGCTGTCAAAGGCATGTACTAGTCGAGCGATTGTGTCAGCCAGTTCCTCCTGCATCACATGAAAGTCATGTGATTCTTCATGAGCATAGAGCATGACATAAAGTAGGTGTGGTGGGTGGGATTACCTGAACCAGTGGCTTATCAGAATGCCACATGCACACAAACAACCCCTTCCACAGCTTCAGCAACTCCATGTCTGTAAATCCTGAAGAAGATAGAAAACTTATTATGAGCATAAGTCATATAATTCATATCAATTTATTTTTGTGGTTAAATTCTATTTCTTGCATAGTAAGCGAATATTCATAAAATTATGTATAATCTGGATCCAATGTAGCAGTTGTACATTTATTCACTCTGCCAGAGGACACAACACAACACAACACATCCATAATAATGATCTAACCCTGAATCTAGATGCCAACACACTCATTCTGGCTTGATTGTTCACACTTGGCGAGCAGACATTCTAGTCCTAGCCCTAGCTGCACATATTGCTTACTTCCTCTGGATGTGCGTGACAATCAGAAGAATGCTTAAGAAGGGAATTAGAGAAAGTCTAGACTTCATGCAGATTCTCTCATGACAAACTTCACTGTCACATATCGTGCACATGGGAAAGAAACAGTAAATCAATTTTGGATACATTCATAATGTCATTATAATCATTATGTTGATATATTTGTGAAACTATCAGAGGTATCACAGTGAGACACTCACCTTATAGCCAAAGGTCAACACTACTTTAGACCACATGGGAAGTTGGTGAAAACCACTCTTTCGAAGATTCAAATTAATGGAAACATGTGCTAAGATTGTACTATCAAACTCGCCAGCACCCTCCTTCATCAGTTGTAACCATGGTTACATATGCAGTCATGACTACACTTCAATATTTATGAAGCTATGTGGGACCATTACTACCACACCAAGCTATCTAGGGCAGATGCTGTGAAAACAATGTTTTAGACTAAAATTGTGGTAACATTGCAAAAAAGTAAGTATATATTATGGGGAAATATTTATATTATGATAATTGACTTGAGAATTACTCTTCTCTTCAGTCACTCCTCAACCCACTAGAACCACCCAAAGAAGCGAGCAGTGCTCTTCACATTCTGTGAACACCCCAAAACTCCCTGACTGAGCAGTCTATTCATGGCTGCATCAGACTAGCCATGGAGACTAGATGATACTGGTCTCTTTTGGTGATAGTTCTACACCTATCCCTCTGATAGATTGCACTATGATTAAGTTGAAGGCTGCCCCTCTGAACCACACCCACTTGTCCTCTCTGGGGCACCACAAGTTAGTATCCTGGGCATATTTTTTTTTCTTGTTAATGTCAATAACCTTTAAAATTCTACTTCAATCTCCACCACTTATGAATTAACAAGAAATCCCATCATCCAAAAATTGTAATTTACTTCAAAAAGATCCCAATTCTTTATTTAGTTGGTGTCATAAGTGGAATCTTTCCCTAATGCAAGCAACTGTTTTGTGATGCGAGTGTTTCCTGGCAGGAAAAAAACAAACTTACCTAGTATACAATAGGAAATAGCCAATTGTCTGCCACAATTACTCAAAATGATATGTGTGTGTGTGTGTGTGTATGTGTGTGAGTGTGTGTGTGTGTGTGTGTGTGTGTGTGTGTGTGTGTGTGTGTGTGTGTGTGTGCGCTCATGAAATCAAATTTAATATTATTGATGTTCTACTTCTCATGACTTCTATTTTAATAGAATTTTTCCTTTATGGAATGCACTCGCTTCTATTGATTTCTCCTATAGTTCCTCCTCATAAAACTGTTATTCAATTAAATTTGACATTACTTCCTAGACCAATTCAATCTGAACTGTTCCTTCGATTCACAATGCAGCACAACCTTTTTTTTTTTAACTTAGACTCCCCCAGCTCTTAAAATCCAGCAAACCTTACGCTGACAAGGATAAAAACAGCAGAGGCATGCCTACTGCCTCTAGAATGACATGGGTGGCCCTAAAAACCGCCATGCTGGAGGGCAAGTGGTCCACCCGCTATAAGTTTAGTTGTTTGTTTTTTTTTGTTTTTTTTTAAATTCTCGTGGAACTAGCATGTTAATGAAAATGTCGTTTTCAAAGCCAATGGGGAGGAATTGTGTATTTCTATTGAACACACTTTACCAAATGCCAAAAATATGCATGATTTGCGTACGTTTAGATGAAATACTTACCAACTACTTTTGGGGGGAGGGGTGGGATGTGTGGTATCGATTCTTGACAAAACATCCTGTGGCAGTCACAACAAGTAACAGGTGGAAATAAAATTTTTTGTGTCATCAACCCAGGTCATAGGGAATATTCAAGAAAGTTGTTTATTTTTTTTAACAAGGACACAAGTGGTATACTGATGTTACTCCCTGTACTGTGACCTCCACACACTAATTATTGTAATAGCAATGGGAGAAATTGAGGCTATTTATTTCTGATGCTTCTCAGCTCAGATTTGGTAGCTTTGTTACTTCGACTAAAATAGCATTGGTTGTGCCACACTAAAATTCTGACCCAGTCAGACTGTTCAGTAGGTTTTGCATGATTGTAATAGAACACCTGACCAAACTATTTCCAGATACTGTTGCTGATCGGCTTTCAAGCAAGATCCACATAGATAGCTTTGAGAATGAGCACCTTATAGCACCACAACTCTTGCAGGCAGTTAAGTCAGCACAATGAGAAGTCACCGAGGTTGAAGAAAATCGGACTAATAATGAATATCAATCATGAACACTTAATATAGCTAGACTCCTCAGAACTGTAAAAGATTATCGACATGGTATTAAAAAAATCAAATTATATTATGTAATGCATCCCGTCCTGAATAATAGACTGTGTCCTGAAACTACTGCACTAATGTCCTGATAGACACTCAACTTAAGGAGGGCAATAACTATTGTGAAATAATATTTTCTGGAACATCAACACAAGATTCCTTTCCCTTATCTGCACATGATGGTAGCATTCTGATTAAAAGCTGCGCAGTGAAAGCTTGTTTTATTTTCCTTGTGTGCGTGTATATATTTCTGTCTGTCCACTATCTAATTTCAATTACAATTATTTAGTTGAAATACAAATAACAGTAACTGTAATTGCATTACACATTCCTAACTAATTACTAACATTGTTTTGAGTGGTACACTTACCCTACAAACCACACTATGTAAAAACACTTAGTCACCCTAAATTATACCCTAAATGAGGTCAGCCGAACTGTAAACCACATGAACCCTGTACAACGGTAAAACCAAAAAATTGTACAGCATAGCTTGTGGGATAGCATCATTGGATGGTTTAGTTCTGATGCAATCAGTTCACCACGACCCATTTTTATGCCAGGGACCCAATCAGAATTGCCTTCGTTTATAACATGTGCTGGTTTACGTCAGTAATTATAATTAAAAAAAAAATATATATATATATATATATATATATATATATACACACACATATGTATGTATGCATGTATGTATGTATGTATGTATGTATGTATGTATGTATGTATGTATGTATGTATGTATGTATGTATGTATGTATGTATGTATGTATGTATGTATGTATGTATGTATGTATGTATGTATGTATGTATGTATGTATGTATGCATGCATGCATGTATGTATGTTAAGGGTATGCATGAAAAGGATTAGCTATTATACTTGAAGAAGAATATTGTCCTGAGCACACTCTGGAATAGATACTTTTGGTTGCCAGTCTTTCCCGTGGATTAGGTTATCCGTGCTTACCTCCATGCTGACACTAGTTGTGAGCCAATGGCGTCCATTCCTTGGCTGTCAACTCTGTTCATGTAGAAAGGGGCTATGACACAATCACCAAAGCCTTGACACTCAGACAACACTACAAGCATAATGGCTTGCAACAGGCTCGCCCTCCATCATTCCATGGATAACAGTATGCATAACTATTTTAGCCAAGCTGCAATGGGCCTCTAGTTATCTGCTATTATAAAACAGCATCGAACAAAAACCATAAAAATGTAGAACAATAGCTAAGTCTGCCTGGAGAGGAGCATGAGTGTAGGTCTTGTGTGGACAGCAGGACAGTCCTGTATAACCAACACAGTGTGGAACAAAGGGCAGATCAGAGAGACTGCTGGACACTACTACACTAGAGCAGTCCCTAAGGGTAGGGATCATCACTGTCAAAAAATGCAAAACTGTTGAACACACAGTCCAATTATGTGTATGGGCTAGAACACTATTCACCACCCCTAGGGCTAGAGCCAGTGTTGGTTAGGGCTATACGCCTATATTTAAAGAAATATTACCACTCTATTACACTTTTACCAGACTGTTGTTGGTACATTAAAAAATCATGTTGTTAAACAGGTTAATGCCACCACTGGGTTAGGACAGACCCCACCAAAACATTACAAATGTTACTCACCGTCAGTCAGAGCTGAACGTTGTTCTATCCATCTAGTTAGCCTCTTCAACGCTCTTTTTCTAACCGGGAGGTCGTTGCTTGCCAGCTTCCGAGCAAATTTCTCCTCTTCAGCTACAGTGGTCATCTTTGAGGAAATCTGTACTTTACCTACGTTTTAAAGAACTTTTGACCCCTTATTTTACCCCGCTATCTTGGGCTTCCCTTTGGGTAAAGTACAAGGCAGGATTGTAGTGTGAGACTCCCCAAACTTGTGTTCTTACTTATGACTACATATCATATTTTAATAATGAAAAAATATTTGAACTGATTGTCAAACTAAGTAAGAGGAATGATAGTGATGAAATGTGTTTCATGATACCATACCAGCATATGCACACATATTATAAACCTGTCTCTATAAAAGTGATTGTAAAGGCCAGTTGTAATCCAGCTTAATCTTGGACTTCAGAAGAGGTGAGATCAGATGAAGTGGGTTGGGCATCAACTAACGTTGGAATGTCTTCAGTCTCCACCTCATCAACTGCCTTATCTGCAGGACTGACTTCTGATTGGTCGACTACTACATCACTAAGGAAGTCATGTAGTGAGGCTGATCCATCCTCATCATCAATGATTACTTCCTCCAGCTGTGACATGCTCCTCCTCTTCCTGACTTCGTCGATTGGATGATCCACCCTCCCCTTCTGGCGATAGTCCTCCATCTGCTTGTCAAATATCTCCTGGAAAGCTTTCTGCCGTTCTTGTAGCTCTTTATTTTCCAGTTCATTCTTCAGAGAGACCGAGAGCTTCACTTCATTTAGCAGCACTTTATTCATTTGTTCCACCCTAGTTTGGTTATCTGCAAGCAATTTCTCATGCTGCTTTTGGAGAGAGTGCTTACGTCTCTCATTTTCAAGTTTAGCTTTTGCCAAGCTGTAGTCACTGATGGCCTGTTCCACATTTTGAACCAGTTCTCCAATTTGGTTGACTTTGGTCTGGGCTTCTGCCAAGACCTCAATTACCTCACTCAGGCAAGAAAATTCCTCTCTGCACTTATTCATGAGTACATGGCTTTGAGTCATAGACATATTCAGGTGTTGCAGGTCAGAGTACATCATCCCAGTTACAGCAGAGGAATTTTCAATACTGCAGTGGATCTGTGTCCATTCTTCTTTGAAATGAGTCAACAGCTCCGCCCCCACATCACCATTAACACGAGGTTTTGCTCTGTCTGACATACCACTTCCACCAGTGGAGAGAGACTTGGAAGATGAATCTGAAGCACGCTTAACCTGAGATGCTTTGTGCCTTGCAAAATCCAGCAAGTCAACTACATCTTGCTTGAGGTTCTCAGTATTTGGGGCCTCCACGAAGTCTTTTTTGGCGGCTACCCAGGCTGCCTTCACTCCAGCAGCCACTCTCTTAGCCATAAGTTCTGAAAAACCCGTATCTCACTCCAAACGATGAAATTTCATTGTGTTCATCACCACAGACTATTTCTCTAGTTGTCACGTGAAAATTCTGTATTTAGTGTTGATTGATGAAGTGCTGAGCGCGCAATTCACACTTACCTCAACAGACCCCCTCCCATTGAGATAGGAATGAGGAATCAATGTTTGGAATTTATCTTCATGCAACAATGAATGTCACTGCTGATGGAAGAACCCGTTCAGGAAAATCAAGTTATTGAAATGTCTGTCCTCCAGCACTGAATTGATCAGAGTTAAGAACAGAACTTGAGACTAGTCTTTGTCTTCCATTGAACTCCACAGGGATGTAGTAACTAGTTCTGAATATTGGGTGATCTGGTTAGTATATATATATATATATATATATATATATATATATATGTTATGGTAATCATAAATGGTATTTGCATTATATCAATTTTATATCATTGATAATCTGATGAAAAAGTGGTCCTGTAAAAAGTATACATTTAACACACCCCTTATTTCATTGAGTAATTACACCACTTATCTGATTGAAGTAACACATTCAAATCCCTTGAATAGGTACTGTGAATTAGTCTAACTTAGAAATAAGTTTATCTGATTTATTTGCAGTGCTATGAAATGAGTTTAGAGTGAGACTTTGATTCAAACCTCCTCCCCACCCCCACAAACTTGTGAGTGAACATACATTGGCTCCTTTTTAATTATCTGTTGTTGTTTTTATAATAGTTAGTCTTTTCAAATTGCAAATGTGGGACCCTGAGTGTGGTCTTACCCCCCCCCCCCCCCCCCCCCCCAAACTGGAAGAAGAAGAAGAAAAAAAGAAATGTATCGTGGAGGAAACTTGACTGGGGTTGAATCATACTTAACAGGCCTAGCGTATTATATTCCACAAATTTATATTTATTTACTGTGCTTTTTGGTGGAGAAGGAATTAGGTTTGAAATACCAGAAGAATATCTTCTTGAGCACCATTCATTGTTCTGGGACAAGCAAAAAATTTCATGGATGTTTTGGCAACGTTCAAATTTAACATTCTGGAACCCCCCTTCAAACCGGAAGTGACTGAAACTGTAAATCCTAATCTCACCGGTTCAGAGGATAAAAGATCTGGTTTGTGTGTATCCCCCCCCCCCCTCAAACAAATTGCTCTGATTGGTACTGAATGCATCCATTTTTAAAGGGTGGAGCAAAACAACAAATGAATCCCATTTTGAAGTGTTCTTAGTTTCTTGCGCGTGCGTCAGGTTTCTGTGACCTTTACCGTTTCGCTGACTGAAAGAAACATAAAAGTAGCAACCAGCTGGCTTCAAGCAGGCGATCCTCGTGGCATAGTATATTTAGTGTACCTCCGGTATAGGTGAACTTCCGGAGGATAACAACAAATGAGTGAGAATCGAGAAGAAAACTCCCTCTACGTGGGAAATCTGAATCTGGACATCCCTTTAGTGGACATGGAACAATTCATTTATGAATTGTTTGTGCAGGTACAAAAACAGACACACTAAGCATTGTGCGCACTCGCTAATTAGGTTCAACCCATCAGAAACTAGGGGGAAAAGAATTGATATTGATGGAGGGGACAAAAATAGGTTGGTTCCATTCTTAGTTGGAGGTTACTTCTAGACCACTCCATTTTTTTACCATGGTCACACCTGCTTATTTTACTGCAGCTTATATTGCTGCAGCTGTTTAATGTAGAAGAACCAGCACATTCCTTTTGCAGTGATAGAACCATTACCATCAATATATTTCAATATTTTTCTGGTGACCATTACACTTTGTAGTAGTACTAAATCAATGTTGAATGCACAACATCTGCATGTACACACACACACAGACAGGCCAGAGCAAAATTGAACACTGATTGAAGTGTGCATATTTTATTCAGTGCTATTGTTTTTATCCTATGCACAGTCAGCCCTTTGGTGGCCTGGTTTTGATCCCACCTATCAATATAATTCACTGGTGTTTCCCCTTATAGGCTGGACCAATAGAGAAAGTTAATTTCCCGAGCAACCACCAATTCAGTGGTCATCATAAGTCGTACTGCTTTGTTCAGTTTAAGCACAAGGAGTCGGTCGAGGTAGCCCTGTTGTTGAATGGTCTGAATTTGTCAGGACGCTCTATAAAAGTCAGAACACTTTCCAAGAGTAGACCAGCCTCCCTCACATCCTCCTCTGAACCTCTCCCAGAAGCAATCAGGACACCTGTGACCGCACCTCCTCCTGTTGAGGAAGTTACAATATCTGATTCCAAAACCAAATCTCCGGATATGCTGTCTCATTCCGAAACCAAACTTCGGGAGTTGTTTGGTAATCGGTTGTCTCCTCCATTCGTCTCTCCGTCGATAGAAACCTGTCAGCAGCAGCACAGGAATAGACCCATTCCGCTTGGGTCTGCTATCAACGTCCCCTATGTGACGCCATCTCGACATCACTTACCTACTAATGGTACCTCTCCCTCACAGTATCTCCCTAGTGACCCATCACCTGTTCCTCCTCATTTCATGCCCACTCATCACTTACCACAGTCTCCTTACATGCCACCACCCAATTTCGACCGACCTCCACCTCTTTTCCCATCCCTTCTTCCTCGGCATGCTCTACTTCTTGAATTGGACTCTCAAGATGACCACTTACCGACTGCAGCAGTTCAGGAGTGTAGTGGAAACTTTGATTCCCACCTGTCAGTTGCAAGGACACTTCAAGGTTCCACCACAGACTCCTCCCCATTAATTTCTGATCATTATTCTCGCTCATCTGAACATGACTGCCGGTCTTCTTTGTCTCCCTCACTTGAGCTCTCTCAAGAGAAGCCTCACCGTAGGCGGTCCCTGGGCACGGACTGTGGACCATTGCTTATAGCAACCAGAGAGACCAAGAAGCCAAAACAAGATTTAGATGAGCTCCAGAAAGTGTTGACTAGAATGAAAAAAGGATTGAATAGACTGTGATGTGCTACGTGTGTATGGGGAATGATGTTATTGCTGGAAATTATGGGCTGTGATGATAAGGGGGATTTCCCCATGTATTAATCAAGACATTTTTGAAATTTCACGAATCAAAGTTACAAAGTAATTATTGGAATACCAGGTGTCCATGGTTTAAGAGATGGAATGCTTTTAAGTCTCAAATCAGGTAGAGAAACCCCAAATCCAGGCATGATGGTGTTAGTCTTCCAAACAGTGTCTGTCAGACTCAAACCCCCCCCCCCCCCCCCCCCCCCCATTCAGACATCAGGTCTGATTCTATTAATTCATTTGCATTTTCAACTCAGCTGACCTTTTGCACCAACTCTTGTAGTTGCTGCCTATAAATACACTGAAATTATTTTTTATTATCCGAACATGTTGGGACCAGAGGGGATGGATAACAAATGCTCCACAACTAGGTTGCTCCCACGTTGCCCAAATTAGCAACAACAACCAAAAAAAAAGAAGAAAAGAAGCATGTATCCTGGAAGGACTGAAGCTCGTCTTATACCTAATAATAGCAGGCACTGTTTATTTCCCTGCAGTGAGTTCTGTGGTTACACTCAATTAGGCAGTACATGGGGAACCTCTCCTTCAACTCAGCTGGAGCAAAACAGCTGCTGCTGTGGCACAAACTGCACAACTAATAATTTTTTGCTACGGCATGGAACAAATGGTGGAGCTATATATTTAACTGAGTCTGAGTCCATGTGCAAGCCAAGTCATTTAAATAGTACATTCATTCTGTGCTATAATTTAATGGATCTGAATGCTGAAATGGATACTCTCAAATATCTAGCACTTGTGGGACAGAAACATTAAACTGGTGGAAAATGAGTCAACTGCTAATACTAGGAAGGTGAGCAAGTGACAATGCCAAAGGTGACTCCTGCCCAAATCATCTTTATATTATGGCCTAACCTCAGTAATGAAGGAAAAAAGAAAAGAAAAATAATAATAAAAAATAGAAAACATTTTTAAACACAAATCAATAACACCATGTGTCACTCAAAAACTGTTGGATGATGGGCTGCGCAGGTGTCATTTTCTACCCTCCCCAGTGAGCATGCTCAGAAATGGTACACTCCATTTGTCATAGATCATGTATTGAAATTCATGAGCCCAGATTCTGATATGCAGACATCATACATTTCAGAGTGAGAGTGTCTGCTGAGCAGGGAGAGATGAGAAGTAACTATGAGAGACTGATGATGATAACAGTCATGTCATTCAACAAAATGTGAATTTGTGAAACATGTAACAACACACACATACCTACATACAATAACAATGGCCAACTGTTGAAGGGCTTCTGGCTGCTACAAAATGGCGTCCTAAGAGATAATGACATCTTCCATCACCAGTCCAAACTCTTCGTCCACTGTCTTGTGTGGCGTGTTAAGGGACATCATCACAGCATGTGTCAACACCAACACAACACTGACTCCTGCGTAAGGAAAAATACACACACACACACACACACACACACACACACACACACACACACACACACACACACACACACACACACACACACACACACACACACACACACACACACAAAGAAATCTTAACATGACATCCTTCAGAGGGTGTGGTTTAGTTATATACATGACAATAAAGTGGTGGGGCATGGTTTCATTTGCACATGCCTTACAAAGGCATATATTTTGAAAGGAAGCACAAAAGTGAACATGGGTGTTTCATTACAGCTGTCAATAGTATCATAATTAATATTCTAGTCCATAATTTTGCCAATTATAGTTGCCACGAGATGCCATATCTGTTCAAGTCATCACTACTCCTGCACATGGGCACTGCAGGAACTACTGCTAGCACCCAACTCCCCTCACCCTATTTGGGTGGGTAGCGTGAGATGTGGCACTCAGTGATAGTGATATCTGTGAATACACCACATCTGTTCTGGTAGTAATCAGTTACATACCATGAATTAGGCATGCCCACATATACTGAGTGCATATACGGACAGTCTGCACACATGTATACTGTAGAACAATAGAATATGCTCACGCAATGCTATCAAATATAAAGAGGTATGGATATTTGCCTCAGTGAGCATTTTCTTATGCAAATTGCAGCACGGCCGCCATTTCTTCTCTTGAACGACACAAACTGCATCAGAGACATGATATTCAAGCCCCACAGCAGTGACATGTCTAGTGCCCTGAAGGCTTCACTGGGTGTGGTTACATCACAGTGCACCTCTTCTTTGATCTCATTACTATCATCATCATTTTCCATGTGCAGGCCAATCTCCACCCTCTCCTTCAGGGCAGTATTCCCAAGGCCTCTAAAAACAGTAAGAATCTACTGCTATGAACATACAACCACTGCAGAGGAAGTTACAGTTCTCTACCAAATTCCAGTAAAAACCCCCCCCCCCCCCCCCCCCCAAATGAGGTCTGGATGAGCAGTTGGGAGTCTTTTTATACATATATTGGTAAAGGGTAACCAAGATCAAAACTGTTTGAAAATGCTTTACGTCCCTTCTGTACACATGATCCACCCATGCATACAAACATGGTGGTGGTGTCTAAAGGTGGAATGACCTTAAAATGGAACTAAAAGAGTGGCGGGTGCTATGGAAACTAATGCTCTTTAAGGAGCAATTGGGGTGTACATGCTGGGAATATCACTGGCAAGATCTGAGAGCCATTGTTGGTCAGCCTGTATCTGTGGAAGGCTTCTTTCCAAGGGACATCCAAGTGTTAGCACTGCACTCGTATTCCTTCACTGAAACTACTAGACAACACACATACACTTATTCCCAACTAAATTCCCATTTCATATAAGCTTCACCCCAAGAAATTTCAAATTGTAGCCTCAAAGACTTCAAAGAGACAGTAACCTTCAAGAGAGGTGCAGTGTGGATTTGCTGTACATATGAGAACAACTCATTACTATAGCTGGCAGAGCATTAAACCTACAGACAATTCTAAATGATGCATACTCATCAAACAGTTAATGATCTGTGTGGACCACTAACAATGTCATTAAAACCTTCATGTGAATGTCCAGCAAAAAACAAAACAACCAAAAAAAAACTTGTCCTGATTGAAAGTTTTGACTCGGTCTTACCAAGAGGTGCAACCAAGTGTGACCCAGTCCATGTCTTTACAGAGTCAAGTAGTCACTGTGTATGCATACTCTAGGTCTCTAGGTCCATGAATTCGACTGACTATAAGTCCATAAATATAGATAACATTTTGGCCCAACACTCTGGCCAGGTTGAATACAGTCCAGGCCTGATAGAACAACATCTGACATTAACATACCCTGGTTCATTGATCCCTATATTTGAGTTTACTACCATTAATTTATGACCTGTAATGAACTCCATTTTCTAGCAGTCATAATAACCCATTACAACAATGTGTAACCCACTCAGGACATTGTCAAATATGAAGTGTCCCCATATGAAATACATGATTGTCTACAGACCACACTAACCGATAATCCAGAACACAGCACTTCCAGCACCAGCTAAATAGAAAAGAGGAATGCACACCAGCACTACCACCATATACATCTCCTTTGCACTCGTATCACGACCTGCAGAAGTAACACAACAAGAAAGGAACATAGCTGCATGTTTGGAGACTCACAAATGAATGAAATAGTGTATCCATAAGTATTATATCTTTGGCACTTGCCTAGGAGCTTGACATTTTTGGAGCCATTCTTGATGGAGATGAACCACCACGCAGCCAAGCAGAATCCTAGCCCGAAGAGGAGTGTAGGGTTTGTGACACTAGAGGAAAGAAGAGATCTGGATGAGCATCAGCCATACTTTAGAGGAAAAGGAGGGGGGGGGGGGGATGTCTACGAAGTGGAGGCTTGTGAAGCCACAGGTTATATGATGGAATGTTAGGCTGAAGGATAATAGAAGGTTAACAAGCAAGGGCCATGAAGAGGGTGGGGCTAACAAAATGGAAGACATAGGTAGAGAAAGGGAACAGGTAAGAAGAGTGAAAACACATGCATCATCTTGGACACCTGGAGGTAATGTCTCCACTGAATATATTTGATCTTGACCACAAAAAGGGTAAGTTGTAATGCATAATTTAATTTACATTAGTGTTCAAGCTCTCAATGATTTTGGTAGTCAATTATTTCACTTCAGCCAGCAAATCATGTGTAAGACTTTTGCTGACTTGCACAATAGAGGGTTACATCATCTAATTAGTCGATCAACTACAGTACACCATTTTCAGATTTGCTGATGATGTTAAAATTTGTCCACTATATACTACTATTATATCAACATGAACCTCCCACCCCCACCATAGTTAACATGACAAATTTTGCACCGTGTGTGTGTGTGTGTGTGTGTGTGTGTGTGTGTGTGTGTGTGTGTGTGTGTGTGTGTGTGTGTGTGTGTGTGTGTGTGTGTGTGTGTGTGTGTGTGTGTGTGTGTGTAAAAACTCCTAGATGAGTGAACTTTTTGATAGCAGAGCAGACACACAAAAATATGTTAGCAGACAGTCAACCTTACAGACACCATTTACCATCAGGCCTGTGGGTTTTGCGATGGAAGAAACTGTGTCAAGGAAAGGAAGAGGTGGCACATTCTGGTCTGCAGAGTGTGAATGAAAGAAGAAAAAATTGAAGTGACACTGAGACTGATGGACAGCCAGAACAATCCCATGAACAAAGCAAAAGAAATTGACAGAATATGGCAAGATATCGGACAGAATAGTCAGGGGAAGAAAAAAGAAAAAAAAGTTCCAAAAAATTTATTTAACTTGAAAGATAAAAGGAATTGATTTAATTTCACAGACAAAATTGTGCGCACATTTTCATTAACGTGATAAATTTAACGAGTGGAGACTGCCTCACAGTTTTTTCCATGACCACAAAGTTTTGGTTATGATCATGGACTTCCTACTGCCCAGAGGTACTTCAGACCTCACCGTCAAAAGCTATCTGCAACCTTCTGACTGCCAGTGATCTATCATGCTGCATTTAGATATGCTAATGTCACACACCTAAATTACTAAATCATAATTCATCAACATGATAGATTTAATGAGCGGTGACTGCTGAAGGCCATTTTATGAGTAATAATAGTAATAATAAAATACAATAATAAAATAAAATATATATATTTTTAAGGGCCCACCTGATGGGAGATAAGCATGTGAATAGGTTTGTTGATGCCCTGATTTGGGCCAAATAAAATCAATAAATATTTGCATTTGGTACAGACTAGGTAGGCTCTCTTTTTGGATTAGTTATTATAGAGTTGCTAGAACATCTTAACCAAGGAAAGAAATATTCTAAAACAGATTCCATATCACTTGAAATTCACACACAGACTGTAAGACTTCCGACACTTTTCACTCAGAGAAAATTTGGTGTCATAATTGCAAGCATAGGTGCTTAATGAAATGTCCATGACAAAATTTCCCAAATTCCAAGAAAAGTTTGACAGAGATATCAAAGATGAACACACTTAATTGAACTCAGAGCAAAAAAACAACAACAAACAAACTCCATTTCACAAACTCAAAAACAAAGGCTCCACTTAACTTAATCAAATCCCTTGGTGTAGGGGGGGGGGGGGAGAATAAGGCTTAGAAAGAAAGAGGTAAATGGTCTATCCATTCCATCCCACACACAAAGAAATCATGATTCAGACATACCTGCAATTAAGAAGTCTCTATACGGACTAATGAACACAATATACTTACATGGAGAACACAATGTACTTACATGGAGTATACCAGCAAACCCAAGAAGACAAAGAGGTAGTTACTCTGGTAGTGTTGGAGGTTTCCCAACAGCCTTGGTGCCACTTCACTGGCTTTGGGTCGGTTGACACTTTTGATGCTGAAGAACTCTGACCATGGTTGAACCTTGGTATGTTTGGAGGCAATCCAATCTTTCCCCGCAGACAAGTGGCCCAAGAAGCCACTAGAGCCAGCCTTTCCTGCCAAAGTCTCAGCTGTGGATGAAATGAGCGTAAAGGATTCCTTGAAAGTATCTCTGCTCCCACTGGTTCCGTCATTGTCAGACATAGCTTCTTGTATGTAAACCTCCAGAGGTTCCTCCGCGTTGTTGCTGCTACTAGCTGGGGATGCTTGCTGAGCAGGTATCAAGAAGTTAGAAAGACCTGCCATTACCCATTGACCTCTCTGTAGAGTCAACAATCATGATGAAATTGATGTTTTTAATTTCTGATTGCAGTGTTATAGGTCACGTGACCTTCAGACAGTGGGTGTTAAAGAACAAGAATGGTCTGCACTTATGTGGTACTATCAGCATATACCTGGCAATCCCAGTCAATGTCAACATGAAACATTATAGAAGTCTTTCAAATTTAGGCCTGGTTGGTCCTTTAATTAGATTTTGGCAACCAAAACAACTTCCTGTGGATACAGCTAATAACAAACCACACACATGGCCACACCACGTAGTTAATAATGCTCACCCATTTATTTTGAATCCATATGCCCAATTTCAGCCTGATTAGTCCATAAATGAGTTTTTGGCAGGCATAATGAAGTCCTGTGGGTGGGGCAATGACCAAACCACACCCTTTGACACACACGTGATTAGTAATGCTCACCCAGTTGCTTGGAAGTCTTATTCCAAATCTCAGTCTGGTTGGTGTTTAATTAGATTTTAATAGCCAAAACAACTTTCAGTGGGTGTGGCTAAGGCAAGACCATACCCATATTTGGTTAATAATGCTTTCCCTGGTACTCGGAGATCACATGCCAAATTTTTGCCTGATTGGTCTCTGATCAACTTTTTTCAGTCAAAATAACTTCCTGTGGGTGTGGCTATGACAAAACCACACCCATGACCATGCCCACACGTTTTTAATGACACTCATCCAGGTTCTTGGAGAATACATGCCAAATTTCGGCCTTTTTAGTCATAATGTTTAGCCGTGATGCCTAGACACACATACTTACAAAAAAATATATATATATTGAAGTGTGTTCATAGATCTAACTCCTTTAGTCCAAGCTTTATTCAGAAGTTCTCTTCTTTTTTTTTTGGCACTTTTTCGCTTTACACACCAATGGGAAGAAGTAGCCAGGAGGGATCCCGCCCATGTTACTTCCAAAGTTGAGTTGTGTACACATACCATGTATTTAGTTTGTCATTCCAAAGGTTTCTCTGACCAAAGTACCATTTTTGGCCTTTTTTGGGGGGGGGGGGGGCCTGATTGAAAACAAAAATAGGTGTGGTTATATAAATGTACTTAAAAACATTCCCCAGACTATATTGATTCTAAATATATATGGATTCATGGGTATAACTCCCTTGGTTCAAGTGTTTTTGCTGAAATAACATTTAGCATTTTTAGCCTTGCACAGGGAAAGGAGGAGGTGTGGCCAGGTGGGACCCAGCCCATGTTACTCCAAGAGTGAAGTAGTCTATGCATACCAAATTTTAAATCTGTAGTTCCAAGGGTTTTTCTGGCAAAAATACCATTTTTTGGGGGGGGGGGGGGGGGGGGGGGAGAGAGAGAGCTGGTTCTGGTTACCATGGTAACCAGTTTCCAGATTTTTTTTTTTTTTTTTTTTTTTTTTTTTTTTTTTTTGCCTATATTTTAAGTTGGGTCGAACCTATCATCATGCCAAGTTTCAGAGAAATCCAACCACAGGTTTGGCCAGAAATGATGGTACAGACAGACGACAGACAGACAGACAGACAGACAGACAGACAGACAGACAGACAGACAGACAGACAGACAGACAGACATCTCTGTTTATATATATATATATATATATATATATATATATATATATATATATATATGTAGGAGATTAGTTCACTTTTTTGTCCACAATTGCAATGAAATTATTACTCCGGGGTTTTTAATTTATTTTTTTGTGTGTAATTAGATTGAGAAGCTAGAGTATATACAAAATGTTCACTTAGCTAAACAAAGCTGTGAATGTACGTCTTGGATGAAAGTGTTTCAGTATTTAATTGGTGTCCATTTGGATTCATATGCATTTTAATGTATTGGTGTGTAATCAGATTATATGATGTGGTTTTTAAAACTACTTAGTATTTACTGTATGAGGGAAGTCTACTTACTTTTCCGGGTCCTGATCTCCCAAAGTGTCTCCACTTCTGGATTCTAACATAACCCAGTTTTTTCCCCTAGGTCAAATATGTATATGCCCAGTTTCTGGTCTCTGGGTCCATGGCCAAGGCCACATGTGTAGTTACATTCCTCTTATGAGTTAAAGTTCTTGATGGTGAATATGCGTCATTACGTGCATGTGTGCATGCATCTGCAATGCTACAGGATGCAATTTCAGATGATTTTGATACATGATGTGGAATGCGGAATTTTCTGAGGATGTTGTTGTCATAGGAATTTGAATTCAAATTCTTCCTACAAAAAAGCCTGCAAAAATGATGGGCCCAATGGCACAGGTCTCCCAAGTGGATGGTCAGTGGTTCCCCCCCCCCCCCCCCCCCCCCCTACCGAAACTGTTCCCCATCTCTTTTTTCCCCTCTAATTTCCCCCTTCTATTTCCATCTACCATCTTTTTTTTTCTTACTTTCCTTTTTCATATATCTTTTCTCCTACCTTTTTTCCTTCTATCTTTTTTCTTATATTTTATCCTTTTTTTGTATTTTTTTCACTTTTACCTATTTTTTCTTTTATCCTTTCTTCTTCCTCCACCTTTTCTTTCCTTCTTTCCCTCTATTTTTCCTACCTTTTCCCTATTCTATCTTCCTTTTTTTTTCTTTTCTTCCTCTTTTTTCTTCCCCCCTCCTCCTTTTCCCTTTCCTTTTCTTTTTTCTCTCAGTTTTCTTTCCTTTTTTTTTCCCCTTCTTTTTTTCTTTCCTCCCTTTCCCCCCTCTTTTTTCCCCCCACTCTCAGGATGGGGGGATGGGGAGGAGGGGAGGGGGTGGGGGAATGTGAACCACTATAAACAATTTATAATGGTTTCGTGTACCCGTCCATTGAAAAACATGAATGTGTAAAATTAAATTACCCAATGACTCAATAGTTCAGATTTTTATCTATAAGGAGTAATGACGTGTCCAGCTTAGCCACAAAGCAACTAGTGCTATTAGGAAAGAGAAAGAAAAAACAGGGGGTTTAGCTTTGTACATACAGTATTGAATTCACTCATTTCAAATTTGCACATACTATTGAATGGACTTGACCAAGTTTAATTATAATTACAATTAATGTTACTTTGATTAAGTAATTGTAATCCAAATTAGAGTGAACAGATGGACAGACAGAAATATACACATGCATAAGGTGAACAAAAAAAAAACAAGCTTTCGCTATGGGCATGTAAAGAGAGATATATAGACAAAATACTGAAATTTAAATTTAATTATGTAAAAATCAAACCCCACCCTTCTTAAGTGCTCAGGCTAAATTTCATCCTAATTAAAAAAATATATATATATATATATATATATATTTATACATTATACATATATATATACATATATATAGATAGATAGATAGATAGATAGATAGGTAGATAGATAGATAGATAGATAGATAGATAGATAGATTTAAAAAGTGAAGCAATTAAAATTTCTATTTTGTAAAAACTATTGCATACCATCCCCAAATGCTCAATGGGCAGTTCTCTCAATTTTAGTGGTCAATCTCAGTGGATATATTAGGAATGGGCAGGGAAGTTAAGGGGGTTTCCCCCAGGTGCTATGTCAAAACTCCAAAGAAATTACACATTAAACTTCAGTAGCATCCTACAGATGGAAAGGAAAAAAAAAGAAAAAAAGATAACTAAGTAAAATTTGAGATTTTTTCCCCTTTTAATTTGCTATATCCTCCCAGATGCTTAAGCCTTACAGGGCCTAT
>OZ017793.1:2313790-2362637 GCA_963969325.1 Lycopodina hypogea | reverse complement strand
ACGCACTGCCAACTTCAGTGGAGGTGAAAACTGCGGTTGAAAGGCCGAAGAGGAGAATGCAGATCTGGAGGTAAAACCATTTTAATGAACAATATTTAAAATTTAATGAACAATATTTAAAATTTTATTAATTATTCAAATTGGTTCCTCCCTTTCTCTGGTAACAGGTGGAGGAGGGAGCAGTGAATTCATTGTAATGGCAGATGGAGATTCTTCCAGAGATAGCCTCTCCAGTCTCTCACCAGCTCCTGTTAGAGCATCCTCCATTAGCAGCACTAGTGATGCAGGAGCATCAGGCAATGCCATTGCAGAGATCCTCAGCGATTGCAGTTGGGAGCTAGACATCAAGCCCACAGGCATCAAGAAGAAATCTTCTTCAAAGAACCAATTAAGTTATTCTAAGGGGAAGCCGCCCATGAGGAGCCGTGGGGTTAGGTGCATGGAATGCCCTCCATGTATGAGGAAAGAGGACTGTGGACAGTGCGAAATGTGTCGTGATAAAAAGAAATTCAATGGTCCAGGCGTGAAGAAACAGGCATGCATGTAAGTAGTGACTTATAATTGGTAATACTAGACTTTGTCTTAAGTACAGTATTTAATACAAATTCAAATAAACAGCATTGATTAGAAGAATAGATTTAAACCACTTCATAAGATCCCAATATGTGAGCATTTTTGGTTTATGACAAGATTCTCCAGTGATAGAATCTTGAAAGGTGCTTGACTGGACAGCACTATTGGTTGAGATGACATGGTGGAATAAAACCCTGAATTAGTATCTGATGTCTTGCAATTATGAACTACACTGGTGAAGTTAATGAAAAATTGAAGCTTTGATGAAAGAGTTAAGTTTGCATTAGCATAAGTCTCTGAATATTAATGTGTACTGCTTGAGGCCGTGTGCACTTGTTGGGAGTTTACAGGCTTCACTGATATTCCTGGAATTTGATTTGAGCCTCCAGATCTTCAGCAAAAGTATGTGATGATTTGTATAAAAATGTGTGTGGTTTTGTACTGCACCCCAGAGTTGGTTGGTTTGAAACTTTGAAGGGATAATTTTTACTTATTTATTTATTTATTTTTTTTTTGGTGTGGAGAGGAATTTCTTGAAGCCCAGTTCTGATAATCTTGCAAGCTCAAATTGCATTTGAGAAGCTCTGCCAGTGTTAAATATCATTGCACAGTTTTTAGTTAGTTCATGCAAAACCATTTGAAAGCAGGGAAAGGGATTGGGGGGGGGGGGGGGGGGGGGGGGGGTGGAGAGAGAACCAGAATGGCCATACCTTCACACCAAGAGAAATGGGTATGATATCTAAGGTTAAACTTCTCCATAACTTTACACTTTGAAATTTAACATTCTGTTTTTTTGTTGGTTTTTTTGGTTATCATTTTGATATATTTTTTGGGGGTGAGTGAGTGTATGGTAATTAGCCAAGAAGAGGAATTAGTGAAGTGGTGCAATCAGCATAATCAAGAATTAAAACTCACAAGATGCATATAAAATCTTGATGTACTATGCACAGGGTTTTACTAGGATTTTTTGGGAAGGGGGGAATACCTACATGTGTTCTCAAAATCAGCTAAATAATGTGCATTAGCTAAATTTTGGAGGCAATGTATGATAATGGTTGCATTTTGGTAACTTTGAGACTTTCATACTCTGAGAGGAGCCTTACAAAATATAAGCGCAAATCATCTCCTTATAGTCTGGTCTATGAACAACTCGTTTTTATTAATTGTGTATGTCCATTTCTGTTTGTTGTAGACATAGAAGTAGGTGGTTCACTTGCAGAACCTGATCCTAGTCATACTGAGGAATTATCACTGACAATACTGGTTCTAGGATGTTTGTGCCGTCACATTTTGATTTATACATGAAATATTCAGTGGGCCACATGGCATTGCCTATCCTGCACACAGACTAGGTCAGCTTTGATAGTTCTAGCAAACTTATTATATAACCTTGGAACTTGAGTATTTGTTATCTGTATTAAATTATATTGACCTTTATGGTCATGAGACACTCCAGTACAGTACATTTGACCAGTTACATTACTGCCTATCTGAAGGGGGGGGGGGGGGGGGAGACAGCAGCACTCCCACCCCCACCAGATAAAACGCTGCTATGGGTAATACCAAACTACCTTTCATAGACGTTTCAGCTTTTTGGGTAACCTTTATCAGTGTGAATGTGTGAAATAATGAAATAATGATGATAAAATAGTTAAACAATGAACTGAGAAGTTTCTGATTGGTTAGAGTACCCTTTCTCCAGTCCTTGCTAAGAGGTTGTGTCTCACAAGACTGTGTGTGTGTGTGTGTGTCCATCCAGCATGCCTAGCTTGTGCACAAACGTGATAAAGAAAAAATTATTGTCTATCCACACTAAATTTTGTACCAAAGCCTCCAGACAGCAGTTAGGGTCCACAAGTTTATAGAAACAATAAGTGTGATTTCCTAGCTTATTCCTCAAAATAGAAATGTTTCTAATCGCTGTATGTCCAACAAAAAACTGAATTTTATGATTTAATTAAAAGATAATTGTTTAAACTACTGATTAGTGGTGTATCAAGTTCATTTTGGTCTCCATTGTTGCACCAATAGTTATGCACGTCTAACTTACAGCACATCTGAACCTTACCAGTTCTTGTTGCAATGAAATTTGATTATGTCTATGTATATCAGGTTTTCTAATATATTTGAAGCATCAGTGTTTATTATTTATCATTCATTGTTGTTATTTTTCCTTTGTTGAACTGCAGTTATCGGAAATGTACCAACCTAATACGAGATGCGCCACTTAAAGTTAAACCCAAGGTCAAGAAGCGACCAGTTATTCCTGACAGTGTCACTCCACTTCCTCCTCAGAAGCGTCAGCGAAGCATATCTCCTCCTGTGGAACTCCCCCACCTCTTCCAACCCGCCCCCATCAAGCCCATGAAATTCTCTGCAGTCCCGTTAAAGAGTACAAGTAAGAAAGGAAAAGTAGCAGATGCCCCTCCAGTCGTGCAGATCCATTGGCCGGTGAGTTCCTGTGTGTGTGTGTGTGTGTGTGTATGTGTGTGGTGACTGTGTCAGTGCAGAGATACTGATGATGGTGTTGGTTTGTTTTTATAGGTGGAAACGGACCTCTCTGGTGTGCCTGTGTATTTCATGCGGACGAATGTTTCCGGCAGACCTTCTGTGTGTCTCAAATGTGGCAGTAAGGGGAAGATGGAGGTATGCAGAGCATGTGATCTATTTCCTCTAAAGTTATTATGATTTTAATCCATGTGAGAACGAACTCCCACTCGGCTTTTTATCGTACATCATCCATTTCATTTCATTTAAGGTCCTTTATTTTCTGTATGCCTGTATGTGCAGGTGAGAAATATTGGTCAATTGTTCTGCAAAAGTATTTTTAAGATAATTATTTATTTTTCCTAATTTTATTTTACAAGCGCCTCCAATGACAACACTCCTAACACAGGCAAGCTGCCTTTGATGGTGAATTTTTTTTTTGTTTTCATTACTTTTCAAAAAGCACTTAAAAAATAACAAAAACAACAACAGAAGCAACAACAAAAGCTACTGCAGCAATAATAACAACAACTGAAGCAACAACAACAGCAGTAGCAACCCAATAGTTCTGCCCAACAGAAAGACATAACATTGTAATTATTAAGAACGAAGCAAAAAAAAATTAACAGAAACTAGTAAGATAAAAAATAGAGAATGTATGGGATAATTGTTTGAAGTTTGCTCTATGTGGATGCATATGACACTATGGTTCGTCTATGCTTCTCCTTCTAGCATGAACACTATCTCTTTCTTTCCCACCCTGTCTCTCTCTCTAATGTTTCCTCCTCCCATATTTTATCTGCTCCTTTCCTCTTTCTTAAATTCTCCTGCACTCTCCATGGGCCATCCTGTTATTCTTGCCTCCATTCTCCCTCAGATGTTGCGGTGTGTGGTGTGTTGCAACGTCTTCCACCTCTTCTGCATGGAGGAGGCATACCGGTCCAACCTCTCTCAATTCACCTGCCCAAGCTGCATCTTCTGTCATGTCTGTGGCAAGGAAGCAAAAACTGAGGCAAGTTCTATGATTCTTCTCCATCCAATCCTTCCACAAGCCTCACTGACAGTCACAGATACTTTTACACTCTCTGCACCTCCATTTTTATTTCCCTATATCTCCTACTTCTTTTCTATTCACACCATATTACTTTATTCTTCCTTCACTTCCATCTCCCTCATCTTGTCCCTCCCCCCCCCCCCCCGCAGTGTCTTCAGTGTAGTGACTGTAACAAGTACTTCCATCAAGGCTGTCTGAGTGATCACAGATCACACTCCGTCCAAGGAACTTGGAAGTGTGTGAGCTGCACCAGATGCATTGGCTGCAAGTCCTCCTCTCCTGGGAAGGTAGTCAAGAAATGCAAAAGGAAAGACTGATCTCTGTAGCAATGTCAGTGTTATATTCTCTCCATTTGTGTGTGTGTGTGTGCATGCGTGTGATGTAGAAAAATGGAAGTGTGTGGTATGATGACTTCAATTATTGTCGTGACTGTTACGATCTGAAGCAGAAAGGTAGGCGGACTGTTTGTTTCCCAGTGATTGCACTGCTGAGATTGATGTGTGGATAACTGTGTTGTGATCTAATGTTATTAGTGGACATGCCATGCATAAACTAACATTTGGTAAACCATGCCAGGTTTATATCAGATATTGCCAATCAGATTGTGTTTTATGGCTTTGCATTCCAGCGACAAATTGTTTTTTTTTTGTGCATGCAACATTTTTCTTTTCCTATTAGATTACTCTTCTGCTTGGCTATTAAAGAAGCTGTTTTGATTAACGAGAGCAATTAAGCTATTAAGATCCACCACTTTATTGACAATTCTCCATCATTTCTTGAGCTTTAAAGATGTGTATGATTAAATTTGTACAGGTAGTGATAAATCTCTCCGCTACGGCTTGCTGCTGTTCTTGTCTGACTTTATAAGGAAGAGCACAGTGAACCTGTTCAGTTAGAGGTGATGGTGGCCGGCGATCTTGCTGCACTCACCAGAGATCTATTGCATGCCATGAATCTCTTCCTCCAACTAGTACATCTCTGTCCAAGATACTCTCATCTTATTCACTTTTCTGTGGCAAGGTCTACAAATACAGGGGCTGATAGCCCGGCACGCACATACGCGTGCACGCACACTCTCTCTCTCACACACACACACACTGTCCCTCTCTCTCTCTCTCACACACACACACACACACACACACACACACACACACACACACACACACACACACACCACACCACACCACACCACACAGTGCTTTATAAATTATAACACAGTATGCACTGATTGGTTGTAGTGCTGACTTGTGAAGGTTCCTCCACTTCTCTGCTTTTGGAACTATGGCAACACCTAATTAGCTGAATCCAGCCGTACCCATATTTGCTTTTAAAACATCAAAAAAACAGGGGGAAAAGGAAACTTTAACTTGGTACTATTCAATTGCCACACTGTTAACAACTTTTAACCTGCAAACTCACAGTCTTAAAATTACTTTGTTGTTGTTGGGCTGGTCAACTTCCTTTTTTGAATGGGAAGGTCTTCGGTTCGATTCCTCGTCAGGGTTGTTTCCCCCCCACCCCCCTTCCATTTATTTTTTATTTATTATTATTATTTTTTTATTTAGTGGATTAGGTCATAAGCAAGTGGGGTTTTGGCTGGGAATTTCCTGTCTTATTAAAAATAGCATATTGGCTTTCTTCACCCTATATGCCCCCTGAAGTTTTTCCTTGAGGAAACAATTTCAGCTTGATTCTTTACTCTCTTAGCTGATTTATACTGCTTCAATACATTATTTTCACCTTTCTACCCGCAAGCTCAGCTCACAGGGTCGGTCTTAAGGTTGTTGTTTTATTCTTGTCACTCTTCATCAGATTTTTTTTTCCAGCCAGTGCTAAGGTCTCCGGTTCAATTCATGGTTGGGTGGTTTGTTTGTTTTTTGTTTTTGTTTTTTTTAATTTTTTTTAATTTTTTTTTCCCCCAATGGTAATTCAGTGAATTTTGAAGTCAACATTTAAGTCATTATTACATCGAAACACTAAATCATAAGCGAGCTGGAAATTTCCAGTCTTGTTCCTTTTTTTTTTGGTCACAGATTCGTATGTAGTATTTATATTACCTTTATTGTCATGTGATCTATGATATCCTATTGTTTATGTTTTGTGTGTTGTGTGTGGGCATCTCTCTCCCTCTCCTCTCTCTCTCGCTCCTTTCTCTCTCTCCTTTCTCTCTTTCCTCTCTCTCTCTCCTCTCTCTGTGCAGGCAACTACTGTCCTCTGTGTTCTGAGTGCTACTCTGACAATGACTATGAGTCCAAGGTTTGTGTACACAGTCCATACTACCAAAGACATGTGGTTTAGGGCAGAGCACTTCCCACACAAGCCATTGGCAAGGTTGATAGATGGTAACTCAAGCTAGATCATTAGTGGTGGTAGTGTCATGGAAGATGGCATTCCTGACTTTGTACTTTACCCATTTTCCATTGCAAAAAAATCTTTTCTTATTTTCTAGTCCATCAAAGAACATCAGAATGTTTTAGTCTCCTGAGATTTGTCTGTGCTGGTGATGTGTACACAATGGTATTGTTGGAATTTCCATGAGTGTGGCAATCAACATTCCTCTGGTAACATTTCTGGTACATTTGGACTAGAATAAAATTTTCCTTTTGCTATATATATTTTTTAACGAATCAGCTAATTTGAATGAGAGGGAGTGGGAGGGGGGGGGGGGAGAGAAGAGCGCTCTTATTTTGAATGTCTTTGTGAATTCATTCATCCTTTATCATGCCAAAGCTACATTCAGTGTACAATAAAAAAATTTTAAAGGCCTTTGGGGGGGGGGGGGGGGGGGGGGGGGTGAAAGCAGAGTGGAATGGGAAGGTATAATTGTGAAAACAAAGGATAAATGAATTGGGATTTTATTTATTGTTTTTCTCTGTAATGTTTACAAGCTGTGGCTACTACCCTCAAGTGTTTCAGGTTGTCTGGTTAACCAATGCATAGGGCCCCAGCAAACCACAAATTCCAGGCATACCAAAAAAATACAGTTGTAGCCTGCCATTCAGTGTAGCCACATTGCCAGGGGTCTGGAATGCCAAATGACTAATTTGAAAATGCCAGATTAATGCCAGATTTTTTTCATATCATCCTAATTCAACCTCCCAACACCATAAGGTGACACTCTGGTGCATTTTTGACACAATAGCTGCAGGTGTCGACATTATTCCACAATTTCAAGTGCTGAAATGTTATTTAACTTATTTATTCATCATTTGAAGTGCATTAAACTTGGCTAGCATCTTAGGGAGATCTTGAACTCAGTGCATTAATAACATGTTGTTAGTTTAGCTTGTGAAAATTATCCTTCATTGAATCAACATCTCCTCATAGTTCGGTGAACTGAGGACCATGTTGCCTGTTATGGCTGGTGATGTATCCTTTGTTCAATCAACACCTTCGCAGTTGGTTCACTATCTGCTATCTAAGTGGGAAGTGGTTAGAGAATTACATGTTTCCATATAATGCTAAACGTTCCCATGGCCCTTGTCTTGGCCAAGGAATGGTTTCATGCTAGCATATTGTATCACCTGAAAATGCATACAATGGGCAACATAGTGATACTTGATATACGTCACACATAGAGGAAAAGGGGAAAATGAGTTATGAGCATAAGCTTTTTTTTTTGTCCCATTTATGGTTACATTCCCTTATTAATTGCTTTCGTTTTGATTTCCCTTTTTTTACAAGCCGCACAGAGAATTGCTTGGGGTTTTTTTCACCTTGTATCTGTGTATGCGCGTGCATGTGTGGCGGAATTTTAATTTCTGTCCGGACGCTTAGAAAGTATTCACGTCTTTTTAATTAACTAATATACAGTTTAGACTTCATAGACACACGCACATGATGTTGTTGTTGTTTATTAGTAGTCTCTGTAGCTAGCAATGGCTCCCACTTGGGACAAAACTATACATGCAGTTTTCCTTTATGGAAGGAAAAATATACCAAAAATGGCCATTTTCTCAATATGGTAATCCAATTATAGATACTGGAAGTACCCATCCTACGAATGGAAACAACAGCCCCCCCTGCCCCCCCCCCCCCTGCCCCCTTCCTCTTCCTGAAGGATATTTTAGCATAGCATCCATCCTATGGACAGAGACAAGAAAGACCTCGTAATATAATTGTAGATCTGTTGTGTGCTATCTCATCCCAGCTGCTTGGGCCTACAAGGTAAAAATGAAGAAAAGAAAAGGACTGAAAGTGGTTTGGCACAGTTTTGTTGACCTATGTGTTAACACAATTGTGGTTTTAGTAAGTGGGGTGTTTACTCAGACATAGAGTTGTGACCACAACCAGGAAATTTTAAAGAAAAAAATGCCCACAGCAGGCTTTTACTCCGCTATTCACTCAACTTTCTTATCACCACCCAGAGTGACCCCATCAAACCCTGAAAATTCTAAGCCTTTAGTCGCAATCATCTGGGAGGAGTTAGCAAACAAACAGATTTTATCAAATTTCGTTTATAATGTCCCCAGGGTGTCCCCATCAAACCCTAAAATTTGAGCCTTTTAGTGTAAATTGTCTGAGAATAGTTACTGAACAAACGAGTTTAGAATTATAGTGAGATTTAGTCCACCTGATGGTGTTTCATAACAGTATAAAAAAAATTTTTTTTTTAACGAGGATTTTTCAGATATAAATGAGCCACACTAAAGGCAAGTTCACAGATTGACGCTCAGCTTGGTGTTCGTCAGCACAACAGCTCATAGTAACACATCATTGTTCAGTGAAGCAATAATAAGCTAAACTGATGACACGGTGGCTGGTATGTTGGAATAGAAAATAAGTCAATTCCAATGTCAGAATGCAAAAATCATCTTCAACAAAAATCTTCTTGAAATGGATGGAAAAAAAAGCTGATAAATTTTGTCCCAGTGTAATGATACAATCTGAGTTGGACATTACACTGAGCGGTGACGTGCTACATCAATCTATTACCAACCTTAATTCTTAATCATAAATAAAGGAATGAAAAATAATAATAATTAGGACTTTGGATTCCCCCCCCCCCCCCCCTCTCCTTGTCTGTCCTGATCCAGTCAAGCCATAATCTATTTATTCTAATTCAAGTTGCTGTAGGCTATTTGCCCTACCAATTTTAGTGTAGCATGTACATCTATGCCAGTTCTATGTTCACATGCACTGCATGCATGACGACAGCTCTCATACATGTCACAAACTTGCCTGCAACATTTTATAGGAGTTGCTAGAAGAATTGTCCTTTTAAAGTCTTAGGAGGAGGAGGAGGATAGGTTGTGTGGTATGTGCTTCTGTAACTAGCAGCTGCCGGCTGAGGTAGACGTGGTCGATGTGGTAGGGAGAGAGAGGCAGGAGGTGGACGACCAGACTATCACCATCACCTGGGCCGACGAAAGAAATGTGGGCGTGACCGTGTGGGTGTGGCTATATTATTACAGAGGAAATGATATAGGATACAAAATAGAGATAAGCAAATTTTCATCACATGCTGTAAGTGTGATGCCCAGTGTGTCACCATGGTAACATTATCCAGTTGCTCTTCAGCTTTAACAAGTGTTTCTATTTATTAAAATTGACATGTGATAATCCTCATGATAATGAAATGCAAGAAAGGTTCAAATATATACTTGAGGTAGATACTTTACCAGATTCACAATATGACACGAGGACATAATGTCCCTTTACCAATACTCTAATAGAAATAGTACATTGTAGTGTTGCGTGTATTGCATACATTCATATATATCTTGAATAAGCTTCAACTTTTCAAAAACATGACTGAATGTGTGTTTAGTACTGTAGTGTGTAAGAATAGGCTATGATATACTCCACTCTCTCTCCCTTCAGATGGTGCAGTGTGGCAAGTGTGATCACTGGGTCCATGCTCGTTGTGAGAACATGTCTGGTAAGGCCACACCAGCCCCTTGTCATGTAAATTTTCTGTTACCATATGAACACTGTTCTCTTTTCTCAGACGACTACTATGAGATTCTCTCTGTCCTCCCGGAGTCTGTTGTGTTCCTATGCAAAATCTGTGCTTCTGAAGAAGATAGGCAGAAATGGCAGCTAGCTGTGAGGGAATACTTTGAGGAGTCTCTGGCCAAGGTATGTATTCATTTAGACAGATGTAGAAAACACTTAGAGAGATATATATAGCTATGTATTCATGCCAGTGTAGTTATTATGTGAGGATTCCATATGCATGGATGGTGTCATGGACTATGTTTGCTTGAATTAGCATGTCATTCACCCTTTCTTGCAGCTGGCCGCGTGTTTGAAGAGATCTGTGAAGTTCTGCGGTGACATCGGAGCCCTACTGGAGAGAATTGAGCAGAAAGATTACCCAAAAATTGTTAGTGTGTTTTTACATACACATTTTCTCCCCTTTTTTAAAATTCATTATACTCTTTTTCAATTGTGTATGCTATTCTTTAATTTGAATAATATATTCATGCTAAGCTGGTTCAATTGGCTTGTGAATTGTTTAAGGAATGCTGTCTGTCTATTTGTCAGTCTGCTGTGTTATCTGTCTGTCTATTTATTATCTCTGTCTGTGTGTCTGTTTATTATACAGGCCAAGTTCAATGAGGAAGTTCTCTCTGTCTTCACTAGTACCATGAGGAAGTTGAAGAGTAATGGCGTACCTTACAGGATAGTGTGTGGCACCAGGATGGATTACCTCCTGGAGAGGGATGAAGTGTTCCCGTGGGTGGAGGAGCAGGAGGTGGTGGGGGGGGCTGTGGTGGTGAGTGGGGGACGCCCTGGAGGCTGTGGTGGGAGAGACGCACAGAGCACTTCATCTGATGTGCCTTCTGCAGTCTGCATAAGGTATTCCACACTACAATGTCTGCAATGACTCTGATGTGATCTAATAGCATACAACATGTTTTCTGTGCATGTCAACTCTTGTGTGGCATAACTACTTGGTTACATACTTTAAATTTTGTCATGTGGGGTACTAGAGTAATTGAGCTCTGAACATGTGTGTGTGTGTGGCTCAAGGAGTTTGCTTGTACTGGCTCATAGTGCCTGCTTAGTGCACAGGCACATGACTATGTCAGGTGCATGTGACTATGTCAGGTGGCGCATGACCATGTCACAGCAGCTAGAGAATTTGCAATTTTTTGTCGTTGTTTGGGTGGTGGGATGGGATGGGGGGGGGGGGTGAGTGATACATTATCTCAGTTTGACCACGGTATATATAATTATCTCATCTCCTCTTATTGCTGCAGGACCACTGGGCATGCCCATGACCACAGCTACTGTCTTCCTACTGGATCGGACCAACCTACTGACCAGCTAGCTGAGCATGCCTCTCAGAATGGTGACGTTGGAACGGGTGATGAGCGGCAGGTGGAGAGAGACCCACGGCGGTGTGCCTTGTGCTCCGTGGAGGGAGACGCTGACTTCAAGGTGAGTGTAAATGAGGAAGAGTGAACTACTCAGTGTGGATGAAGGTAGAGTAAAAATCCATTGAGCTACAGTGTTGGCTCCATTAGTAATGCTAGGTACCACTGGATGTCCAGCATGTAATTTTGTTGTAGAAATGCATCTGTGCTAAGTTATCCACTGTGGTTATGGTTGTCTGTTTGTTTTGATATCTGAAACTAAACTAGCTTATTCCGAAACCATCTGGGGGGAAAACTCCCAAGTTTAATGCTTGCAACAGTAAAAAAAATTTTAAAAAACAACAAAAAAGCATGACCAAACAAACAAACCAACTGTGTGAACCACCACTACCTACTGGTAGAGTTTGCTATCACTCGCACTCTAAAAAGCTTAAGCTGTAAACCATCATCTTTTAAAAAAAAATTTTTTTATTAATATCTTTATTTTTATTACTATTTTGCCCCTGAGAAATCTCTAAATAGAGTTCACCACTTGGAAGTACGTACATCAATAAGGAGACTAGTGGGTGTGGCTATTTGGGGGAAGGCATGTGGTGTGCAGGCGGGAAGACAGATGGTGTGTGAACAAACATCATTGGACTGCGTCCTGATGTGTCTATAGTGCGAGAGAGACTTACACATACATGTTCTCAGTTGACCAAAAACAATGACAGGCTGGTGTTGTTTATTATATAGTTATGGTTATCTGTTTGTTTTGATCTTGTCATTGTTGTTTTTATTTGTTAGTAATTTAAATTTATTGGGGTTTTTTTTTTATTTTTTAGAATTATTATTTTAATTTTTTTTTTTTTTTTTTTTTTTTTTTTTTTAATATATAATTTATACTTGTCCGGTCACCCTCAGGCTAGGGCCACTGCACAGGGTAGGTGGTCACAATGAGTCCCCCTGTGGAGGGTATAAACAGGTTGTGTCGTAGATATCCCTCCAGATATAGTAGTTCAAAATATATCACTAATGGGTTCCTTTTGTTGAAATAACAAGAAAGGGGAGTGGCCTGATTATAATATAAGCTGTGGACAGTAAAGGATCTCCCAAATGGTTCCCATTCCAAAGGTTTGGCTCCAAAGTAAGACTGGAGGTTGTACTTTTGTGGTCAGTATTAACCAGCATCAACTGACTGTTATTTGTGTGTGCGTGCGTGCGTGCGTGTGTGTGTGTGCGCATGTGTGTGTGCGTGTGTGTGTGCAATCTGTACTCAGGAGGCTGGCCGTCTGTTACCCTGTGGAGTGGACGAGTGGATCCATGTCAACTGTGCCATCTGGTCAGCCGAAGCCTATGAGGAGCAGACGGGAATCGTGCGCTGCGTCCACACGGCCATCAGTCGGGGAATGAGGATGGTGAGAATAACACACTCCATGTCCAGATTAGCTGTTCTAATAATATACTGATGTAGTTATCATGCTTGGTGGGAGTACAGCATAGAATGGAATACTTGTAACATCAAAGTGGCTGTGGAGAAATAAATATAATTGTATAGTTTGTGTGATCATTACTTCTTGTGGTTTTTGTGTTTATGAGTGTTTATTTTTTACTTCTTTTGTAAATTTTGTGTGTATGTGTGTTTCTGTGTTTATTCTTGTGTGTGTGTGTGTGTGTGTGTGTGTGTGTGTGTGTGTGTGCATGTGTGTATCTGTCTGTATGCACATCTTTACAGCGCTGTGAACTCTGCAAGGAGCCTGGGGCGACTGTGGGATGCTGTACCAGCACCTGCTCTTCCAACTATCACTTTCAGTGTGCCCGCATCGCAAAGTGTGTCTTCCTCACTAGCAAGCAAGTGTTCTGCTGGGCACATCGCGAGAATGCAATGGAAGTGAGAGATGCGGAGATGTTTCCGGTGGAGGTGTTGCTGGAGAAGGATGTTGCAGTGGATCGCACCATTTTTGTGGACACCAATCCACAGCGTACTGGTAGGAGAATACCAAAGACATTGGACGCTGCTCGAGCTAAACTTCAGATTGGTAAGTGGATTTGGATGCAGTGCGATTAGCTGCTCTGCACAGTATGTGCAATTTCTCAACAAAATTTGGCTCATATTTGACAAAGACAAATGAAGTGGTTCAATCTTTTTTTGTTGTTGTTCCTTCAACTCATGCATTTTGGGAAGGGATATAAATATTTATATTAGATGATTCATTAGGTGGAAGTTAGCATCAAAAAAAAGACTAAAGTCCATTCGCGTTCACTTGGTTAAACTTCGTAAATACTCAATGGATTTCCAGATTTCATGGACAAATAAACTCATCATGTTCAAGACGTTCTTTTTGGCACTATTCTTGAAGAAGTTGACAGTTCCACGGCATAGTTAGCTGATGTCCAATAAGCAAGTACACAACATTCTGCCCTGCGTTAATTAACCAAATGGAATGCAGACACAAATTTTCTACTTTTACGGTGAACTCTCAATTTAAAAAAAAAAAAAAGATTGGGAGGGAGGAGGGAAATGAAGTCTTATTCCCCTAGTGGCCAATTGCAGCACAAGCATGGATTCTATTCGGGCTAGACTTGACTTTGAGTTGCAGGAAGATGTGGATGCCTTCATTTACCTCTCTGTGCAAGGCGAAGGTCTGGAAGTTAAATTCTGCTATTCATGTCAACCTTCCTGGGAGAGTTAAGTGTTAATTTTAAGAAGTTGTTCAGGAAGAGCAAGAAAGGTGCTTGCTATGCAGTTTTCACTTTACTCTAAGGACATAAAGATTTATTGTGGATAGAGGGTAACTTTTAAAGCTACTCAGCCATGTATAAATATCATAATAAGTAATTATTGTTATTTCTGTGTATATTCATTATTGCACATGCAAATCTCATTTGGCGAAGTTTATGTACTGGAGCATGCACTACATCACTTCTGTGATAAACCGCTGACCTCCGAGGCTCATGTGAACGTAAATGGTCTTTAGGTTATCAAAAACAATCCATTCTTACTGTCCGTACTTTTGTTTATAATTATAATTCTCTGTTTAATGTCTGCTTTAATTGTTATCTTCCAGTAATATCTATCTTCAATAGCAATAATCCTTTATTTCTTCTCGTAACTGCGTGTTTCTATCTTACTGTTATTTTTCTTGGGCAGGTTCTACCCAGGTGGACTGCCTGGGTTCTCTGGTAGAGTTCTCAGAAACTCCAGAGTTGCTCATCCCGGACAAGTACGAGTAAGTGCATAGAATATTTGCACACTCATTTCAAGATGTAGCTACAATAACACTTTGCACTATTTAAAATATTTCTTTCTGATGTCAGTGTTATTGTGGATGTCTACCACTCAATATGCTTAGAAAGAATAAGAATAATATATATGTCAAGGTAATTTTTTTTTTTTTTTTTTTTTTTTTTTTTTTTTTTTTTTTTAAATCTTTAATTGGGGCCATACTATTGCTTCAATTCTGTGCTTAGCCAGATGACCCTTTACCAGAATTATTAAGAATGCTTGCCCAAACCCGATCTGAACCGAAATTTTTTGTGTCATATCCTGGAGCCATTTGGAACATTCATGCAAAGTTTCATCACAGTCAGTCCACACGTCTAGGAGGAGTTCACACACACACACACACACACACACACACACACACACACACACACACACACACACACACACGTTGATTTATTATTAGGATTTCAAATTATTAATTTTCTTTTGAAGTGATTGTCTTTTTTAAATTAAGTAATTTTTTTTATAGAAGAAGGTAAGGATGGGCTAGGGTCAGGGTACAAGCTATCATGATGCACTTTAGTAGTGGGGGGGGAGGTGGGGGAGGTGAGGCTATTTTGATATAAATAGCTGTAGCCTAATATAGAGTACTAGCAGCATATACCCGGCATTGCCCAGCCAATATGTGGTAGTGGTGGTGGCTCCTGTTTCTCAGTGGTGGTGGTCTGTTAGTCCTAGAGTTTTTCTGGCCAAAACACCATTTCTGGCCTTTTCTCATTACCATGGTAACCATTTTGTGAAATTTTTAGCTCATGTTTTAAGTTGGGTCAAAACCTATCATCATGCCGAGTTTCAAAGAAATCCACCTATCGGTTTGGCCGGAATAATGGTACAAACATACAGACAGACAAACCGACCGACCAACAGACAGACAGACAAATTCTGGTTTTTCCCAGGCATGCCACCTGGCATAAAACCATCTGAGGATGGGTCTCCTACATCCCTAAAAGTTTGGTCAAAATCTAACAGAGGGATTTTGAGAAACAGATGAACATAGTTACATAGTTAGGTCTTCTAATATATATATAGAGAGAGAGAGAATGAGAGAGAGAGATGTGGGGGATAATTGGAGTGAACAAACTACAGTATCTGTGAGGGAGGGAGGGAGGAAAGCAATGGAATTGTTTCACCGTGGAGGTCATACTTTGCTTGCTAACTATGGAATCCTTTGCAAGGAGGAAAGGTTCATTTAATAGATTTCTTCTATGAAATGTTACATAACTGTTCAAGCTGTTCTCATGTATCTATGTATGTATGTATCTATGTATGTATGTATGTATGTATGTATGTATGTATGTATGTATGTATGTATGTATGTATGAATAAATAAATATATGTATGAATGTATATGTATGTATTTGTGTGTGTGCGTGCATGCTTGTGTGTGTGTAAGCATGTATACACACACACACACACACACACACACACACACACACACACACACACACACACACACACACACACACACACACACACACACACACACACACACACACAAGCTAAAGTACCCGTTCTTCACCCAGATAAATAGAACAAAATCAAAGTGTGGATGTAGATGTAGGCAGGTTGAAAGTGGTTGCAATTTAATAGAGTCAATTTTAGTTCATAAAAATTTTTGTAGTAATTTAATTGCTCTGACTGTTACCTGAAACACTATGTTTTTGGTCTTGAATGCTTCCTTGCACAGGATGAATATGCCTTGAGATTTCACTCCAGCTGACTCTAACATAATACTGGACGTGGCTGTTGACCTTATGAACTATACAGCTAAATCATGATTCCTTCATCACAGGGCCTCAGGAATAACGTAAGAAGGAACTCCACCTCAGGCGTAGTTGGGGGTGTGACAGGTTTAGACTCACACTGCTCATGCTCTGCCCCTGGGCCTTATTTGTGGTCATGACAGAGGCCAGCTTAGTCAGGTATTGGGTCCTCTTGTATTCTAATGGCAATTCAATGTCTGATAAAATGGCTAGATCATCTCTCCTGGTTCCATTGGCAAGATGATGTTGAAGCAGTTTGGCATAATTCACTTGACCACTCCCCTTGTTTCCTTGCAGAGCTGAGGGGATCCAGCCTTGAGTGCCAGCCTGTGTGATGGGTTCCATTGGGCTCAAGTGTGATGGGGTTCCATTGGGCTCAAGTGTGTTGAGCAACTCAGTTGGATAAAGCACAGCCTCATTCTGTTCTATAGCCGAGTCAATGGACTATATTTTTCTGCTTCATTTAGGTGCCATCTCACTTCCTGATTTTCAAAGTGCACGTTTACTGATGCATTGTTGTCTCCTCTACTCCTTTCCCCAGCAGTATCCCTTTTTGTCTAGTTCTTTGGTAGCATTTTTCAAGTGGCATAGTGTATTTATATACCTAAATTTCCTGTGCTTATTATTATTTTAAAAAAACAAAAAACATTACTTTTTTTTTTGGCTGAATGAAGAGATATATATATATATATATATATATATTTTTTTTTAGCTAATTCAGTCTCAGAAGACTTGACTGACTGTTTGCTTGCAGTGTCTG
This sequence comes from Lycopodina hypogea, assembly GCA_963969325.1. Lineage (NCBI taxonomy): Eukaryota > Metazoa > Porifera > Demospongiae > Poecilosclerida > Cladorhizidae > Lycopodina > Lycopodina hypogea. Next base: position 2,345,410 of record OZ017793.1, on the reverse strand, counting down.
TTTCAGCCTGTGTTGTTTTTTTTTTCTACATCTGTGTCTGGTAAAGTATACTTACTGATTCATTTTTGTCTCTTCCGGTTCATTTTCTTCGGCTAGACAAAAGGCCTTTTTCTTAGCACTCTCCCTTTTTCAGATCATCCACCACAAGCAACTATTTTTTGGAGTGCTCCCTGAGGTTCATTTTCCTTGAAAATGCTGTTTTACGACCGCACCCCATGGTTATATCTGGCACTTCACAGCCTCACTAACAAGGTTGGCAGTGTGATTAGTGGTGGTGGTAGGAATTGCTGCAGGTGTGGAATTTCTTGCCTGTTTTGTGCTTTCTGGGATTTACTTCTTTATTTTTTTCATTTTGGGAGAAAGGTGGTGAGGGGGGAGGGGGGGGGGGGAGCACTTGCCCAGGATTGCCCCCCCCAACCTTGGATCCCCCACTGATAAATGAGTATTTTATTAAGTTGTCTGTCTGGTTAGTAGTGGTAGGAATTGTTACAGCTGTAGATTTTGTTGCCTGCTTTTGTGCTTAGTAGTGAAGACTTTACAATCATCTGGTAACTGGTTCAGTTGCTGTTGTACCATGCAGTCCACATGCATGCAGTCCACATGCATGCAGTACTCTGTTGTGCTTCATGAGCTGTGGACACTTTACCATGATTTCTTTTTGTTTTTTGTTTTTTTTTAATTTATGTATTTATTTATTTTTATTATTATTATTATATATATATATATATATATATATTTTTTTTTTTTGTTTTTTGTTTTTTGTTTTTTGTTTGTTTTTGTTTTTTTATTTTGTTTTACTTTTGTTTTTGTTGTTGTTTTTATTTAGAGCAAGGTGTGATTTCTGGGATGTCAGTAGCCCGTCTACCATCACCACCTACACTCTCACTGTGACTGCTCCAGATGAAGAGGACTGGCTCTTTCCTGTGCCAAACTTGTCCAAGCCATATGAGTCTCCCGACCCATCCCAATCTGATCTCCACTGCCCCACTGTCACTGTCCCGGAACCTGCTTTGTCATCTTCACAGCTTACTATTTCTCCTTGGGATTTCCTTAAAGATGCAACTGTTTCTCTAAGGGAATTTCAAAGAGAAGGAGCTTCTGCACCTGTTACCGTACAAGTCTTGCATCCATCTCCTTCATCTTCTGCCCTGTCTTCTCTCTCCTGCTCTCCTCACACAGCCCAAGTTAACCATCAACTCAACCACAGCATCGCTTCACACAATTCTCACATGCTCATCTGTGCCATGGTCTCAAAACCCACAACCTTCTCAATCACCCCATCCAATCACATCCATCAAAACTCATCCAACTCCTTCCCAAACTTGTTTGCTGTAAGGAATTTCAAGATTCCGAAGAAGAACAAAGTCATTTCTTCTTCCAAGCCGGCAGGAACACCACATACCCACCAGCCCACCATCCCTTCAGCTTCCCCACCTGGTCCTGCGGAGGATGTTAGGACTGACAGTGAGGAGGCGGTGGCTAACTCAGTTGCCCTGGCTAGGCAGCACAAGGGACTATGTACTGCTCCGTGCAGTCTCGTCTTCTCTATTGTTAACTCATCTGGGCGTAGGTGGACATCATTTGATCTTAAAGGTGGGTGTGGTTTTTTACATACAGAGATGTTTATTTGGCGTGCAAATTTTAATTTTTTGCTGATATGATAGCAACCTAATTGGATTTACTTTCACTTCATTTCAAGTTGAACAAGTATTAAAAAAATAGCTACAGAAAGTAATTATTGACTGCTTCTAAGAAATTAGGTATAGGATTACTATTTATTATGATAAATTCTATCCAGCTTTTTCCCTTTTCATCCATCTTGCCCTATCCTCTCACCAGATGTGTGGGACTCCATCATGTTTGAGCTGCAGGCTGAGCGGTCAAAGCTTGGCCTGCCCTACCAGCCCCACAACAGGGACATCTATCACTTGTTTGGCCTGAGGCACCCCCTGGTGGTACAGCTGGTGGAGCAGCTGCGACACGCCAACAGGTGCGACACTTACTCCTTCTCCTACCACAAACCTTCCGAGATGTCCAGTTGGAAGGCACATGTAAGCGAGCCATCATGATGGAGAAGATAACTTACTTAATTGAGAGTCCAGTATGCAATTGTAAAAAGGTGTTCTGCACAATCTATCTTCACATGACAACCAAATTTAGGCATTTGTTTTAAAATAGAAAAAATTTTTTTTTTCTTTCATGTTTGATAATCGGTACTCATCCTACTGTACAGCTATTAGATTGGGGGGGGGGGGGGGGGGGGGGCAAGATAAAATTATCTTCTTTTTCTTTTTTTGGAAGTAGTGCATGGGAGACTGGTAACTGTGAACTTAACCCTGGGATTTTTGTGTCATGCATTTTTTAGTTATCAGGGAAGTGTAATTGTATGCATAAGTTTGGATGACACTTCAACCAACCTGTACGAGCCTTGCTCTGTCCTTCTCTTCCAAATGAACAAGGGAAGAGCTGTAATGGAAAAGTTTGGAATTTATGGTACTGAACTATTATGACCACCATTTTAAGGCGTGGGCCAAGCTGTATTACCGTGCTATCCCATTAAGGGTGATGGGAAAGGGTCTTGAACAAGGAAACATTGATGGTGATGATCAGCCACTAAGTTTGTACTGGTCACATTTGTGCTATTTAGAAAAGACCAGTTGTTCATGATGTATAATCGTAAGTACTGAGTCATGTGACACTGTCCTTGTCGACCTTCTCTTCCTTCTCTATAGAGACCGTACATAAATCCCACCGGCTGCTCCAGATCCGAAAAGTTCAACGGTCAGCGGTCTACCCCTGATATGTTCAGCTTTCTTCGGTCTGATCTTCGACCTTCAAAACCACCCTTGGATCCTGTTGCTCTTGAAAATGCTATCATGTGTTCAGAAGCTAAGGGAGGAATCAAGTTAGTACTTCTGGTCACTTAATATCTTACCACACTCATTGCTCTTTTGAATGAATGTTAATTTTTATTTAATTTTTTTTTACATTTTTTTTTTTAATGCAAATTGTTAAATTGTATTTGATAGAAGGCAAGCTGCCTCTGATCTGCCGATGGGAATGAGATATCGGACACTTCAGAAGAATTACAAAAATCATGTGAGTGTGTTCCCATCCAGCGTGCATGGCCTAGGGCTGTTTTGCATCAAGGACATCGAGGTGGGGGAGATGGTGATCGAGTATTGTGGAGAAGTCATCAGATCCTCACTGACAGACCCCAGAGAGAAGTACTACGAAAGCAAAGTAAGATCCACAGCTAATGTTTCTTGGTGATCAAAGCTTAATTGTAGATTCAAATATGATCAAACACAATGTGTGGCTGATGATAGATACTCTTGCTTCAAGTATTTGACTGTGTGCGTACCACTTACTGAGAGAACATCTGTGCATGCATATTTTTTTCTTTCCTTGGTTTATTGTAATTCAACTGCAGTATACATAGTTGTTGTTATCTATTTTCTTTGCAGGGTGTTGGTTGCTACATGTTCAGTATTGACAGGGATGAAGTGGTAGACGCAACTATGGCAGGCAACGAGGCAAGGTTTATCAACCACTCCTGCGAGCCAAATTGCTACTCTAAGATAATAACAGTGGAGAACAAGAAGAAAATCATGATTTTTGCTTTAAGAAGGTACATTCAGAAGTTGTTGTTGTTGTTGTCGTCATTTGTGTGTGTGTACATGTGTGTACATGTTGAATATAATAATCCAAGGAATAGTTAACATGAGATAAATGTACTTGCATGTTACTTAACCCCACTTTTGTGTTTGAAAGTTAATAAATTGGAAAGTAGACATTCCATGCTAGTCATTGAATTTTCCCTCCTTGCAATTTGTATTGCATATTCTGAGACAGTATAGCAATATTTTTTGATTGCAGTTTCAGTTGTACGCACTGCATTTTTATTGTTTGTCCTTTGATTCAACAAAAGTGTGGGCGGTTTATATAACTTAGCTTGAATTGGCTACAGTCTGATAGCCATTCGTTTTTAAGTTGATAATTTGGGTAAGGTTTCCTGATGTAATCGTGCACTAATGGTTTTCCTGTTTAGATTGGTGACTGGAGAGGAACTCACTTATGATTACAAATTTCCACTGGAAGACAGCACAAAAAAGATACCATGCCAGTGTGGGACGAAGAAATGCAGAAAGTACTTAAACTGAACTCAGGAAGAAGTGTATAGGAGAGGAAGTTCTGGTACTGGATGGTGGACAGCTGAAAGGACAGACAGATCTTTTTAGCTCTGCATTATATTTTCTTGTTGAAGGAGCACAAAGTTAACTACTTTTTTTTATGTTTGACATTGCCTTGAGCTTAATTTCACCACCACTGCACAGGTTTTCATAACACTCTTTGATTTTGCTTAACCTTTCATCAAACATCTGCTCACATCTTTTTTCCCCCCTAAATGATTATTTTCTTTCATTGCGAAGTGATAACTTAATTAATTTAAGGTCTTAAATATTTTTTTATCAGATAAGCACATAACCTCAAAATTATATCTTCGTGGGAAAGGTGTGAGCCAGCAATGAGGTGGTACAGTTATTTCTATTTGGTTATATATCTAAAGGAATTAGTCTGGACCATTGGAAAAGTAACTTGCAACCTATGAACTCCAAAAAAAAACACCTTAATCCAGTTGGTCAGATGCTGTGATGTGGAGTGGAGGAGATTGCAAACAAGCAATTTGGGGGGGGGGGGGGGGAGTGTATGTCTGAAGCTCTTCAGGTTGCAATTCTAGTGTGTGGGTGTGGTTTGTGCTTGTGTGTGCTTATGTGTTCCAAGCGATGGAGTGTGTCTGAGAATGACTGGATAGATTGATAAGTATGACTGACCATTCAGGCTGACTAATGAGCAGCTATATTAGAGCAGCTATATTAGAGCAGGTATATTAGAGCAGCTATATTAGGGCAGCTATATTAGAGCAGCTATATTAGAGCAGCTATATTAGAGCAGCTGGGGGTGAAGGGATGGGTTTACAACACACAACCACCTGTCTGCTCCAGCAGACCTAGAAATTGGTATTTCAGTAACACAAAACCAAAATATACTCTTTAAAAAAATTCCCTTAACATATATTCACAGTGCTCCATTGCAATTTCTGTTCAAGTGGGGTGTGTATCATGCTGTTTATAAGGGAATGTTTCTTCATCAAAACAAAACTAAGATACTGCTCATTTACTGCTAAAATTTTCAATAATTATATTTTCAGAAACTGAAAGTAAATGGTGCAATGTACTGCCATTGTAACACTTAATACCTATTGAATATGATTTCCCCCCCTTTCCACTAATCAGCTGAAATGGTCATTTTAAGTAGTTGTGCTTACTATTCCCCTAAAATAAGTTAAATGAAATAATTGCTACACCATGGCACCCAAAGCATAATTTCATTCTTTTGAACTCCCGTATGCCTTCACAAGAATGACAACTGATATAGCATAACCAATCCAACAATGAATTTTCTTATAATATGACATACTTCATGATGTGATATTATTTCCCCCTGTCTCTGAAATTAGAACTATTGTCCCCGATTTTTTCCTCCTTTTGTCCCTGAAATAAGTACCTCTGTCCATAATTTTTTTCCTCTTTCTCCCTGAAATTCGATATTTAGGTTGACATTTATGATTCAAGAGTATAAAAATTACTCATTTGAAATACATTCAGGTAGTACTCCTACAGATCTGGTTAGCTTAGTGAAAACCTCACCTTTTTTTTTTTTATGCTATGCAATTAATTACACAAACAAAAATAACACCAGTGAGTTCAAAATCATCTTACGACCAGTCTGAAAAAGAAAGCCAATAAGTGAAAATCTGTGCTATGATAATTAGATCCAAGAAGTACATCCACCATGTATAACTTTGTTCAACTTATTCTAAACATCATGTAAACTCAGATATCTGATTATTGGCACTCTACCTTTCAGTATTACACTATCCCTATAAACAAATATTCTGGTCTTCTAAAAAAAATCAAGGCACCGAGTTGTGTTATTTAATGAAGCTGGAAGACCTAGAAATGGTATTTTGAGTGGATTCTATCTGTTCCATGTTTACATTGGCCCCAGGGCATTGCCCTATTTACTGCTAAAGAACAACCCAAAATGTAATAGAGGGCTTGGCTTGCATGGGTACATCCAGTACAACCTGCCTTTCTTACTTCTGGCATCAGTGAACTACCAGCACAGCACCATGGAAAATATAATTAGCTTTCATGACTAGCAAGTGGCAGTGCTATTCTTGGGAACCTCAACCAAGAAACAGCTTGTGCATCTAATCAACAGCAGGAATAGAAACTTTAATAAAGTTTCCTGCAAGCAGATAATAAATTCTACAATGTTGATCAGTGGTGACAGTAGCAGTAGCAGTAGCAGTGAGTTTCAGGCAGCTGCCAGAGGTACTCCTCGCCCAAAAGTAGCTGCTTGTTCTTCTCTGAACCATTTGCTGGCAGACCTGTGGCAAACTGCCTGACAAAGCGTTTTGAAAAAAACTAGCAGCTACTACTGGGCCAAATAACTAGCAACTGTCTTATACTCACCACTACTGCTGTTTGTCAATGATTCTATGCTAACCTTCCCTCCACTACCCCAGCTTCATTCCTCCCCAAGCAGTGATAGAATATTCTGGAATTTTCTGTCAGCTTGCAGAAAAATTTATGAAATCTCAAATTCCTAAATTGTACATGGTGCTTTTACCTTTAGAAATTGAGACTTCAGATTTTGAAGGTACAGTTCCCAAGAGTACCATTGGCCATAGTAAAAGTAATATTCTGATTCATACAGTTTCTTAATCTGGGCATGGTCAACCTCTGTCAACTTCCAGGATTGGGCAAAAGGTCTCATATTTTCAGGGTTTAATGGGGACCTTATAATAAAGTTTGGTGAACATTGGTAGGTTTGATAACTCCTCCCAGATTAACAGTTTCTGTGGTACTGTGGTTCACAGAATCACAGTGCCACATTGTACCCCGAGGTCATCTGCCCCCCCCCCCCCCAAAATCATAGTACCCATGCGTAATAACTACAGGTAATTAAATTATTTTTTTATATGAAATAATAATAATAATAATAATAATAATAATAATAATAATAATAATAATAATAATAATAATAATAATAATAATAATGATAACATTGTTGAATGAATTAAATTATTCTACCCATGCGTAATAACTACAGATAATTAAATTATTCACAGAATCGCAGTGTCATAGTAGGCTTCTATGGTACTGTGATTCACAGAATCAAGGTGCCATATTGTACCCGAGGTCATCTGTCCCCCCCCCCCCCCCCCCCCCCCAAAAAAAAATCATAGTACCTATGCGTAATAACTACAGAAGATAATTTAAAAAAAAAATTTTTTTTTTTATATAAAATGATAATAATAATAATAATAATAATAATAATAATAATAATAATAATAATAATAATAATAATAATGATGATGATGATGATAATGATGATGATGATGATGATGATAATAATAATAATAATACTATTGTTGAATGAATTATATAATTCTACCCATGCGTAATAACTACAAATAATTAAATTATTCTACCCATGCGTAATAACTACAGATAATTGCAGGTCACCAAGTGAGAGTCTATAATTGCCAGTTTCTTCCTCAGCAGTTCAATGGAAAAGTGAGTTGAGGTGAGTTGAGGTGTCATGAGGGAAGTGGGTTAGAGGAGGCTTGTCTAACTCATCCTTACCCTAGGTAATGGTCTGCATTTTCATTTACCACCTCTTTTTTTTTTGTGGGGAGTTGCCACCAATAGCTGCGGCAGACTTTAAAAAACCACTGCAGTCGTTGATTGAAAGAGGGAATGTACAAGTTAACTATCTATTCTGACTTTCAGTTGCATTTTATCCATCCAATAATAAGTTACCAACCAGGCACATATCAAAATATTTACACTTCTAATGCAAGTCATCCAGGGAAACTGGACTTTAGTGCAGAGAACTTGATCTCTCTCCCCAATCAAAACAAGATATGTTTCTCTGACAACATGTCCAACAGATCTAACTGGCTGGAATACCCTCCTCAACAAAATGGCAGCTACTCCACCAGTCACATTGCCTCCCAAAGGCGACTCCCCCCAGCTTGGAAATATGTCTGGCCAGTCTACTGCAGCAAGGCATAATCTCGTGCTTGGTGAACGCATGGATGTGGAGTTGGATAAAAATGATTATGATTCTGGCATTTTCTCCCGTCTCACTGAAGGGGATAAAAGTAGCAGAGGTCAAACCACTGAGGATAATGGAAGTTGTAATTCTGGAGAATCTGCAAGGGTGTGTGAGGAGGATTATCGAAGGTTCAGCTTACGCATGAAAAGGAAGCCAGATTATTTTGGTGAATCTGCTGTGGAGCAAACAGAAGCAGGTGAGAATGAAAAATCTATAATTAACTTAAGAAGTTACAAAATAGTAAAAATGTGACATGTTCTACCTATCTATTAGGTTTTAATGATATAAACCATTTTCTCTATTCAAACATCACATCCACAGATCCTCCTTCAGCCCAAAATGGTGCAACTGGTAACAAAGTAACTCGGCATCCCCAAATGAAGAAACAAGTCGGAAACGTAAATTGCATAGTAAGCAAACATGTCTCCCACTGCACCACCAATTTTTGTTTCTATTGATCCACAAACCCAAGCTCTATTTTTTTGGCCAAAATATTCCAAGAATAGAAACTATGTATATATTACTGTGGGTAACGTTAAAATGAGGGGGATATGAAATTAAAAAAAGGAAAAAAAAAAAATTAAAAGCTTTTTGCTTAGTATAATTATAAATTCATTTGTTTTATTTGTATGTTTTTTGTTTGTTTGTTAATATTAGTTTGTTTATTTTGGGGGGGTTTGTTTTGTTGTTGTTTTTTTTGGTTTTTTGCTTGTTTGTTAGTTTGGTAACTCCTCCCAGATGATTGGGCCTAAAGGAACAAAAACTCAATCATGACACAGAGTTGAATCGGGGACCTCAGCACTGGTGGTCAGAGGAAGTTTCACAACAAGAACAATAGCAAGAACAATAAAGAGATTCCCATGAAAGTAACATTTAAACTCTGCAAAATTTTTAAAGTTTGCGGGGGGAAATAGCCCAACAGGCAGGATTTTACCATGATATTCACCAAACTTTGTTAGAACTACCCCAAGGTGACCCTCATCAAACCTAGAACATTTGAGCCCTTCAGACCCAATCGTCTGGGAGTGCTTACCAAACAAAAAAGAATTACAAACAATCAAAGGAATTAAAAGTAATTTGGCATAAGTACCATTTTTAGTTCTTTTTTTATCTGACATGAACATAGGAAAGGGTATGGCCTTATAGGCATTCTTAAAATGTTCGCATGGTGATGCTAATATCCAACATATAAGGGTTCATGGATATACTTAACTACCTATGTCCAAGTGTTTTATCGAAATACCATTTTTGATGCTTTTAGCTTTACACACCAAGAAAAGAGGTGTGGCTAAGTAGGACCCACCCACATGTTACTCTTACAGTTGAGTTGTGTATGCATAACAAGTTTTAGGCTTGTAGCTCTGAGTTTTTCTGGCCAAAATACCATTTTTGACTTTTTTCAGTCCTATGGGCAGAGTTTCTACTCCAATTTTCATCAAACTCACCTATAACCACCCCACAATAACCCCCATCACCTTCTGAAAATCTAAGCCCGATAGGCTGAAGCGTCTGGAAGGAGATAGCGAATATACATACATACAGACAGACAAATCGTAAATTATAGTAAGATGGTGCTGTAGACCATATTTGTGTTCAAATTTTAAATCAAGATGCCAGCATAATGCTTCCACAATTTTGAATGGTTTTGATCTCAAAAGGTAGCTCATTGTATATTCTTCCAAGACTTTTCTCCCCATGAAATGGTCCTAGTTTTGACTGCTAGAAGATCTGGGTTGACAGAGGACTTATTCTAACTCCTTTGTCTTGTCGAAGATAAATGGGTCTTCAAAAAATAAAAACAAAAAAGAATATAAAAAAAATCTAAAATTTATTTATTTTAGTTAACTCTGCCATCAATTTTGGTTGAATAATTTAGTTAATTGTCAATTACAATATATTTAAATTAATTAGTTAACTTATCACATTTACTTAATTGAACCCAGTGGTACCGCCTCTTCATTCTGGCCTGATTGTGGTGGGCAAGGGTAAACAGTCTGATAGGCTGTGCTAATTATGTCATGTTTTAATTCAATGCCTAATGTCTACCCCTTCTATGTTCCACACAAAATGCAAACTATTAATAAAATAATTATCCCTCAATTTAAAATATTAAAAAATATATATATAACATAATAATGGCCTACTTAAAGCTGTATCTGGCTGAAACATTTAGGGAAGACAAACCCTCTCTCTAGGCAGTTGCTGGGGAAGGTTGCATTAGCAAGTAGAGCATGTTGGAAAGCTGACCAGTGAGGCAAGTGTTGCTTGCTCTTCTTCCACAATCCACAGCTCATCCATTTTGTGTAACAGGGTATCTGCTTTCGTCATTTAGGTTGGTGATCATCTCTCACCATCCATATTGTAATTCACGATCTGTCAGTCTGTCCTTTCTGTCCTGTGTGTGCAGATATGCTATCTCCAGCCCTCTTGCTCAGACCACACCCCCTGGATCATTTAGTGTTATTAAGATTAGCGCTCTGTTCACTATTTCATTCCTATTGTCCATGTATTTGTGTGCATAATTTTGTTGGGGGGGGGGAATTCATGCATTAATTAACCACTAATTACATCAATTAACCATTAAGTACTCATAATTCAGCTTAATGGCATTAAGCTGAATAATATGTAATCACATTCCAAGTGATGTTCTGATAATCTTCTGCAAGCATACCAACAACACCAATGATGAAAACTGCTATGTTCTTCCAATCCACTTTCCAACACCAGGTATAATTGTGCAAATGGCCGGCTTATTCAAATGATAGGTACTCTACTAGCAGGCAAAATGCATGTCACGTAGTAGATATCCTCTAATTTCATTTGTCAACTCCTTTCAGTTTTAACAAAGATTAATTAAGATGAGAATGAGCTGAGCGAGCCTGTGGCAAGTGTAATGGATAAATAGTGTAGGTTAGTGTTGACCATGGTGACTGGATTCGTGTGTTTATCATGTGCCTATTACGTAAATGTGTAGCTACTGTCTCAGGGCATCTCTTCTGTTGAGTAAAGAAAGTATTCAGCAATCTTCCAATCGGCTAAATTTTGTGGAATGAAATATTTGAAAAAATATTTTCATGATTGGAATAAATCAACATCTTCCCATTGCTTGATATTGTTGTCGGAGAGACAAAGAATTACTTTAAATTTGGTACCCCATGTCGTTTGAGTACAATAATATCAAAGATATATATAAAATAATTTAATTTTAATGTTATAAATTTATCTAGTTGTTCATGCTGAATCTGGAGAGAAATAGGCACTGTTTTTTTGGGGAAAAAAATGTGCTAAAAATATTTCTAAAAAGTTGAAAGGAAACCTTTCTATTGTGTGTACTAGTCTAGGGCATGCAAATTGTGACATTTCCCCTCCATATTGTATTTACTATATGTACAATGCCAGAGCCTCTGATAAATTATGATCAACTGAAATGCTAACTATAGACAGATATTTAAATTCAGGGCAGGGAATGATACTAGCCCAAGTTCTCCTATGATGTAAGCACTTTTGGCAGTTATTTAGTATTTGTGTTTGGTTCCAAAGTTAATTTTAACAGTGAAAATACTCATTAATCAGTTGCAGAAATGGAGGGAGAAGTTTCAATTACTTATCCTCATGTGATTTCCACTTGTAAAAGCTACATCTCTTCCAGTTTCATCAGTAATGTCAGCTATTTTATGAGAGAAGAACAAGCAAGGACTTAGTCATATGGCACAGGCTCACATGATAGTACATATGTGTCATGTGCTTGCCATGTGATAGTTAAATATGTTATAGATTAGTGGTTTAGCTATTGCTATAATTAGCAAATTTGTTTCCCTCTTGTGCCACAATATATTCAATTATTATGTTCACTAGGAAAGTACCAGTTATATATGGGGGAAGGAGGGGAGGATTTACCTCATTTCTAAAGGAAATATTATGATGCACCTCTAGCAATTAGTGTCCTTTTGATCCTCCTGTGTGACCAGATGAGTGTGATTTATAAACATGGTTTCCTCAAGAAATGTCCTTTTGAATGGGATCAGATCAAGTATTATAACTTGATGTTTAATCATGAATAGGAAAGTTTATTTAATGGACCTATGCCCTAGTCCTAACTGCATTCTCCCCAAATGGCCCCAGTATTCATGTGAGCAACCCCTGAAACTTTCAGGACTATTGGTTCAGGCATCTGAAAGGAGATGTTGATTGTGTATACAGACCAACGGAGACACAGACAGAAAATTGAAAATTAGTGTGCGAATAGCTATTACAGCACAATTATTATATCTATTGCGATGCTGTACTGTAAGGAATAATGTTAGCCATTTTCTTGATGTTTTTTTATTTTGTTTTTATTTGAAGTGTGGTTTCTGCATTGGCTGTGGTGGATTACCTATTAATTGCATCCACCCTCTCTTCCATGGAGGCCACTGTGACAAATGCAAGGTGAGGTGGAAGAGTGGGGAGGAGGGAGAGGAGTGTGTCGTGAATGTGGTTGAAAATAAAGGGGAACATTCGAATTATTTCCCTACTCCCATTCTTTACTCCAGAAACTCTTCCTCGAGTGTTCCAACGTGCGTGATGACGATGGGAGTGACATGTACTGCATCATCTGCTCTGGGGTTGGTGAAGTCTTTATGTGTGATGGTGACAACTGCACCAAGTAAGTAGATAACGGATAACAGATAAACCAAGAAGAAAAAAACCCATACTGCATAGCTATGTTGATTGTGGTTGCGTTTTTGTCGCAGGGTCTACTGTGAACCCTGCATCAACAGACTCTGTGGACAAGAAGAGGTGGAGAGAGTAAGTGTGTTCAACTTGACAAATCTTCGCACTTTACAGTTTTCCCCTAACAAATAAAGCGAAGTATCATCGGAATGTAATGCAGTTAACAGACATGTAACTCATTTCAAATCAATGTAATATTGGTGTCTAATACACTGTATCTAATACAGTGTAACCATGGCATTGAGCAGAGTGAATAGCCAGCTGCAGTAGTTTACATTTCCTTCTGTGCATTGAGTATGATCTCCATCACAAACTGTCCATTTCAATTCAGTCCTGTCCAGTTTATTTGTATGACCTGTACAATGCCAACTGCACGGCGCAGGCTGTTTGTTGACAACGGCAGTAACACAATATTCTTATGTGTCTTGTATTGAAGGTGCGTGCTGCTGATAAGTGGCTCTGTTACGTGTGCTGTCCCACCTACAACAGTGTTGGACTCCTGACCAAGCGGGAAGACTGGAGCCTGCAGTTACAGCAGTTCTTAAGAAACAACCACACAGTGGAGTTTGTAAGTGTACCATATTCCTATCAGTCATATAATTGAAAATCACTCTCCTATTATACTATCAATCCTTTTAAACTGATTCTGTATTTGTTTCAAATGTTTGGATTTGTCAACTTCCATGTAGAAAGAAAGACAGTTTTGTGAAGATTTTTACCTGGTACACATCTTCAGGGATTGATTTCTGCATAGTATCTTATTGGTGATGATTGGGGAGTACTATTGTTCCCCCTCTGCTGGAATGATCCTTTGGTTTTAATGTGGTATTGAGAAAAGCAGAATGTTCAATACTTTGTAATTTAGAAATACTGTGGGAAATTTTTTTTAGCCGGCCACCTTCTGTAGTAAACATGTTTAGTTTGCTTTATGTAGCATGTAGGAATTATTGCCGCTAATCTCATTAATCAAACAAACACGATGCAATTAATAAACATGATCATTGGTCCTCCGTGTCACCAAACCATACCCATTGACAAACCACATCCATAGCCACCCAATCTGAATGAAACTGAATTTTGGCATAACTTCATTATGCTATCTTTCTTTTCTTAGTGTGTTGGTCTAGAAATGATGTCATTAATCATGTTTCATGTTGATACTGGCCCAGCATAGCTGGGCATGCCACTCCAAGATGTCTCAGTTAAAGCTCATTCATATCAATATTTCTATCCTCACACCTGTGTAGCTTCTGCTGAAATACCTTCCACAAAAATGTGTCCAAGAATTTTTAATTCATATCCAAGATGCTAGAAAAGTTAGTAGATTATCTTTGTGAGGAATTATTTATATTTAGCACCACATATTTACTGTGACTATAATACCCAAGGACTACAACTAGTTACGTGTTCAACAAAAAAATAGATAAGTAAAATTAAATTAAAAAGGTGAATTCCTCCAGAATTTTTTTTGCTGATCAAACTGCAAGTATTGGTGATATCAAGTTTAATTAAGAACTGTAGACATCTTTCTATGCCATATCTGCCTGTCTTCTTTAAGTAATACAGGTGTGGGCAACTCCAGGTATCCCTTGCAATTTGGAAAGTACAGTTATAATCTTTGTAATGGGTTTTTAACTGGTTGAATGAAAGCTTCAAATTGTTTCCAGCTGCATATGCCCTCGAGAATGCACTGAATGTAATGTTACAGTTAAAGTGTTAAGAAAGTGGTGTGAAAAATTATTGGTGTAAGGAAACAATTGTGAAATACAGCCTTGAGGTCTTCTATCTATCTTTCTTACTACAAGCAGGCTATCATGACCTCATGCTTACTTAAAGCCTGTTAGGCCCACAGCCCACCTAGGGAAGGCTGTAGTCATATTATTTTGGAGTGAAGGCATTTGCATGCAACTTGGATCTTCATTTTTAGTTCTGAGAGACTGATGAAACAGTGCACAGCAAGTGCACAGAGCTAGTCACCAAGCACAATACATTAAACTATTCCACACAGGATAGAGGAAGACTTTTTTTTGTTTGATATGACCCAAAAGGAGATGTGAAGTGTGTGTTGAACTACTTGGTTTCAGAGATGGCTCCCTTAAATAGGCTTACAGTCTTATGGCCATAATGATAGTAAACTGAGTGATATGGCAACAGTGCACAATACTTACATATGCTTAGATAGTCAAGCAAACACAATACAATCATGTATACTAATTTCTATAATTAAACAAACACCGTACAATTAATGGACACTAATCAGGTCACACCAACACAATATAATCTGGCACTAATCTCTATTGTCCAACATGCATGATGCAATTAGTTAACGATAGACTGGTAATCCTTCTGTCATTAAGGAATATTTTCCCCCTCCCCTCCTTCCCAACCCTGGATATTCATTTCTACCTACAACATTTGATTCCCCTTCCCCCCCCCCCCCCTCTCCCTCCTTTTAGCACAAAAAATATTATTTTTAAAGATACATCTACTTGCATTACCCATGTATACTCCTCTTTAGTGCATGGGGAAACGATTTCCTAAGTTAGAATATTAAGTATTGTGTTAATTCACAAATAGGAAAAACAAAACAAAACAAAAAGTACCGAACTAAAGATAAATCAAAATCTTTAGCTAATTTTTACTTCTTTCAGCTAAATTTTTTTTTTTTTTTTTTTTTTTTTTTTTTTTTTTTTTTTTTTTTTTTTTTTTTTTTTTTTTTTTTAAATAAAAAAAAAGAAAAAGATGACAGCTATTGTCTCTGCACACTTCCATTTCTCTCCACATAAAATTGCGATGAAATGCTGGGAGAAATTCTGCAGATACAGTTTATCTGTTGACTGCTCCATGTTCTTCATGCTGGTAGTACAGTGTAACCATTACACCGTCCTTCCCCCAGAATCAATACATAATGTTAGAAGGGATGCAAATTTTACATTATGGTATCCATTACCCACCCCCCATCCTCGATCATATGGCTCTTCCCCATATACCATGACAACAATATCATCAAGATATCCTGCCAGCTTAAGCTTCTTCCCCTTCTCTGTCTATGCCTATTTTTTCACTAGTACATGTGCTGCCAGTAGATTCAGATGACTTCGCATCTGGTTTGACCTGAAACCGGACTATATTCTCTTTTATCTGTCTGACCTTCCCTCCTCCCCCTCCCCCTTTTTTTGGGCATTTAGTTTAATTATTTTCTTCGGGTGAGCTTTGTTGTAAGTGATCCCACTTATAAATGCTTCTTCATCCTACTGGAGAATTCTGCCAAGTCATCATACCATTGTCTCTTCTAATAGCTTGAGCTGCTATTTATTGTCCACGCACTTTGGTACATTATCAATCATATTCTTAAAGATTTACCCACCCACCCCCCCATCCCTTAATAATGAATTTACACACTATTTATGGCTCAAGAAATCTTGGCAAATAGCTTGCTACCAACACGGCTTATATTTCTCATATTTCTCATCAGCACTTCATCCCCTTTCTTGAATTCCTCATGTTTGGTCTAGAGGTTCTTATCGAAACAATTTTGTATTTTATTTATGGGTGCATCTACTGAGCATCTGTTCATTGAGACCACAAATATTTGTTCCTAGTAGAAAAACATGCTAAAAGGGGAAGGGGAAAATATTTGCTAGAGGAACAAATATTCAGGAATATTTGTTCCAAGGTAGGGCAAATATTCCTTCCAGGAGGAAATATTAGGAGGGAGCAAATGTTCGCTGACACCTGAATTCTTGCTAGACCCACCTATGTATGGTTGGCTGTAGTCATACTATGTGGAAGTAAAGGCATTTTCATGTACCTTGCTACAGTTTGGGTTCAGAGAGACTGCGCTGCAAATGAGCAGAAAAATATGATACTGTGGATCTTATATATCAATCAAGTGAATAAAAGTACGAAATTTCATCATAAACACAATCATCAATTAAAGTGCCAGATTTAGGTTGCTTTCCTTGATATTTTTTTAGTTAACCACAAACCACACCATTGAGTGAAATTGGGAAGGAAGTAGGAGGGGGGGGGGGGGCAATAAGAAGGAAAAGGAGACGAGAAAGAAAACATGATATGAAAAAAGAAAGGAAAATCCCTTGAAAAATGAGGGGGGAAGGAGGGAAAAGAGGATTCAAAAAAAAAAGAGGAGGGGGAGGAAAGTTTGACCCACCTTTGAGCTCATTACATTGGAACCATAAGCACCATCAGACACACAAACAGATTTATCTTTCTTTCTTTCTCTGCTCTTAATTCCCATGGCATTGTTTTTCTATAGTTAGTCCTATTGCTGTTATCCTCATTTGGTCAATATAACCTTCATTTGATTCAGATATGACATACATGATAAGTTATGATTAAACATCATTTTGTCAATAAAACCCATATTTTGTTCAATATCACCCTCATTTCCAATTAGACAACTTAGCATTTTTGAAAGGTGTCCTGTCACTGATCTTATTTTTAAAATTTCTTTTCTTGTTCTTCTACTCTAGGAAGCCCAGATTGTTCCTCCTCCCACTCCACCAGAGTTACGGAGACCTCTGCGTGTCTTGGGACTATTTGATGGAATTGGAACAGGACTTTTGGTTTTGAAAGAACTGGGGTTGGAGGTGGAACTCTACATATCATCGGAGGTGGATATGGATGCCATTAACGTGTCACGCATTCACCACCCGATGGCTATCAATGTAGGAGATATCACGATGATTACAGAGAAGGAGGTATGGTTTAGTAAGCACTTTTCCTTCAACATACCTGTGTTTTAGTTGTTTTTTTTTGTTGTTTTTTTTGGTTTATTTTCCAATGCTTGCCTTTTGTGAAGGTATGTCAAAACAGAGCTCATATTTTGCTTCATTCAGTGTGGTCAAAAGAAAATGGATGGTTGGTTGGGTTGAAGTGAATTGGGATTAAGGTGGGGTGGGGTTTGGTTGGGTGGTTTGTTTGGTTATTTAATTAATTGTTAGTTAGATATTCAGTTTATTATTTGATTTTTTTAATTTTTTTATTTAGCTGTTTAATTTGTTGGTAGTGCTGTTAATTTGACTGTCTCAAGAGCTTTCCCAGATGCTGTTGTTCCACTTTTGATACTTACATCTTACTAAGATGTAAGTCGTTGATATTCCACGAAGGATGTGCATTACGTCTTTCATGCAGCTGCGGCCTAGTGGTCTATGCAATCTTTGGTCCTCTTGATATTATATGTGTATACAAGATACAGTTATATAAAATAGAAGGGAGGAATGTTTTAAAGAATAACGTAATAGAAAATACAGTGTGTGCGTGCGTGCATTGTGCGTGTGTAAGAATGTTTATCCACATGTAATAATGATATCATCAGATGAAAGCATGGGGTCCATTTGACTTGGTGATGGGAGGAAGTCCCTGCAATGATCTCTCTGTTGTCAACCCAGCCAGGAGGGGCATATATGGTGAGTTGTGCAGGTAGCTAATGTAAATGCAACATGTTATGAACACGGAATAGGTGTAGCATGCATGCAACAGGTTGGGTAAGGGATAGTATACAAACTGCAATATTTGTCATCACTACTCACAATGCATTGCAATGATGAGGGAGGAGGAGGAGGAGGAGGAGGAGGAGGAGGAGGAGGAGGAGGAGGAGGAGGAGGACCTTTTTTTCCAATTTTTTTAATTTTTTATGGATGTCAGTCAATCACAGGCAATAACTATTGCTCCAAACATTGTACTGGTTCAAATTTTTCTTTTATTAGAGGGTTCTGGACGTTTGTTTTTTGAATTCTTCCGCCTTCTCTCCATGGCCATGCCAGACGAAGGTGATGATCGACCATTCTTCTGGCTTTTTGAGAATGTGATGTCCATGCGCCCACAAGACAAGAATGTTATCAGCCAATTCCTGAAGGTTTGCTGTTGCTGTTAGCATTTGATTGCTCGATTTTTAAAATTCTTTTCACCTTCATCCCCCACCCCACCACGTGTATATGTATATATGTCCATGTGACACTGTGCACTATGATTGATTCTTAAAACATCAAGCTATATGTGGATATTGAAATACGACTATAATTATATAAACTAGCAAAAATTCCACCTTTGGCTGGTTCTTTGGTCAACCTTCTTCCTCTTGTAGTTACAAACTTGCTCGGCTCGCTTAATGTTTGGTGGGGGCTCCTCCCCCCCCCCACCCCCCCCCCTCCCCCAAAAGAAAAAAAGAAAAAGAAAATGAAATCCTTGGGTGTAAAAATAAAAGAAGAAAATAACAGCCATTATTAGATTACACCCCTCACCACAAAATGGGAAGAAAAAAAAAGAACTTGGGGGTGCCAAAAATCGAGCCCCTTCCCCTCCCCCCACCCCCCCCCCCCCCCCCCAATAAAGTGAAACATTGGGGAATAGAAAAAAAACGCACACCCCCTCCCACTCCACAAAATTATTTTTTAAAAAAGCCCTTGGAGGAAGGGCTAAAAATTGAACCCCCCACCCAAAGGGGAAATCAACTAATAAGCATGATATTTGGAGTAAATTATTGAGATCTCTCAACTTTTCTTTTTATTAGTCAGGACATAATTGTATAATGGCAATACTTTTCCTCTTTCTAATCCCATAGGGTATGGGGTGCTAGGCCTCTAATAGGCAATGCGAGTGAATTAAAAAAAAACCCAAGGATGCCTTGATGGCAGCCTTACTCCCTAATTAAATCATTTCAAGTTTGGTGGAACTCCTGCCAAAACTGTGGGAAGTGTAATTGGACAAAGATTTTCAGCTCCATTATATATTGACTAGCACACAAGCAAGTGAGTGTTAGCTAGACATGATTGTCTGCTGCAAGGACATCTTGTAAAGATTTAGAATGTACAGTGAAAATGTGATTAGACACTAATAAAATTCATTAATTTTTACAATGTGAACATGTGACTGCTGCTAGACCCACCATGGGTGGGCTGTAATCGCACCATAATGGAATAGTTGTATATAAAAAATAAAGCTACATACTTTATTGTCATCAATGCATCAGTATTGTAATTTTCTACCTACAATCTTTATGAAATTTCTGGCTTTTTAAACACAGGAAGGGATGTGGCCATATTGACATACTTAGATTATACCCCTGCCAGCACTGATTCCACATATATATTTATATTTACATATGGGTTCATGAGTTTAACTCTACCTGTTCAAGCATAAACCACGGACACATACAATTTTTCAGCATAACTCTCTATCTCTCTCCCCCCCCCCCCCCCCCTCCTCCTCCATGCAGTGCAACCCAGTAGTTGTGGATGCCAAGTATGTTTCTGCAACAAGGCGAGGACGATATTTCTGGGGAAACATCCCAGGGATGAGCCGACCTCTATCCCCACAGCCTGGCAATCGTCTAACTCTCCAGGAGTGTCTGGAGCCTAACTGCTTCCGCGTGGCGGAGTTCGATAAGATGGGAACTATTACAACAATGTCAAACTCCATAAAACGGTCCAAGATATACCCTGTCCGTGTTGCTGGGCAAGAGATTGGGGATCTGCTGTGGTGTACAGAAATGGAAAGGTCTGTATTGTTGTTGAACCATTCAATGTTATCAACTATATTGGATCTCATATCAATTTCAACACAGAATATTGAAATAAATTTCAAGCCATGTAAACTTCTTTATATTCACATAGATTGTTTGGCTTTCCTGATCACTACACTGATGTGGGCAATATGTCGCGTTCTGGCCGGCAGAGGTTGCTAGGAAAGGCCTGGAGTGTTCCAGTAATTCACCACCTCCTTGCTCCCTTAAATGACTACTTTACTTCCAACTGAAACTGGAACAAATCATTAACTATATGACCACCATCATTGAAAAAAAACAAAACATGAATAATTGGTTTTTGCTATATTACATTTTATCTAGGAGTTCATGTTGAGCAAAGCATTATTGTTATTTAATTTTATTAGCATGTAATCACGGCCTTCAGCCTCAAATGCCTCCTGACCCCACCCACTTGGTGGGCTGTAATTAGACTACATAAAATTGAAGGCATCTACATGTAACTAACTTGCTTTTTATTTTGTTCAGTTCAATCGAGCGAGAGAGGCTGTCATTCAAATAAGAAGACAAAAGAAATACCGTTGGTATTTATAATTTAATCAAGTGAATGAGAGTACAAGGCCATAATTTTTCAATTTGCTCTTTTTATCATTTTATAAGGCTGTTTGAGCATATAAATGAACTATCTAAAAAGTAGTGGTGTGGGGGGGGGAGAGGGTGAAGGGGCAGGTGGAGGAGAATGTGCATACTCAATAATGATATTCAAATTGCACTGCAGCAAAATGTTTAAAAGAAAAGTAGCCCAATGAGGTGTTTAGCTGGCAGCTACTCAGCAGCTGATATAAACTTTAAGTGGAAGACAAAAATTGTTATGTACTTCCATTTTGAATCATTTCTTCAATCAAAAAAAATTTTTTTTTCACCCCCCTCCCCTCCCCCCCCTTCCCCAACTTGTTTTCCTGGAGTCTAAATATTGTTTTCTTGTTGAACTTCTTTTTTTAAAAGGAAAATTCCTCAGGAACACCAGTGCTAAGGTCTCTGGTTATTCATGGTCATGATTAGGGTTCCTCCCCCCTTTTTCCCCCCTATTTTTTTCTCTTAATTTTTTTTTTCCACCAGGATTAAGTCATCAAGTCAAAATATGAATCATAAGTGAACTGGTTTTTGGCTGGAAATTTCAGTCTGGTTTAAATTAGCCTTTTTTTTTTTTTTTTTTTTTTTTTTTTTTTTTTTTTTTTTTTTTTTTTTATGCAGATAGCTTACTGTTTTAAAGATCAGCTACATAGACATAACATTAAGGTGGGGAAGCGGTTCATAAAGCCCCAAAATAGGTATCATATGCGCATGCGCTATATCTACAGGTTATTGCAATTGCATCCACTGACAAAAACAAGTTCGGCTCCGTAACTCCTTCCCTGGCATACCGTTGCAATGGATGCGTGAGTTGTTCTTTTTTTTTATATATATATATATATTGCTGGTGGCCCTGAGAAAGCTCTGTTACCACAGTAGCTTATTTTTTCTGACTTCCTTTCTATCGCATGTGGGTTGTGAGGAGCAGCAACTGGGTAGCTGGTTGATAGCTAGTTTTTCTTCGTGCAAAGAATTAGAAATAATAAACCAATTACCCTGTCCTAACTAAATTCGGTATTTTTATTGTGTTTACTTGCTGCTCAGCAATAAATTACCAATTTATTGAAATAAAGCACAAACATATCTTTACAGTTCTAATGCCAGTAATCCAGAGGAAAGGAACTTCAATGCAGAGAATATGACCACTCTCCCCAATACTGATCAGCTATGTTACTCTGACAATATGTCCAACACATCTAAATGGTTGGAATGCATATCTCTAGAAAACATGGCAGCTACTCTACCAGTCACACTGCCTCCTAAATATGACTCTTCCAAATCTGGAAATATGTCTGAAAATGATTGCGATTCTGACATTTCTTCTCGTCTTACTGAAGAGGATAGCAGTCTAAGAAGTAGCATGAGTCAGTTCACAGAGGGTCATGGAAGTTGTAGTTCTGGAGAATCTGCAAGTGTGGGTGAGGATTATAGCAGATTCAGCTCACTTTGAAAAAAAAAACCAGATTACTATATTGTATCTGCTGTAGAGCAAACAGAAACAGGAGAAAATGAGAAGATATTCAGTCAAGCTAAGAAGTTACAAAATTGTAAGAAGTGATATGCCCTGTAGCCTATATCTGGCCATAGTGATATAATATATTCCCCCCCCCCCCCCCCATTCCAACTACACATTCATAGTTCCTTCTTCAACCCAAAATGGTGGGATTGACAACAGAGTAGCTCGGCATCTGAAAATGAAGAAACAAGTTGTAAATGTAAGTTACATTATAAACATGGCCTCTAGTACACCCTAAGATTTTTTTTTTTTTTTTTTTTTTTTTTTTTTTTTTTTTTTTTACCTGTCAACAAACTCATCTTTTTAAATTTTATGTATACTGAAATATCATATATCTTCTTGTTTCTGTTAATACTAAAAAATATAATTTTATCTTCTCACTCAATCCTGGCTTGAAATTTTTGAATGCGAAAAATATATGAATGGCATTTCCACGCAATTAGTACTGTACATGTATCAGAATGAACGGAATAGCTACCACCCGACATACTTACAGAACTTTTGCCTGTCTGAGCTGATTCAATCTAGCATTTGGTGGTTAGATCAAGTTTATAATTTGTGAGTGGCTGAGGTGGTGTGGGTGTTTGTTTAGACTAATGGTGAAGTGTTATGGATCTATTGTCCATCCTTCTGGTCCTTATTGGGAGGTTTGTGTGGCTGATTTCTTCTAGCCTTTGGTGGTTACAAGTTTATAAGTAGTAAGTGACTGAGGTGGTCAATGCTAGTTTAGACTTATTTACTAAGTGCTGTTTATCTATCATAAAGGTTATCCCCAACTCAGAAGAAAGTGAAGAAGGGGGAGATTTTATCCCAAACAAGAAGGTGAAAGTTGAGTTGCAAGTGCAAAAGAAAGGTATTTTAATAACTTTCATTAAATGTTGCTGAATATCTTAATTTTATTAAGCTATAAACAGATATGGTGTGTGGTGTACAACTTTTTGAACGAATTTCTGTCTGTTCGTTCATTTTATTTATCTTTTTGTATGTGCATAGCTAAGTCTATTTAATGAATATAATTAAGTACAGGAAAAAAAAACAACAATACAGACTGAAAAAAAAAATAATAAAAAAATAGCAATATAGTATTTACCAGATAAAGTGTAAAGGAAACAAGATTGCATCCATTTGAGCACAAGTTAGATCACTCAATACCAATTCAAACCTGATCACCTCTCACTTACATTTCTTAGTAGTACTATAATTGGTACATCTAATCTGAATAAGTAAATTGTTCTCTAAATTGTGGTTTACATCGTTAGGTCTAACATTATTCTGTATTAGCCGATATACCCGCTGTTTACCGAGATATGATGACATGGGCATCTGGTGAGGTGTGGCCAAGTGTTACCCAACCTATATCCAAGGTTTTGGCCTTGTACGTTGTTTTTTTTTTGCATTTCTATCATGACCCAGCCCATTTCTCTCCTCCAGAGTCATGTTATGTGTGCATGCCAAATTTAAGTGTGGGAGTTAGCCCTTAGTACCATCTTTAGCATTTTAGCCATAGACACCCACAGGTAGAAGTGTGGCCAGGAAACTTTTTTTTTTTTTTTTTTTTTTTTTTTTTTTTGTTAGTAACTACCCTTAAAGGGTAACTAAATTAGAAAAAAATAATTTTTTTATTGTCTTATTTTGTTGTCCTTGATGCATAAAAAAAAATTTGGAAAATTTTAGTCACTATTCATGAAGAAAACTTAGCTTAAAATTTTACTTCCTGTGGGGGGTTAAACTATTCATTGATGTCACAAGGTGGACTTCTGCAGCCAGAACTCAATGGCAGTGATACACTATTTCAACAAACTTCAACAATTCCTGGGGCCAGGAGGCAAAATTCCACCGGTAAGTACAGGATTGATTGCAGCACATTGACATCTAATGAAATAGCAACTGAAAAGAGTTGTGGAGTTGGAAATCTGAAGGAATAAGTGAAGAGATCTGTCCCTTGGGAGAGTGCAATAATTATTCATACCTTCAGATCCTACTGATACTGCTCTTCAGTTTCATCTGTCTCTGATTCAGGTACAGAAAATGAGGAAAAAGACTTTCTGATTTGTCATGATAAAATATAGCTATTTGCAAAATATTTTTTAGCTTTGGCTACTTTTGGTGTGGAGCTAGATATTTAATAGCTAGCTAGCAATATAGCTACAGAAAAAGTATCTTGTTATGGTAATACTTGCTGGCTAGCTGGCCATTTTTGGTGTGGAGGTAGATATTTCATAGCAAGCTAGCTATAGAGCAAACTGTGTATTTGTTCTTTTTACACAAGGTTATAACATTTATAGCTAGCTGGTAGCCCAGGGTAATTACTAGCTATAAATGTTATAACTTACCATAAAAAGAACAATTACACAGTTTGCTATATAACTAACTAGCTATTAAATTTCTAGCTCCACACCAAAAGTAGCCAAAGCTAAAAAGTATTATGCAAATAGCTATATTTTATCATGACAAATCAGAAGTCATCATTTTCTGTACCTGAATCAGAGATAGATGAAACTGAAGATCAGTATCAATAGGATCTGAAGGTATGAATAATTCTTGAAGGGACAGATCTCTTCACTTATTCCTTCAGATTTCCAACTCCACAACTCTTCAGTTGCTATTTTGCTAGATTTCGATGTGCTGCTAGCAATCCTGGACTTGTACCTCCTGATCCCAAAAATTGTTGAAGTAAGTTGAAATAACGTGTCACAGCCATTGAGTTCTGGCTGCAGAAGTCCACCTTGTGATGTCATGAATAGTTACACCCCCCACAGTAAATAAAATTTTAAGCTAAGTTTTCTTCATGAATATTGTACTAAAAATTTTCAATTTTTTTAATACTAGGTTATGCATCAAGGACAACAAAATAAGATAAAAATTTTTTTTTTCTAGTTCAGTTACCCTTTAATATAGGATGTATTTTTAATTGACCATTTATTGCTTCCTTTTCCTTTTTGTATAGCTCGTTTTTATTCTATTATGGAGGGAAACATAAAGTTGACAGAAATGTGCATTGGCTGTGGTGACCTAGCCATTACATGCATACACCCTCTCTTCAATGGTGGTTATTGTGACAAGTGCAAGGTGAGAGGAGAAAAGTGAAGTACGAAAATGTGAGAATAGGGAGAAGGCATGTCCGATGTATTGTAATTTACTCCTACCATCTACTTGTGATTCCAGAATCTCTTTATGGAGTATGCATATCAGTTTGGTGGGGATAGGAGTCAGTTGTACTGCACTATCTGCTTTGGGGAAAATGAAGTCTTCCTGTGTGATGGAATAAACTGTTCGAAGTAAACATCAGGCAAACTAGCAGGAACATTGTGTGTATATTGTTGATCATGATTATATTATTGTCACAGGGTTTATTGCGTGCCCTGCATCAGTAGGCTATGTGGGCAAGAAGAAGTTGAAAGAGTAAGTGTGTTCAACTTGAAAAATCCACTAAAAGAATGTCATCTTTAGTGTGTTGTTGCTAGGGTTCTACTTACTAGGACAGCTGACATGCAAATTTCGCAGAGAACTGATGAATTTAATAGAATATAAATATAACAAGAGTACAGAACACAATAGCAGCATTTAGCTTTCCATACCACATGTTACTATGGTAGCATGGCACAAACATACTGACACCGATTTCTGACTAACATTTTACAACTAAGATTCAATATGTCTATATCTAGGCCCAGCCTCTAAAACAAAGTTCCCCATGGTTGGCATTTCTGACAGTTGTAACAACAACAAAAAAAATGTTAAGAACTTCATACGGTAATAATGTTCATATTGGTTTGAATCCTTATTTCGTCCCACATGTATTAACCAATGGTGGTATCACATATCTCAGCTTCTCAACAGTGTAAATTAATATCCTAATTAATTCTTTTTATGAAATAAGAAAAGTATAAAGACTATTTTCATATTCTGTGTCCAGTTTATGGTGAAAAAGTGCTGACCAGAACTTTAAACATTGTTGCAAAAGTGTTGGTATATACCACAGAGTATGGGGGGAAATTTAAATTTTATTTGTTACTGGTTGACATCAATGTTTTCACTATTTCTTGAGTCTTAGCAGATAAAATGAATGAGTTAGGACATGTTTACATGTTGCAATAATGAATGCATTGCATTGGACAATAAATCATTTTAATATGTCTTGTGTTGAAGGTGCGTGCTGCTGATAAGTGGCTCTGTTACGTGTGCTGTCCCACCTACAACAGTGTTGGACTCCTGACCAAGCGGGAAGACTGGGGCCTGCAGTTACAGCAGTTCTTCCAGAATGACCGCACAAATGAGTTTGTAAGTGCATAGCCATTTTTTGTGGTCAGTTTTAGCTGTACTACAAGAAATCCAATAACAACGCTCCTGGGTGTTATTAATACTACATTGTCAACCCTGGAAGTGGGTATGGTGTGAATAGCCAGGCCAGGGCATGAGCCAGTTGTATATCATCAGGAATATTGTGATCTAGATTGAAATGTGGTCATATTTCATATCTGTAGTTATTTTTAGCCCTTTAAGTTGTGACAATGCCTTTTGTTTATAACAAATCATATTTATTGGTACACTTGTGTTCTGACCTTTTTAGGAGGCTCCAAACATTCCCCTTCCCATTCCACTGGAGTCACGACGACCAATACGAGTCCTGCAGCTGTTTAATGGCATTGGGATGGGATTAATTGCCCTGAAGGAGATAGGACTAGAGGTGGAGCTTTATGTATCATCTGAGGATAATGATGCCATGGGAGTGTCGTATGTAGATAACACGAAGACTAGATATGTGGAAGATTTCTCGACAATAACAGAGAAACAGGTGCGTTTATAGAAATATATCATTTCATGTCAAGGGGTTGTGTCATATTTACTATAAAAATAGAAATGTATTGAAAAAGCAGCAATAAGGTGTGAGGCATTTGTCTCAGAACTTCCTAATGTTATTCATTCAATTCTTCATTTTGGAAGTCTCCTCCTTCCATGGCTGCCTCATAAAATCCTTTGGGTGGGCCTGGTCATCCAATTTGGTTAAAATGTGAAGGATAGCTCTCATTTTTTCCACAGGGTTGCATAAGCTAATATTGTTGTTAAATTTTATCAACAACACTAATCTTATTATAATTCAGAATCTGTCTGTCTGTCTGTCTGTCTGTCTGTCTGTCTGTCTGTCTGTCTGTCTGTCTGTCTGTCTGTCTGTCTGTCTGTCTGTCTGTCTGTCTGTCTGTCTGTCTGTCTGTCTGTCTGTCTGTCTGTCTGTCTGTCTGTCTGTCTGTCTGATGTGTGCAATTTAACTACTTCCAAACTGCTTGAGGGATTTTCATATAACTTTCAGGGATTGATTAGGGCACCTCATAGCACGTTCTTGTGAATATTTTATTCAGATCAGGTGGCTATGGGTGTAATTTTGTCAATTGGTGTGGTTTAGTGGCATGGAACACTATATCTAATTATCATTGGTAAATTAGCTAATGTCTCCACTGCAACTAAGGTGTGCTACAAATTATTCTTTCATGGACTCATTTTTTTCTGCATGCAAGTTAGAGCAGCACACAATATCAATGTGGACTGATTCAGAAACAAAAAGAATAACCGTCATGGCCTGGGCTTGCAATATATTAAAGGAAAGGAAAGAAAGGAAGGAAGAAAAGATGGGTGCTAAAGAAAAAGAAATGAAAGAAAGGAGGGAAAAAGAGGAAAAGAAAATAAGGGGACACAGGAAAGGAGAGAAAGACAAGGCAAATGAAAGAAAAGTAAGGAGGAAAAAAAAATAGAAAGGAAGAGAAAAAGTAAAAGAAAAGAAGAAAAGGAAGGAAAAATATGGACTCCAGAAGACTTGAACTGTTTTATAACACACCAGTACAGACGTCAGTCCAGGTACACATGAATAAACACGCACACACACACCTCACCTTTATGAATATATATAAGCTAATTGAACAAGAAAATCCGCCTGTGGGTGGGTTTTCGTTACTTAAGTTTTCAATAGGTAAAGTATAGAATCCTTCATTTTCTAATAGGTACATCCAATGAAACTTATTGATAAGAAATACATCTTTAAAAAAATTCAAATACATATATATATATACTAGCAGCATATACCTGCATTGCCCGGCCAATGTCAACATGAACATGAAATATTATAGAAGCCTCTCAAATTTTAGCCTGGTTTGTCATTTAATTAGCTTTTGGCAGCCAAAACAACTTCCTGTGTGTGTGTCTAATAAAACCATACACATTGCCACACCCACATGTGGTTAATAATGCTCACCTGGTTACTTGGATTCCATATGCCTAATTTCTGCCTCATTGGTTCATAAATGAGTTTTTGGCAGGCATAATGACGTCCTATGGGTGTGGCAATGAGCAGACCACACCCACTTACACACATGAGTAGTAATTCTCACCCAGTCGCTTGAAATCATCATTCCAATTTTCAGCCTGGCTGGCCGTTTGATTAACTTATAATAGCACAAACTACTTCCAGTGGGTGCATCTATGGCCAAACCACACCCATATTTGGTCAATAACTTTTCCCCTGGTACCTGGAGATCACACAACAAATTTTTGCCTGATTAGTCTCTGATTAACTTTCAGCCAAAATGACTTCATGTGGGTTTGGTTATAGCAAACTACACCCATCACCATGTCCACGTGTTTAATAATACTAACCTGGGTTTTTGGAGAGCACATGCCAATTTCAGCCTTTTTGGACCAAATATCTGGCTGTGATGCCTAGATACACATACATACAAACACGTATTTACGAACCAAAATATATATATTAAGGAGTGATTGTGAGTCTAACTTCTTAGGTCCAAGCGTTATTGAGAAGTTCTTTTTTTGGCACTTTTTCTCTTTACACACCAAAAGAAAGAGATGTAGCCAGGAGGGATCAAGCCCATGTTGCTCCCAAAGTCAAGTTGTGTATGCATACCATGTTGTAATTGTCTGTACTATTTTTGGCCTTTTTTGTGTCTGATATGAGAACAGAAATGGGTGTGGTCATATACATGTACTTAAAACATTCCCCAGATTATATTGATTTCAAATATATATGGGTTCATGGGTCTATCACCCAAGGTTCAAGTGTTTTTGCTATAATACCATTTTGGAATTTTTAGCCTTACGCTGGGAAAGGAAGAGATATGGCCAAGGTGGACCCAGCACATATAATTTACAGAGTGAAGTTATATGTGCATACCAATTTTTGGATCTGTAGCTCCAAGGTTTTTCATGGCAAAACTCCATTTTTGGCTTTTTCTCATTACCATGGTAACCATTTTCCAGATTTTAGCCCATGTTTTAAGTTGGGTCAAACCTATCAACAGAGAAATCCACCAAGGATTTTGGCCAGAATGATATGTATATATATATATATATATATATAGATAGGTAGATATATATGTGTATATATATATATATATATGTGTGTGTGTGTGTGTGTGTATATATATATATATAGATAGATATATATGTATATATATATATAGATATGTGTATATATATATATATATATATATATATATACATATTTCCGTTCTCTATGTTTATTGAAGTTAAGGAGTCACTAATGTTTTTCCAATTCTTCCCAGTGAGCTATTATTAATAGGGGCGGATCCAGGGGTAGTTTGTTGAGTTCGTCCAAACTACCCCTTTTTCAAGAAGAAAATATGGTAAGGGTAATTTTCTAGGTGCCACTTGCAATAGCAATAATTTTGGCTTCAGCTAACTTTTATACTCGCTTTATTCAGTGTAACTGATTCAGCAAAGGTAAGTTTAGGTAAGTTTCCTACTGGGAGCAATAGCTTTAGCTATAGGCTAACTGCAGTCATGCAGGTTGATAAAATAAATATGGCTGCTAATCCAGCTATAGTTGCTAGCTGAACTCTAAATTAATAGCTAGTGTATTCTGCCATGAGAAAGAATGACTACGGTACTTGGAATTGGAATTATGAAACACATCAGAAAGCTACTGGTTCTTTTAATATCAAGTATCTTCCTTTAATATATTTTTTTATTGCATTTTAGTAACTATGGGACTTTTAAGTACTTTATGCAGTGTTACAGTTAAACTATAGCATCAGTTACTGGATATCATCAGTGCATATGAACAAATCAGTGATTTTCAAAATGAGCTTGAGTTGTTAGAATTAATATTGATGAGGAATTTTATTGTTTGTTTAAAGAGGTAGTTGAATTACTCCTTGTGAAAATGAACACTCAAACAGCCAGATCAAGCTTCTAAAGAACTACGTCCGTTCAGCAATGTCAGAAGAAAGATAAACCAATTGATATGGATTAGCTGGTACAGTTGTTTGCAATTCAATATCCTAGAAGAAAGGTAGTTGTATCCTAGGATGGACAGAAACAATAATTTCTGACAAACATACACATACTTAGTTCCCCTTTTCTTCTTTATTTTTTTGTTACTTTGTTATTGGGAGTTTGTAAAGGGTGTGTCTTTTGACAAAATGGGTGTGGTTTTTGTTAATGAATAAAAGAACTACCCCTTCTGAAATCCTGGAACCGCCCCTGATTAATGATGGTTTCAGGTGATTAGGGCAGAACTGATTCAAGCCTGTATCAATTACAGTTCCTTTTTTTTTGCCAAAAGAATGATATAGAATTCCATTTGTTTGAGATTGCAGAAAATATTCCAGAACTAACAACTTAGTTAAATATGTTAACACTATTTTGAGATGTGCTATTTCATACAGTGGATGTTCTTAAGCACACAACATTTTCTTGACCCCGAAATGATAAATTGGTTTTCTTAACTTAGACATTCTTTGTGCAATCCTGATGGTCCTCCCAATCCTAAAGCAGGGATAAGAACCTAGATAGACTACAAAGACTTAGATAATTAGCACATTCTGAAAATGTCAAAAATACGTCCTAATTTTAAACTTGCATTTTACATAGTATAACTAATAACACAGATACATGTAATTATAAAGACATCTATATTCTTCCTCGGTATGTTGATAAAAAAATTTTTTTTAATATATTTCAGAGTGTTTAGCCTCAGCCATTGTTGTCAACTGTAATTTTTTGGTAGTGTATCAAACCCTATTGCTCTACTATT
>OZ017793.1:2044675-2313590 GCA_963969325.1 Lycopodina hypogea | reverse complement strand
CGACGCCGGGGCCATCACCGACCTGGCGGGCAACGACTACGCGGGTATCAGCAATAGCGAGACGCTCAACTTTGCCACTGGCGCCGAGGCGGATACCACCGCGCCGACCATCACAGCCGTGAGCGTGGCCAACGGCGCCCACGGGATTGGCGATACAGTGCAGGTAACCGTTACAGCGGGCCCTGTGGGAAGTGCAGAGACCGACCTGACCCTCTCGGGCAGCTTTAACGGTCAGCCCCTGACCAATATCGACAACGACAACACCGATGGCACCTATACCGGCACCTATACGGTGACCGCAGGCGACCCCGATGTGGCCGATGGCAGTACCGTCACCACCGCTCTGGTGCTGACCGATGCGGCGGGCAATGCCAGTGACCCCTTTGCCGAAGTCACCCTCAGCGGTGAGAGCATTGATACCACCGCGCCCACCCTGCTCAGCCACATCCCGGCGGACGACGCAGACGCCGTGGTCGCAGGGGCCAACCTCGTGCTGACCTTCGACAGCGCCATTGTGCTGGGTAGCGGCACCATCACCCTGGTCAATACCGCTGACACCAGCGATAACCGAACCATTGATGTCACGGCTCACAGTGGCCAGTTGTCCATTAACACCAGCGGTAACAGCCGGGTGCTGACCATTGACCCCACCGGCGACCTGGCCAGTAACAGCGCCTACCACCTGGAGATCGAGACCGGCGCCATCACCGATGTGGCGGGTAACGACTACGCGGGTATCAGCGATGCCATCACGCTCAACTTTGAAACCGCGGCTGACACAAGCCCGCCCGACCCCAGCACGGTTGTGTTTGATTTAACGACCGGCTTATCGTCGGACCACAGCAGCCAGACCTTTGCTGCCGATACCACC
Organism: Lycopodina hypogea; assembly: GCA_963969325.1. NCBI lineage: Eukaryota > Metazoa > Porifera > Demospongiae > Poecilosclerida > Cladorhizidae > Lycopodina > Lycopodina hypogea. The sequence continues at coordinate 2,312,719 of OZ017793.1, read as the reverse complement.
TATACCATTTATATCCGGGTAAATTCAGACTCTGCAACAGTCACTCTGGCGGATGACGAAAGCTGGACGGGTGCCGATAATCTGGGCGCGGATGACCAGGTTATTCTGGTCGGCGACGGCAGCGCCATTCTCGGCAATCGTGGAAATGCTATCGTTACGACTGGGGGAGTGAACGCTATTAGCTGGTTGACCACCGCCAGCACCTCCATCGCTGCCAGGCTGAGGTATGATGGCGACTTCTTGCGGCTGTACAGTAATGCGAATGCGAACAACACTGTGGATCTGTGGGCCGGCGCTGCTGTTGATTTAGGCAGACAACCGCCACTGACTGACCTGCCGGACGGGGTGAGCCCGCCCTCAACCGGTACCACCGATACCACCGCGCCAACCATCACAGCCGTGAGCGTGGCCGATGGCAGCTACCAGCTTGGCGATACCGTGCTGGTGACTGTTACTGCGGGCAATGACACTGCGGGGAACCCGGAGACCGGCCTGATCCTCTCGGGCACCTTTAACGGTCGGGAACTGACCGATCCCACCGACAACGGCGACGGCACTTATACCGGCACCTATACGGTGAGCCCAGGCGACGCGGATGTAGCCGATGGCAGTACCGTCACCACCGCCCTGGTGCTGACCGATGCGGCGGGCAATGACAGTGACCCCTTTGCCGAAGTCACCCTCGCCGGTGAGAGCATTACCGCCAGCACCAGCACGGTGGTGTTTGATTTAACGTCGGGTCTGTCCTCGGACCACAACAGCCAGGCCTTTGTTGCCGATGTCACCTATACCATTTATATCCGGATGGATTCCGACTCTGTAACGGTCACTCTGAATAGCGGCGAACGCTGGACGGGTGCCAATCATCTGGGCGCGGATGACCAGCTTATTCTGGTCGGCGATGGCAGTGCCATTCTCGGCAATCTGGGCAATGCGGTCAGCCGAAGCTTTGGTAGTGTGGGCACGGGCGGCGGCCCGGACAGCACTCTATGGTTCACCGAGCCCGTCGGGGGAGCGGGCCGCGCCGTTACCCTGAACCATGGTGGCAGGCTCATTCGGCGTTACAGTGGCGCGAACAATAGTCAGGCCGCTCTGGATCTGTGGGACGGCATTGCTACCGACCTCGACCCGCAACCGGTACTGATGGCCCTGCCGGGCTCGGTGAGCCTGCCGACCGGGGAGGCGCCGGTGATTCACAGTGTCAGCGTGGCCGATGACACGTATGTGATTGGCGATACCGTGCAGGTAACCGTTATTGCGGGCACTGACACTGAAGGCAACCCCGAGACCGGGCTGACCCTCTCGGGCACCTTTAATGGTCAGGCCCTGACCAATATCGACAACAGCAACACCGACGGCACCTATACCGGCACCTATACGGTAACCCCAGGCGATGCGGATGTGGCCGATGGGGGTACCGTCAACATCGCCCTGATGCTGACCAATACGGATGGCATTGTCAGTCCCATCCATAACACGCTCACCCTCAGCGGTGCCAGCATTGATGCCAACGCGCCCGCCCTGAGCAGCAGCATCCCGCTCGATGACCTGACCGGGGTGCCCGTGAGCCAGACTATCCAACTGACCTTTGACAGCGCGATTGTGCTGGGCAGCGGCAGCATCACCCTGGTCAATGACACGGACAACAACGCCAACCTCCTTATTGATGTCGGCGCTCACAATAACCAGTTAAGCCTGAGCAGTGACGGCACCGTGCTGACCATTAACCCCACCGACGACCTGGCCCTTGGCAGCGCCTACCACCTGGAGATTGCAGCCACCGCCATCACCGATGAGGCGGGTAACCCCTACGCGGGTATCAGCGATGCCGAGACCCTCAACTTTGAAACCGCAGCCACCACCGATACCACCGCGCCGACCATTGCGAGCGTCAGCGTGGCCGACGGCGCCTACCAGCTTGGCGATACGGTAGCGGTGATTGTCACCGCCGGCAATAACAGCGAGGGCAACCCCGAGCTCACCTTCATCCCCCCACTGGTTTATTGATTCAGGTCACAAAGAATAATTTAGAACAATAAAATAGCACAAAACAAATATCCATATTCAAAAAATGGCCATTTTTTTGCCCCACCACATCCTCTAATGACATTTGACTTCCATCCTCCCTCACTGTGGTAGTGCTTTTCACTAAAAGGTAAATAGAGATCTGGTATCATCAGAGAGAAGTAAGATCAATAAAATAAGTCTGTATCAGATCACCAATCATTGCTGGTGTAGTCTATTTCATTCGGTAAAAGTTCACCAACTTGTTCTGTACAGGTGACAGTCTTTTTATTATAAATATATTCAGTGCATGTTTGTTCCCTATCTAGTATATTGACCTTTCCGAACCTATGAAAACTTGCATGATACTTTAGACTGATCAACCACTTTTCTTGGCAAAATAAATGTTACGCAGGACAAATTCAAGGGGAGTGTCACTTAAAATGCCCTTGAATTAACATTTGAAAACCTTGTATGGAAATGGTATCTGCAATCTAATAACTTTAATTAGTTTTGTATTCTATTACATTTCCTCTGGTTAAATTCATTATTATTGCCAAAAGATTCCATTGAGTATAAAAAAAAACAAAAAAACTAGTGTCATTTGTCCAATTTGTTCTGGAGCTGTTAATCAGAAAAACCACCAATTTAGCAACCTAACATTGAAAAGAATAAAAAAAAAAAAACCCAACAACATAGATCTCTCTTAACAACTAAATAGAGACACTTGATGTTACCATCATTATTAATCATATTTAAAACTGTTTAAAGCTTTCTTTTGCCACTCTCATACATCCCTCTAAGAACAGCAAGGTATTCTAGTAGATTATGCTCTAAACCACTCATACATTCGACATATATCACACACATCATCACTCTTCGTACCTGATAGTTTAACATTTCACCATCTTCAGACAGTGTGGAACTTGCTGAACTAGAGAGACTCCATTTCACTCACATGGATGTTCCATCTCTATATATTTTTTTCAAATCAAGCCTGCATAACTGGTATTATATTTGAACACAATCACCCAATGCCTATAAAAGTTTTAAAGAGTAATTTTACTCCCATCTGGTGTTCCACTTGTCAATAGAATTTTGTTTTGCATTCTTGGTAATGTATGTATAAAAAATTTTTCTTACCTCTTCTCCCATTAATAGTTGTAGAACAGTGTTGCTTTACTGGGCATTTTCCTCTTTTACTTTGTTCTTCATGCAGTGCAACCCTGTGGTAGTGGATGCCAAACACATATCTGCAAAGCATAAAGCTCGTTACTTTTGGGGAAATCTCCCAGGTATGAATCGGCCTGTGAGCCCACTGCCTAGTGATCGGCTCAATTTGAAGGATAGCCAGAATCCTGACTTTATTCGTGTGGCAGAGCTTACCAAATTGCAGACGCCGACTGCTAAGATCAGTACCATTAAACCGGCAAGGGAGACAGTTTGTCCAATTGCAGGGCAGGAGAGCAGGGATGTGATATGGCATATGGAGATGGAAAGGTTTGGAGTTGATTAACAGGTTGATGTTACCATGTCCAGGTTGTGTCAGATTGAACATTAAACATACTGCAAAAGGTTGTGAGCATACTCCATTACTCTATAGTAGAGTGAATGACTATACTACATTGCCTGCACCTGTATATTACATTGAGAACCAATCTGTATAATTATAATATATTTCAACATATATATTTTAGGCTATTTAATTATTCTGATCGTCATTGCACTGATGGTTGGCAATCGGTCTGTGGGAAGGCCTTGATTGTGTCCGTTATTAGCCACCTCCTTACTCCTCTGAAGGACTACTTTGAATCTGACAGGGATAATGATTCATCTGAGAGGATAGGCAATCACCAACACTGAAAAAGCTGGAAAACTGACATTCTATTCCTGATACATGGATACATTAAATTTCTCTTAGGCAATACACTCGCTATCTTCCACCAGCATCTTCAATGCATGACACCAAGTCATTAGCTCAGATTAACATTGTTATCAATTTCTTTTGATTCTTAATAATTTATTGACCAATTCATTTTTACCAGTTTCTTTATCATTGACACTCAATGATTCATGTTCACCACACTTAATTGATCGATATATGTTTATAGCTATCAATGTCATGGAACCTATTGATAGAAGTCTGAGAGTATGTCATACTACTGGGAGAGCATCTCCTTGTGCATGCAGCTTCTATTGAGCTAATAGTTGTAAGCGATGAAGAACAATAGTTATAATGTAACCGGGTGAGCATCAATTATTAACCACCTATGAGGGGCAATGGGTGTGGTTTTATGATAGCCACACCCACAAAAGTTATTTGACTACCAAAAGCTAATTAATGACCAATGAATTGGGCTGAAATTTGGTGTGTGTTCCTCAAGTAACCAGGTGAGTTATTAACTACGTGTGGGTGTGACAATGAGTGTAGTTATGTCATAGCCACACCCATAGGAACCTATTTTGTCTACCAAAAATTAATTAAAGGACCACTCTGGCTGAAATTTGGCATCCAAGTACTCGGGTGAGTATTATTATTTAATGTGTAGGTGTGATTTTTCGTGACCACATCCACATAAGTTGTTTTCACTAACAACCAATCACACTGAAACTTGGTATGTGGTCTCCATGTGACCACAAGAGTATTAATAACCTGTGAGTGTATCTAGCCACACCCATAAAATAATAATGGAGACAGATTGGTCAAGAGGAATGAAGTAGAACAAGATTTAATTGATCCCCTAAAGTACACACAAAGCCACACACAGGAGAGCAACACACTTTCGAGCCACACGCTGGACCAATGGGAAAGAAATTTAGTATGTGGACTTCATGTGACAATGATATTACCCTGCCATTTTTGTGTTTATGGGTGTGGTTTGGCCAACAAATAACGCTTGGACCTAAGGAGTTAGACCCAATAGCCCATTTAAAACATATTTTGATTCGTATGTCTCTATGTCTGTCTGTCTCTTTGTATGTCTGTCTGTCTGTATGTATGTCTTAGCATCATAGCCAAACCTTTGGACCAAAAAGGCCAAAATTTTGCATAAGTAACTGAGTAAGCATTATTAACCACATGTGGGTGTGGCAATGGGTGTAGTTTTGTCATATCCACACCCTGAGGAAGTTATTTTGGCTGAAAAAGTTAATCAGGCCAAAATATGGCGTGCTGTCTGAAGTACCCAGATAAGCATTATTAATTAAATGGGTGTGGTTTGGCCCTGGCCACATCCACTGGAAGTTGTTTAGGCAATTAAAAACTAATCAAATAACCAGCTGGACCAAAATTTGGAATGTGGTTTCCAAGTATATGGTGAGCATTATTATCATATGGTGTGTCAATGGGTGTGGTCTGGTTATTGCCACACCCATAGGGCATCGTTATACCTGCCAAAAAAAAAATTCATTTATAGACCAATCAGGCTGAAATTTGGCAAATGGATTCAAAGTAACCAGGTGAGTAACCACATGGGTGTGGTTTTGAATTAGCCACATCCACAGGAAGTTGTTTTGACTGCCAGAAGCTAATTAATGGACCAACGAGGCCGCAATTTAAGTGCCTTCTATAGTTTTTCATGTTGACATTGGCCGGGCAACACCGGGTATATGCTGCTAGTCCACAATAAATGCATTGGGTTTGTCAAACCATTACAACTAACCTGAGGGCAATGGGCTTCCAATAATATAATTTAAATAAGACTGGAAATTTCCATCCAAAAACCGGCTCACTTTTGATTTAATGTTTTGACTTAATTGTGGGTAAAAAAAGAAAAGAAGAAAAGGGTTGAACCAGGGACCTCAGCACTGGTGGTCAGAGGAAGTTTCATAACAAGAACAACCAGAAGATTCCCAAGAAAGTAACATTTAGACTCTTCAAACTTGTTAAAGTTTGCAGGTAAAAACAACTTTCTTAGTACTGCAACACCAAGTATTACACCTTAAGAGGGAATGGCCTACTTTTCTATGGCAGCTGTGAATGCTGACCTCAGATTCACAGAATTATCTCTCAGTAAGAAAAGCTTTAGATAAATATATAATTAAATAAATAGTATACAAATAATTAAAATTGATTAACATTAAAAAAAATAATAATAAGTGTGGCCACTAAAGACAGCAAAAGCAATTCGTTATTCAGTTCAAGTAACCAAAATCCTGGATATAATTAGAGTATAAATTAAATTGTACTAGGGTTTCTCAAAGTATATTGGTCACATGAAACAGGCAGAAGAACATTCATGGTATTTCCATGATATGTCCAACAGGCACAGACACCTACTGAACAATGAAAAAACAAGAGTACCAATCCAGTCTTCAGAATGTTTGTTGAGCATGCATGAAGACTATTGATGTCTCAAAAAAATGTCAGCCAGGCTGACATTGAGGTTAAATCTTGCGACATAACGTTGTAAACAATATCTTCTTGGAAAGCATGTCTCAGGGCAAACAAAATGGTGCTGGAGAAAAAAAAAACAACCATTGTTTGAAACTCACAGCAGCATACTTGGTTGTAGCTTCTGCAACAATAGCAGATCTCAGGGAAACCTAAAGAATTTCATTGTGCACTGGAAAAAATAAGTATGATTGCATTTAACTAAAACTTCATAAAGCATGTCACATGGAAGACATTTCTTCCTTCATATTTTTTTACTGTAAAACATGTCTTCCTGCAAGACATGACCTCTCATGAGACATGTCCTTCCGTAAGACATGACATCCTGCGAGACTTGTCCTCTGGAAGGCATGCCCGTCCGTAAGATATGTCCTCCCATAAGATATTTTCTTCTGAAAGACATGTCCTCCAGTAAGACATGTCCTCCAGCAAGACATGACCTCCAGTAAAACATATGATCCTTTAAATCATGTCTCTCTGTAAGACATCTTCCCATAAGTTTTGTCCTGTAAGATGTCCACCTGTAAGACATGCCCTTATGTAAGACATGCCCTCCTATAAGACATACCCTCCAGTAAGACCTGACCTCCTGTAAGACTCATCCTACAGTAAGATATGCCATCTTGAAGACATGTCCTCTGCAAGACATGTCCTCTGCAAGACATGTCCTCCTGCAAGACATGTCCTCCTGCAAAAGAATGCCTCCCACAAGATATATAGTCCAGTAAGACATGTCTTCCAACAAGGCATGTCCTTCTGTAAGACATATTCTCCCATAAAACTTGCCCTCCTCTAAGACAATTTTGTGACCACAGCCTACCGAAGGTATGCTAGTTAACTTAATTACAATACGACTTCAATTGATGAGCACCATTGTATTAAAAGACTGATGGCTGAAGGCAAAATTCACAGCTCTATAAATGGGGGGAGCTCAGGGAATGATAGCGTAACAAATAACCCCACACTGGTCAGCGGGAAGGCTATACCACGCCACAGCTCCTTGGACAGCACAGACACTGAGTCAGCCTCAAGTAGTCCCAAGATTTCTCGTAATAGGTATGTCCGTTACAAGGTGATGTGGCTAAGGGGCTAGTTGCTCACATTTGGTCAGAATTAAATTAAAATTGACCGTTAAATTTTCTCCTGTGACTTTGTGGTCAGCTAAAGGTCAGCATAACTTGGGTTAGTAAACAATTTTTAAAAAAATTTTCGTTCATCATGTTTTCAATTCTTCATCTAAGGTCTCAGAGCGGTCCTAAAAAGCTGGGAAGTTTCCAGGAAGAGGATGACTTACCTAGTTCTCCCTACTCTGAAGGAGAATATAGTTTGAAGAAAAAAATGAAGGACAAAGACAAAAAGAAAGTAAGATTAATTTTTAGTGTTCAAAACTCTTATCTTGTTTTCAAAAGCTATCTGTAACCTCTTATTTAATTGATGCAGGATTTATGTTTGCCATAGCCTTAACTTTTTAGTGGCATTGTTATGAGAAAAACCCTTGAAGTCATGCATGAGGTAAAAGAATATGATCCCAGAGAAGGTGTAAATAGATTTAGAAATCCAAAGAACAACTGCATAATCTAATCAAATTGTGGTCTTATGTCAAGGCTCCTCCAATTCAATTAATATTTTGTCATTCCTTTCAATAGTAAAAATGCATGCCTGCTGGTGGGCTGTGATGGCTGGCAGCCAGCAACGTAAAAAATTACTGAATCTTTGGTGCTCCAGTACTGGCTAATAAAGCAAACTTGTGAACTCAACAAAATATCTACACTGTATATACCAAAATCATAGCTGAAATAGTTCTACCTGATGTTGTTTTGCTGCCATCCTGATGCTTTATTGATGGAAACACTGGACAAAGGTGTAAGAAAAAAAAAATTATCATCCATGTGGGCAGATTTTGGAGGGGGAAAAAAAAGGCATGCGGGCGGGGGGATGGGAAACACCAATTGAGCTGGATTGGCCTAACAGTGATACCTGGGCAATGCTAAGGGTTAATGATTTGACTTCAAAAAATTAAAATATATTTTATGCAGGAAAACTGTCTATTGACTTCAGTGATATTTAACCATGCCCAAGCCCTAGTTCTATTTAACCCTGGTCTTAACCCTAGCCCTTGCCTTAGCCTAAGTTCCAGGGCTGTGGGAGGGCTGTGGGAGGGATGTGTGGTCCTGGAAGATGTGGCTGTTAGAGAAATATGATTTATTCTGTTTGATGATAGCAACAATACGCCAGCTCTTGATTCTAGTGTCATGTGAGTGTCATGTGTGTCTCAGTGTGATGTCAAGTGTCTCGGTAACAGGATTTTACCTTGAATGTGCACATTTAAAAAAAAAAAATTAATCCTGTCACAATAGAAGAAAAAATATGAAAATTGGAATGGATTGGGTTGGACACAGCTTAGTGACTTGGAGGCTCTGGGCTGGTTTCAGCAGAATACAGGCTGACAGACCATACCCGATAGGGTTGACTTCTAGTTTGAATGTCATCCTTGTATCGGCTGATATCGTCTTGGCAACACGTGTATTCGCTTTATGTGGTAGCATGAATGTCAAGAAGAAGCAGCAATGACCAGTGAGCCTGCAGTTGTCGACGTGCTTCCTGAGGAATGATACTGAATTGAATTTTCCTCACTCCGTTTTCCCCCCTATTATATATTCGCACAGCTGATTTTTGATCAATGCAGAGTGCAGAAATTTCAACTTGGCAGTAGCCATACCATGTGATAGTCATGTGAATGAATTTACCCTATGAATACCATTATGTGGTTGACATTGTGAAAGACACCCTTTTGATTGTTGGTGGTTAAATCCAAAAAAGGTATGTGCATGTGAGAGCATATCTTTTGTGAGAAATTGTCAGAATTTTGCTACTCTAAAATGTATTGAAATATCGTATTGAACATATCATTAGAAAACACTTACAGTAAGATGTATTTTTAATCAAATTGAGCTGTTGAGGACAAATAAAAGGGGGGAAATCATGCTTGTTCAGATTTTTTCAAAAATTTTATGGACAATGGACAGCCTTAGAACCTTGAACATGATGCCATCTCATAGCAGCAGTAATAGCAGCTGAGATATTTGCTTTAATCAGTATGTCTGGACAAACTGGTTTTAAGTTTGCTTTATTGATTGATCCTGACTCCAATCTGTCTGCAGTACTATGTAGTCTGAAGATGAGGCTCAACTCAGTCTCTTTACTGGTCCCTAATGGATCTCTGAGTTGAGGCTCTTCACTGGTCCCTGGTGGATCTCTGAGTTGAGGGCTCTTCACTGTTCCCTGGTGGATCTCTGAGTTTGTGTTAATAAATAGGATGGGAACCGATAAACTAAGAATCTACTTCCTTCTGTTAGAGAACAAGCAGACTACCAAACTGTGTTGGGAGTTTCCAGCACTATTGAGTCCTATAGAGGCAATAATTGCCTGACAGGTTGTGGTTAGTGTACAATGATTTAATTTTGATTTAATTTTGAGTGGCTTGTGTTTACAAACATTTCTACCTCATTAATGTAAAATTACAAGTGTAGTTAAAGATCATTAGATGCGTGTGTACAAATAAGTCCCTGCTGAATAGAGTATCTTTCACTGGATGTTACTTCCCAACATAAACAAATTGAAAACATTGTAATGGGTTTGAGTGTGATTAAACACCAAACCATTACACAGTACTGGACCACATATGGAAGGATACTTACAGGAGGCCTATCACACTTGTGTTCAACTGTAGATTGCTCTCTGTGCCGTAGTCTTGTCTTAAGTATCATTTATCACTCAAATTAACTGCTACACATTCTATAGGGAGTGAATGAACTCCCCCCCCCCCCCCCTCCTCTCTCCTTTGGCATATTCTTAGATTTTTTTGTTGCAATATTTTTCCATGTCATTTTCTACAGTCTGCTCTCTCTCTCTCTTTGCCCAGAATCATGCACTATACGTCTGGTTGGGGAACATGTGATTTTAGACTGTGGCTAGTGAAAAAGATAGTTCCATATTTTGACCATCATTGTAGGCTAAACTCAATCGAGTTGGATATTCAATTTTAACTTTGGAGAGAGCTAGTCCCCATGGTGTAGAGGCTGGACTATCTTGAGGTATTCAAATATAAATCACACCATCTCATATTTTCCTACTTCTCCTGCAAGAATTCACACAAAAGCTGATGTATTGGTACAATTTCCCTTTTTACCTGTGGCACAGGTCTAGGAACACTTGAAATGATGGGGGGTGGCGGGGGCAGCACATATCCACAAGTTTTGCTCGGGAATGGATTTGTAACTAATTGTATACTGTTTGGAAACACCAAAGTTTATTATTACAACTAACTGATTACAACTGAGCACTTTAATGTATAGAAACACAGAAGCTGTAAATATTATCACAACTTTTAATCTCATCTGAAGTGTTCTAAAGAATTATTTTGTTAGGTCTAAAATACTATTTTTTAAAATAACTATAGTAATTATTTGCCACAGGTCTTAGTGCTGGGCCTTTCTTTCTTTAGCCTTGAATCATACATCCAAAACTTCTTTCTGTTAAGTGGTAATGTGTATGTGATTCTTAAACATAACAAGAAGTAGTCAAATTTAGTATTGTCTCACTGTTGTGTGCATGTGTCCATGAAGATGTGTCTTACTGTTGTATGGTGACATATCCACTAACACAAGAACAAAGGAAAGACATTTACACCCCTCACGGTTGACTAATCTTTCCTTGACAACAGTAAACTTTGTGATTATCTGTGTGTTTGTCTGGTCTGCACTAAGTTTGGCAGTGCTCACTGTTAGTTAAATCACATGTTCCACCAATCCCACACTTATTTGACTATATATATATGTAATGGGCTGGCCCATCCTTATTGGGTTTATATGCTAGTCATCTATTTTGAGTCTATCATCCCCCTGTTTATATATTGTTGACCCAATATGACTCCAATACTGTTTTGCACTGTAGGAGTGTTGAATTAGGAATGGTATGCAGGGATTTCTTTTAGGATTTTAGGCTACGAGGGGAAAGTAGATTTATGGTTACTCTGAGCAACTTTTTTTTTGGACACAGGAGTCACAAGCTCTGGACATATGTAAAGTTCTATGTGAGAAGTCAACCATTTCAACTACTTGGCTACACTTTACATGGAAATATCTAGACTTAGGAAGACTTCTAAAATGAGTAAAGATAGATTTTAGTGTCATGTCCTCTCCATAGTTCAACACTTCATTATGGTACACTTTTATTGGCTGCTCGCTGGTTGCTGGAACTACTGGATGTCGAATAATGTCTGGAGAAAGTTGCTGGTTTGAACACGTCCTTGGCTGGTTTCCTATAGTTCCAAGAGGTTGTTGGAAAACTCTTCATAACTAACTTAGAATGAGAACATTTCCATTCAGTTCACTTCACTTCACTTCACTTCTCAGGATGTTGTTTCTGCAATCAGCATTTTTGATTTTAACAGTCTCCCCTTCCCCCCCCCCCCCTTCCATGAATCACCAGGATCCAGTAGACATCGTAAATGTTGCAAGTTGAAAGGGCAGAGGATTGGTGGTCCAGGCAGGCAGAGTGTATCATTAGTACCCCTCACTGCACTGTTAAGATATGGTTGATATCATTATTTTAATTCAAATCAATGTTCAGTAATCATTTAACCATGATTAATACTTTTTTTTTCCCTTTCCACCCCCCTTCTTTCTTTTAAACCTTTTAGGGGGGGGGGGGGGGGGGGGGCAAGCATGGTCCAAGCCTCCCCTCCCCTGAAATAGCCCTATTAATAGCACAAATAATAACCCTATTAATAGCACAAATAATAGCCCTATTAATAGTCATAGCACATGTAATCTGTTACAGTATTCCAAACCCTGAGTGGTCTAGCCTATTTCTATCTCTCTTTGATTTCTGCTTCATGTTTTGATCTTTTGTCACAAAGATGTTGTTTATTACCATTCTCACACACTTAGAACTTAACTTAGAAGCTGCCCATGGTACGAAGTACCATGATGGCAGTGTCCTGGATGAATCCAGGACCAATGGCAATAAACTTAGCTTATGATGGCATCACACAGATATGTTGGTGTCTGGTCAGATCTCCTTGTCTTCGAAATTTCCTTCCACAGGCACAACTAAGTGTTCTTAATTCAGATTGCTTGTTAGCTGAACAGGTGTTCCATCGCCTGGATGTTGAAATTTTCTCTACACCATCTAAACACAGATGAAACCACCCCTTCCTGTCCTGGCACAACTCATACCATCTATCATACACACCAATTGCCTGCAAATCCACTTTCAGAATATCCCTCCACCTCTTCTTTGCCCCGTGGCATGGTCTCTTCATGTTAAGCTCCCCAAACAACAATCTATTTGGAAGCCTTTCTTCATCCATGCGACCCACATGACCCAGCCATCTTAAACGCTGCTCCAGAATGATATCAGAGATGGAGTGCTGCAAGCCAAACCTATGTGATAGGCTATGAGATGTTAATCTTTCATTCCATTGTTGGTACCTCGTCACACCCAGGATTGTCCGAATACAACGGTTATGAAAAGAATTCAAACGTCTTGTATGCACAGCCTTCATTGTCCAAGTTTCAGCTCCATACAGTAATACAGCTAGAACAACTGCCCTATACACTGCTCTCTTTGTGGCCAATGAGAGGTCTTTGTTCTTAAATACTGGCACCCTCAAACATCCAAATGCTCTAGCTGCTCTAGCAATTCTTCTAGTCACCTCACTAGTGATCTCCCCATTTCTTGAGATGTTAGCACCCAAGTATGTGAAGTCCTGGACTACATCCACAGAGCCACCCTCCACCTGCACTGGTCTGACATCACTCTCATTCAATCCCTCACCAACAACCATCCCTTTTGTCTTCTCAGTACTCACAGTCAGCCCCCATTCACTTGCCACTTTTACAAACTCTGCTGCTACTGACTCAAAACTATCCCGAGAGGTTGCATACAATGCCACATCATCAGCAAACTGGGACTCAGTTACTCTCATCTCACTCAATCTAGACTTAGCTGTGCGGTCCCCAACCAACTTCCTACCATGCTTATATAACACACTCACTCCTGCACCACTACTCCTATTGCGCCAATCAGCCACCATAGCACTAAAGTAGATATTAAATAATGTGGGTGCCAGGGTACATCCCTGCCGTAAACCATTCCGGACCTCAAACCTATCAGTTACAGTCGAACCCACTCTAACCTCAGCATGCATCCCCTCATGGAAAGACTTCACAACATTCAACATTTTTTCTGGCACACCATACTTCTCTAGGACCTTCCATAGGGCTTGCCTGGGCACTGAATCATAAGCCTTCCTCAAGTCTACAAACAACACATACAATGATTCACCATGTTCCCTCGCTTTCTCCACAAGCTGTCTAGCAACAAAAATCATGTCTGCACAACCACGTCCTTTCCTGAACCTACTCTGTGACTCTGGCAGAATTTTTTCAGCAATCACTTGCAATCTTCCCTGTACAATTCTGCCCAGTACCTTCCCTACCACATCCAACAAACTTATTCCACGCCAATGGTCACACTGCTTCAGGTCACCTTTCTTTGGGATTGGAACAACTACTGCGTCCTGCCAGTCTCTCACCACTTTACCTTCTTCCCACACCTTCTGCATCACCTCCAGCATTCTATCCCACAGATCTACACCACCATGGAGGATTAGTTCAGGAAGGACACCAGACTTTCCTCCTGCCTTTCTCATCTTCAATTTGGTTAGAGCCTGCATCAATTCCTCTTCAGTTGGTGGCATATCCAAATCCAAGTGTGGTGGGAGTAGTGGCAGAGTGTCAATCACTTCATCATTGAATGCGCAGGGTATGTCAAGTATCTTTACAAAATGCTGATGCCATCTGGCTCTTACCTCCTCGGGACCCTGAGTCAAACTTCCATTTTCTTTCATGACAGCAGTGGATCTTGTTGGTCTTCTTCCAGCATGAGCCAGCTGCAACTTCCTGATACTCTTCCACCTTGTGCAACCATCCTTTTTTGCAGCTTCCCCCTCCTTGGCAACCCTGCATATCCATTCTTCCTTAGCATTGTCCACTGCAACCTTTACCTTTCTCTGATGTCTCCTAAACTCTTTCCGGTTGGCTGAAGTATTGCACTGTATCATCCTCAGGTGAGCATCATCCTTGGCTTTGATCAGAGGTGACAACAACTCCTCACTATCCTCAAACCAGTCTGGTTGCTTCCTCTTCCCTCTACCAACTACTTCCTCTGCAGCTGACACAATACAAGACTTCAGAGCATCCCAGTTGCACTCGATGGAATCTCCAGCTCTGAGTGGTATCTCCAGCTCTGAGTGGTATCTCCAGCTCTGAGTGGTATCTCCAGCTCTGAGTGGTATCTCCAGCTCTGAGTGGTATCTCCAGCTCTGAGTGGTATCTCCAGCTCTGAGTGGTATCTCCAGCTCTGAGTGGTATCTCCAGCTCTGAGTGGTATCTCCAGCTCTGAGTGGTATCTCCAGCTCTGAGTGGTATCTCCAGCTCTGAGTGGTATCTCCAGCTCTGAGTGGTATCTCCAGCTCTGAGTGGTTTCTCACACACACACACACACACACACACACACACACACACACACACACACACACACACACACACACACACACACACACACACACACACACACACACACACACACACCACCCTCACACACACACACCACCCTCACACACACCACCCTCACATTCCTCATCTCTATTTCCCCTCCCACCCTCCATGTGATACCCACCTACTGTGTATATGTTACCACCATTACCTTTCTTTCTCTTGAACTTTCTCCCATTCCATTCCAACTCTTATTTTACACGTTCCATTCCTCCTCCTCAGTTTTTTGGAATGAATCTGCTCCACCTGTTCTCTTCCTCCCACCATCACAAGAACAATGATCTCCACAAGATCTTCACAAGCCTACCTTCCAGCGAGAGACTCATTGATGGTGAGTCCCCTCCACCACATTTGTCCTAATTAACAGGTAGAAGAGTATTCCGCCTTAAAGCAATAGTAACGGTTTGTTGCCACCCTTAATGCTTGTACCTTGACCTGTGTCCACCATAGTGCGTGTGTTCTTCCTCTCCTCAACTCCTCCCCTTCCTTCATGCACAATGTCTGCCATTAGTGTAACCCTGTCAATGTTCCATCTGCACTTCTTTGATTAATCTCTTATCTCCCAGCACATGTGATGCACATGCCCTCATGATGAGATTGTGTGGGTGTGGGAGGGACTGACAGATCAGGTGCTGCTCAGGTGACCTGTGTGTGCACAGTGTTTCCCCAACAGGCTTGTGTCAATATAAGGCTGGCCAATGTTGATGTATTTATACAATACACTAGCTATAGTTGTTTAACGTCACTATCCTTTTCCAATCGAAATCATTTTAATTCTGTGATCATAAAAATACCACCAGCAACCTGAAAAATGAGATTCTCCTTCCAAAAGCAGACTAAAACCTTCCCCAACCTGATTGCTTAAAATAACTATATAAATAACAAAATATATATTCATGCATTTAGTGCTGTGGTCAGTATATATATATATATATATATATATATATATATATATATATATATATATATATATTTTTATGCTTGGTTGCAAGTTTGACCTTAACTGGAGACATACTTGACTGGTTTTGCTGACCTCTTCTAGGGTATTATTTGTTGATTGTGTGCTGTGATTACATAGTGTGGTTTGTAGTGTTAGTGTCCCACTCATACCACAGTAGATTGGATACATTTTGTGGGGAGTTGATATAGTGCTGGGCTGCTGTGACTTGTGGACATGATCTCATAAGTATGTATCATTTGAAAGCTCTTAGGCCAAGCTGTCTTTTGGTGCTAATTGAAGTGTACAATGGAGTGGAGCACAGGATAGATATATGGATTCCATCATATCGTGAACAATTAAGAAGTTGAGGATTATCACCATCCCTTTGAGGTGATAATAACCCAAACATTTTAATTTCATTTTACTAATGACATTTATGGTTTTTCCTTGTTGCAATTCTTACCAATTTGAAGCACTTAAGTCACTGAGTTCCAAATGTGAAAGCTTCAGTTTGCTCCAATTTGGAGCTATAATGGATATTTAGCAAATCTTTTCACTTCAGCAGAGTCAAATTTGAAGAAGACTTGCTCAATTTATTGATTTCCCATATCCTCATATTGGTCTATATATATATATATATATATATATATATATATTTAAAAAAATAAATAAAAAATAAATAAAAAAATTTCAAAGGGACTTTCTCCAGTTGCTCTGTTTCATTACGTGCTTGTCTGCTCAGTTAAGTTTTACCTTTGGTGGTCATTGGATACTCTTGCTGACCTCAAACAGGATATTTTAATTGAATATCAAGATATCCTGTTGCAGAAATATTCCCCCTCCCCACATCAACTCATAGTGATGGAGGGGTGGAGTGGTGGGTTACTCTCGCCTCCTGGCATAAATGGAATTGGTAGTGGGGGGGGATTCTTTCCTGTGTTGGTGTGGTGGAGTGACTTCTGGCATAGATATATGTGTGACAAGGATTGAAACCTTTTGTTCAAGTCCAATGCATAACATAATGTCTGTGTTTCTGGGAAATCATTAGTAGTGCATGCATACATGCAAGATTAAGGTTTTTAAAAAATTTTTTTTTATTTTAAGTTAGTATTTCTCCATATATTATACTCAAATTCTTCAGTTCAAGATATCATATTTGGTGAAGTTTAGGTAATACATTTATTGTGTTGTGTTGTGTTGTGTTGTGTTGTGTTGTGTTGTGTTGTGTTGTGTTGTGTTGTGTTGTGTTGTGTTGTTTATTAATTATTTGGAACCAGAGACATTCCATTATAGAGATCAGTATAGCACTTCTTGATAGTTGGGTAATAGCAGATATACTGCATCATGTGATCCATGGTAGTAGATATACCACATCACATGACCTATCTTCAGTGTCATTGGGTGATGTGATTACATTACCCTCACCTGGAATATCTCAGGGCTAAGACTTGAGGTATAGGTCTCTGCTTGCTTAGTTGTGCCAGGGAAATATCTGGTATTGTTTGACGTCATTCTGCACACGTGCAGACCTGAAGCCACACCCTTTACACATGCAAATAGTCACTCATTAAGTCAGGCTAATGTTAAAATGTCTGCATGATTTTTTTTTCATGTAATGACCAAATTCGCAAGATTGATGATCCTTGACCTTAGTAAATTTAAAATACATACAGGTGACTACCCGCTGGCCTGGATAGTAATGGAGACCGTAAGGTTGACGATCCAAGAGCCGATTTGACTCTAGAACAAACCATGAATTCTATGTATTCTTTTCCAGTCAAATGTTTTACTAAAACCAAATGATGTCAGATGATGACTCGAAAAGGTATAAATTTGATTTTGAAAAGGAAAGTTGTTGATGATGCAACATGATTGAGTGAGCACAACTGCATGTGCTGGTGTGGGGGAGGATCCTACTGGAGCCAGTCACAAGGAGAAGGTGCAAGAGTGAGTGTGATGGGCTCATGAGGTTAATAAACTACAAGTTCTTTGTACGCCACATCACATGTGTTTGAGGAAGGATGCTACAGCAGTCTTGAGACTGTGGTCATGTGATTTCCATAAGAATTATGATACACATGTGGAGTGTAATGGCTGGACTTCTGGATGACATCATAGGTGTGCAGGTAGGTATTGCCACATCCCACAGCAGAGGAGGAATAGAGGTGATCCCTTCAGCCATTGTCCAAGAACAAGGAAGGAATGTGGAGTGAACTTGAGTAATATTAGACATGGAAGTGCTGTTTCCTGCTGTTAATAGCTTGGAGAATTCCTCCCTCCATAACTTTGTCCAGTGTAGCCAGACCCTTTACAAAATCACCATGCTTAATAAAGGTCTGGTGACTTGCCATAGAATATTCTGACAATCCCAAGTGCACATGAGCTTAGGAGTGCTATTAGCATGTTTGTGTGTGGCCAGCAAGTGTTGGATCATGCCCTTAGGGCACATGATTGTATTATTTGCTGGAAGAATGGTGATTGTGATTCACTGTTGTTCATTCTCTCTACCTTTGTCGGAAGTAATGAATAGCACTAAAAAAACGACAACAATGTTTAACTGAACACCATCAAACTTTGTGATACTGCTTCTGTAATTTCAAAGGATGAATTAAATACATGAAGGAATGTCTCTCTTTTCTCAATACGCGAACATTAGAATGTATCTGAGTATTCATTGATGTGCGATATTTCAAACAGAAGCCCGACATAAAATGAATCAGTGTCTCATTCATCTCCTGTGTTTCACCAGGAATAGGGATTGCTCCCGACAGTACACAATGATGTTAAGTGAGTGTGTACACCATTCAGTCAGAGAGATGACCCCAAGGTGTTTAAGAAAATTTTAATAATACAAGTTTCAATGATTGGGTACGAAAATATATTTATTGGATTTTAAAATTATTTTTATTGTATTTTGTGTTTGACACACACGCATACAAATGTGGACACAAAATATACATGTCAGTTGTATGTATTCATGTGGATGATATAAATCTTCGACATGACTTGTGGACAAATAGTTTTGTTTTGTCCATGCCATTTCATTTCTTGACTTACAAACTTACCAGGTTTACCAAAGAAGAAGGCAGTTCTTCTTGTTTCTTAAACTTCTTGTTCAGGACAGCCTGGGGGGCTATAATGCAGGGGTGTACATAACAGGAAATGTCTATTACTGAGGCAAAAAAAATCTTGCATAGGCAACCCTTTACCAATTATTATACCGGGGAAAGGTGTGGTTCACTGATTGACATAAAATGTTTTCCGTGGATGGTTGATAAAACTAATAGAGTGGGCACCTGCCCAGTTTTTATTTTTAAGTACCAGTTAATGATTGCTTTACAGTTGTGTGTTGTTGTTTCTACAAGACATTTGTGCATCGAAACTGGTTTCGAATTGATAGACATTTGTTTCAGATTTTATCTGGTACTAGCAAAAAAAAAACCACTCTACTGGCTTTTTTTTTTTTTTTTTTTTTTTTTTTTTTTTTTTTGGCTCACCTTTGGTGGGCTGTAGTCACGAAAATGTCAGCTTGAAGACATGTTGTAGACTTAAAACAATAGTGAACGTATGATAAGGTCAAAGTGTTTTGTTTTATCTTTTTGGAAGTACCATTTTTTACATTTTTAGCCTTACACACAAAGAGGATGAGGTGTGGCCAGATGGGACCTACCCCGTGCTATTCGTAGAGTCAAGCTGTGTCTGCATGCCAAAGTTTTAGGCCTTAGCTCCATTCTTTTTTTCTGGCAAAAGTACCATTTTTGTTTTTTTATACGGAAATGTGTGTGGCCATATAGATATGCTTGTGATGTTCCCCTGGTGACACTGATTCTAAATATATGTGGGTTTGTGGGTCTAGCTCCATTCTTTCTTTTTTTTCTGGCAAAAATTCACTTTTGGCCCTTTTTTTAATACCGAAAGGGGTGTGGTTATATGGACATGCTCATGGCGTTCCCCTGGTGACACTGATTCTAAATATATATGGTTTTGTGGGTCTAACTGCAACCATTCAAGCATGCATTGCTGATACATGGACAGACAGACAGACAGACAGATTATTCGCACTTTATAGTATAGATAACACTTTTCAACTCACCTATTCCTGCAAATTTATTGAACTTTTTCTTCTTCCTTCCTCAATTTCCTTCCATCTCCCCCCCCCCCCCCCCCCCCCCCAAGATAAAAAATTTTATTGGGTTGATCCAATAGGCACCAGTATCCTGGCAATGTCAGAACAAAAACTTCTAGCCCATTACTAGCATAGCAATTTGATAAAGGGTCTGACTATGCTGGAGTATCCATAACTCACCCACAATAGTAGTCCCAGCTGTTGGAATAATGTTACCCACTTTTCAAATTGCCATGGCGCCATCTACAAACGAATGTGCACTGAAATAATTGACCAAATTTTCAGATATTGCTCAGTCTGCTGGACAGGCACGTGCTCTCAGGTTGTTTCCCTACCACTACTGGTTGTGTCTGGAGCAATGCAATTATCTACCAGTACATCTCTATCAAAGACATCTGAGGTCTGTCCACATCATCACTGAAATCCACCGAGGTTTGTACAATCCTTTTAACCCTCACTAACAGACCACAGCAACTGGGGAGCACTTCCTAGGACACACCACTCAATTCTGCAGCCATATTTGCATGTGCTGCCCACATGTGCTTCACTAGTGCAGGTTGGGATCACATGTTGCCTTATAGGCCATTATCAGGTACTAATGGTCAAGGGGTGTCAGTGATTGGATTGACTGAGCTAACTTTCAGTTTGTTCGTGTATGTTAAGGAAAAGTATATTTGACTTTTGTCGGGTATTGGTCATCTCCAGAATTTGATAACATTAGAATCCAAGGTTATATAATTTATTTTCATGTTATACAATTAAATTAATTATTATTATGCAGATTTTTCATCTCTAGTCTCTTTAATATACCAGATACATTTTTTAAAATAAATTTTCTTTTTCTTTATGTTCTCCATAGACTATTCGTGTGCCCTACAGCGAGAAATTCTCATCCACGGTCGTCTCTATGTCACGCAGAGTTGGATATGTTTCTATGCCAACATCCTCTCCTGGGAGACACTGGTAAGGGATTTCTTAGCAGCTGTATTGGTAGTGCAACTAAAGTTACATGTCACGATAAAATACAGCATCATCTTAATTTTGACTTGTGGATGTAATAGAATTTAAGTTCAGTTATCCTCACAGGGGGAAATAGAGCAGTGATTTCAGCCAAATCCAAACCACACCCCTTTATAAATTAACAGATGTATGTCAACTTAATATACAGTTGGATTTTTCCATTGAAGTTTTGTTGTTTTTTTTAAAACTTTTCTGAAGTTTGATTTTGAAGAAAGTGTAATTTTTTCCCTCATCCTTGATCTCAATAATGACCTGTCCTGTCTGTCACTTCCTGTTCTCCTACCAGGACCAGCACCTTGACTCTCTCTCTCCCTCTCTCTCTCTCTCTCTCTCTCTCTCCATCTCTCAACCCTCCTCTCTTCGAAGTATAGCCTGAAGTTCATCTCACCCAAAACAGCTGTAACCACGTGTTTTATTGCTATTCCACTGCAGCCAAATAAAAAAAAATCGAAAAATGGAGTGGACTATAGGATCCAATGCTAGCTAGCATGCTCTGGAGACAACCTTGATGCCTCCCCCTTTCCAAATTCTCTTTCACAATTTTCTATATTCTCTTTAGAATTAATGATTGGGGGGGGGGGGGGGGGGGAGGGGGAGGGGAGAGAGAGATAAGTGAGGGAGAGGAAAACAGGAAAACAGTGGGAGACCATATCAAGATAGGAGAGGCAGATGAGGGGAAGGAGTATGGGGTTTGCTGGTTATGCTGTGTGAGCATTGCCATAGGAGTAATAACATCCACTAACAATCTTCTGATCTGTTATTATTTCTCTCTACTCATTGTGTTGAAGGCACAACACAACTGTTTCTCTTTCAATATCATAATCAATTGTTATAAATGGACACAACTGAACCTCAGCAGCCAATATCTCCATAACTACAATCACAACTGAAATATCTCATGAGTGGGTGGAGAATACCGCCTGGTAATTATAGGTGATGTAGAGAAAGGCTTATCTTGATTTCACTGTGTGTGTGTGCACATTTATTTCCATTTGGACATGCTCTAATTTCAATTGCAGTTACTTAATGAAGTAAAGCATTGGGGACTGGGACTGCTCAGTACTAGGATGGAATGTCTTTTTTTACCTCACCCATCCCCCCCCCCCCCCCCCCCACTCCCTGAGTAGTGAAAGTTTCTTTTTTTCACATTGTGTGTGCATATTCTTGTCTGTCTCTTCACAAGCCTACTATGTCTATGTAAGAATGCTTACTCTAAATGAGGTCAGGAAAACTGTCCACTACATGAATGGACCTTGTACTACAGCAGAAGTATGAATATATAGAACGGTTGTTGGGATTCCATCCTTGAATGCCTTCTGATCAGCTGTTGTGGACTCACTGTGATGCACCAGCCCAATCCACTCCAAGTTTCCCTTACCAATGGTTTTCATGTGTTCCTCTCTCCTCCTCCTCCTCCTCCTCCTCCTCCTCCTCCTCCTCCCACAGCTCCTCCTCTCAAGGTAAGGAGGACTACATCCAGTGCTTCCTACTTTCACCAAAGGTCCTCTACACCTTTATAAAAATATTTTGAACTATAACTCTATGGATTAAAATTTTTGAACATCAAAATATTACATATATCCACTTTCGTCCCCCCTTAAAGACGAGCCCATAAAAAAGTTTCATTTCACCAAGAGAGACCCAGGAGGGAGAGCAGCGGACAGAATAAATTTTTCCAATTGACACCTCATTATCTGAAGTGTAGTATGCACAGCACCAGTATATGTGGTTGGGTTTGTACAACCTTTCTCCATCAAGTAAAGTTTATGACACTGCAATATTTATTAGGTAAGGTATCATTAAAGCCATGGATACCTCATGATTACGAATAGTCCAGGCCTT
Organism: Lycopodina hypogea; assembly: GCA_963969325.1. Taxonomy (NCBI): domain Eukaryota; kingdom Metazoa; phylum Porifera; class Demospongiae; order Poecilosclerida; family Cladorhizidae; genus Lycopodina; species Lycopodina hypogea. Next base: position 2,289,773 of record OZ017793.1, on the reverse strand, counting down.
CAAGGCAAAGTTATAAGTTGGTGAATTTGTAGGGGCACACAACATTATTCTGAGAGTGCATCAACTGCCTGGAGGAAAAAAAGTTGGGGGGGGGGGGGGGAGGAGAGGAGATATAGTAAGGAAATATTTGCACTACTTCTAAATAGAGCAGAATTCAGGTAGTATTCAGCTACCCTTGAAATCAAATATATAAACATTTCTTTTCAAGTGTTTTAGTTTGTAAATGGAAATTAAAGTTACTAGAAAGGCACCCAGCCATAGGATGGAGACAACAAATAGTATCTTACAATTATTTGAGATTTCTTTGTTGGTTTCTTTATTCCCCATCACATACCAGCGGCTTGGGTCTACTTAGCTCAAAAAGAAAAAAATGGAAAGAAAAGGAAAGGAATGTGGGCATGGTTTTGCTGATCACACGTAGAGATTGTTTGTAGTATTTAGAATGCATATTGTGGCCAGGTGGTACCTTACCCATGTTACTCCCAGAGTTATGTGTGCATGCATAGTAAGTTTTAGGTCAGTAGCTCCAAGGATTTGTTTGGCATAAGTACCATATTTGGCTCTCTTTTTTGGTCTGACACGAACACAGGAAGGAGTATGGCCTTATAGACATCAGCAATATTTATCATTACCTAAATTATCACATTGTGGCAATGAATTTTTATGTGTACCATATCTCAAGTATTGTAGAATCAATAGAATCCTTGTCACTACCGCAATGCACCATAATAACTCCTCTTCCCCCCCTCCCCAGAGACAATGTGTCTGGTGGTAGTAGAGTGCATAGGTCACTCTCCACTGTGTTTAATGTGACTATGGCTAATATTGGATACAAATTGTAGCACTAACTAAAGAGAAACTTGTCTTCACCTCCTTGCATGTGTGTATCTGCTGATATCTATACAATAGAATTGTGTTGTTGTTTTTTATTATACAAGCAAGTAGTGGGACCCTTTACCGATCATGGAACCAAATGTATTAGATATAAAATTGTATGTTTTTTCCCTTTTATGTAGTCCTTCCCAATAATTGGCCAAACCTGAACTAGTTAGGATGAGACTTTATGCATACTATTATTGCATGCTGAGAAAATCTCATTTTTCCGGTTGCTGGAGATAATTTAAAATTTTCAATATGAAAGTGACTGTGATAGTTAGAAATGCTGCTTCATGAGACTAGCTGTGGTTGGTAAAGGGTCTATGATTGGGAGACAACACTTATCTTGCCTACAAAGAAGAGGCTGATGAGTGACACAGGAATGTCAAGAGAGAAAAAGGTGTGGTAGTCCCACACAGAAGAAAGTGATTATTTCTGGCCTGTGCATGCTGGCTATATTCTCCTAGTGGCAGGTAGACATCACCTAGGTCCACACAAGCAAGTAGCAGCAATTGTTTTCATACAGGGGATATGTTGCAAGAATGCTACCCACTGCACCTGTAGCCCTTTCTCTTTCTTCTTCGGTTGAAGTGATAGTCACAGAATATAATTTATTGTGGTCACATTCAACTAATGAATGCTGGGTTATGGCTGCACAGATCCGAGGGAACCAATTACAGTTTCTAGATCTGGCATTACCTCAGGTGATCTATTGTATTCTGTAACAATTGCTTCATGCAGAGGGTAACTATGGACGACTGTGTTCTCCAGCTACCACTGATTCTGCACTCGGCATAATATATCTTTTCACTGTTGCTTGAACTTCATTTTGTTTGACCAAAAAATGCCGCCGTTTAATTAAAATGCCCCTTTACCAACTTGTTTTTGCAGCTGTTATCGTGAGAATATTTAGGTTGGTTTATTGACTTTCCTTCATTAAAAAATATATGTTATTGTCTCTAGCTGACAATCCCATTCCAGAGTGTGCATGCGATCACCAAGGAGAAGACGGCTCTCTTCATCCCCAACGCCATCCAACTCTCCACCACCTCAGAGAAGTATGGCTTCTCTTCGCTCGTCAACAGGGATGCCACTTACAACGTCATCTTCAAATGCTGGCAAAACAGTATCTTGAATTTTGTGAGTGGGTGATGTGTGTGGTTATCTACGACCTTGATAACCCTGGGGTGTGTGTCGGGAGAGGGGTGTGTGTTTTGTACATAATAATGGAGTTGTTACATGATCATGTGACATTTGAGTGACTGGGGAGGGTGTACGTGGTGATGTGTGACCAGGCTGGTCCGATACATGTGAAATGGTTGTGTTGAGTGGTGTTCCACAATCATATTGAGACTATCTCTGGTCATATGGAAGAATGTGATGGTATGTGTGGTTACCATTGCTGAGTTATGCCAGTATTGTCTCCATTCAGCCGATATCTCCTCTGGAACTGGTGAAAGCCGCTCGTAAGGCACACGGAGAGTCTACAGATGTGGGGTCAGAGTCCGACCTGTGGGGGGAAGATAAAAACATGTCTGACGGCAGCTCTGGTGTGGTACGTGCAGTACGTACGTCTCAATGTGTTCATGTCATTATGAGGCATATCCACGTGTGTATTGCTAGCGTAGTGTGATCTGGAGTTATTCTGTGTGAGTGCGAGTTATGCCTGGATAATGGTAAATTTTCATATGGTATTTATGGGAGAGTAGCTAGCTGCAATGGTGCCAGCCCAGGGCTTGCTTTAGCTTGACCTTAGCCCCCTTGATCTGGTCCTAGGCATGGAGGTGGAATAGTTTGACGGAATCCTCTCTCTCTCCTATATCTCTTCCTTCTCTCCATCATCTTGTATCTCTCTTCCCCTCCCCCATCTTCTCTTCTGTCTTCACCCACCCACTCATTCTTCCCCCATCCACTCATTTTTCCCCCTGCAGGCCAAGCAGATATCTATGCCCACCCACCTGGAGATTGGGCACATCCCTGCGGCTGCCAACTCAAACTACTTCAATGGAGCACACACCCACTCTCTTCCTCATGTACACCACAAGTCCCTCAATGTGGAGGTGTGCGAGGGAAAAGGTACATGAGATGGGAAAATGGAGTGTGATAGTGTCATGTGATATAGTGTGTCATGTGATAAGGTATGTCATTAAAGTGTGTCATGCAATAGTGTGTTATGTGATAAAATATGTCATGATAAGTGTGTGTCATGTGATATAGTACGTCATGTGATATATGTCATGTGATAATAGTGTTTGTCATGTGATACATTATGTCATGTGATCTTAGTGTGTATCATGTTGTCACAAGCAGAGAATACCCTTCATTTGCTGTGACCATGATATAAAAAAATGTGCTGATGATTATTTCCAGGCTCAAACAAACAGTGTTGGAATGTTATTGATATGCAATTGACAATGTCCCCTCCATCTACTCCTATTTTCTCCATATGCTGGCTATCAGTTTCAGTTTATGTAGTTGGCATGCATTTCTCTTTGATGTGGTGTGGATAATGTACTTATATGCATGTACAGCTGATGTTTTTTATCTTTGTGAAACGTATCGACAACATTCTCCAAGTGCGTGTATGGTGTCACTTATTGTTGTTATAAGAAAGGCTATGGACTGCTGGCGTCCATTGTGGGTTGTGTGTCTGTGATAGTGTTCTGTGTGGTATTGCAGTGGAGGCTATGTATATGTACGGCAGTGCTCCAGATGACTTGAACAAGAAAGGTCTCGGGGAGACAGGGATACCTAAGCTGGAACTGGAAGATGAAGGAGCAGAAGGTATGCATGTATGTGTGTGTTTAGGTTGCCCAAACCAGCTCCAGTGCTACTGGCTAGTAAGTGGTGTTGTCTTTATGAGTGGATATACACTGACCTGTTGTCAACCATTTCCCTTAAACTGGGAAGTGTGCCCTTTGTAGATGGCTGGCTATCTTTTAGCAGCAAGTATTGTTGCTTATTCGGCGTGCAAGTGCACAGAAGCAGTCACTTTTTAAGTATCTACTGTAGTTACAGACAGTGTATGGGGAGCTAGTAATACTGTGCATTATTTAGAGTCTATTATGAGCGTTTCCAGGAATCTCCAGATTGTGAAGATTATCATCCCAATGCATTTATATTATCTACTCACTTATTCTTTTTTTCCTTTTTTAATTAATTTTTTTAATTTAAAAAATTTTCATTTACATTTTGTATTGTTTGTATCTCACAACGTTATTCATCAACAACAAACAATAACAACAATATAACAACAAGGTGTTCCTGCTGAAGAACAACAATCTATGGTTGCTGCTGCACTGACCAAATCCGTCCCTGTCCATTTCGATACATCGTCCGCCTCCATCGCACCGAGTGAGTATCTGGACAAGGGATCCCTTGGGGGAGAAAGTTTGGGCAGTGCCGAGTTTGAGACAGTGTCTCTTATTGAGGAAACAGGTGAGACATGATGGGGAGACTGTGTGGTGTGTGCTGCATGCATAGGTTAGGCAGTGTGTGATTCTTATTAAATGCTCATCATATTGCAAATACTATTTTTACCTGGGACACACAGGTCCGGGGGGGGGGGGGGGGGGGGGCAGCATACATCCAAACTTTTGCTCCAGAATGGATTTTTTTACAAATTATTTACCATTTGGAAACACCAAGGTTTGTTGTTCCAACTAAGTGGTTGTAGCTAAGTGTTTTACTGTGTAGAAACTCTGTGGTTACAACTAAGTGTTTTATTGTGTAGAAAACCAAAAGTTGTTAAGATTACCACAACTTTAACCACAGTTTAAGTGTTCTAAACTATTTTGCCTGGTCTAAAACACTGTTTTAATAAATATTGTAGTAATTATATTCCACAGGAAAGGTCTTAGTGCGGACTGTTTTTGTTAAATTACATTGTTCCTCTATCATATCATTCATATCCCACTTATCTCTCAGGTTTGTTTTTGGTCTTCCCTTCTCTTCTTCTCCCCCTCCCCCCTCTCCTTTCTCCTCTCATGACCCCTTCCCCTTTCCCAACCCCCCCCCCCCCTTAGGTGAGGTGCCCTGCAGCTGCCTGGAGCATGTGGGCCGCACCATCATCAACAACATTTACAACACTGATGTGGAGACCATCTTCTCTCTGCTCTTCACTGACTCGGACTTTCTGAGGAACTTCAATAAGGCTGAGAAGACCATGAGTAAGTTTTCTCTGTGCCTGCTCCACTGTGGCCTCTGCTTCAACTTTCACTTCCATCCCAGCCACTTCCTTCCTCTTCCATCCCAGCCACATCCTTCCACTCTACACATTCCTCTCTCTATTACTAACCAACAAACTAACTAACCTCATTTGAGCACTTCTGCGTTTATTAATTAACCCTCTTGTCCTCCAATATGTTTTTATCAATTAATCCTCTTAACCCCCAATTTAATGATTCATTAACCCTCTCATCCTCCAATTTAAATGTCAATTAACCTTCTCATCTTCCAATTCAATTATCAATTGACCCTTTCATCCTATTTAATTATCAATTAACCCTCTAATCTCTCTTACCTTATTTATCAATTTTCCCCCCTCACTATTCTCCTATTCCCCCCTTATCTCCCTAGACGTGGAGATGGGGGAGTGGCAAGTCCAATCAGACAACTCCCGACTTCGGGACCTCAGTTACACTGTGGCTCTCAACTATTCCTTCGGTCCAAAGTTCACTCATACAACTGAACACCAGATCTACTCCAAGTTGGGTCAACCAGGACTGAAGCACATTGTCAACACAGAGGTGGGTGTGGTCATTGTGTTGACATAGGAGCAGCTGTGTTGCAATGTTGTTGAGTTTATATCCATAAACCATTGGCCTGACTAATGCATCTGACAAGCCTCAGTGTGATCTTTGCATCTGACAAGCCTCAGTGTGATCTTTGCATCATAATCATTCTAATAATGACAATAACAGTATTGTCATAGATTAACAGACCCGAGAGTGTAAACGTACAGGCAGGCACTGATTACATCGGAACAATACACTGTTAATTATTCGTAGGTTAGACAAATATTTTTACTCCTACTGACCAAGTTGGAAGTACATCGCTTGTTTGAAATTTGAACTGTTGTAGCCAAAGAATTCTCTATCAAGTGGCTGTCATCATAAATTAATTTTCAACTGTTACTCTTGTGTCTGATTGTTTTGACATACACTTCCATTGTTGTTGTCACAATCCCTTGTTGTCCTCGGATGACTGAGTTACTCCAGACATCTGCGGGTCATCGAAGGAAGTCTGCAGATATCCCAGACCCCTCAATCAGATATCCCAGACCCCTCTATCAGATATCCATGTGTATCCCAGGATATTCCCAGGTACCCCAAACCAATGTCTCTGGGTATCTGCAAAAGGCAGGGTTGCAAGGATATCCGTGGATCATAGCGAGATGGCAACATATCCCTTAGAGCCAGCACCTTGTGTCAGATATCTGTATACCATCCCAAAATATCCTCAGATACCCTAGAGACCTAGACACCTCTGTCAGATTATCTGCTTGTCATCCCTGAAAGGCCATAAACACCTCCGCACTCTCAGGACATCCATGGGTGGTGGCGGTACTATGGAGGGACATCCATGGGTGGTGGAGGAACTATGGAGGGACATCCATGGGTGGTGGAGGTACTATGGAGGGATATCCATGGGCGGTGGAGGTACTATGGAGGGATATCCATGGGTGGTGGAGGTACTATGGAGGGATATCCATGGGTGGTGGAGGTACTATGGAGGGATATCCATGGGCGGTGGAGGTACTATGGAGGGATATCCATGGGTGGTGGAGGTACTATGGAGGGACATCCATGGGTGGTGGAGGTACTATGGAGGGACATCCATGGGTGGTGGAGGTACTATGGAGGGACATCCATGGGTGGTGGCGGTACTATGGAGGGACATCCATGGGTGGTGGAGGTACTATGGAGGGATATCCATGGGTGGTGGAGGAACTATGGAGGGACATCCATGGGTGGTGGAGGTACTATGGAGGGACATCCATTGGTGGTGGAGGTACTATGGAGGGATATCCATGGGCAGTGGAGGTACTATGGAGGGATATCCATGGGTGGTGGCGGTACTATGGAGGGATATCCATGGGCAGTGGAGGTACTATGGAGGGATATCCATGGGTGGTGGCGGTACTATGGAGGGATATCCATGGGCAGTGGAGGTACTATGGAGGGATATCCATGGGTGGTGGCGGTACTATGGAGGGATATCCATGGGCAGTGGAGGTACTATGGAGGGATATCCATGGGTGGTGGCGGTACTATGGAGGGATATCCATGGGTGGTGGAGGAACTATGGAGGGACATCCATGGGTGGTGGAGGTGCTATGGATTATTGTGAACTATCCACACATAATCAAAATGCCTCCGACTGTTGCTTCACTTTTGTATTTGTACTAATTTTAAAAAGCCCCGAGTCTGTTGTACAGTCGGTGTATCAATGTGCATGTGTGTGCTCTAGGTGGTGACCCACAACATTCCATATGGGGACACGTTCTACACTGCCTGCCGGTATTGCATCACCCGTGTGGCACATGACCAGACCAGACTCCGAGTAACTGCCAACATCAAGTTCAAGAAAACGTGCTGGGGACTTGTCAAGAGTGAGTTAGGAGTGAGTCAGGAGTGAGTCAGGAGTGAGTCAGGAGTGAGTCAGGGGTGAGTCAGGAGTGAGTCAGGAGTGAGTCAGGAGTGAGTCAGGAGTGAGTCAGGGGTGAGTCAGGAGTGAGTCAGGAGTGAGTCAGGAGTGAGTCAGGGGTGAGTCAGGGGTGAGTCAGGAGTGAGTCAGGGGTGAGTCAGGGGTGAGTCAGGGGTGAGTCAGGAGTGAGTCAGGAGTGAGTCAGGGGTGAGTCAGGAGTGAGTCAGGAGTGAGTCAGGGGTGAGTCAGGGGTGAGTCAGGGGTGAGTCAGGAGTGAGTCAGGGGTGAGTCAGGGGTGAGTCAGGAGTGAGTCAGGAGTGAGTCAGGGGTGAGTCAGGAGTGAGTCAGGAGTGAGTCAGGAGTGAGTCAGGGGTGAGTCAGGAGTGAGTCAGGAGTGAGTCAGGAGTGAGTCAGGGGTGAGTCAGGGGTGAGTCAGGGGTGAGTCAGGGGTGAGTCAGGAGTGAGTCAGGGGTGAGTCAGGAGTGAGTCAGGAGTGAGTCAGGGGTGAGTCAGGAGTGAGTCAGGGGTGAGTCAGGAGTGAGTCAGGAGGGTTGGTGTTGTAATCGTATCAAGTATTTTAGGCCGGAGAAACATCCAACTGAACTATTTAAATCTGATTCATTAGTGGATGGCTTGTGCAGCCTTCACAGAGTAGTTTGTAGTCCCAGGCTCTGTCAGGGACACTGACCATACTGCAGCCTTGTCAGGTCCTCCGTGCTGGAGCTCTTGGTCCACGGTGAACCATTAGACCACCTTTTAGCTTGATCATGGCTTCATTGCTGGTGATGTCCTAGCATGAGAGAGCATATTAACTTGAACTGCACTGGAATATCCTTGCTCCTGGCAAGGAGGAAGTTATTGTTAATTGCCATTTAAATTCAGTTGATAATATTTACTTCTAAGAAGTTTAACGTTTCGTCATTTAATCAATTAAAGAGGGGAAATTTTTTTTTTTTTTTTTTTTTTTTTTTTTTTTTTTTTTTTTTTAATTTATAATTTCTGGATATGCTTTTTGTCCATGATGTTTCATCTATTATTATAAACTCACAGATGTTTAGCTCAACTCTGCCAAAATGGGCTTTATATGCAACCATAGCTAACGTGTTCTTGACTAGGCTGGTTGCAAAGTCCATGAACTATTTCCCTCACTGCCTCCCATAGCCCCTGCAGCCAGTGTACTAGAGATGGTGTGTGGTGTGTATAGTGACCGCAGGTTGCAGGTCATGCTATTATATTTGTGTCTGTGTGTTCTGTTCAGGTCTGATAGAGAGAAATGCTGGAGATGGCCTGAGAACATACTACACACATTTAGGTGAGTCCATTCATGAGCATCAACTAGCTGTTGCAGAGGATGGAGGGGGGGAAAGGTAAGGGGGGGGGGTGAGGTGAAAGGGGAGGAGTTTTATGGAAATTATCTTCTATAATGTGAAGCACCATACGTAGGAACAAAACTTGACGATTGGTTGTTATATAAGAGATATGCGTGGCCGTGTGCATGCCTGTTGTATCTGTGCATTATGATCAATACAATGATGCCATTAGTGGTAGCACCACGCCACATAAGACAGGGCACCTTGGGTAAGCTGCATGTAGGTCTTACACTGCGCATTTCCAAGAAATAGCTGTTATCAATGAACTTCTCGTTATGGTTCTTGGTATTTCAGAACGTTTGTAAATATCTCTTTGCAGATATTTTAGCTATAGACTTATGTAAGTCATGGGCTTGCCTTCCTGGGAACGTTGTTGCTACGTTATATTTAATCAATTATGTTGAAGAACTTGCATACTGACCTGCTATGTACATTTAGTTATAGTCAATGCTGCATGTGGGCTTGAATGTGGTGATGTAAATACACTCTCTAGATCGGAACATAGCTTGTTCAGAACACTGCTTCATCAGAGCACAGCTTGATCAAAGTGTATCAAAATTCAGTTTAATAATAATCAAACTGCAGAAAATAATGCACACATTACATTTACTAGGGAAAAAGCCGCCCGAACTTTTCCTAATATAGTTATGAAATAATCTAAATTGCTGGACCCTGCCTGTGTTACTCCCTGAGTCAAGTTGTGTATACATTCCAAGTTTTAGGTTTGTTGTTCCAAGAGCTTGTTTCAAGTTGTGTATACATTCCAAGTTTTAGGTTTGTTGTTCCAAGAGCTTGTTTTGTCCAAGTACAATCTTTCGGCCTGACACGAACACAGGAAGGGGTGTGACCTTATAAACATTCTTAAAATGTTCCCCTGGTGACACTGATTCAAAATATATGGGTTTGTGGGTCTAACTACCAAACCGGAAGAGGTGTGGCCAGGTGGGACCCACCCCATGTTACTCCCAGAATCAAGTTGTGTGTGCATACCAATTTTTAGGCCTATAGTTACATTCTTATTTCTGGTAAAAGTACCGTTTTTGGTTTGTTTTTGTTTTTTTAATGCAGAAAGGGGTGTGGCCATATAGACATATTTAAGGCTTTCCCCTGGTGACACTGATTCCAAATATATATATATATATATATATGGTTTTGTGGGTCTAACTCCAATTATTAAGTGTGAATTGAGGTTACGCGGACACACTATTCCCACTTTATAGTATAGATTATCCATAATCGCTACAGCAACAGTGGCTATTTCTGGTGCCTGCTTGTTCATGTGAGCAGTCCAGTCAACAGGAGATGAATAAAATGTATGAGGAGTTTGAAGGGAGTGGAAATTTAGTGGGGAAAGGAGAGTAATGTTTTCTTGCCACAGCCACCTCTCTCTCCCCCCTCCCCCACCTCACTCTCTTCTCTCCCCACCTCTCTCTCTTCTTTCCCCACCTCTCTCTTCTTTCCCCACTTCTCTCTTCTTTCCCCACTTCTCTTCTCTCTCCCCACCTCTCTTCTCTCTCCCCACCTCTCTTCTCTCTCCCCACCTCTCTTCTCTCTCCCCACCTCTCTTCTCTCTCCCCACCTCTCTTCTCTCTCCCCACCTCTCTTCTCTCTCCCCACCTCTCTTCTCTCTCCCCACCTCTCTTCTCTCTCCCCACCTCTCTTCTCTCTCCCCACCTCTCTTCTCTCTCCCCACCTCTCTTCTCTCCCCACCTGTCGTCTCTCCCCCACCTCTCTCTCTCCCCACCTCTCTCTCTCCCCACCTCTCTCTCTCCCCACCTCTCTCTCTCCCCACCTCTTCCATCAAACTTCTCTACAATTAGTAAAGTTGTGCCACAATCACACATCCTATTGTATTTCCTGTATATGAGTTAGCCCTTAGTTGATTAAGAATGTTAAACCATGAGAGTCTGGAGTGGGTGTGGCTTCACTTTTTTTTTTTTTTTTTTTTTTTTTTTTTTTTGACGAGGCATTATTAATAACTATATGGAACACAATGTGTAGTATAATTTTAAATTGTTCCATTCTATTTATAGACACAGTTCTAAAGGAACATGTTGCTTCACTGCCCAACAAGCGAAGACTTGCTCACAAACGAGCGTCAAGACACTCGGTCCCTTCAACAAGATCACGACATAAGCGCTCTGCTACCATCACTAAGGTCCCCTCTGTTCAGTCTCCGCTGAATGTTACCCAAGAAGGGGTGCAGAACAGACCTTGGGCTGGGTCTTCTTTGCTTCCCGGGGGCATTAGTACGGACTCACTCGCCTCTGTCAGCCCTAACGTGGCTGAAGAGAACAGTAAGTGGTGCATGTGTTTGTATTGATGTTAAAATATGTCTACTGCTGGTAAGGTGTAGTTGATTTCTCAAAGTCATATGTACGCGACTTGTATAATTGCAGTTGATTGACTACTTAATTTGTTGAGTGTTTGTTAAGATTTGTTGAGTGTATACATTTTACTCTTCCCTCTCCCCATACAGAAGTGGATGTTAGCAAGAAGAATGGCTCTCTTCCACGAGTGAACTTAGCGCTCACTCTTCTGTAAGTCGTTATTGCCAGTTGGGGGGAGGGGCAATGTGGTAGCACTGAGTTGAAATAACACCTTGTCTTTGTTCGAGTCGATTTTACTGCATGATAATTTCTGTAATATTTCACATTCAAACAGTAGGTCAATAAATGCTTTCTTTTCTCTCCTCCATACTCTCTCTGTCTGTCCTTCTGTTCTCTAACTCACTAACACTAGTTGATTTCAATCCACACTTAGGGAACTTCCATTTCTTCCTGTCTCCTGTCTATCCTTTGCCCCCTACCTCTCTTTCCATTCTCAATCTCTTCCACTAGTTATGTTCAGCCAAACTGCTCGTCCTCCATCTTTATTCCACCCATTCCAACTCTCTTCTCTGTCTGTATCTCAATTATTGATTTGCTTTTAAGCAGCAGTGTTACTTACACTTGCTAAAATTGCATTTCCTTCCTCCTCCCCCTCTTACATTCTATGTCAATCTTACCTACACTGCACACACACTCACTACATACTGCACACACGCACACACACGCACACACACACACTCGTTTAAAGGTTGGGCATTCTGATAGTATCCAACATGATGCTGTATCACCATCTCATGAGTTTTGGTGTCACTCCTACTGGTCAGGGCCTACCTCCTCCCTCACCTCAACAGGACGTAAAACACAAACACGAGTATTCTGCTGCCATGTAAGCACATTTGCTACACTACATTACACCATGTTACATACAACAAATGTAATAATTAGCCTACTTGACTAACCGGCCCAGTAGTTACTAACATTAACTATTCACTTCCAATGTGTCATTAATTTTCTGCAGGAAAGATTTTGAAGATTATTCATGGCAGGTAGTGTCTTCGTGTAAGGATGATCTGTCTGACGGGGAAGGACAGCTGCCAAGCTCCAACAAGGAGTGGCAGCAGCTGCTCCAGAGATATGTTGCTCAACAGAAAAAACTGACCAGTCAACACAGAGACATGCTCTTCAGTTTACTCCAGACACTTGAGAATGTGTGTATTAATATAATCCAGCTTTAATGAAGTACGTAATTTTGTTTGGATGTATGAGTAATTGGGTGTTTGCGGGTATGATGCCACAAATAGCGGGTATGATGCCACAAATAGAATGATTAAATAGTAAGTGATTCATAAATCCGTAGTAACTGTTTACACTTGTTTGGAACTAGTTTAATAATTAATTGCCTACATGATTAATTAACGACCAGCGTTTGCAATGTAGTCCAGAGATTGCAGAAATCACAATTGCATTAAATTGTAGCTTACCTTGGATTTTTTTTTTCTAAGTAGATCTGTTTATAACCGGTTCCATATTATCTGATTCTAATATCATAGCTTTGTATCAGCAGATTGAATTTTATTGATTCCTTTTTCTTCAATTTTAAAAAATAATTTTTAAATACATTTTTTGTCTTATTTACTCTTTTATATTGTTTATTTTATTTTATTTTATTTTATTTGTTACTTCATTCTCAGATTGAGTCATCCATTGGTTCTGTCAAGAAGAAACTATTGGGACACCTTAACGATTTGAGTGTGGAAACCCCAGCTCATTTCAGCACCAATGAACAGTCACAGGAGGTGTCTTCCAGCCAATCCAAGCCTAGCAGACACGGCAGCAGCAATGCTGGCGGGTTGTGATGGGTGGACTACTATAAACTAAGCTAGGAGAGGTTCATAACATGTTTCATATCACTTCATGTAAATATAGTTGTTCAGAGTGATCAGCGTGTACCTGTAACCATGTCAGAGTATTTTATGTAAGTCATATGTTTCAAATATGATATGCCATAGCATCATATGCTGTTTTGACCAATTTTTCATATTTTAATTCTGATCTGCACGATAAGTGCTTATGGAAGGTATCCTTGTGAATTATATTACAAATATACCATATTGTGTTTACAGGAAACTTGGTATGGTTTACTTCGTAGGGCTTCTAGTAGTTAGCACCTCCTGTGGTAATCCTGACCTTGGGATGACTAATTGACTGTGTGGTTTCTTCCATGATGTGTGGTTACAACTATTGTGGGTTTCTGTTCCAATGGTTGTCAAGACCTGTCCCCACTAGATCCTCAATCAAGATGGGATCATGATAAATCCTGTCTGTACTGCGAACTCCCAAGGACAAGGTAAGATCAATCCTGATTCAACTGATCCACCTGAGTCCATAGATCAGATTATACTAAGGTAAGATCTGACTATTTTTTTTTTGTCCAGTTGCATTTAGTTATTGTTTAATTGTTTTTTTGGAGGAGATATTGCAGCAAGTTGGTCATGGAAGGCTTTGATTGAGATTTGGGGAGCAAAGGTGTTCAGGAAATTGGATGGGGTGTCCAAGGACAAGTCTGTATCTGAAGACAGAGGCAGCTTGGACAGATTTGGGCTGTACAGAATCTGGCAGCAGTGTGAAAATTAAGTTATATCCTCACCCAACTGCTGATGATGGGTGGCAATCATGCAATAATTGAGAAGCACAAACACAACCAGAATGCATCCATCTCAAATTTCCAAGGAAGAAACAAATATCTAACTAAGCCGTTTATTTGTGTTGTTTCTAGTGTGGCTTTGGTTTGTAAATAGTGTTGCTTATGTTGTAGTGCGAGCAGGATTTATCCATATTAGGGCAAGATCCAATTTATGAAGATCGGATCCAGATATATCTAGGCTCTAGTGTGGACAGGCCTTAAGATGATTGGTGTATCTCATGCCAATTCCTTGGATTTGTGAAACTGACTGATAAAAACCCTGAAATATTTGTGATGTGAATAGTAGATGAAAAGAAGGGGTGGGGTGGATAACCGTTCATATACATCCTTGCTAGTGGAATTTAAATTACTTCATGAGGGCAACCAAGTAAAACGGAACCCTGGTTCTAATTCAGTGAAGATTTGCAGGACATGTTAGTATAGACATCTGCAAAGCTTGTAGTATAATTAATTCTCTCAAAGGAGTAATTCAAAACAGTTTCTGTTTTGTGTGTAGGAAACACTGGAAGAATCTGAATAGTTACACCACAATTTGCATGAAATCCTCATTTGGATGGTTTTCATTGGAATAATTAAAGACAACCAATACTTATTTATATTTGGACCAAATCAAGTTTATTGAGTTCAATTACAAGAGAAATAATGAGAGCATGGGATTTTTGGAATGCCAAAAATTGTCCACCGAATAGATATCTCCCAATAAAATTTCTACGAAAAATTATTAGCCAGCAAAGTTAGTGAGTGTGTTACATTCACTCCAGCTGAAATAGTAATTGAGCAAGTGTTTCACCAACCTAAATGCAAACACTAAATATTTTGTGATGATATTGTGAAAGTGTTTGAGTTCTCATTGAGGATGTAAGTGACAATGAAAATCATGTAAGTGACAGCATCCAAGTGGGATGAGGAGTGTTCAAAATTTCCCAAGATTGCTTTTCAGGGCCCCTTGTTTTGGTTCATGCCACACAATCTTGCTCTCATAAAACCTTATCACCATCTGCGGGATAGTGATATTTGCTTCACTAGCACAAACTAGCTCTGCATCTTCCATGTCATGCCTATAGAGATAATTCAATAGTATAATTATAATAATAACGAGCAGGAAAATTTAAAAATTTTGAAAATAAAAATAAATTTGGAAAAAAAACAAACAAGGAATAATATCCTATGAAACCTAAGAATATCTTTTTGTGCAAATTATTTAGCTTACCACTTAATGAGAAACATTTTCTGGCCATTTAGGTTCCTGCTTTCAAGAATCTCCTTAGCCACAAGCCCCTTCTCAAATCCACTTGGATTTACTTCACCATGAAAATTACCGCTTGTTTCATCTTGACCGGAGGAGCTGGTTATATTTGTGTTTGAGGATAGTTTGGATACCATCTTCTAAGTATTGGAGAAGACAAAAAGAAACAGCAATAATGAGCCGCCCACTTCATTGACAACACCACATTTTCCTTACCCCCCTAGGGTTCATTTGTTCTCTGTTCCTACTCTTCCCTGCTTTCACTGAAGAAGAAGCTGGAGTAGCTGCCACTAACTTTTCGTACTCCGTGGGCTGGATCAAATGCTTGTCAATGGGTTCCTGAATAACAAGATGGTCTTCAGGTTCCCAAGTGCTAGCACATTCTGGAAAATTCTTCCATTTTAGGAGGTATTCAGTTCTCCCTCCTCTTCCAGTCCTTTTGTCCAGAATTTTTTCAACATCAAAGGCTCTTGAAGAAACCATTGGAGGAAAGATATGTTCTCCTGAATTTATATGCTTACTTCTCTTCCTTTTCGGCATATTGCACTACAAAGAGAAATATTATATATATAAAACACATATATGAAATTTGTCTCTGAGAATTGCTAGAGAAATTATGAGCACAGTATTTCACACAGTTTCATAAAAAAGTGTTTTTTTTCCCCAGACAATAACCTGAAGGAAAAAAATCCCAGTAAATGAAGCTATAAAACATCAAATTAAAAAAAAACAACAAACACGTAAAGTTATGAGCTCATTTTTAAAGTTCAATTTACCGTTAAGCTGTTTTGGATAGGTTCAATGTACCGTTAAGCTGTTTTGGATAGGTTCAATGTACCGTTAAGCTGCATAGCTGTACGGTGATGAACCTGTAGTCCTGGTGCGGCGTGCTGAGATTGTGCCCGTACTGAGATTGTACTTTGGGTTATACGCATGCGCCGGCGGGAGTACGATTTCAGACAGTGTAGGGTCCGTGCTGAGATTGTACCCCAGCTGAGATTGTACCCGCTTCAAATTTCTGAGACAGGGTATGATTTTATTTCATTCTGCCAATTTTTCTGATACTCAGAAAGATTTATATTATTGACTTTCTTAATGACAACATCATAGCTACAGTATTTCTAAGAATGAACTTTCATTGAAGAACTCCTGCAAGAAAATAAAGTCCTCAAAAGTGCAGCCTCCCATAACCATTTCTTGTTAACATTTACCTGATACCATATTTATTACTTGTTTTATATCTTTGGAAAATGAATGAGGGTGTTACTTTTCTAGGCTTGACTCTATAACTGCATATAATTGAAGCAAGATGGAAATATCATAAATGTTGTATAGATAAACCTGACAAAGGAAGTAAACTCCTTACAATGTATATGAAATTAATTTTTATGCAGTCACAATAGATGATACTTATTGCTTAATTTAAGCTGATACTAATAACATTATCAAATTATTTTTTGGTATTATTAAAAACTACAATCAATTACAATAATTGAATATATATTATGATTGAAAATACAAAAAAAAAGTATCAAAATAATTTCATTTGTTCTGATTTCTTTGATCATCTCCTTTTTCTGAGGAATCACCTCCTACATATAAGGGGAAAAAGCACTGATGAAAAGGTCATTAATATTATAGCGATAGTGCGACAAACCTGATATAAGTTGAATTTCAAGTTAAGTGCTTGGAAACATGTACACTAAAAAAAAAATAATAATAATAATAATAATAGGAAAAAAAGAAGAGAATAGAAAGAGTAAGCTAAAATGTGAACATGAACTAACTAGAATGCACACCTTAGGAGGATGCATAAAAAAACCTCACAATCACAGTAAGTAGTCTGACCTGGCATAAATGTATATATCAATTATAAGAATATATTGGATGCATGCAGGTGCACGCACATAAAACACACATGGTACATTAATAAGTTGATACAGCAATCTCAATTCTTGTGGCACTAATATCATATTCAGTATATCCATATACAATAGAAGATACACATGCACTTTGTTAGCCACTACCTTGGGGCATAACATCTTCCACTAATATCATATTCAGTATATCCATATACAATAGAAGATACACATGCACTTTGTTAGCCACTACCTTGGGGCATAACATCTTCCATGTGGAAAAATCAAAACTCATTTCTATTATCCCAATACAATATCTAATCAACAACTGGTTATAAACACAATTACCTTCTGTCAGCATTTATGCATGAAAGTGTAAGAAATTATATAAATCATATAAACTAATTGGTTATATTATTTTCCTTCAAAAATTGTTCTTTAAATATAAATTTCCTCCTCCCCTAGTAGTAGTAATGATGACAAATATTGCAGTTTGTATACTATCACTTACCCAACCTGTTGCATGCATGCTACACCTATTCCATGTTCATAACATGTTGCATTTACATTAGCTTCCTGCACGACTCACCAAATATGCCCTTCCTGGCTGGGTTGACAACAGAGAGGTCATTGCAGGGACTTCCTCCCATCACCAAGTCAAATGGACCCCACTCTTTGATCTGATGACATTGCATGTGGATTAACATACATATCACATATTTACCAATCTTTTGTACTCATAGAAGTGTGAGATTTCATCAATAAAAATTCCTAAAAGGTTGTGTTATTAGGGGCAAAAATTGTGAGATTCTATGAAGAAACTGATTTTTTTCTCCAGGAAATTAACCAATTTAGTGGTATTAAATGGACATCCTATATTAGAATACATTGTAATTTGAGGAAATAATTAAGCATTGGCATAGACGATTGATAAATTATTGTTGAAGAAGACTGTCAAACATTGAGTTATGGAATTAATGGTTAAAACATTGTCTTTCTGATATTTAATCAGCTTTTCTCATGCATTTCCCTGTCTCTCTGTGGCTATGCTGATGAGTAGCTGTGATTGAACCAATGGGAGGCTATGACCTGCTTTGTTTATAAGTGTAATTGTGTGTAGAGCTATGTTATTTTTATTATTGCTAAGTTGTTAGCAGTTGTTGCTCGCAATGATATTATAGACTAATACTTATTTAGTTATTAGTTGATTACTGTTATTTTTTGTTTGAACTTGTATCTCATTTTATATATTTTTTGTTTGTTTGTTCGATTGCTTGTTACGTACAATGTGAGACCAGGAAGAAAAAAAACAAACAATAAATATATCAAGAGAGCAATTTGGGTCCATAACAGTTACATTGTTAAGGCTCACTGATGACAGAAGCACAGAACATTTGCTTTATGTCAAACAATAAAAACGAACCTATGAATGACTCCACACAGATAATCTGTAAAATGATGGCCTCCAATAAAATTCTAATGTGATTCTTAATTACGAGCGATGATGTATATTAGTTCAATCTATATTATTCCAGTAGAAGATGAGTATTCAGGCTACGGGAGTCAAGGGGCCAACTTGAAAATCTTCCTACACTTTTTTTTGTTGATGAAGTAGGGCAAAGCCTCATAATAACCCCTTCATAATGTATTACACAACAGGACAAGTTTGTTATTACAAGAGGCCGAAGGTAGACTGAAACACTACACATAAGATGTGTTCACTACTAATTCATAATTACAATCACTGTTATCTGTACTTCAATCCAGTAATTCTACGTGAAATTAGAGTGGGCAGAGAGATGGTAAGGTACAAACACACAAAAAGTTGAAAGCAAACAAGCTTTCGCTAAGCAGCTTGTAATAAGTCCCATTGTTCTAATAAGATAGATACTGAACAGTTACTAATTTGTTTAGTTTGCAATTAGCCCTCCTTAACATGAGGATCATGAAAAAAATAAAATAAATAAATTTTAAAAAAACAACAACCAGATAACAACATCATGGAATAAGATTAAGGTAAAGTTTATTTATGAAACACATTCTTTTCTGTAATCTTTCTGATGTCTCCCACATGTACAACCTCAGGACGGTTTACTCGAACCACGTTAATGGCATCCACATCCACCTCTGATAATATGTAGAGTTCCACCTCTAAGCCCAGTTTTTTTTCAAGACCACAAGTCCTGTAGTGATCCCATTGAAAAGTCCCAAGACACGCAGAGGTCTCCGCAACTCTGGTGGAGTGGGAGGAGGTACTTTATGGGCAACCTAGGATAGGACAAGTAGACAATTTAAAAAGAAAAATTATCCTGTATTTTTGGGTTAATTATGAGTTTAGATGCATGACAAGTGGCTAAAAATAGCTACATGGATGTCAAACGGCTTTCTATTTTTAACCAATATGTTCATTGCAATTTCATTGCAAGGTATTACTGCAGCAAAGTAGAAAAGTGGAATAAAAACTAAAGTATTATTTCCTAGTAGCAGCTAGAATGCAATGCGTTCATGGTGGCATTTATACTACTGTTTATTGGCCAAACCACACCCATAACCACACCTATAGGAGGATAATAACACTATTCTGGTCACATGGAGCATGGGTGTAGATTCCCTTCTCTCTATTAAATATGGCTCCGCCAAACCAATCACCTGTCTCCATTAGTATATTATGACCGGTGTTAAAGAATATTTGTTCCCCAAGATATTTGCTCTCCCAGGGGACACATATCTGTTCCTCCCATGACAAATTTGGACAGAAAATAGTTTTGTTCTTTTGAACTTTGCTAGCATCAGATGCAAATGGTCATCAATTACACACACACAACACCTGCTGTAACTGAACAGCAAACACCACAGTATTGCAAACCTTGCAGGTGAAGCTGAAAATGGATATCTAGTCTAGTAAACGTAGTAAAAAACTAAGTTTTTACGATGCCAAATAGTCGGTGGCACTAGCTTCTTTTCTTCCTTGTCATTACTGCCATCAAGAGAGAGAGTAAAAGGCCACAGTTTAACAGTTTCAAACTTCTTTTGCAAAATGAGAGATAGGGCTTCATCAATTATACAGGATATTTTTGTTCTAGCTGGTATGTATTACTGAGCAACTTTACTGTCAGGGAACATGGACCAAAAGTGCTAAAACATGGTCAGCAGAAGCTATTAGAACATTGTGTTCCAACGAAAAACATGCACATATAGACTTAACTTCATCCTTTACAATTTGTGTAGTCAAGATATCTCTTTCAGTAACATAAAACTAGAATCAACATCCTTGGCCTTCAGCAAGTGCACTTGCCCATTAATGTGGCCATGGACATCTCTATAACCTTGATGACTTACTGATGTGGACCACACCAGCATTTGGCCGCCCATCTTTCCCTTTTCCACCAGCGCCATTTTTAATTAGGTGGAGAAATTGGAATAAGGAATTACTGTTCCAAGGCCCAAAATCATGATGCTACCTGGAGCAGGCAATATCTATTGAAAAAACATAAAAGATCATTGAGACTTTCCCACACTACACTGATCTGTCCTACATTGATACCAACCAATCACTGCTAGTTGTTATGCTGAATTAGCAGGAGAAGTCATGTTTGTTTCAGTTAATCAAATTACAAAATTGAAATACGATTACAAATTATGCAATTGCAACTGAAATGCATTTTAATGTGAATAATTTTACTTGTATTTCAACTACATTAGAAATGTAATTGGCTAAAACTTCTAAGTCAAATTACATTCTGTCACATCAACCCAGATTTGGTCCCTTTTTTTTTGGCATTGAATATATAATATCATTATGATATACACACCCAAATGTATATGCAGAGAAATCTATTTTGCAGTAACACTGCTCTACTACTAAACAAGTAAGAGGGGAAGAAAAGGCTTTGACTGGTTTACCAATGGAGCCAACATGTCAGGGAAGCTGACCCAGACATCAAGAACAAGCATTCTTACAAACACTAATAGATTTTATAATACTTGTTGTTGTTTTTTATGAATAGTTGTATCTAAATCGTGTATATACAATTAGTTGTGTTGATTGGTTGAATAAAATAGTGTTATTAAGTTTGTGTAGGAGAAGATAGTTTAGTGTTTAAGAACAGTAACTATAATTAGATTAATTGAATTGTGAACTTCACTTTAGTATATATCTTTTATATTTTGTTAACTGGGTGAGGATTATTAACCAATCAAGCCAAAATTTGGCGTGTTGTCTCAAGGTACCCTGTCAAGCATTATTAACCACATATGGGCAGGGAATAAATAATTGAGATAATTATTCAGAACATAGAACAATCTAACATTTGGTAGCAGTAGTGACTAGAAAAGCAACTTTTGTTAACCTATTGTTTTGAATTGACTGCTCTATGGTGACAGTACAGCAGCAGTGATTATAAGAGTGACACAGCAACAACAACAAAACAGGAGAAGAAAAAGTGTTCGATACAAACTCTATTGAAAGTGAGCTTAAAAATGGAATGGAAGTGTGTAATGAGATTGTTGTTACTATTGACAGTTTTACAAACCAACTCAAGCATCTTGGGGTGGAACAAACCTATGAAAATGTTTAGAATTGAGAGAGTGTACACTGGGGACATATTTTACCACTTACATATTTGGCTGATGGAATCCTGTTGGGGGTGTAATCTACATGCTTCCTTGTCAACCCTACAATCTATGTGTGAAGGAGAAATCATGGTGATCATGGCTTCATGACAGTATCCTTTCACACCGTTGTGGCCACACTCACCCCCTGTCAGTTGCGAAGAGACTCCATCATATTCCTCTGCTTCGTTTTCTTTGTTGGATATACCAAGAAAGGTTGTCCTTATCCTCTTGTGAGAGCTGCGCCTATGAAAACCATCGCCAACACTGACACATTCCTTTGAACCATTGCATATGGGATCCTTTACATTTTGGTCACTGTATTTGTTCATAATATTTTCACCAGTGCCAGATGGGTCAGTACCATACTTTAACTCTGCAACTCCATCAGTTTGAGGTTCATGCTCTCCTTCATCAGCAGCGAATATGTCAGTACCATCACAGTTTAACTTTGCAACTCCATCAGTCTGAGTTTTACACTCCCTTCCATCAGTTGAGGATGTGTCAGTATCCCAGTTTAACTCTGCAACTCCATCAGTGTGAGATTCATGCTCTCCTTCGTCAGTGGCGGATATGTGTGAACCATAGTTTGATTCTGTAACTCTATCAGTCTTAAGTTTCTGCTCACAACTTACTATATTCATCGAAGAAGTATTGCTCACACAGCCATTTCTGTTCCCAGTCTTTGAAATAAAGAACTCCCCTCAGGGACTTGACATTGCAATTGGTTGATCCATGGGCAGCTCTTTGAGAGGAGCTGAAGCAGGAGTAACAGAATTTCACAATCAAGACATTTTGATGGAGTAGAGATGTTAGCTGAATAAATTAGCATATCGTGGCATTGCATTGATTGCGAATAGGTGTACTTTTGTGCTTTCCAGGAGCACTTGCAATATAACTGCAGTAAATACAAGGAGTGAGTTTAAACACATGTTGTTGAATTGATACAATGGCTACATTAGAAGGTCTGCATTCTACACACACAAAATTAAACTTTGGGTAACTGTCTCCACGCAACAACTAATTTTAGTACATAGCCACAATTAAGCAGCCCACACACTCTTTAGTACCTGTGCATGCTGATTTTCTTCCTTTAATTTTCCCCTCTTAGGAATGCCTATTCAGATGCGGTTCTCTCGAAGGAGTTTTCTTCTTTCAGAATTCACCCTCAGTATTGGGTGAATTAGGGATGTGGACGACTCCGAAGCTTTTATCTGAAGCTGGCAATCTGAATGGAGTTGCGCAGACACCCCCACATTTCACCATTCTACGGCGTAAGGGTGGGGCTTGTGGAAGTGGGCGGTTGCTCCGAATGTTTTTATTCCTATTCTCTGCGTGCACTATTCATTTCTTATTTGACAATATTCACCCAGCTTTGCTATCTCTATGCTTTCTATCATATACCCTCTAGTGTCATTGCAAGCTGCCTCAGTAGATCAACTGTACATGTCACATGACCTGAACTCCGATCAACCAGGATTCACCTTTGTAGTAAGTGGTCTTGGTAACCAGTGACCATCTTTGTTGCACTGGCAGGAGTGGAAAAGGTCCTCTCAATCAACACCACTTCCAATGAATTCTAAAAGCAATTTGATTCAGTGACATACTATATAATAGTTTGTTCTCTCTTGGGTGGGCTATAACTCTCTGAGAACCAGTGGGCAGAATGAGCTCAAATTTTCAAAGTGAACCACTGTCAAGACCACATGAACGTTTTGGCTGAGTCCTACCTGATCACAGTGAAAAGCCTAAGCATAGACTTAAGTATATCAGCACCATAATAAATATCCACAGAGCTCCGTATTTATCTGATTTATACAGCGAAGATCACAGATATTAGACATCAAAACATCACCTCTGTCACAGTCACACTCAGTAGCCATTTTCTTTCACATACTAGTTGTGTAGTTGGTCTAGTCCTGCATGTATACTGTGTGCACACAGACCACATCACTGTATTGCATTACTGTAATTCACAACACAGACAATTCTCAGGCACTTTCACTTTGAGAGAAGGAACATACCAAATTGTCAGACATTAAATTTGAAAGGAATGATATAGACCTTAAAACATCGTGTGTGTGTGTGTGTGTGTGTGTGTGTGTGTGTGTGTGTGTGTGTGTGTGTGTGTGTGTGTGTGTGTGTGTGTGTGTGTGTGTGTGTGTGTGTGCACCCTAGTGAACTCTGTAGTCCAAAATTGGCTGGGCATACCAACAAGATGAATCCATATGACCATAGAGTACTATCAAACAAACACAGGAACAAAATGAAATGTTCAATAACAAACAATGGAGAAATGGTCTAGGCTAAGTGTTGCACAGCATATCCCCCCAGGAACTAGTTGGATCAGAGGACAGTGCTGCTCTAGACGAATGAAGTGCCAGTCTGCATGCTTGTATGGTATTCATGTGTGTGCCCTCAAATGGAAGTTGCTAGGAGTCCTCAGCGGTCCACCTCACCAAACACTATGTCTTGAGTGCCTGCCATCACACAAATACATCATTTACTTCCTTGAATTAGTGAGGGTCATGTTAGTACACATCTGGGCATTGGCATCAGTGACATCAGCTGGCACACCAGGAACAGAGAGTGAAAAACACACCCACACATCAAGGTATCTCAGTCACTCTACACACTCCGGGCAAGTTGTTATTGTTTTTTTGTTTTTTTCGTTTCCTTTCTCACTGCAGCAAAGCATAACCCAAATGAATTGCAACACAAAATAACATATTATTATGTGTTGTTTCTCAATTATAAATAGGATCACTCAGATGTATGCTAACAATTTTGTTGCCACAGTTAGCAGTTGACATGAGTATGTATTGTGTAGTGTCTGATAATAACATGCAAGCATGAATACATAGACGCACAACATCTGAGCAACACAAAAGCTCTGCTCAGTTGCATCATTGTTGGAATGTTTGAGGGACTGAAATTAGTGTTGAGAAATGTAGACTGCAGAATTGAATAGCATAATCAGATACATAAAATAAGGTAGCTGCACATTCAAGTATGGTTGTGTGCTGCTAGAGATAGACCCCAGTGAGCCATGGTGGTCCCACACTCAATCTTACAGGCCACCGAGAGTAATTCCAGGACTGCATACTACTTCAACAGGAAGACCTATATGGCACTTTAGCAGCATGGCAGTGACCAGGAAGACAACCAAGACTTACCAATGATGGCGACCACATCAGCAAGCATGTGTCCTCTAGACATCATGTCCAGTGCAGCCTACACAGAACAGAACAGAACACAGCAATCACACATACACACACACACTGAGAAGATAAAAGTACTCACATATCCACACACCCCCCCCCCCCCCCCCCCCCCCCCCAAAAGCTAGAGTGAATCCATTCCCTCCTGCACTCCACCCTCTCTCCTCCCATCCTCCCTGGATATCTCCCTCCCCTTCCCTCATTCTCACTATATTTCTGCCACTCCACTACCCGGGGCCCTTCCAACCCTTACCAGATGTAAGAAACCAGGAGGCTTGATCTTGCAACGGTACGGTTTCGTGCTGCCATCCGACACCAAATAGATTCCAAACTCACCCTGCATTGATAAAGGGTCATAAGTAGAAAAGGTGCAATAGTAAAGAATCTCAACGGACGAGAACTGAACAAGAAATCCTTACGCACACATGCTTGTACACGCACACACACTCTCGCTCTCTCTCTCTTGCTCTCTCTTTTGCTCTCTCTCTTCCTAACGAGCTCGCCTTGGGGGCCTCTACAGCAGTGTAAGTAACTCCAGGTGGGACATGCATTCCCTCAGTGAACAACTTGAAGTGGTGGATCAATGCTTCCATGGAGCTCTGCACACAGAGAAACACACACACACACACAACACACACACACACCACACACACAACACACAACACACACACACACACACACACACCACACAACACACACACCACACACACACACACCACACACACACACACACACACACACACACCACACACACACACAACACACAACACACACAACACACACACCACACAACACACACACCACACAACACACACACCACACACAACACACACCACACAACACACACACACACACACACACACACACACACAACACACACACCACACAACACACACACCACACAACACACACACCACACAACACACACACCACACACACCACACAACACACACACCACACAACACACACACACAAAGCATGGTAAGAAGAGAGAGAGGAGGGGGTTGGGGGGAATGAAGAAAACAAGACTAACCATGCATACCACAAGATAGATGACACACTACCAGTTTCACGCAGTACAAGGACTGCTATTTTGATATGAATGGTAAAAGGTCATCTAACTTGTGGTCTATTTAGTACAATCATGTTTCCTTTTCACTTTCAATGCGTCCATCTGAAATAGTCCCTTTGTTTAGTCACACTCTATTAAATAGGCTCATGCCATATAGCTGTGCATACAGTATTTGGAGAGGGAGGGAGTGACTGTACCCAATCCAAGATCTCATGTAGTGTATTGTAGGGACCACAATGAGCCAACAACAAACTGTTTCTTATTCAGCAGTTGAGCTCCACCTCACACAGACCATAGCCATCTGTCTGTTCATGCTACACAATACAACGTTGTTTCATGTTCCTGGTGAGGTCTAGTTTTCTACTAATTAGAAGTGTCACCACACTTGCATTGTTCCCCCCCCCCCCCTCCTCCTCTTTCTCTCTCTCTCTCTCTCCCTCCCCTCCCCTCCCCTCCTTCTCTCCCCTATCTGTTCTTCTTTGTTCCCATTTGCCCTGCAATAGCAGCAGCCATATCTTAGCTGGGCTGGCAGCTGCTACTTCACTTTTTACATTGATCATTATTGATTGAAATATTAATACACACAGTATCATTTCCCCCTGTACATTAGAGCACAGTCTTTCTGAATTAAACTGAAAAAAAAAAGTTAGTTATATGTGAATACCTTTTACTTTTATGCAGTGTGACTACATCCCACTGAAAGTGGGCCTAACAAGCATTCATTGCCTGAGGCCACACTTGAAATAGAAGTAAACATCACATTGAAAAACTGAAAAACCAGATAGAAAATGTCAGGATTGCACTGAAGATTCTAAAAACTCAGTTGCCAGACAACAAAATGACATTAAAACTATGATGTATAAACCTTTTCATGCATTTCAAATTACTTTTTGAAGTTTGTATGACTAGGAAATTCTTCAACTAAATCAATCAACCAACAGTAATGAAGATACATATTCAATCTCATGATTGACTACACACAAAAAGCCTCACAAAGTGGTAAATAAAAAGAGGAGCAATTTAATAAATCATGGAATGAATCTCATTCACTTAATGACAGTATCATTTTTATCTGCATACTTGAGCAGATTTCTTTCCCTTATATTTATTATTTTTTTAAAATATAGCTGATTTTCTCCCCCTCTCCCCAGGAAAGGTTAGGGGGGAGGGGTTTCTAGAATTATAAAGTATTCTAAGGTGCACAAAATCTAAGATTTTGACAGACATATCCTGATATCATGCACTAGCCCACCTTCATCTCTGCTCTGCTGGGGGGAGATATTTTAGCGTCGTCCACCTTAACCTCGCCCTCAGGCATGTCGTTGAGGCATTGGTGGATTATTCGCAGACTCTGCCTCATCTCCTCCATGCGGCATAGATACCTGCAGGGACACGGGGCAGGAAACACAGACTAACTCAGCCCTGGACCAATGGTGGACACCACTCCAGCTTCACACTGCAATACTAACATTACATCATCACAATCCTGGATGACGTAATGGTTAGGGATCAAATATCCAGGGCATAAGCTAGGATGTGGGTAATGGCCAGCACTCATACCAATACGGTGACGTAAATGCTTCAAATAATTAGTGATAGAGCTAGGGAAACAAAATCATGTTTATGTGATGTTAAATCACTCTGTGTACATAGAGAAACTTTCTTGATGGGGAAGCATTGCTTCATTGAGTGGACCACCCCAGGGGGGGGAAGGACTCTGTCAGACTAATCTGTGAGAAAAAAAGGGAACAGGACAGTATCCACGTAACCGAATATAAACAATCCTTTACCAATAAAATCAACTACCCACAAATTGATGCTTGTAATGCATAAATCAGCCACAAATTGATTGCATTTAGTAAAGGTTAATTATTTTGCTGTTTAGATGGATACAGGTGTGCATCCATTATTTTTTTACACAGGTAATGCAATATATTTCTAAATCACTCAATTTTTAACATTATTTCATTTCATAAATTTGATTGACGTACAGATGTTACCATTGCTCAACCTGAGGTCCTTAAAGGTGTGGTCTGTGGTTTACTAACAAGACAAAACCACACCTCCCTCACATCCACATCCACACCAAGAACACACAACACACCATACCTATCATAACAGTCTCCGTGGCGTCCAATTGGTACCTCAAAGTCGACCCGGTCGTACGCATCATATGGCTGAACCTTTCGCAGGTCCCACTGGATACCAGAGCCTCGTATCATGACTCCTGAAAACCCCCAGTCCATGGCCTCCTGAGCACTGATAATCCCTATGTCCACCACACGTTGCTTCCATATGCGGTTGTTGGTCACCAACTAATGGAAGAAAAAGAGTTTAATGTTATCATGAAACAATGTCATCTAGGACCCTCTGATGTCGTTAGTCAGGCTGGTGAATGGTTCAACAGGGACCACACACACTCACGCCCACCCACACTATCTCTCCTCCCACTGTTTGAGTGCTTCATTGAGTACAAATACTGTCAACCGATAAATTGTAACACAAATATAAAAATAATGGTGAGGCGGTGAACCAGTTGATATATACTGGGGCTGCTGCTATTCACTTCGAGAATAGCTGGCAGAAGTTGACAGCAAGTTTGGATCACATGTATTAGGGGAACAGGATGTCGTCTGATGGCGTCAATTGCTACGTGCCAGGCTTGTACACCTGCAGAGGATAGGTGCTCTCAGGCTAGTAGCCATCTTGCACATGAGCAAAGGAGAGAGGAAGCCATCATCACAGCAGGTTGAGTCATGGAATACTAGCTGCACTGCAGGCACTGAAGGACTGGTAAAGATGACAAGTAGCAGATGAGAGAGAGACAGGTGAAGACGGTAGAGTTGATTTGATCGTGCCTGAGATGAGGAGGTATATAAGGTGAAGGTGTGTCAACTGCAGAAGACCAAGTGGTTTGGGAGTGACGTGTATCGATCGTGTTGCAGGAAGTGTTGTGTTGCCATGTGCAAGGGAGAAGCTTGCACAAAATGATGCAGTTAAGAGAGAGGTGGGAGCAGTAATCATGGTCATGTACTGGGCAGTAAGCTCATGGAAGGCAGCACAAAGGAGGCAATGGGAGGCAAGGAGCTCCATAGCAATACCATCATGTCTATAGTTGGTGTGTGTGGGATGCAGGGACAAGTTGCATGTCGTCTCATGCTCTGCTCCAACTAGAGCAGCTCGCAGGGGAGAGGAGGAGCTGTTTGTTGTTATTTTTTATGAAATGGATTCAATACTATCTTTAGTACCTGCTGGAGAGACGTACAGAGTGCTGGAGAGACGTACAGAGTGCTGGAGAGACGTACAGAGTGCTTGGTGACTTCACTGCACGTTTGGATCCAAGATGAGATAGATGATCTGATCAGTAGAGTAAGGTTAAAGGTCCTCATGGCTACGGAGTCACAGATGATGCGAGGAAGGAATTACTTAGATTTTTCACTACCCAGCAGGCAACTGCATGCAGCACATGATCCCACAAGAAGGAGATACATCAAGTGAGATGGTGAGATTTCTCCCAATTCTAAGCAGTGGAGCTGCATTGACTATGCCATTATGAGGCATTGTGATAGGACTCTGTGCTCAGATGCGACCGTGCCGAGCGGTGCTGAGTGAGGCACAGATTGCTTGCTAGAGTGAGTATGGCATGGACACGTCTCAAGAAGAGAGCAGGAGTGAATGGAGGTAAGCGGCATGATGTGTCAGTTGGTTAGCAGAGAGGACAGTGATACCATGAGCACTAGCAGGACACTGGAACAGCATGACACTGGGACAGTAGGACACTGGGGGGGAACAGCAGGACACTGAGGAGACAGCAGGACACTGGGACAGCAGGACACTGGGGGGACAGCAGGACGAGGGGATAGCAGGACACTGGGACAGTAGGACATTGGGGGGACAGCAGGACATTGGGGAGACAGCAGGACACTGGGACAGTAGGACACTGGGGGGAAAGAAGGACACTGGGGAGACAGCAGGACACTGAGACAGCAGGACACTGGGACAGCAGGACACTGGGGGGACAGCAGGACGAGGGGACAGCAGGACACTGGGACAGTAGGACATTGGGGGGACAGCAGGACACTGGGACAGTAGGACACTGGGGGGACAGAAGGACACTGGGGAGACAGCAGGACACTGGGACAGCAGGACACTGGGGGGACAGCAGGACGAGGGGATAGCAGGACACTGGGACAGTAGGACATTGGGGGGACAGTAGGACACTGGGGGGACAGCAGGACACTGGGACAGCAGGACACTGGGGGGGGGGGGGGGGAACAGCAGAACATTGAGGATGTGTTTGAGTGAACAAGATCTGCATAGCCAGAGGAAGAAACAGTAGGAAAGAGATAGGAAGTGATGCATTCTGCCCTAGTTGTAGCGCCTGATCCATTCCTTGGCTTTGCTAAGAGCAGACAGCCAGATTGGCTCAGGGAATCAGCTGATGAGCTTATCCCTCATATTCAAATAATGCATTGGAGAGATGTTGGCCTCAGGAAAACAAGATTTAGTGAGATTTACAGTAGCCAGGAATGAGGCAAGGAGGGTTGAGGTCCATCAGAGAAGTTCAGTTTCGAAGCATAGGAGGCGAAGGAAAGCATTTTGGGGGGAAGAAGGTGTGGAAGGGCATAAGAGATATGTAGTTTGGAAGAAGTTGAGTTTTCTATCAAAACCTAAACAAAAGAATAACTGAAATTAATGGTTTTGGTAAAGAGGGACTAATATTACAAGGGAGACACTTCATTTCCCATAAATAAAAACTATTTAAATTTCTAACACCTTCTCATGATCCATTAACTGCTCATATCAAATCTGATGGCAATCCACACAGACCCAGTGAGTGTTCGCCATGATCCCCTAATAACCCACACAAAAATGGAAAAAGTACCAAAATAGACTCTATTTTCCTATACATGGCAACCCCCATTACCCAATATAGCCTAGGCTCAATCAGAATGACCCCCTGGAAGATACCAGCCAGACGAACAAATACACTCCCCAGACTCCGCCCACATCTCTCCGCCCACATCACTCCACCCAGCAGGAGAATGCATTCCCCCACAGTATAGTAATCAACAATCAAAGGGAATATTCCAATATTATGAGGCAGTGCCTCCCACCAGTACATCAATAAAACACACTAATGGTATCCCTTTACCAAGTGTTGTTTCGTGCACGTGCAGCAGCTAAAATTATTTTATTCAAATCACATGACAATTTGTTTCCATGTCACCAACCTCGTCCACTTCATCTATTTTGGTGTTGAAGTGTTTGATGAAGTCGTAAATGTCGTCCATGAGCCCTAGGGGGAGGTCCTGGGCCACACCTCCAGGTCGTATATATGCAGCATGCATCCTGGCCCCAGACACTCTCTCATAGAACTCCATCATCTGAAGACAGTGAAACATAAAACATGGCAGCTCTCTCAGAGCTACTGACGCAGAAATAGCAGCAAGCAAGGAAGTACTTATCCCATAGCATAGAACAGAATCTGAATTGATTAAACAGTGAGTTAGATGTGCCACAAATCGCAAGTCGTTTAGACACAGTTAGTTGTTTTACAATTACATTTTCCATAACTAGTGTAACTCCAGCACCCATAATAGGAAAAAACAACTGATGCTGTTTAAAATTAGGGATTTACAATATTGTGAACCAGGCATTTAGTCCAACTCCCACCTTCTCAGCTGCTCCCAACTCCTGTACTTCCTCCCTCCCTCCCTCCCTCTGCAGTACCTGCACATTCTCTCACACCTCACAAGTGAGTGACGGTGAGTTCTCAACACCACATGTCCCACCTACTCCTCCCCTCTCCGCAACTCTGTAATGGCACACCCACGTCTATCTTCACCACACCCACATCTATCTTCACCACACCCACATCTATCTTCACCACACCCATGCCTATCTTTACCACACCCACATCTATCTTCACCACACCCACCTTCTCCCTCTCCTCAAACAACCACAGGAAAGGCGTGGTTGCCCCAAGGTCCATAATGTGGCAAGCCACAGCCAGGATGTGGTTCAGAAGTCGGGTGATTTCAGCAAACATGGTACGTATGTACTTTGCCCTCAGGGGGATATCTATGCCCAGGAGTTTCTCTATGGCCAGGGAGTAGGCCTGCTCATTGCACATCATGGAGACGTAGTCTAGACGGTCCATGTACGGCAGCCCCTGCATGTAGGTCTTATATTCCATCAACTTCTCCGTCCCTCTGTGAAGCAGACCGATGTGTGGATCACAGCGTTCAATCGTCTGATCACATGCCATGTACCGAAGTACGGAAACAGTAGTTGATATGGGAGGGGGGTAAGGGAAGAAAGTTTCACATAAAGTATTAATAAATGATGAATAGGGTGGGAGGACAAAAAAAAAAAAAAAAAAAAAAAAAATCTGACCCTGACGTGATTTGAACACACAACTTTCTGATCTGGAGTCAGACCGCTACCGTTGCGCCACAGAGTCAGTACAGAGATCACTTGTAAGGAATTGTACACTAAAACATGACCACAGAAAAGGGTGTGGCCATATAGACATGTTTAAGACTTTCCCCTGGTGATGCTGATTCTAAATGTATATGAGTTTGTGGGTCTAACTTCAACTGTTCAAGCGTGAATCAAAGGATACATGGACAGACAGATGATAGATCCTACACAGATAATTCAGTGTACAAATGTCTTCAATAAAGCTCTAATGTAATTCAAAGCTTACGAGTTATGATGTATTCCAGTTCAATCTATATCACTCCGGTAGAAGTGAAATCCTGGGGCAGAAGGCCCAACATAAGTTGGGCAAAGGCCCACAAAAGCTGTCCACATGTAACTGCAGGTGGGTGAAGGCCAATTTTCAAATCCCACCTGTGCAGCGATATATTTGTTCTTGTTGTTGCTAGTTATCTTAAATAACCACACAAGTATTTCTAGACTAATCATCTGCTGTTCTGGGTCCATGCATTGCTTAGGCAGTCACAAACTTCTACTTGCCTCAAATTTCTACACAGGACCATCAAAACATCTTCTAAATATCACAAGAGTGTCATGTGACACAAAATTGAGCAACTAATGAAGCCACATGTGTGATGCATGCGTCCGAGCATGGGGACCTGTTTAGATTCCCTTTGTTTAACAACGTATAATAACAAGAGCAGTCTGCACTAAGACCTGTGGCAAATAATTATTATAATATTTATTAAAATATAGTGTTTTAGATCAGGAAGAATAATTGTTCAGAACCCATAAGATGATGTTGAAGTTGTGGTAATATTTATTATTATTTTTGTTTCTATACAAGTACTTAGTTGTAACCACTTAGTGTTATAACTAACTTTGATGTTTCCAAACAGAAAACAATTAGTTAAAAATCCATTCTTGAGCACAACTTGTGGGGATGTATCCTCCCCCCCCCCCCCCTTTTCCAAGCGATTCTAGACTTGTATGCCACAGGTAAAACAAGAACAGGCCGAACAATCATAATTCAATGTAGCAAGCAGCATCCATTGCAATATCAAAACTAAGTGAGTTGTTAGAAACAGATGTGGTCCAGTCTCACTGACAGGGCTGGCATCCTCTTCATGCAGCAATTGGAACGTCATAGAGTGTGTAGCAGAGGTCAAGAGTACACCACCTGGTGAAGGTTCCTCAACATTAGAAACCAGTTAACAAACAAGCTTAGGAGTGTTAGCTAAACATGCCCAGCCATGCACGACTCCCTGTATGAGAACAGCTATATTAGAACAGCAAGGGGGCATATCAATATTCAAACACTTATGATGGAATCTTCTATTAAAAATTCCTTCAAAAAGGAAAGCACAAAGCATATTAGGTTTGTATTAACCAACATGAGCTTGCCAGCTCCACAACTCAAACAACAGTAGCTTGATACTGAATCCCCTTCTGGTGACCTCTTAACCTCCAAGAGTACTTTCCCCCCCCTCCCCCCCCCCCCCCAACCAAAAGGGGGGGGAGTACCTCAGCCTCCTAAAAATTAAAAAAAAAACAACATCCCAACACATTGACATTTGGCTGTGCTGATTAGAGCAGGTGTCTCATACTTTGTTCGCTGCCACAAATTCATCAGAATTGACATCAGAGCAATAATTCCCAAAATTATTTTTGTTCAAAGATCATCCAGAACATTTTACACACATAACCACATATTTCATTCATCCGAAACCACCTTCTCCCCCCCCCCCCACCCCAATTCCATTAATTAATGTATTGCCTGTACTCCCTATTTGTTTACTGTTCCCAGTACTTAAGAGCTGCAGCATCAACCACTACAGTGCCTTATTAAGAGGGCTGCTTCATAATGCAATAATATATTAACACTGAAGTGAAATTCTGAGGATAGCATTGTTTGGGTAAGTGATATTAACACAGTATCTCACTAATATCATATGAAGTCTACCTAATATTGTGAACCATGATTGTATGCTCCATTGATCACCCACCCACACACATCCCCCCCCCCCCCCCCCCCAACTTTACTTCCTTCCTCCACTCTGGCTCTACGTGTACACCCTATGCAATTGGTGTAGCCACATCTAATGTGAAGAAAAGATGGCAGTCACACTTACAATAAATGAGCTGTCTGCATCTGCATGTGGTACAAAAGTAAGGCTCACTGACCAGATGAACTCCCACAATTGGGGGGAGGGGGGGGGGGGGTGATGTCATGACTGAGCTTCATTGATTATTCTGTAGCCAGATTGTAAGTCTCATTCCTTCCTGCTATAGTCTGTCAATTAGTTGATACCATTGTCGTTTTTTAATTAGAAGAACAGATAATATGCCACACACTCTCAATTAGAGGTTGAGATGTAGTAGCACAATTGATTATTGTATGCATCACTAATTGTTAGGGTCTTGTGATTTTTGAGTTGTATAACCGTGAGTAAAGCCCTGTTTACACTAGAAACAGGTTTCCAGCAACACCCAGTTCCAAACGTTTTCTTGCATCCACACTAGCATAGTGTTGAACCCGCTCCACATCACTTGCGTGGGCTAACTAATTGGCTGGGCATATTTATTTGTTTTCCTCTACCTCGTATAGAAACTGGGTATTTTATTTTCTGGTGTGCTCCGTTGTTCTGTCCCTTTCATCGCACAAAGGGAGGCTAGAGAGGGGGGAGAGAGCTGTTAGTATATTGGATGAAACCGGGTGTAGTGTGGATGCGTGGAACCCATTCCAGACACGGGTGAAATCGGTATTATAGTAGTGTGGACAGGGTTTAAAATTACTTAATTCTCACAGAAAAATCTATTGAAGTGCTTCAACAGGAGAAAGTGAAAATAGGTCAATGGGAATAGTTTTGACTTTTTCACAGGTGGAGGTGCTATGACGGGGCTTTATGGTGAATCAAGGGGATATTTTTAAGGGAATTCATTTAAGGTTTATATCAAGTTTTAGTGACAGTAACTCACTTGTACGCATTAAATAAGGACAGAAAAACATACCTCCCCACTAATCTCCATTATCAGCCTAAGAACACCATGGGCAGCAGGGTGCTGTGGTCCAAAATTCATTGTCATGTTCTTCACAGCCTTTCCAGGTATAGGAGCTGGAGAGAGAGAGAGAGAAAAAAGAGAGCACATGTGTAATGCGCATTAAATACACCAGGTTTCCTACCATCCACATCCCACAATGCAGAATCATCATTTGGGTACATCACTGTTCCAGTCCACTCATTCAACTTCCCAGGAAGCTCCAAACGTGGTATTGTCCCCCTGTCGTCAACTTCAGGGTTCCAGGAACGTCTCTCTGAACTGGAACTACACCCATAAAACCGTAAAATATACTTCACCATTGTGCCATGCTTGGGATACACCATAACCTGAGTTAAGGATTACCTTTTCCACATTAGTTGGCTGCGGTGGTATCCCTGACAGCCCAGGGAGGACCTGAGAGATGAGCAGCACCTAATTCCACCTCTGATCATCCTCAGTTTTAGTCCGAAACTAACCTACAAGACCAAACAGAGACTAATAAGCATCGATCATTACCACATTGCACACAGCACTTAGGAACGGCCTCCTCAACCCTTGCGCGCACCATTTGGCAAATTGGTATTTTAATTGTATTCATAAGTCTCAGACCCAATGAAAATTGGTGTTCATTGAGAGGACTCTTACATATGAGAACTGGTTGCAAGGTGAATTGGGTGGAGCGCTGAGCTGTGCCTCGTGCCAGGTGTACGAACAGATTGCCTTGATTTAGCATTGGATATCTTAATGGCTAGAGCAAAGGAAAGAGCCTTGAACAAAGCATAGCATGTGTAGGAGTGACAACTGTGGTGTCCTTGAACAGGTTGCCTGTGAGTTGGTAATGCCCCCAAGCCAAGATAGAGCCTTGTTAAGCATGTGTGTTGGTTGGTCATGTGTAAAGGAAAAACCTAACTAAACACTAAACTGTTGTTTACAGTCCAGAGGTCTGATCAGGTCCATGGACTAGTCCATTTTTTCCTTTATGCATTCAATTATTAATTGAATAAATTAAAAAAATACCAAAGGAAAAAAAATCAAGCACTTTTTATGTTTTTTAAATACTGTAATTGTTGTGGACACCTGTTTGAGAATTCATCTGTGTTATCTATACTTTCCTTCACCACGGTTCAACTAAATCATAAATGTCACCAAAAAAATCTGGTAACCATGCTCACTTGAATTTACACCATAAACAGTAGTTCATTCACAATTCATGTGAAATTATTTCTGCTCAAAAGATGCCTCATTTAATATTACATAAACTACTCAATTCACATCTCTTAGCATTCTCTGCATTAAATTGGATAGTTTTTATCCACAATTTACCTTTGCTGTGGTTTAATTACGTGGTGTGATATGTAAGTTCATGAATATATGTCTGTATTGATCAACTGATAGTAGCAGTAGGTCTATAAGATTAATTGTTCTTGACCTTTAGTAAAATTATTTTCTTAGCAATAAATAAATTATATATGTGGGAGGGAGGGAGGGAGGGATATTAAGGTTGCCACGCATGACACACACACCACACACACACATTCTCTTTCTCTCTCACACACACACTCTCATATACACTTGCCCACACACACACACACCCACCCACCCAAAATGAAGTTGGAATGAAGAAAAGAAGGAAGAAGGAAAATGGGCAAAATGGAAGATAATGAAGGAAAATACAGTGTGGAGGAAAAGAAAAGAAGCAAAAAACAAGAAATAAGGGAAAGAAAGAAGGAAAGTAGAGCTTGCACAAATTTGGGTTCTGTATGCATGGGTAAAAAGATCAAAGGGTCTGGGGGTTGTATGCTCAATCAACTACTGTGCTTTTTTCTTTCTCTTCCTTATTCTTTTATTTTCTTTCATACCTTTTCCCCCTTTCCCTTCAATTTTCTTCATCCTTCCTATAATAGCTTTAACCGAGCTACAGCTACTCTCTAGAGAGCTACTGTATAGTCTTACTTCAGTTAGACTTATATCAATGATCATTCAGCACTGCATGACAATATACATACACATAGGAAATGAATATATTTAATGTTAAAAACAAACTATGATATTTATTAGTGATAACTATATTAATCTATCAGTTAATAGTTACACCACATCACCCCTTTCGAGCTGCAACTTCTCAACTTCTTGGGAGGTTTCACTGCAGTCCCTCCCTGTATGTGATCTGGTCATAATAACATTGGGAGATCTCTCTTGTGGTGTGCAGTAAGGTTGACATGCCTTCTGTGCCTGAATCACATTCTGGCACAACTCTCAGTTGACTAAGATTCCTTCTGATATCAACTGTTGGAGCTTGAATGATATAAGACCTTGGGGTCTCAGCAGATGATGCAATTCTTCCAAGTTTGTCACCCAAACATTTGTGTTTCCATTCAAATGTGGGATCGAATCTCTCTTTTGCCTGGCTTTGTACATCTCATTCAAACTCCTAAATTTACTCAGATAGGGTCTTCTGAGAATTAGTTGTTTGTTGGACTGTAGTCTGTATCCTCTCCATCAATATTTCTGCTGGACTGAAGCTACACCAAGGTAGAGGAGTGGAATGATAACTCATCAACGCCAAGTAGGGATCTTAAGATTGTTTCAATAAGCGTTTGACAGTTTGCACCATTCTCTCAGCTAAACCATTTTTCTGTGGATATTATGGACTGTTAGTGATATGGGTGAGTCCATACTAACTTGCAAACTTGGAAAATTCCAGAAAAGAGTATTGTGGTCCATTATTACTTCAGACCAGATCAGGTATACCATGTTGAGAGAAGATGACTTCTATGAAGCAATAATGTCAAGTGAAGTTGTCGACTTAAGTTGTATAGCTTCTGGATAATGTGAAAAATAGTCCACAACCAACAAGTAATGCTTTTTCTCGAGCTCAAACAAGTCCATACCAGTCACGTTCCAAGGGGACTCAGGGAAAGGTGTGGAGATCACTGGTTCCTTCCTTGGAGTTGTTGCTTTAGCACACACATGGCAATTTCATACCATCTCCATCACTTATTTGTTTATGCTTCACCAGCAAGCAAAAGATCTCACTCTCATCCTGCAACGCTCAATTCCCTGATAACCTTGATAGATTCTTTCCATTTCATCCTTATGTAGAGGAGTAGGGATAAGAAGTTACTCCCTTAGCCATCCTGACTTGATGTACTCCACGACTTTGGAGCAGGAAGGATCTTCTGCCTGCTTCTGACAGTACACGTCCAAGGACTTCTGCCCGGTATGCAGGATTGCCTGCTTTGTGGTTTCTCCAATGAAACTTTCAACTTCCTCTTCAACTTCAAGAGCATCCACTGATTTTAAAATAGGAGCATATGCAACAGGTCCTCCACTCGTGTGCTGGTGCACTCTGTTGTAAGTGCACTGCTCCTAAAAGAAAGGAAGAGGCATCAGCTGAAACTTTGGTATTGGCTAATGGATCATATAGAGCTAGCACAATGTTGAAAGAGGTAAGACTGGAAGACCAAGTGTATTGACTTTCAAATTTTGATGACAAATATTGTTTGCATTGATGTATTCTGTCTGATGAGATTTGCTCATCAATTTGTCCTAAGACCTCAAGCTGTTGTAGGGCAGGACCATATACCACTCTAATAGGTTTCTTTAAGGGACTTTCCTTGAGATTATGATACACTTGATCTGAAATTTTAGTCACTTTTGCACCAGTACACACTTTAAAGGGAACTTGCAGTTGCTTAACAGTAGCATCTACTGATCGGAGGATGACATCTGAGTAGAAACTGTCCCAAGGAAAGCACTATCTAAGCTTAGCTCATGAGAAGATGATCCATTTAAACCTCTTCCTGTGGGTTTGTGAGGCTACTACACCTCTTTCCTACCAAACCACTATACTAATTATTAACCTGCTCTTCAAAGTAGACACATCCCACGCAGTGAATGGTTTTTAGCCCCCCCCCCCCCCCCCCCCTCAACCCCCAAAAAATTGGATCACCTGTTTACATTTCTTCCTGTGGGCATGTCAGGTAAAGAATGACAAAAATGATGGATCTATCTATGGCACTATAGACAGTCGAATTTGTGGACCTAGAGACCTAGGAACATGCAAACGTAACTTCAATCCAGTAGGGAAATGAGTTGGGTCACACTAAGCCACACTTATTCCTCTGGGCATGTCATATCATGGGCAATGCCAGTTATATGCTGCTAGTTGTTCATGTGTGGTGTGTGCCCGAAAATAGACACCACACACACACACAAACACATACAAAATGCAAATTGCAAATTCTCTAGCTGCCAGTCAACATAGTTACCAGAACCTGACATAGTGCACCAAGCAGGCACTATGAGCCAGTGCAAGCAACTCCTGGAGCCAGGCTAGGAGCTCTAAGGAGGAATGACCAACACTCTCAGCTTATGGGTGTGGGTACCAAAAGTCCCACCTAAACTCTCAGTCACTCTGCCACACACAAACCATCCATCCATCCATATGCTGTATGCACTCCACATGCCACACTTGGTACAGACCAAGAAGTTATGTCCAATGTGATCTCTTCTTGCAATGTTTTTGGTGGTTATGAAGACCATGTTGTTAAAATAATTGCTTGCAGAACTGACACATGGATTTTATTGGCAGCATGTGTTTCTGACGTGTATGGTTAGTTAGACCAGCCTTATTCACAGCTACAAAAACATATGCAGGATGGATACAGTAGTGTCATCTCAGTATCCACTTGTCTCCTCTCTTTCTATTGTTATCAAACTTTTCTTTCTTTTTTTTTGTACCCCCCCCCCCCCCCCCTGTTGTCCACTTATGGTATTAAAATAATAAAAGAAATTATCATCACTGCCCTACCACACAAGGATAATGTCTGCAAAATTTCATCAAAATCCATTCATCCATTGCAAAGCCTTAACTGTAACTATGGTTCTGTAATCATGAACATTGGGGGGCCCCCCTTTTTTCAAAATCCTAGCTACGACCCTGGGGAGGGGTGAATAAGAGAAGAAAAGAAGAGGCTGAAAGGAAATAAAGAAGTAAAATTTTCAGTCTGGGTTCAGACTGTTAAACTTTACTTTGGGAAGCCTGTACTTAAAGCAAATTTAAAAGTTTGTAACCACAGGGGGCTTCCAACACCTACCAAAAACTTACCAAAACCAAATGTAGGATGTTTTATGGCCAGTAAATTTCAATGGTGTAAAAAAAAATTTTTTAAATAAAAAAAATTAAAAAAATGAATAATTTTGAACAGATCTTTCTGCTCAAATCTATGCTTATTTTAAACTGAAGGCCTGTCCACACTGCACCCTAAAACTGGTTTCACCCCTGTCTAGAAAGGGTTCAAGTGTCCACACTACACCAGGTTTCACCTGAAACCTTCAGAAAGGAAAGCTTCAAGCAGCTCAATTTATTTAACATTCCTGTGGCTTTATTCTTGATATCCCTAATAACCTCTTTTTCACCCTCTCTATCCTCCATTTGTTCCTTGACATTGCAGAGGGAAAAGACAGAATGAAGTAGCACACCAGAAAACAAAACATCCATTTCTATACAGAGGTAGAGGCAAACCAATTATTCAGCACAACCAATTATTCAGCCCAGGCAGGTGATGTGGAGTTGGTTCAGCACTTAGAACCAGGCATTGCTGCAGAGAGATACAAACCTGTTCAATTTGTAGTGTAGACAGGGATTAATAACATTAGTCTCTGTCTCAGACCACTTTATTCACAGCACTGGAAGTACCCCCATCACAAGGACAAGGGTGCCCCTGATGCAATACATCCCATACTGTGAATAAAGGGGTCCAGGAGCCAGCTTAACAAATACCCAGGACCTGGGTATTTGTCCCAGGTTATCAGGTTATATTCAAAGCACCCACCCAGTTCGGTCAGCCCCCCCCCCCTTCCCAAAGCCACTGCCCAGCTTGAGTGATCTGCGCCTGCTCAACCATCTGCGCCTGCGCCTGCGCATGCTCAACCAACAGAAGCCTGCTCACCCAACAGAGGCCTGCTCACCACCCCCCCCTGACCTGCAAACTTGTCGTGGCACCTGGGACTGCTTACAGGAGATCCTGGGGAAGGAGAGATTTCCATTGGAAGGAACGTGGGGAGAACTTTGGGAAAGAACGTGGGGAGAACTTTGGGAAAGAACGTGGGGAGAACTTTGGGAAAGAACGTGGGGAGAACTTTGGGAAAGAACGTGGGGAGAACTTTGGGAAAGAACGTGGGGAGAACTTTGGGAAAGAAAACGGGAGAAAAGAAAATCGGAGGAAAGAACTACAGGGAAGAGCTTGGAGGGAATCACTGTGGAGGGAAGAACTTGAATGAACAAAAATTGAAGAAGTACCTGCAACTATAGGTGGTTTGTGAAAGAAAAATAAAAGGTGTTAATTGAGCCATACTAATGGATTGGAGAATGGATAGGGAAATGGATTAGTGAGTTCACTTGCTAGCAACAATAATATTTGTTGGGAGAGATATTCTGGTGCTTGTATTTGTGATGTACAGCAAGTCAACATTTATTTTGTAGGGTTTTGTGTGAAAAAAATATCTCAACATTATTTTTCTGTCAAATACAGCCTTTCCGATTATAGCTATAGTATCAGTTCAATCAATGCATCAACTAGACTCCTTCTTTGTATTCCTGCAGTTATATTGCAAGAAGCCCACAGCATCTGAAGCTCGACTTCTGTCCAGAGCACATAATTACACTGGTTGACAATTTGCAAATTAATTCTGCTAACATCTCTACTTCATCAAAATGTCTCAATTCTGAACCTGTAAAGATGGTGCACTTGGATCCACTTGTTCCTAAGCCCTCTCCTCTCAAAGAGCTGCACATGGATCCACTGATTGCAATGCCACCTCCCAGAGGGGAGTACTTACTTCCAAAGACTGAGAACAGAAATGGCTGGGTTAGCACGACTTGTTCCACAGATATAGCAGCAGATCCTGAGAATGAATCTCGGACTGATGGAGTTACAGAGTCAAACTGTGATGATACTGACACATCCACCACTGATGAAGGAGAGCATGAACTTCAGGCTAACGGAGTTGCAGAGTTAAGCTGGGACACTGACACATCCACTACTGATGGAAGAGAGTGTAAACCTCTGACTGATGAAGCTACAAAGTTAAAATGTAATACTGACACATCCTCGACACACCAAAGAGAGTGTAAACCTCAGACTGATGGAGTTACAGAGTCAAAATGTGATACTGACACATCCTCAACTGACCAAAGAGAGTGTAAACCTCAGACTGATGGAGTTGCAGAGTTGAAATGTGATACTGACACATCCTCAACTGACACATCCTCAACTGACACATCCTCAACTGACCAAAGAGAGTGTAAACCTCAGACTGATGGAGTTGCAGAGTCAAAATGTGATACTGACACATCCTCAACTGACGGAAGACAGTGTAAACCTCAGACTGATGGAGTTGCAGAGTTGAAATGTGATACTGACACATCCACAACTGATGAAAGTATTTTGAGAAATTGCAGGGGCCAAACTATTGAGGATTCTCAATGCAATGACAATTTTCGAAGGTGCAGCTCTCGAAAAAGAAAAAAACCGACTTTTTATGGTATGCCGACCAATGACAGAAATTCTTTGCAACTGGGAAAGAATATTACACAAGATGGAAATGTAAGTGTGAAAACATGTCCCCAGTACACAATACTTTCCAAATATTTAATATTTTCATGTCTGTTCCTCCCCAAGATGATTAAATTGGTTTGCAAAACTGTCAATAACAACAATGAAATCTCTTATCACACCTTTCCATTTTTGAAGTCACTTTCAATAGAATTTATATCAAATATAACTTTACCTTATTTACTGTCGTGTGAACAACATGCTCAAAATTTCCAATGTGAGAGTGACTTCTGTGTCCTCATGCTATCATTACTGT
Source organism: Lycopodina hypogea (assembly GCA_963969325.1). NCBI lineage: Eukaryota > Metazoa > Porifera > Demospongiae > Poecilosclerida > Cladorhizidae > Lycopodina > Lycopodina hypogea. The sequence continues at coordinate 2,246,475 of OZ017793.1, read as the reverse complement.
ATCTGCAAGTAATTGTACTGAAGGGTGACAAGGTGGGAGTTGGTTCCCTCCATGCTGCAAGCTATCATGCATGTAGCCATATGCCATGTTACAATGCCTGATTCTCTCCTATGCTGCACATGAATACTGATTTTATTATTTATTTTCCCATTAGAATTGTTTAGGAAAATAATTACTTTTTGTTTTATTGTAACAATGCAATTTACTAAAATTATTGTGTGCATTTTTGTAAACAAATGGAAATTCTCTCTCTTGGCAGCAGCTGGAGAAATTTGTGAGTAAAGCATTTTGTACAACTGATTCTAATAAAACCAGCAACCAGTCCAGCTCATCAATTTCTTGTGGATGTAAAGGAATTTTTGTCACTCAGAATTAGGCCCAGATGTAGGACATTAGCAGAATCTGTATCTCAGCCTGGATACTTTAGTCTTCTTAATTCTAAGTGTCTGTCATGTGTGCAACAAAACATTTATGTTATACTTTTATTCTTAATTTCAATTATCAAATTAATGGCACTAATAGGAGAGAAAGTGGTTAAGCAGTGGTTGCTGCATCAAGTGTGTAAGTGCTTGTGACCAATGTCCCCTCCTCTTTGGGCTGATGGCAGCTGCCCCCTCTATATTGTGGGCTGGCCTGTGCAGAGCTGGCTTTAACCCAGAACACATGGGAAATATTCGACCAATTTCAAACTTCTTGTTAGTATTTTTGTAATCAGTGCTAATTACACAATTATAATGTGTGTGTGTATATATATATACATACATACATACAGTGTAGTCCACATAATTCAAATCAGGTTAGCACGAATAGCCCAACAAACAATACCCATTCGCACTATTACCTCCAGCTGAGTTTTGCTGCTTCAGAAATAAGCCCGAATTTGCCAGCAACAAGCAGGTGAGTTTTTTTCGATTTTTACTACCTATTGTTGTTCAGATCTCACAGAGGAATACCCCACTGAGAAATACCCAGCAAGAAATATCAAAAATTTGCCTCACTGAAAGCAGGTGAATTTATTTACTTTCTTTTTTTATATTCAGCTGTGACGGGAATCTTTTTAGTTCCTCTTATAGTGTAGCAAGAAAGTCTTGAATTTGTTTTCACATCTGCAATTGCCAACCACTTCAGAAGAGCAGATTTTGTTACACCATCAACACATTTTGAAGAGGTTGTGAAGAGTGAATCTGTTTCATTATTAGAAACTGATTTTGATGTGGACAGTGATAGCCAATTACAGTGCAGCCCTATGCTAAGCTGTGCAAACATTGTAGCCTCCCTAAGGCAGAGCACCTGAAGATGCAGAAGACAGTGATGATGATGCAGGTGACCCTCTTCCCTATGTTACTTCCCATTAAACTCATTCTGGTTTCTTAGATAGGAAAGCTTACCTGCTATGCTCTTGTGCAGAGAATGGTAAAGAACAATCGTATGTTCAATTTTAACAACTTGAGACTGAGTTGCTGAAAGCTCATAATAATTCATTGACAAAAAGATTCATAACTGATTATACTGTAAAGCAATAATATATAAATACAAAAAATTAAAATTGTTCAGAACCTTGCCCTTATTTGATAGTATGTGACCCATGCTTACTTCCCTAAACATGTACACATTACATAATGTAATAGTGATCTGGAATTAGCTGATGATTATATCTTCTTACCTGTGTACAATCAATAACACACAAAGGCATAATATATTTGCAGTAACCTGGTACATTGAAAACGTGAAACCTGATAATTCAAATTTTTATCATTGATGGTGTGATTTTGAATTAAGAAAAATTCTTATCATTCAATTTCTGTTAATTCAAATTTTTTCTCTGGATTATTAAATTTGAATTATGTGGACTACACTGTGTGTGTGTGTGTGTGTGTGTGTGTGTGTGTGTGTGTGTGTGTGTGTGTGTGTGTGTGTGTGTATTAGAAAATCATAAAAAGTTTGATTTCAAATCAAATCAAATCATTCTTAAAAATAGTGATTTCAAATTAAATCAAAATCAAAACAATTTTATGACAAGATTTAACATGTACTTAAGTTTGTGGTGAGAAGTTGAAACATTTGTCTGTTATGTTTTCAGCCCAAATGGTTGCACCTTGGTCACCTGATAGAACTTGAATAATTTTTCTTTCAGCTCTTGATCACAAGCTCCATGTCTTCTATCTCCTCATGAAAGATCTAATTTTAGTTGGTTCTGCCATCTTGATTGGATAAGTCAGTCATGTGGGTACAAAAATCACCTCAGTGACAGGGCTGGTTGTAGACACTTCCTGGACTGGAAAAAGGATCAATTATAGTGTGAGGGATTCACTAATGGGAAGGTTTCACTTATCAAATTACAAGGGATGAGTGACCTTAACTGCAGCAGTGCAACTCTCTTAGAGCTAGTCCAGCACATTCAATCCAGTTAAAATAATTATTATATTTATGGTGAAGCACATAGAACTACCAGAAAGTAGATCTTAGAGAAGAATACTGAGTAATGACTCATTATCCTAATTCAAATATATACTCCAGCTCAGCTATTAGCAAGGATGATTGATATGCTTTTAACAACAACCTGAGCAGGACAACACAATACAATTAGAGAACAGATTAATCTGGTCACACATCATCTTACAGTTACTAAACAGATTAATAGAGTCAGATTTACAGGATCCATTTATAAAACAGTGATAGGCAGAAATGGACACAGATAATACTTCAGTTTGAGATTGAGCAAAGTTCCTTCCACTTTATCAGGAATCAGATTCAATTTGATTTTCTCCGAGTTTTTCCAAATCAAAATCACCAATCAAATCACTTATGTGAAAAAGAGAGGAGGGAGAGAGCTTTTGCAGCTAAAACTCCTAATAGCCAACGTCAACAATAAAGCCACAGGTATGTTAAATAAATCTGAGCCGATTGAAGCCTACCCTTCTGAAGGTATCAGGTGAAACCCCGTTGATATGGAACCAGGTGTAGTATGGGCGAATGGAACCCATTCCAGACACGGGTGAAACCGATTTTATTTCGGCAGTATGGACAGGGCTTAAATTGTTGGGAGTCAAGAAAAGCATGAACATTTGCCTTTTTGGTAATCTGTTGTGTAGCACAGGCAGAACTGTATTTATGTTAGATTGGTGATTTATGTGGTAGCTAGTGAATTCTGTGGTTATTATGATTTGTACTTATTTAGCCACAAGTAGATAACCTTTGAACAGCTGCTTTCCTGAAAAAGGGATACAGCTGTGTTGTGATAGTTTCTGTTCTTGTGAAGTCAATAAAGTTTTCCCTATAACTGTTAAAAGTTGCCCCACGCTACATTTGTACAAAGCCGAAGTCCTTTATTCTAGTTGAATATTTCTATTTTATAAACCACTTATTTATAAGGAATAGTAGTGCTGTGCCACCAACTCATAACCACCTACCCATATTAGAAACCTGGAAAAAAAATTATTTTTTTTTAAATTTCTTTGAGATAAATTCCACGCTCCTTTCAAATTTCACTCTAGAATGGAATGTTGTTTATATGGGACTATTTCCTCCTTCAGAACAATGCTAAGGTGCACCTCTTATGTGGTCAATAATTGTTGTCTCTGTAGTACACTTGAAGTAGAGGTGTTTAAAGCTGCCACTCATACCCTTTTATCCCCTTTCCTAACCCAACCTTTTTAATGCAGCTGCTTCTCTAAAATTAATTAAGCTAGCCATAGCCTGAGGATGTGATTTTCTTGCTCTTGATACTAGATTGCTAGACTGTGTAGATTTGAAATTGAGCCTATTGGCACCAGTAGTGGATGGGCATGCATACATACATACATACATACATACATACATACATACATACATACATACATACATACATACATACATACATACATACATACATACATACATACATACATACATACATACAAATCAGTACTTTAAGTTTGAGTCCAATCAACAGTTAGAAAGTAGAAATGAGAAGGAAATGAATGAAGAAGAAAGGACAAATAGAAAGAAAAAGCCATAGGGAAGAAAAAAACAGGGGGAAAAAAAAATAATCTTGGGGGAATCAAACCTGGGACGTTCAGCTTGGAAAACTACTCCTTTGACCACCGAACCATAGTTTTTCAGGCTTTTTTTTTTCATGGTAGCGGGATCACTGGTTTAAAAGTTTTTTTCTAACAGTTACATAGGCCTACCATATAGTCCGGCTTTACCCGGACATGTCCTCCTTTTTGGTCACTATATCAGTCCAGGAGGATTTTTGAAATATCTAAAAATGTCTGGGATATTGGTTTTCCTTTTGTTAAAAAATATTTGTCCCTGAAATAGTCACACTTTCTTTTTTTTTTTTATACCAAAAGTTCAGCTTAGCAACAATAGCGCAGTGAGGTGGTCTGGAAGAGCAGAAACTTAAAGTAGCATACTTTTTTCTCTGTCCCTATACCCCTCCCACTACTTAGGGTAGATGGTGGAGAGGATTATGGTGGGGGATTGTGGTGGGAGATTGTGGTGGGTATCTTTTTTATATATATATTTCTTTTCTGATAAATTATCGTGACTATGTGCGACGCTCGGCATGCTATCATAAATCCTATCTCCTTTCCTATGAAGGCTGATTTCTTGATTTGATGATTATATTTTAAAGCTCACAATGCCCAAAGGTAAGTGCAAATCCACTCCAAAACTGAATATCAAAATTTTTATGTTTGGGAGAACAGGAGAGGAATGAGAATCCCAGTGTTTGGACTGAGTATTTTTGTGAAATAGGTACACTGCAATTAGTATAATAGAGTGAATTTTTCATTTCACACAGTGAAGCATGATCAGGACTGCTCATCTGCCATGTTAACAAAAAATCTTTAACCAGAGTAAGTGAAGGTGGGATCTTTTCAATTCCAAATTATTGATATTCTTCCATAAAATTGATGATATGAATATTTTATATTTTTACTGTAGTCAGGTAGAGGTTTAAAGATTGAGCCCATTTCTCTGTTGTGGTGAATAAAAATGAGGGAGCCTGAGATTAGGGATGCTATTTCTTGTTCCCCATTACATTTTATTAATGGTGCTCTTCCACACACAAAAAGTTCGCTAGTAAAATATGCTACCCCCCCCCCCCTCCCCCCCTCAAAGTGTCCTTTTTTTTTAATCTGTAAATATGGTAGCCCTAAGTTACAGGGGCAGGCTAGCAGGTACACACAAAGGAAATTAGCAGGAATCATCGAATAGACGTCTTCTGCTAAATGCTCAGTTGCAGTAACAACTGTGGTTGAAACTAAAACAACATGAATCCCAATGCTTCACAACATCCACCTAACCACATTGATGGGTCAAATAATGTTCTTGTTAAGCTTTAATTATTTCCAATGATCATGTAATGACATGATCATGTGTATGTTTCACTGTTCTGGAGTGATTGGGGAATGATCAGAAATAGATGTACTGTTAGTGTGCTTAGTGAACCCTGCAGTTAGGAATGGGCCCTATGATAGGTAAGCATTTCATATTCAAATTATTTTTTTAATATAGATAACAGTAAATTAATTATATGATCATCTAACAAATTTGTTTGCAGAATGATGGCTCCAGGCCTGTGACCTCTGCCAACAGCTTCAACCTAGAAAGGTTTAAAGAAGTATTTTGTATTGGTCGTCTGGTATGGGGGAAGCTTCCTGGCTACCATTGGTGGCCTGGATATATATTTAGCTATGAAAAGGAAGGTAGGAGGATAAATAAGGACCCAGATGATATTGTTGTCATGGACCGATGTGGTGGTGTCACTGTTTGGGTGAAATGGTTTGGAGAGACACAGCTATCTCTGGTGAGTGAACATATATCTATCTATCTATACTATAAAGTGCGAATAGTCTGTCTGTCTGTTTGTCCGTGTGTCCATGATTCACACTTGAACGGTTGAAGTTAGACCAACGAAACCATATATATTTAGAATCAGTATTACCAGAGAAACGTCATGGGCAGGTCTATATGGTCACACCCCTTTCAGTATTCAATAAAAACCAAAAAATGGTACTTATTTGCCAGAAAAAGAAATGGAGCTATGGGCCTAACATTTGGGCATGCAGACACAACCTGACTCTTCGAATAACATGGATGGATCCCATCTGGCCACACCTCTTCCTCTTTGTGTGTAAGACAAAAGATGTGAAAAATGGTATTTTGAAAAAAAAACACTGAGCTAATCACATGTTCACTTTTGTATTAAAAGTCTACAACATATGTCTTCAGAGCAGATACTTTTGTGACTAGGGCAGGTTTTTCGCTAGAATAGATAAAGTTGGTGTATCCGTTTATATGCTGAGATTCAATGCCCCTAGGTTTGGTCGAAACTGAACCAAATTGGTGTGGATATTCGTCAGACACATTTTTGAAAAGTGGTTCCTTTGGTGAGCAAAATAGAAATCAAGTTTCCATACAAAATAAAGCCCTGGCTCCGTGTTGGTCCAATCTAAAAGTCCCAGATTCAATTCCTCCAAGACTTTTTTTTTCCTCTGTTTTTTTTTTCCTGCGGTTTTTCTTTCTTTCTTTTTTCTTTTTCTTTCTTCCTCATTTATTTCCTTTTCCTTTCCACTCTCTTCTTTTCATTTAGCTCAGGTTTAAAATACTGTATTTGTATCTATGTCCATCCGCTACTGGGGACATTAGGCTCAATTTTAATCCTATACAGTCTAGACAGGTATCAGGAGAAAGAAAAACACTATGGTTTGCTTAATTAATTTTAAAAATATGAATTTTGGGTTTCAGAAGGATAAACCAACAAGTATGGAGGTGCAGCTGTATTAAAACAGCAAGTAAAGGTTGGGGTTCGAACGGGGGGAGGGGGGGGGGGGACAAAAGGGTATGAGTGGCATGCTTTATCAGCTTTGAGCACCTCTATTTCCAGTTACAGAGACTACAATGATTAACCACAAAAATGTAGTTAAAGTGTAAGTAATACCTTAGCATTGTTTTGAAGGAGTAAATATTCCCTTATAAACAACATTCCATTCTGGACTGAATATTGAAAAGGAGCTTGGAATTTTTTGAAAGGAATTTTTAAAAAGTAAATAATTTTTTTTTTTTATTTCCAGATTTTCTGAAGTAGATGTGGTTATGAGTTGGTGACACAGCACTATTATTCCTTATAAATATGTGGTTCATAAAATGCAAATAGGTGACTGGAATAAAGGCTTTGTAGATCAAATAACCAAAAGGCAAATATCCTGCTTTTCTTGACTCCCAACAATTTAGTCAGGATTCTGTCACTTAGCTCAGTTTTCTTCAAATATATGTTTCAGCTAAATCAAGGTGTTGGGCAAAGACCTTACTACCAAGTTCACACATTGGGTGCTGTATGTGGACGCCTCTTGCACTGGCAGTGCAGGACAACTCTGGGGATGTTATCTACTCTGACTGAGGCTGTTAGAGTAAAAATCCGAACTGGGTTTGGAACCTCTGCCAGTATATATATATGTGTGTGTGTGTATATATATGTGTGTGTATATATACACGTGTGTGTGTATATATATATATATATATATATAATGTGTAGGTTATTGTAACATGACTGCAGATATTTTTTTCATTCAAAGGTTTCCTCTCAAAATTTGACTGTCTTTGAAGAGTTCAAGAAGCACTATAGTGCTGCCAAGATGAAAGGGCTCTATAGAAGAGCTGTTGTTGCTGTATTGAAGGTAATTTTCTAAGGAAGTGTTATGTTATTTTTTTTAATAATAATTGTTGTGGTGATTGTGGAAATGGAGCATGTGTTGTCGTCTCTCAGTCATTATCCATAGATCATGCACTAGATCAGAGCCATGTAGAGTAAAGATAGCTCTGTGCAGATGTCAACAGACAATGGTGGAGCATAATACACCGAGTGGTGGTTGGTGAACATAGCTGTATAGCTAGAGATATGTGACGAGTGGTAACATAGAATCACACATTTGCTAATCCTTCTTATGAGAGTCAGTGGTCACACCCACAATCACCCATCCTTTATTATCTAATTACCACCAGGAAGCAGCTAAAAGGTGTTGCAAGACATTTATGTCAGAAAGAAAGCAGAGCCAATCTGTATCTCCCACTTCCTACGAGCAAGAAATGGTGGATTGGGCTCTGCAAGGATTCCTACCAATGGGCTCTGCTAGACTCATACCAACCAGGACACAGGAGGATGAAATGCAGCTGGTAAACCTGATGCCCAAGTCAGGTGAAGAGAGTGAGAAAGATGGCTATTACATGCCTAACAAGAGAAGAAAGATTGAATTGCGACCTTTACAAAAGAAAGGTATTTATTAATTAGTGACTATCAACTTCATCTTGATATGAGATGTGGCATTGGAATAGGAGCCATGCTGAGTCAATGATAGTCATTACATTAACTGGATTGAGCCAAATTTCAAAATGGTGGCCAAATATAAATGCAGTGCCTACTATTTCTGCTGAAATATGTCTGTCTGTAATCTTTAGATGCATATATGACGACTTTAGCTGATTTTCTTCCCCGAAGTAGATCCAAGCATACCTTCAATTTTTTTTTGTTTATTTGTTCAGTTGTAGGAAGTTTGGTGAAGATACGGTATAACCTTACCCATAAAGCTATTTTTTCAAAATTTCCTGGTTGTGATCACAACTGCATGCCAGAGTAAGCCACCCCACTTATGAAAAACCTCAATTGTGTAAACACATAGGTCAGCAAAACTGTGCCCAAACTACTTCCAATTCTTTTTCTTTACTTCTTTTTAGCCCTGTAGGCCCAAGCATCTGGGATGAGATAGCAAACAACAGATATACAATGATATCAAGAGGTCCTCTTGTCTCCGTCCATGTGATGGGTGCTATGCTAAATATCCTTCAGGGAGGGGGGGGGGGTCTATTGTCTCCCTCCGTAGGATGGGTATTTTTCTAGTATACATAAATAATAAAATTGGTAAGATATTACCACTAAGAAGGATGAAGTGGATCAAATGTTGATTTGGTAATAATGTGTATATATATATACACCCACATACTTAGTATACTAATACTTTCTTTTTTCCACCTTTTGAAGCACATTTTGAGTCTGTTTTGGATGGAAAGAGAGAGAAATCAGAGATATGCATTGGCTGTGGTGGCTTTGCCATTACTGGTATCCATCCTCTATTCCGTGGAGGCTACTGTGACAAATGCAAGGTAAGGTGTAAGAATGGGGAGGAGGGAGAGGAGAGAGTAGAATGGTGGTGTTCTAATTATTTTACTGCACCCATTCCTTGCTCTAGAAACTCTTCCTCAAGTGTTCCAACATGCTTGATGACGATGGGAGTGACATGTACTGCATCATCTGCTCTGGGGTTGGTGAAATCTTTATGTGTGATGGTGACAACTGCACCAAGTAAGTAGATAGCAGATAAACTAACAAAGAAAATGACACTGCATATGTTGATTGTGGTTGTGTTTTTGTCGCAGGGTCTACTGTGAACCCTGCATCAACAGACTCTGTGGACAAGAAGAAGTGGAGAGAGTAAGTGTGTTCAACTTGACAAATCTGCACACTTAACTGTGTCTACTAACCAATAGCGAGAATTAATACTGGAAGAGAAATATATTACAAACTTGTCAACCCATCTTGAAATGCATCATCACGCTGGTATGTAACACAGTGTAACTAATGCAGTGTGACCACAGCATTGCAGCACAGTGGATAGCCTGGTACAGTGGTTAAAATTTCATGATACATAATATACATCAGGAAATTTCATCTACTGACAACTTTATATGTAATTAAGAAAAGGTATGTCTGTGTGTGTTTGAGATGGACAGCCAAAAGGCTGAATGGGTATTGACAAAACTTTGCAAACATGATCCTCGGGTGCCTACTAAAGTTTTTCAACCAAAAAAAATATTGTGAAAGTGTCAACCCTGGAAGGGAAAAAAAAAAGTGATTTCTATATACAAAAAAAAAAAAAGCTTAATAAAACATGGCTCAGTGGTTTAGGCACAGGTCTTCCAAGCTGAAGTCAGTGGTTCAAACCTGGACTAGGTTTTATTATTTTTTACTTTCCTCTATTTTCCACCCTTTTTCTTTCCTTCCTTCCTTACTTCTTTCACCATCACCCCCACCCCCACCTTTCTTCCCTTATTTCTTTCCTTCCTCTTTACTTTTCCACTTTTACCCCCCCCCCCCAAAATTTTTTTTTCAATTCTGCCACAGCTCAACTTAGAAATTGGTTGGTTCTGTAGACACATACAGATTCTGAGAATTTCTTTATTACTTGTTGATTATGGATCTGAATAGATTGTCCTTTGTAAATTATGACTCAGGTAAATTTGTTATTTAGAGAATTGATTTTTTGTTTATTGAGTTGATTTGTCACATGTAGATTACTGATCTTAGTAGGAGGAAGCTTACTTGCACACGCCTACAAACATGTAATTGTAATAAGATTACTGGTCATTAAATTGATTATTATTTTGTTATATCATTGGTTCCATTGGAGGGAAACCCCTATTTAAAAGGAAGGAAGCCGACATATTTAAAGGAAGGCTGCTGCTATTTGAATGAAATTACAAGGTTAAGAAGTCGTGTTTTAAGTCTCTTCAATCATGTTTCATGTTGGCAATGGCCCAGGTTACGCCAGGCATACCCTCTATTTGTTTATAGTGGCACGAAATAAGCTGTTCATTTAATTTCATTCCATTCCATTATAATCCAGTCCAGTTCAATTTATGGATGTTGTTCAACATATACAATGCCATGTGCACTGATCAGATGTTCCTTCACAACTGCAGTAAAGCACTTCTTATTTATCTTGTGTTGTAGGTTCGTGCTGCTGATAAGTGGCTCTGTTACATGTGCTGTCCCACCTACAACAGTGTTGGACTCCTGACCAAGCGGGAAGACTGGGGCCTGCAGTTGCGTCAGTTCTTCACAAATAACCACCACACAGTGGAGTTTGTAAGTGCATCATTGTTCATATTGGTAGTGTAACATGGGTTATTTTGCCAACTTATTTCAAGTATAGATAAAACAATCAACTGTAATAAATAGCCCAAGAAGGCTCAACATTAACAGGGCATCATATAGAACTATCAGAACTGAACACAAGACATGAACATCATAATTACCACATAGTGGTCACAATAAAATAGTCCATATAATATACTGTGGCCCCAGTACAATCTTGGTATGGTCTTACAATGTTACAGTAGTATGGTAAAAATCACTCGCCTGTTATACTATCAACCTCTCCTTGGATGCCAGCCATTTCTGTCTCTGCTGTTTGTCCTGAGGGGAAGAAGAATGCTGCAGCTCTTGTGTTTGCATGTGAGATAAAACACAAACTTTGAATATTCAAAATGATATGAAACATGGAGAAAGTGGGCTGTACAGCCGGTACAATATGGCCTTGGCCATGCTACTTTCCAACAAAACTTATGGGTGTAGTTTACTTTAAAATGTTGACTGAACTCTCCTCATACACTGCTTTCCCAGACTTCACACATATTCTGAATCAGCATAACCCAAGGATTGTCACAAGCTACTTACACTCAGCTGTTGGCTTGGGTGTGCTGCTGCAGTTGATGTTTGCTCTTCTAGAGCTGAAATTTTTAGATTTGGAGGCAAATAACCTCATCAGAGTTTGAATTTAAGTTCATACTTTTGTATTACAGTTTGTTCCAATTGTAAATGTCACTGCACTGCATTAAGCTAATGAAGTTTACTGTAACTGCAATGCTTGACACATTAGCCTAATAGTTTAGAACATGTCCCACTATTGTACTGTAACTTGTGTCTATCCATGTAAAATCAGATTGGAACTCTAGCTGGCAACCTATTTAAGAGAACCAATTTGGGAAGCTGAGTTAAGAGGCCAAGTCAAATGCCATGGACTCTGTGCCCCAGGAATGCTACACAACTTTAATGTGTAATGGAATACATGTAGTGATGACCAATGTCTTTCTCAAAACAAAGTAATAATTCTGAGTGATAATCTTTGTCTGGTGAGTTTGATGTGCGTGTCATCTATTTATATCCAATTGTCATGCTATGCAATAAAGCCTAAAAATGCAAGTGAATTGTTCCCTTTCCACTGTCCACTTGTTTTCTTATCCTAGGAAGCCCACAATGTTCCTCCTCCCACTCCACCAGAGTTACGGAGACCTCTGCGTGTCTTGGGACTGTTTGATGGGATTGCAACAGGACTTTTGGCCTTGAAAGAACTGGGGTTGGAGGTGGAACTCTACGTATCATCAGAGGTGGATATGGATGCCATTAACGTGGTTCGATTAAAGCATCCCATGGTTGTACATGTGGGAGACATCAGCATGATTACTGAGAAGGAAGTATGTTTCATAAATTATCTTTATCAAATCCCATGCTGTTGTTGTTACATATTTTTTGCATGATCTATATTTATGAAGGTTAATCACAGACCATCATGGAGTGTGATCCACAGTTCTATTAGCTTCAGTAGTCCCATCTACTGCAAAGATGAGAATAAATTAAGGAAGTTCATTGTTGATTCATTGAGAACGTGACTTCCATAAAATTTTATCTATACTATAAAGATCAAATAGTTTGTTTGTGTCCGATTCATGCTTGGACGGGACATCAGACAGGAATGGGAAGATCACTTGCTGGATCCATCCCGGCCCAGCAAAAGTTTTAATTGCAAAAAAAAAAGTCGTCTGGATCTGCTTTCTGGATTATATCCGACAAACAACTGGGTCCCTTATTGAATAGAGTGGCAGAAAAGAGCATTTTCAGAGGAAACCCTTGAAGCAAGAGTAGATAATGGCCAAGGAAGAATTTTCGAATATTTTTATCCCAGGATCCAAAAACTGGCAAAACGAGATCCTAAACTTTCCAGAAAATGGTCAGATCTGGCCAGGAGACACAGCAAAAGAATGAACTAGGTACTGAGAGTGTGCTCAGCTGTATCAGGCTTTGAGGCTGGCCAAAACCACTACTTTACTGTATAAAGTGGCATTGCACAGAACAGCAGCAAATGCTGATATGGGTTGATGGCAAGGGCAAAAACCGAGGTGGCACTTTCACCAATCAACAACACTGTAATCAAAGATATCCTGTAAATAGTTCACATTCATCAAAATATTTCAAACATAAGCTATCTTCGTGTCATGTGAACATAGATGCTAACTTTATACCAGGTAAACTAACCAAAAATCATGTAGGCCTGATTCTGTGCTTAGCACTAGTGCTCACACTAGTTTTATATATAAAGTTGCAGTCTCTGGCATCCATGTGTCTGCCTACAATTTGCCAGTTAGACCATGACCCATATGTATTTGGAATCAGTGTTGCCAGGTGAACGTCTTCAGTACCTATATATGGCCATGCTCCTTCCTGTGCAAAAAAAAAATTAAAAACATATTACTATAGCCAGACAAATCCTTTGCCTACTGACCTGAAACTTGGCGTGCATACACAACTCGGATGGGCTTGGTCCCTCTTAGCCACACCTCTTCCTCTTGGTATGTAAGGCTAAAAATAAATTGTGTATTTATGGTTAAGTGTATCCACTTTCTGCAAAACCACAGTACCAAATGAAATCCGCTCTTCAGGGTAGATGCATCCTTCATTGAGAATAAGATTTAGTTCAAACTTCGGGTCACCTGGCCACTCCTTCCTGTGTAGGTGTGAGGCAAGAGATGGCAAAAATGGACTTTGAACAAAAGCACTTGAACCTTGATGACCTAAGCATTCACACACACTGTGACTCTGTGAGTGACATGGACTGGGTTCCACTTGGCCACATCTTTTTCTCTGAGTGTGTCAGACTAAATATAGTTTATATGTATGCATGTATGATGTATGTTTGTGTGTATCAACTTTGCTTCCAAAGCACCAATATAAATTAAATTCACTCATCAGGGCAGAACGTTCAACACTGAGATGATTTTTAATCAGAAACAATTTGGTCATCTGACCGCACTATCTGTGGGCATGGGAGGATAAAAGTGCCATAAGTGATACTTACGGCATGTCTTAGACATAGCTAGAGACCTACAACTTGGCATGCTAACACATCATCACTCTGGGGACTTGGTCCCACCTGACTATACCTCTTTTTCTCGCTATGTCAGTCTAAAAATGCCAAAAATGGTACTTTGGTCATTGGCTTGGTCACATTGGCTACACCACTATCCTATCAAACCACTGTACCAAAAATAATATGATCTATTTATATATTTTATTGCCAGATATGTATGAATATTTGTAAGTGTGTATATATATATATATATATATACATATATATGTAATATATGTATATACATATATGTATGTCTACATGCATGTAAATGTCTATCCACATGCAATAACGATGTCATCAGATGAAAGCATGGGGTCCATTTGACTTGGTGATGGGAGGAAGTCCCTGCAATGACCTCTCTGTTGTCAACCCAGCCAGGAAGGGCATATTTGGTGAGTTGTGCAGGTAGCTAATATAAATGCAACATGTTATGAACACAGCAGATAGAGGATGCATGCAACAGTATAGGTGGGAGTTATTACCACCACCACTACTACTACTACTGGGGAGGAGGAAACCATTTTGTTGCTTTAAAGTCTGTCAGTCAGGAGGCATACCTAATTGCTTGTAAACTTTATAGTGGTCAAATTCTTCTTTTATTAGAGGGCACTGGACGTTTGTTTTTTGAATTTGTTCGCATTCTCTCCATGGCCATGCCAGACGAAAGTGATGATCAACCATTCTTCTGGCTTTTTGAGAACGTGATGTCAATGCGGCCACAAGACAGTAATGTTATCAGCCGATTCCTGAAGGTTTGTTTGTTGTTACAGTTGGTGTTAATACTCAGAAGTTAATCAGCATACTGACCCATAGCCGCCAGGATTGTGAGAAGGGATTATTCCATATTTTGACACAGTAGTCTCACTGATCAGTGAATGACTCCAGTTTGAATGTGAACAAATTCCTGCTGCTATAATGTTATGCATTCAAAGCGAATGTCACAGTCAGAGTTGCATCCCAGTCGACATTCTCTGTGGAGATCGATGTCAGAGATAGATGTAGATTAATGGAGTTGGCTTATGGAGTGTTTGGTTCCTTTATATATTAAATACACCTTATTCTTTTCTTTTTTTCTTTCTTCTTTTTTTAAACAATATGGTATACATGTAAAAAATATCTTGGAAAATATCCATCATTAATGTATTATCGGTCACCAAGGCAGTCATAGACAACTTTAGCTTTATATAGCTTCACACTGGGTCATAACCATGTGCAACTGGTGCACGTGCAAATATGCATGGCATGATTATCATTTATGGATTTCAAAAGGAACAGAATAACTGTAAAATTTTACTATCATCAATAATGATAGAACACATTTAGAGTGATGGAGTTAGCACATATGTAAAACTATACATGTAGCTGCAAACTGAAATGCAACATAAATACTAAAATGTAAAGGTGGTGTAGGTGGCTCCATTTTTACCTTTCAGACCCAGCCTGTGCAAGTGTATGTCCTGATCATAGTTCAGCATATCTCTCTATCTCCCCCCACCCCCTTCTCCATACAGTGCAACCCAGTAGTTGTGGATGCCAAGCATGTCTCTGCAACAAGGCGAAGTCGATATTTCTGGGGAAACATCCCAGGGATGAGCCGACCTCTATCCCCACAGCCTGGCGATCGTCTAACTCTCCAGGAGTGTCTGGAGCCTAACTGCTTCCGTGTGGCGGAGTTCGATAAGATGGGAACTGTTACAACACAGATGAATTCCATCAAAAAAACTAAGGGAACAATATACCCTGTTCGTGTTACTGGGCAAAAGACCGGGGATGTGCTCTGGTGTACGGAGTTGGAAAGGTCTGTGTTGTTATTCGACTATTAGATGTCATAAACAATGTTGATCTCTTATCAATTACAACAGGAAATGTATTGGAACAAATTTCAATCTCTGTCAAAACAACTTTTTTTTAAATTTTCTTTAGGTTGTTTGGCTTTCCTGATCACTACACTGATGTGGCCAATATGTCGCGTTGTGGCCGGCAGAAGTTACTAGGCAAGGCCTGGAGTGTTCCTGTGATTCGCCACCTCCTTGCCCCTATAAAGAACTACTTCCAATCATTGACAATATGACCACCATCATCAAAGAAACTTCTCAGTTAGCATACAGTTCATTTTAATTTTTTTCTTCTATTTTTGGATTGGAGATTTCATACTCAACTATTATATTTCTTATTCAACTTATTCCATTTTGATAAGTTTGATTTGATAATTTTGAAGGTGGAGGGGCAAGGTTTACATTAACAGTGTGATGGGGTGTCAACTTCATGCTTGAACCATCTAGCATAGGGATTTTAAGCTTGATATTTGGACAAATATATGCCACCATCATGACTCTGTGTGTGCAATTGAATGCATTTACTTTAAAAAGTTGTTAGTGATGGATACAGCCTGTCCAATGATAGTTTTTGCAGCAGATAACTTGGCCAGAGAATGTTTGCAGAAGGTAATTAGCCAGAGAGGAGAATAGAGAAATATGGACTTAGTTGTGAAGGAGAAGGGGGCAAGAGTGTCTTAAGCAATGGGCACAGTGAGAGCCCACCAGCACAGAAGTCCCCACTGGCACAAGAGCCCCCACCAGCACAGTGACCTCCACCTGCAAAGGAGCATTAATCCACCAGCACAAGAGACCCCACCAGCAGGGGAGATCCCACCAATACAGGGACCCCCACCATCAGGGGAGCCCCTAACAGCACAGGAGCCCCCACCTGCACAGGGGCCCCCACCAGCACAGGGATCCATGCTGACACAGGAGCCCCACCAGCACAGGAGCTCCCAGCACAGGGAACCCCACTAGCAGAGCCCCCACCAGCACAGGAGCCCCCACCAGCACAGGAGCCCACACCAGTAGGGGAGCCCCACCAGCACTAGCATAGGGGCCCCTACCAAGAGCCCCACCAGCACAGGAGCACCACCAGCACAGGAGACACCACTGGCACAAGTGCCCCTACCTGCACAGGGGCCCCCACAGGCAGAGTAACACCCCAAGAGGAACACCTCAAGAGGAACACCCCAAGAGGAACACTCCAAGAGGAACACCCCAAGAGGAACACCCCACCAGCAGGGGATCCCCCACCAGCACAGGAGCCCCCACCAGTACATGACCCCAAATGGGAGCCCCCACTGCAGGGGAGCTCCCACCAGCACAGGAGCCCACACCAGCACAGGTGCCCACACCAGCACAGGAGCCCCCACAGGAGAGGGAGCCCCCACCAGCAAGGGAGCCCCCACTGGCACAGGGAAGCCCCCACCAGCAAAGGAGCCCCTACCTGCACAGAAACCCCACCAGCACAAGACCCCCCACCAGCACAGGAGCCCCCATGCTGATCAATGTATGTTTGGACTTGCTGCCAATAAACAAATATTATTCAGAGGTAATTTCAGTTTTGCCAGACCTTTTCTGACTGTGGAGGTTTATTCTATACTAAGTCCTACTCTCTCTTCTATCCTCCCCCCACCCTCTCCACTTTTTTGGGGGTATACAACAGCTGTTTTTTTTTGTGGGTTAGTTAGTGGGGAATAATAATAGGGTAGTATTGGTGTGTGTGCAACAGGGAGGGGTTGGAGGTGGACTGCATGTAGTGTCTTGCTTTGCTCCAACTAGAGCCTCTAGTAGAGAAGTAAAGGATGCTTTTATTTTTGGGAGCTTGAACATACCCTAACTTACATACCATCAGGAGAGAGGTATTCTGTGTTTGTTAATTTCAGTGCCCATGTTGGGTCCATAATTGGACATGTATGTAGTCAAAAGTCAGATATATACAATGATAAAATCCTTTTGTTACAATGATGAGAATGATGAATGAATCAAGAAGAAGTTCAGTCATGACTATCACAAAAAATTTTTTTTGGTCAGTTATTCTTTCTAGATATTCCTCCTGTTCCTTCATCTATCTTGTTTCTCAGTAAAGGATCCCTGCAGTAAGGAGTAATGAATAAATATAAACAGTTGTTGTTTTCATATATATATATATATATATATATATATATATGGACAATAATTTATGGGCCATGTTACAGACAATTTGATAACGTTAGTAGCAGCATTAATACCATGTTCTTGTAGAGTTTCAATTGACCCATCAGGATTTTTCATTAATGCATTCATTTATGAAGGTATATCACAATGAAACTATGACATCCTCTGTTATGGATGTTATATTTATTTTATCTCATGAATGCCAAAGTGTACTTCCAAATTGCTGACAAAGCGATTATTTGACTGATTGCTGGTCTGACTGAGTGTTGCTTCATGCATAATATTAAAAATTTTCCATTTCAGTATAAAAAAATTTTTCGTTTAATTTTGTTCTTGGGGGGGGGGGGGGGGAGGGGGTTGAGTGAGCGGGTGCTGTCAACGATCCTTTACCAGAATTTAATCCTAAATGCGTGAGAAATGCATGTGACAGCCACAATATGCAGGCAGTCGGAAACATCCTGGGGCCATATATAACATTCATGCAATAGCAAAACTTGGGAAAGAGTTAAAGCAGCTTCTTCAGTAGAAGAGAATGTCCTCCAGCCCGATCAAAGCTAGAAGATAATCCTGGTGAACTTGGTAGGTTACCAAGTCCATCTGGTGCTATAGGCAGGTTTTTGTGGGCCAGTTAAAATCTGATTAATAAGAATTGTAAACTGTCACTTATTACACACTATTATCAATGAAGCTATTTTACATACACACAAGTTGGTTATTTGAATAATTCACAAACTCAAGAGCTGGCTAGGGAAACTAGGGCTTACCATAGTCATTACTATTGAAATTTCACTGCCAATCTGGGCTCCAAGATATATTTCAATGATGGGAGAAGGAAGAATACAACAGTTTAGGTGAAAGATTGTATACAAACTGCAACATTTATCCATCACTACTCACAATACAAGGCTTTAACCAATCCTCTCCTTGTTACAATACTTCAAATTTTGCATTTCAATAGCCTAGGTTCCTTAAAATCCATGGTCCAGTTGCTGAAGTATTGAAGGATTTAATGAAGCAATTCAGTGAAGTGAAAACTATACTCCAGATTCATTCTCTATTTTTCAATCATCCAAGGAGTTTAAAAATGTCACGGAGCAATGATAAATTCAGCAATTCTACCAGAAGTGGTGACTATGGTGCACAGCTAAGTTTTGGATGGGTTACATTGACATGGTGCATAACTATTTGCTCATGGACGAAGCAATAAGAATAAACAGTCTATGCTTGTTCATATATGCACTTGAGCAATAATCAAGTCATAGTTATACTAGACAACATTAGAATTGCGGTTGGCTGGATATATTGACAGCTTCTTGCATTGGGGTTTTCGATTATCATTTATTCAAAATATTGTAATGCTCAACTGTTAATTGGCTTCAGGTTTCAAGGCTCTCCACTATGGCAAGCTGGCCTCCATCTGAGAGGTTGAGCTTTTTAAAAGTGGAACTATCACACTTTGGTACGAAAGTTGCAAAAGTTGGATAATTGAGGACTCACTCAATCCTCTTTCTAATATTTAGCTCTCCACTGAGCCATAATAGAAAGATGTTGGCTGGACTTTACAGCTAAAACAAGACTGGAAATTTCTTGGGAAAAACAAAAATGAAAAGCATCTGCTTACAACCAAATGTTGTCCTAATAATGACTTAATGTTGACTTAATAATGATTTAATATTAACTTAATACTGATTTCATAATGATTTAATTTGACTTAAGAATGACTTAGTTGAATTAATATTGACTTAATCTGACTAATCTAACTTCATTTGAGCTTTTCTTGTTTCCATAATTGAATTTGACCCAACTCTATGAACTTGAAAAATCTCTTGATGATACATACTACAGACTTTGGAACTTTTAGGAATTTTTAATAGTCAATGAGATAGTTCAATGTGAAACATCATTATTATTATCTTGTTTTTAGCACAGTTAACAGTTATCTCATCAGAAGAGGTAACTTTAGTTTTACATTGTTGAACACAAGAGAAGTATATTAGATATATATGGTGTTGACTTGATAATAATGTTGACTTCCAAATTCACTAAATTTCCACTGAGGGAGGGGGGGGGGGGGGGAAATAAAGGGGAAAAAGGAACAAACCATGACCAAGAATTATGAACTGGAAACCTTCTGATTGGAAACAGGAAATTTAACCAGCCCAACAACAACAGAGTAACTTAAGACTCCTCAAGCATGATAGCTGAAGGTAAAATGTTTTGCTGGGTATAGTGTTTTAACCTCAGCTGTGCATGGAGGCTGATTTAATTTTCTGCAAGTATTTTTTTTCTTTTTTGGTTGAAATTATAACAAGATCTATCCTCTAAGACCTGTGGCAGATAATTATTATAATATTTATTAAAATATAGTGTTTTAGGTCAGGTGAAATAATTAGAATACTTAATGAGGTTAAACTGGCAGTATGATCTACAACTTTTGGGTTTGGTTAAAAAATTATTCTTGTCCAAAATTGTGGATGTCCCCATATCCCCCCCCCCCCCCATTTCAAGTGTAACAAACTAGACCTGTGTGCCACAGGTAAAATAGGGTCAGTAGAAACAGCTATCCAGGCATACTTGGGCTGACAGTGAATGTCTCTAAGACAAAGTTTTTGGTTGTGGGCCATGAAGTGCAAGACTTGGAAATGTTGCCTATGACAGTTGATGGTGGCAGCATTGAGTGTGTGAAGGAGTTTCAATACCTGGGGTCCAAGGCATTTGGTGCCTTGCGGAAGGCTGTTTTCACCAATACCAACCTTTCTCTTACCACCAAGAGACAGGTGTACCAAGCTTGTGTGCTCTCAGTGGTGCAGTATGGAGGTGAGTGTTGGATTCTACTCAGGAAGCACCTGAGAGGACTGAATGCATTCCACCACCGCTGCATTCACACAGTACTGGGAATCACCAACATGAGGCAGTGGGAAGAGAGGATCACCTCAAGGATGACCAGAGAGCAATGGGAAGACCAGGAGACCATCACTGTCAAGCTCATGAAGCGCCGTCTTGAGTGGCTGGGGCACCTAGCTAGGATGCTGGACCATCGCATTCCCAAAAAGACTCTATTTAGCTGGCTTCCCCAACCATGCCCACATGGAGGACCAAGGAGGAGGTGGAGAGATCTTGTGAAGAGAGATATGAAGGCTGCACAGATTGATGAAAGCAGCTGGTTTGAAGTGGTTCTCCATAAAGGGAAGTGGCACACAGCATACAGTGATGGCCTGAATAACTATCAACAATCTCAGCTACAGCAAAGGGTGAGCATGCCTAGAGATGTCAAGTGTGATGCGTGTGGCAGGTGTTTCAGGAGGGAATGTGACAAGGTGAGGCACAAGTGTACTGCAGAGCGAAGCAAGCCAGTATGTGAACAGAAGGGAGCAGTGAGGTGTACAATCTGTGGAAGATGGTTCAGAAGCAGAGGAGGCATTGCAGTGCACAGGTGTGGCGGACAGCATCAGGAAACTGACAGCCAGGATGACAATACTCACACAACTAGTTCCAGTGTGGCAGAAACAGCACCCATATCAACCGGATAATGAAAGAGGGACCTGTGACCACAGCTGTGCTGATGGTTCCTTTTCTTTGCTCCCTCATATGGAGGGACATGTGACCAAATTTGGCAGTGTTATGACAGGACATGGCATGACAGGTGTGTGTGCATGCATGCATGTGTTTGTATATATGCATGCGTGTATGTGTGTGTGTGACAGTCTTTCTGTGTGTGTATATGTATCGTGTGTGTGTGTGTGTGTGTGTGTGTGTGTGTGTGTGTGTGTGTGTGTGTGTGTGTGTGTGTGTGTGTGTGTGTGTGTGTGTGTGTGTCGTGTGTGTATGCGTGTGTGACAGTTTGTGTGTGTGCATGTGTGTCTATGCATGTGTGACAGTTTGTGTGTGCGTGCATGTGTGTCATGTGTGTGTATGCGTGTGTGACAGTTTGTGTGTGTGTGACAGTCTATGTTACTGTGTGGTGGTGTGGTGTGGTGTGGTGTAGTGTGGTGTGGTGTGGTGTGGTGTGGTGTGGTGTGGTGTGGTGTGGTGTGGTGTGGTGTGGTGTGGTGTGGTGTGGTGTGTGCTCGCGTACATGGCGAATGAAAGCTCCTTCTGGCAGCTAATTTCTTGTGGGGTTGAAAAGGTAGTTAAGACTAGTGGTTTCTAGATCAGCAAAGCATGGCTTCATAATTCAGTGAATAATGACATCTGAACAATAATTTGTATATGTCTGCCTATAGTCTGTCCAAAGCACTCCACCCAAATGTCTGGGCCCACCCGTGCCAAATCTCCAGTGGTTGTCAACAGGTTAAAGCTCAGATGAAAAAAGGTCCTTGATGTTGTGAGTGGGAGGGAATGTAAAAATTAAAGGAGAGGGGAAAAAGGATAAGGAATTTATAATGGATGCTTCGAATATCTTTGTCATTTATAGGAAGGAATGCAGTGGTCATCTTAGCATGGGGGGGGGGAAGGGGGGGGGGGGGGCAAGGGGTTATTTTCTATTCTGCTTAGCAGAGATTACATAAAAGATGAAGTTCCACCACTAAAGAAGGTCTTGAACTAGTTACATATATATTGGATCTTGTAGATAAAATATCTATCTTTGGAAGTTAATAAATTAAAACCACATTTTAAAGTCCTGTCGTTTCAAAATCGCAGCTGGCAGTACAACTGAGAATCAAATGAGGTGCACAGATGTACCAATTAATGGGCCGGCGGCTTGGCATGAACAGTAGATCATCTAATTATTGATAACAAGGAAACATAAATAACACTGATCTTGTTGTTGAAGTAACTACACCACTCAATTCAGTACTTCACTAGCACTGTGGCTCCACATTGGGTGGTTGCTATAGCAGCACCTTGGTTCAGAATATATTAGATAACAGGTGGCACGACATTTGTGCATAGATTGGAAAGGAATAAGATTGGGAAAAGACGAGGATAAGAGTGAGAGAAGGTTAAGAACAGAACAAGGATGGAGGAAGAGGAATGGAATAAAAATATTAAAGAAATGAGAGGGTGGGGGAGCAAAACAAAGAAGGGAAGGAATAAGAATGAAAGATGGGAAAGAAAGTGGAATAGGAATGAAATAAGGTGGAATTACAAGCAAGGCAGGAATAGGAATGAAATAGATCACTCTGGGTGAGTATTTTCCCAGTGTGGTTGGAAAGTCCCTCCATCACTGGGTATGTGCATGGAATAGTTATTGTCATGACTCGGCAATAAAGGGTCATCGTCATCTATGACTCAGCAACTGAGGGTTATCAATGACTCAACAAGCTGTCTGACCCACTCCAATCATTCTATTAAGCTAATAATTGAACCATACCTTATTTGGTTCCAAATATTCAACTACAGAATAGCCAACACTAATTGAACTTTGACTGCTAGACAGTAAGTCCTGACATAGGCACTATCAAATTAACTCAGAGACATAACAGTTTATTAATAGCAAGTATCCATTTCCTTTACCAACCAGCTAGAACAAGCCCTTCACTATGCTCACTATTCAGTATCAATACAGTTAAGGGACCACACTAAGTGTTTAGAAACACTCACATCGACGTAAATAAGCAACTACTGAGAGCACGCTATGTGCAGACTGCAGGGAATCCTTTGACATCTGGACATGACCTTCAATCACATACAAGAACTCAGCAATGGTATGAGGAGGGAATTATGTCTCCTTACTAATCACTTTTCTTTACTAAATAGCTATTTCCATAATGTATTATTGTTCAGTGTAATTAATTCTATTTCATCATTAGTGTTCAGTAATTGTATTGTGTTCATGTGACTATATTGTTTCTTGTAATTATTGTGCACTATTATCACAGCATTCCATCAATCACATCCCAGGGCTGATGACTGGCAGTCTATTTAAAGGAGCAAGTTCTAAAGCTACCTAGATTAACATTCACCAGAGGAATCTTCATATCAATATTCTATCAGTTTATCCTTACAACTTGATATTGGGTGGCATGTCTGGGACAGACCCATAACATATGAAAAGATGATTCACACATATGAGAACGTATGTGCATATACATACACACATCCATATATCTATCTATCTATCTATCTATCTATCTATCTATCTATATCTATATAAAGTTGTAAGTCTTTTTATATAAGTGAGTTGAATACCCTTTAGCAACTGCAGCCCTAGATGCATTTAAATATATGAATTTTTTTTTTTTTTTTTTTGTATAATGTTGTTCGAGAAAATCATCCAAACAGCTGATTTTGATGTAACATTGTGCATATGGTTCTTGTGCACTGAGGAAAGCTTTAGTTTTCCTTTGATTTGAAAAAAAAAATCATTTTCAAGGTCACTAGAGATAGTTCTTTGTGATCACAATAAAAAATGAGTGATGGGTAAAGGTCAACCTAAGATAACCACAGCAAGAGAAATCTTTGCCGATGATGCAATACATTTAGTACTGCCATTGGTATATAGCCTGTGCTTGGGAGACTACAACTTCATCATCCTTCCAAAAAGAGAGGTTAATTCATCAACTGCAAAAAATAAACCCACTCATCTAGGGGTACTTTGCACCCACTTATCATGTGGATGGTGATCAATTGAAAGCAGTTGGGGAAGATTCTGCCTTGCAATCCATGTATGGAAGAAATGAAGAAGGACTTTACTAGCTCCAGGGAAGGGCCAGAAACTGGAGCTACATATGTCAGAGGAAGACAGAGGTAAGAGCTGCCACAAGTTGCCAAGAGACTCCTTCAAGAGAATCTCTCGAGCAGGAGCCAGTTAGAGAGATCATCAAACCCCAACACTTGATCTTGGCTACAGAAGCTCAATCCAACCAAAGCGAAGAGAGTTAGCTCCGAAAAGAACATGTGATATTGACTGGCACACATCTGTGATAGATCACACCCTCAGTCCTTATCCTCTCCCCCTTCGCCTGAAACATAAGAAAGACCTGTAGAACCCAGTACACATGAACTGTACATGTGGCATATCATGAGATGAACAGTAATAACACCACATTGGTTTTCACAATGTAATTCTAAGCAATGTCCACTTCTCTCACCACAAAACATCCTCAAACCTGTCAGTTTGTAGGCAAAGATCACCTTCCAGTAAGTATATCCTCCATCAATGCAAGATCAATCAAAGGTAAGTTTTAAAAGTTCAGGAATCTTTCTATTACAGTCTTGGACTGGTTGGATAATTTTGGATAAAAACAGAGTGGCAAATACAAAATATTCTCTAGATATCTATCCACATGATTCATTTTCATGTGATTGCAATGTAAATATACATGACATTTTTTCCAAACAAGGATGAATCTGGGATTCCTGACCTCTGAAGCCAGGTTCACTATTAAAATGTCTCACACTTAAACATATTATAGTGTTTCCTTTTTGATGTTTTGAGTTGACTAAGGTTTTAATTAGGTCTTAGAGTAGACTAAGGTTTAATTAGGTTCATGTTTATACATTTGAACACTACCACAACATGAACATAGTGCAACGTCATAGCTATGTGTAATTCAAAGACACAAAGCACAACCAGATTCAGGCCTGTTTCTGAATGATCACAGCCGATAAATTAGCTGGTTATATTGTTGCAGCATGCTTCACACATTGAAAAGTTCAACTGTATACCATCAATCAGGTACCTAAAGTAGCTCACAACTACTCTCACTTTCACATGCACACACATACACCATGCACATGGAACACTATATAATGCAACCCTTCCTATGGTGGAACTACTTCATAAATTGCCTGAAGGAGAAACTGATTTATGAATTGCCTGAGGGAGAAGCTGATGTATGTAGTTCTAGTAGTTTGGAGTCATGTATAAATCATCTGATCTGTTGTTGCTGGTTACTATGTGAAGGGGGAAAAATGCATTGCCTCAAGTTGGGACCAAATCTTGAGCAAATTAATTATTCAAGAGAATTTACTTCTCAACAGCTTGTGTGTGTGTGTGTGTGTGTGTGTGTGTGTGTGTGTGTGTGTGTGTGTGTGTGTGTGTGTGTGTGTGTGTGTGTGTGTGTGTGTGTGTGTGTGTGTGTGTGTGTGTGTGTGTGTGGGTGCGTGTGTGCATGTGTGTGTGTAAGAAAGAGAGGTATCACTGTAATAATGCCTGCCTGCTGCACTGTATTGGTCATAGAGTGGACAATAATGAAAGAGTACATTATGTTACAAAACAATAAATGATTGAACTTTCACATAACATTTCTCTGTCCACCTTGTTCAGTCAGATATCCTCTGGGTAAAAGTGTCTCAATTCAAGGATGTGGGCAGAAATATATTTGACCTGTGTGATTTCATGGGAGCATAACATCACCTAATGCATTTTGATGAAATGACCTCATTGACTACATTACCTCATTCAAAGTTAGATTCTTAATAAAATTAGATTCTTAACTCATAGATACCTTAAAAGATCCATTAAATTGCAACATTGATAATATTTAAATATTACAATTTTAATAATGTCAGCCATCAGTTGGTAGGTTATTCATCCTCATTGGCTTAGGGTGTCTGCTGTGAAACCCATTGAATTATCATTAATGTCAAATGAATCATGTCTTCAATTATGCTCCAGTGCAAATCCTGTAAATCTTTCTTTGTCCATTGATGACTGCATACAGTTTCTAAGTGGTCAGACTGCAGATATGCACATTCAGCCTCACAACAAATTACAGTGGCTGTGAGGTATTGTTTTAAACCAAAGGCAACCATCTGTGTAGCCAGGTTAATTGTACTTGGCATGTAAAACAATGTTTTATTCCCTTTATGTTGAGAATAAGTCTGCTTAAAATTAAAATAAATTTTATTTTATTTTAATGACCAGTGTGATTGCACCAACCTGGATATGTCCATGTACAATTACATTATAGTCATATTTAAATGATGAAAGATAAATAATTTGAAATGTCTTCTTCCACCAATTCATAGAATGTTGACCAGAAGAGTATTAGATTATAATGTATAGGGTAAAGTTTGTTGGGCAAAGTGCCTTGATCATTGCAAGAGAAGCTGCAAATTGGCCTCTGGTGTTAATAATTTTGAGGAAGTAACTTTCATGTTTACTCTAAAAAGACATTGGCAAATGTTCATAATTTCTATTTATGCAATTCCTGTCTTTCATGCTAGTAACTTGTCTCCTGCTTGACAAGTAATTGAGTTCTAGTTCTAGTTGGCAGGGGGGGGGGGGGGGACGGTGCTGGAGCACCCTGGGCTACCTCCTGGCTACGACCTTGAAACACCTTGGTCAAGTTCTTTTCACATCTCATTAACGAGGTCACATGGCACAAACAAACAGGTACAAGTACTTTATAATTTAGACGCAATTGTTTCATAAACTACATACTTCCAAAAGTTGGTAATGACAATGTTCCTTCCTGCTAAGTGATGGAACCAGCTGGGCCACTATAAGTGCATATGCAGCAATTACACAAACATGAAGCTACCTCCAGCTCTTACACATCACAATGCTACACTACATTCAATCACAGGTAGTAATTGGTGAGAGGGAAATACACTAATCAAGTTATTTGCTTGAAATGTTAAGTCAGTAAATTAACATTAATGTGACTTGCTAATTCATATCATCAATTATGAAATATAACTCTTTTTCAAGATATAGGCGATCAAATCTAGCACAAGCATTAAAAAAAAAAAGGTTTAAGATCACTGTATTCGAATACTGACAAGGTTTAGGGGTTTAGTTCATTTTCTAGCAATGCATCCTCTCATCCTAAGCTCAGAATCCAATAGCATCATACTCTCTCCCCTCCCAATTTTCCAATGCACAATTGTATGCACCACCACACCACTCAATCTCATAGTCCCTGTTTTTCTCACACTGCATACCATAGTACCCCAGTTGTATACTACAACTTCAAATGGAGGTAAGGGATTAATACAAGATTTTTCGGCAGGTGGGGGTGGGGGGGGGGGGGGGGGGGGGGGGGTGGTGAAACAAGGATTTGTAGTCGTCTTGGGCAAAAGGCCAAAATTGGTGCCTATGGGTTCAAGGTCCTGACTTCAATGCTGGGTCAGACCTTTTCCCCTCTTTTCCTTCCCCCCCCCCCCTTCTTTTCCATTTTACCCCTCTTCTCCCCCATTTTACCCCTTTTCTCCCCTATTTTACATGCTGCATTAGTGAAATGATAATTTTCATTGTGTGTGTGGGCAAAAATGCATGTGATTCTGTCTGTCCATTCTACAGACCCTAGCACTTCCCTCCTTATTCTTTAAGTCCTGAAGAACTTCAGCATGACCGTCCAGTTGCATACTAAAATAATTTTTTTTTGTTGTTTAAAAGTGGTAATTGGGTGGTGTATATTAAGAATCTGATGGGTACCAGTTCGGCACCCTTGAGCATTTAAAAAAAATTTGAGGTCATAAGCCATGCCCACTTTTAACACTCACAATATATTTGACATACAAATATTATCATGTTTGTTATCTAATTAAAACTATTTGGATGTAGAAAAAGGATACCTGCACTAAAAAAAAATCTCTAAAGGGAAAACAAAGCCAAAACTGATGGAAATACCAAACTATATATTATATTAACTGCAGCTGAGGATTGATTATTTCGACCTTGCACATGTACTGAAATAGTGTTCTTTTGTTTTCATCAGTCACTTTTCATGATAGTATCTCAGACTGGAAGTATTGCGTTGCACCAAATGGTTGCATAGAGACACACTCAATGCCAATTGAATTCACTCAACATATTGTAGGTACTATGAGATTTATCAAATGAAGTAATGAAGCTTGCAGGAAAATTCTTAAGGGTTGTATTTCTGTGGGTCACAAAGTATATGATACAATGCCTCATTTCCTTCTATTAACTCTACATCAACTGGATAAAGTAAGTCTTTGATGAAGACCGCTAACTTTTGAAGTATTTCAGCCTTGCTTCCAGCTGCACATATAGCGCAAAAGGAACAAGATATTGTTCATACTTGAAGACATCAGACAGTCAAATGGCTTTGTGAAATAAAAAGCAAGAGAGCATGTAGCTTTTCCATGACATAGATCTGCCTGTTGCCAACCCAGATTCTTTCCTTCATTAAGATATGCATAACCAAAGGCACATTTCAGCAAAGAATATTTTAATCATTTCAGGAAATAATGACAACATGAGTCATTTCTGAAATTATAATGCATCAGCTTTTACAGGAAAGTATTCACCAGTGACATCTTGAGTGAATTCAATTGTCATTGTATGTGTGTCTCTCTACAACCTTTTGGTGTGTACACTTAAAAGATCAAAGTTATCACACCACAAGCAGATCAGTCCTCCATCATTGAGGAGAGGCCTCAGTACATGAAATGTTGCTCCACAGTCATTTTGGCGGCTGATTTCCTAAACCAACAAACTTCATCACAGCTTGTTACATACACTTGGGTCATATAGAAGATCAATCATTTCTCTTGAACTAAAGCAATGATGAGTTTTGATTGAAAGACCAAGCGTTTTCTGTTTAGGGATTTGGATATTAAACCTTGTATAGAATATGTCAAGGACAGAGACTCATTTGTAACGTCTCCATTTGAAACCAATTTTGAAATGAAGTAAAGCAATTCTTATTACAGCTTTCTTTTGCTTTTTCAAAAATGATCTCATCAAGCTCATTGGACTCAACAAATTTTTTAAGAGTTTGCCTTGACCCCAGTTGTGATCTGATTCTTTGCAAGTTCAGTAACTTCATGGTCATTTTTTTCCACTATTTTTAATGTCTCCGGCAGATGTTTTGAAAGCAAATGATACTGGCACACCATTTACATGGACAATAATAAGACTTCCTCTGAAATAGTTTTCCAACTTTTGAACTAGAAGAGCACTTTCATCTCGTTTTCCATCCATTTTACTGTCACCAAGAAGCTTCGCAGTAGCAAAGGTGGAGATAGATGTCTATGCAGTGCTTAGGGATCTGTAGTACACATGTAATTCTACTGAGTTCCAAATTTTAGCATGTTCGTCTTGCATGTTATTTACAACATGCTTGACTGCACCATCAGCAGGATTTGGTCCTTGAGTTGTTGAGGCAAGAACAACATCATGTAGCAATCAAAATGATATTGTGCATCTGCTTCTTGTAGGTCTACCATAGCCCCTATGGATTCAAACACTGACCGACTGCTGCAACTTTATCACCTCTTTCTTCACATACTCAGAGAAGAGAAGTTCCCGCTTTCTTTCAACTATTCTACAGAATACAACTCCTCTCCAATGTTCCGGATATTTTTTTTATTCTTTGGGTATGCATTTTTGACTGTAAATTAGAAAGTGATCTCTGCAGTTCAACTCAAGATGATAGGACCTCAATTGTGAAGGTGGAACTTCACTTGAAGAAATGCTTGAACCTATTCCACTGGGGCATCTCTTTGTGCACAGAGGAAGTGCATGAAGAAATGAATGACCTGTGAAAAGTAATCTGCAAGACTGAATTACTTTTTATTTTGTATCTTAAAATTACATGGTGAAGCTGTAAGAAATTAATTAATCTATTCATGGCTACTTTCCAGTAATTAATTTACCACGTGTGTCACATTGGAAGAAATATTCTGCTGACTCCAGGTCTGATTTCAGTTTGTCCTACTATATCCCATTTCTGCATTCAAACTTGAAATAAATATAGCTGTAACAAACATAAAAATACCTATACAGTAAAACCTGAATAAAAATGAATAAATTATGAATGTATAATATACTTGCAACTATACACCCTGATCCCATGGCAAGGCATTATGATAACTGGTGGCTTGTGTCAGTTTTTCAAGACCAATTTAAACTACTACAAGTAGCAGCTGCTATCCGAAGTTGCTAGCTATAGCTGCTGTTCTGTTGCCCCAATAGAGCTTTCTGTGGTAGCACACCACCTTGCATATATTTCTTGTATATATTGTACATACATATATATATATGTATTAATTATACTGCAACACATAATTTCACATTCTCCTTGCTAATTGCTTAAATTTGATCCTAAACATGATAAATTTCAAATTTGTAATAATAACCAAATTTGACAAAACCTTGCATATCGAAAAAAAAGGGGCAAGACTTATGGAGCCAATTAAAAAAAAAAATGCTCAGGGTGCCAAGGTGGCACCCACCAGATTCTGCAAGTACAGACCCTAAACTATCACTTCAGGAGAAAAAAAATTATATTAGTACGAAACTCTGACAGTTATGCCAAAATTGTGGTGATATCTCCTCTACTATTACTATGCCTGAAGCAAGAGCAATCATTAAACCGCATTCTGAGTGGTACACTCACCTTATCCTAAAAACTGAGACAACATGAGCCCTGTGGCCTGTGCAACAGCCAAATACGACTATACTGTGCAGCTTGTGGGACTCCATCCTCACATGACTTCAACTTATCTTACTTTTGGTTTCCTTCTTTCTTTTTTTTAATTTTTAATATCGTTTTTTTCAACCTTTTTTTTTTTTTAAATCTACTTTCTTTCCTTACCTTCTTTTCTTTGGCCACTTCTTAATCTTCTTAAAGTCCTGTCCACACTGCACAATGAAATCTGTTTCACCCCTGTCTGGAACAGGTTCCATGCGTCCACACCACATTTGGTTTCATCCCAACAGGTTCGACCCAGTTTCACCTGAAACCTTCAGAAGGGTAGGTTTCAAGTGGCTCAGATTTATTGAACATACCTGTGGCTTTATTGCTTATGTTCGCTATTAGGAGTTTAGCTACTAACAGCTCTCTCCCCCCCCTTTGTTCGATGACATTTCAGAGAGAAAAAGACAGAACAACGTAACACATCAAAAAATAAAATACCCCGTTTCTATACGTGGTAGAGGAAAACAAATTAATCTGCCCAGAAAATTAGTCAGCCCACGCAGGTATTGTGGAGCAGGTTCTAGTGCGGACGCAAGAAAACGTTTGGAACTGAGTGTTGCTGGAGACCCATTTGTAGTGTGGACAGGGCTTAAGAATGCCTCACAAATAGGCAAAAAAGAAACATAACTGGCATTTTCATTGATGACTGAGTGTACCATGAAATTTTGCCATTTCATCCCTGAAATAAAGATCAACTTTAATTTATTTGTTTGCTCATTTGTAGCACAGTGTCTCTTAGCTAAAACTGGAGAAGCAAGTTACATGCAAATGCATTTACTCCATTATAATGTGACTACAGCCCACGATTGTCTGCTAGTCTCACTAATAATTAGTATGTGTTTTATAAGCATTTTAAGGAATTTCTCCTGTTGACCAGCCTCTACTTATTACTTAATACATAACATCATACATATTGTGGTAGGTTAACACTAAAATGGTTAAAATTAGTTACTGCTAAATAGATTTTTTCTCCCATTTTGTACAAACCATTACCAAATTACAGATAGTTCAAGAGAGTTTTGTTCCAGAAAAAAACAACAAACAAGAAAAATAAATAGATGCATCAAGAGATAGGCTACAACAATGCAAGAGATCAATACAGCTATAGAATCTAGCTGGTCTGCTATCTTCCCTGAAATAGTCAAGGTTCTTTTGATAATTTCAGTTGCAACTTTATCAATTGAAAGGTCCTACAATCAAATGAAGATGATCAACAAGATGATGCAAGAGCCATGGTGATACAAACCTTGAAAAACAAATTTGAATTGCTACTGAAGGGCCAGAGTTAGGTGATGCAAATTTTAAGGAAATTCTAGGTGTGTAGGAGCACCATCAGACCCAAAATTTGAGCATTAACTTCAAACATCATTTAAATGATTATTAGAATATGTAGTGACAGTATCATGAAGGCTATCATAAATCATTGACAATTGAGCCAAATTTTAGGAGGTGGGGTGGGAGAGAGGAGGGATCCCAGTGTGCCTCCACTGTATTAATCCCAGCTTCAAATGAGCAATGATTTGTAATAGCACTGCTATTGATAATGAAATAATGAAGAATATATTGAATCAATAGTTTCAAATATAATTAAGAGATAAATCCTTTTATACATCAGAAATGATGGACTCAACAATGAAGATAAGGGAAAAAAAAAAAAAAAAAAAAAAAAAAAAAAAAAAAAAAAAAAAAAAAAAAAAAAAAAAAAAAAAAAATCAAGGATGGAATCCCACAAGCCGCTATGTACATTCCTAAATTTTCTTTTTGCTCTTGCAGAGGTTTATCTGCTTCACAGTTTTACTGACCTACTTTAGGATAATTTAGAGGGACTGAATGTTTTACATAGCATGGTTTGTAGGGTAAGTAAACCATTCAAAATTCGTAATAACTGATTAGGAATGTGACATTCAAAGTTAGACAATAAAAAAATACAGCAATTCAAAACACTCATTTAAAAGCCATGTCCCACCTTGCTTGAAGTGCTCACACCAAAATTTATCCAAATTGGCCCAATTGGTTCTCTCAATCCAAATGGTTATATTAGAGAGAGTGGACAGACAGACACTAAATGTATATACACACACACAAGGATCAAAATAAGCTATGCTTTCACTAACTGAAGATGTGGGGGAAGAAAGAAGAAAAATGATACACAGCTGGTAAAGAAGGGGAAAGCCTACAACACTAGCTGTCTCCAGGCGGTTACCCATCCAACTAATGAGCAGGCCAAAGCGTGCTTAACTTCGGGGTATGCAACTTTAATTGAAATTAAAGTCTGGACAGATATAGAAATGCTGACACACACATGAGGTGAAAACAAGTAATTTGATACGAGGCTTGCAAAAAAAAAAAGGTACAAAATCGATCCCACAAGAGGGTGAAAAATTGTGCGTCTGTATGTGTGTATACATGTTAGAGAGAGAGAGAGAGAGAGAGAGAGAGAGTGTGTGTGTGTGTGTGCATGATTGCTGAATGTGTCTGAGTGGGTGTGTATGTATGTGAGTGCAGGAGTGAGAAAAAATTTGTGTGAGTGAGTTTATAATTTGTGAGTGTGAGTGTGAGTGTGTGTGTGTGTGTGTGTGTGTGTGTGTGTGCGCGCGCGCGCGTGTGTGTGTGATTGAGTGAAGATGAAAAGAAAGGGATGAAAGAAGGGAAGGAAGGAAACTACATGGGTATCTACTAGGTCATGCTTGATCTAAAATGCCACAACAAATGCAACATTTGTTCCAAAAGGACAAGCACAGAGGAAACAGGAGGAGAAAGGAGAGACATACCAACAATGGTGACATACAGCACATGTGGTTTCAACTCTTTGACCACACATGGCGTACACTACATGGAACCCATACAAGTATAAAGGTGTGTGCAAGATTTCTGCAAGAGAGGCCTAAAAAAAGACACTGTTGCCAAGCATTCTAGAGTGGCATCTCCACTTCATCAATTCCTCTTCCTTATTTAAACATATTAACTAATTCTGTTGCAACTTCTGAGGCAACTGCACTGACAGCTGCTACAGACAGCAGCTGCAAGGGCATGTAGATATAGTATTGTACAATCCACCCTCTAATCAGCATGAGGCATATGCAAATTGCATGATGCCTTTGGTACTGCTTTGTTGCTATTATTTTTTTCCAACTGAGAGTCACTTGGCTATTAGTAGCAGCCTTGTTATTGATTTATTATAATTATTACTCTAGCATGGGGTTTAGTCTTCCTAAAGATTTCCAATACTCCATATAATTGTTATTGAGAAGTTTATGTTTAGGGAAAATTATGTTAAATGGATCGACCCTTTACCAAAGGCAAACACATGCCGTGGCTGGCATAACTTTCAAACATATGGGTGCACAGCAAAGGAAATTATGAATGGTATCTATTTAGAGTGCACCAAGGATGCACCTGGCAAGCACAATTGTAACACAAAGATGTGTTACCATGGTGTTGAAATACTAGAGTTGTGAGTTCAATAAGTGATTTTTTATTCTAATATATCCTGTGTAAAAATTTGTTTGGTGCTAACTATGATAACATTTATTAGCACTCATTAGCATCTCAGTCATCTTCACATCAACAGCTACAGTTTAGACCAATTAGACTGTGATCTAAACACACAGTGTGGTCTATGGTCTTAATGTTAAATGGCAAGGATGAACAAATCCCACCACCTGCACATCCTAACCTCCAAATTTGGCAATCACGATAGAGGGGAGGATAGCTAGAGATTGTGGTGAGGATATATTCCTAACTTGAAGATTCCATAGCTACTTAAAGGGTACATGTGAAATAAAATTAACAATACCAACTAGCTATGATACTTATGATGTCGACTAGAACTACCACTAATAGACATGCATGCTTCTTGAACTATGAACTATTGATGGTAACTCAATAAAATATAACTTTCATTGCTGAGTTGGAGGTTTTCTCATTGACATGGCATTATACATTTACGGCTAAAGATAAACACATTGATGGTGTCAACCTTGAAGTTGCTTCCACCATGGATGTTATTGCGAGAAATCTTCCCCCCTCCCCCCCCCACAAAAAATAGAACAACCAAAAAAACAACAACAACGAATAAAGTTACTGAAAGATATTTCATGTAAAGCACCATTCTTAACCAAGAAAGCATCGTGTGTTTTTAAAAATTAATATTCATGAACACATTGCTACATATACATGTAAACTACTTGGGATGGATAGCTCTTCCTTGCTAAGAATTCATATATATAACACTAACTTATTGAATGAATATGTACCTTGATTAGGAAAAATTCCATGAATTCATAAACTACCAGATTATATATCTTACAGTAAAACTGTCCTAAATAAAGTTTAACTTACAAAAAGGACTTTACTTGTGTCAAAACTGAATATCTCCACCATACCATGTGTCTGTCTTTTTAACAACTCTGTTTTAATTGTGTCTTTCTTGTTGTTTATGAGCTTCAGCAACTTGTTTTAACTAACACCACAAGAGGGTGAGAAGAACAGTACTTATCCTCCTAAAACGAGGAAAGTTGACACCTATTGTATGAATTACCAATTGCTGAAGATGATCCCTAAAATGGAAAACTAACTTCCTGATGGCTGGTTATACAAATATTCTAGCTGACACAGCATTTTAGAGTAATGAGGAAAAGTGGTGAGGAATTGTAACAAAGCAACTGCATCATAGCTCCAGCTATTCACAGCAAAGCAATGCTCCTACCAACTGCAACAAACTAAATTAATGAACAGCTACTGGAGCTTATATAGCTAACGCAGCAAGCTAAAGACCAGGTCAAATAGACATTCATGGTGGCTCCACCAACTGTTCTAAAGGATATAGTGTAGCATTGAACTAGATGTTTCTGTTTCATCCATGCATCTCATGCACACGTGGTGGTGTAGGAACTACTATCCATCAGACCTGCCTACTCCACCACACACACACCAACATGTCATAAACATCCAATTCATAAAATTGTGAAGGTTGAAATGAGAACTAGACATTTGAGTACCAAGTCTGAGCATTTTATAAGACTACACCCAGTTTCTGTTGGAACAAATCAGCAGTTGTGTGTGTGTGTGTGTGTGTGTGTGTGTGTGTGTGTGTGTGTGTGTGTGTGCGTGCGTGCGTGCGTGCGTGTGTGTGCGCGCGCGCGCATGCATAGCTAATAATATTCCAAAATGCTCAATACTCCAATTAAATTTCATCACACTAAACTGGCTCAGTCTATCTAGTGAGGGTACATATACATGTACACACAAGCATATAAATAGGTATTGATATGTTAGATCCTGTCGGGTGGGAGGCAGACAAACATTTCTACGGTTTCTCTAATAACACACATACTTCTAAATTTAATTAGCTTCTGAAGTTTCTCCAGGCTCTCACCTCGCATCCACTGTGTCTCCCATTCCAAGAACAACAAATGCCAGAATAGACTAGTTATCCTCAGCCACCATATGTGTGTGCAAGATCCACCACACAGTCGACACCACAACTGGTCGAGGCAGGTTAAAGTAGGTCGACAATATTTCTGTGGGGACACGCACTGGATCAGCATCACACTGGTTTGAGGCAGGTTGAAGCAGGTTGACAATAGCTCTATGGGAACACACACTGGATCAACATCATACTGGTTTGAGGCAGGTTGAAGCAGGTTGACAATAGCTCTATGGGAACACACACTGGATCAACATCACACTGGGTTGAGGCAGGTTGAAGCAGGTTGACAATAGCTCAATGGGAACACACACTGGATCAACATTGCACTGGGTTGAGGCAGGTTGAAGTAGGTTGACAATAGCTCTATGGAAACACGCACCGGATCAACATCGCACTGTGTTGAGGCAGGTTGAAGCAAATTGACAATACCTCTATGGGGACACACTGAATCAACATCACACTGGGTTGAGGCAGGTTGAAGTAGGTTGACAATAGCTCTATGGGGGACACACACTGGACCAACATCACACTGGGTTGAGACAGGTTGAAGTAGGTTGACAATAGCTCTATGGGAACACACACCGGATCAACATCACACTGTGTTGAGGCAGGTTGAAGCAGGTTGACAATAGCTCAATGGGAACACACACTGGATCAACATTGCACTGGGTTGAGGCAGGTTGAAGTAGGTTGACAATAGCTCTATGGAAACACGCACCGGATCAACATCGCACTGTGTTGAGGCAGGTTGAAGCAAATTGACAATACCTCTATGGGGACACACTGAATCAACATCACACTGGGTTGAGGCAGGTTGAAGTAGGTTGACAATAGCTCTATGGGGGACACACACTGGACCAACATCACACTGGGTTGAGACAGGTTGAAGTAGGTTGACAATAGCTCTATGGGAACACACACCGGATCAACATCACACTGTGTTGAGGCAGGTTGACGTAAGTTGACAATAGCTCTGAGGATTTTTGCACAACTAATTCTGAGATACTGAGCCTAAGTCAATCTACACTCTCCAACATACTGGCTATTGCCAGACCCGATGAACCATCAATTTGATTTACAATTGAATAAGAGCGGTAAAAAAATCAACAAAGAAAGCTAATAGCTCCAAACAATAGTAACATGCATTGTCTGGCATGCATAACATGCTGGAGGCCTTTGGTTCAGGCTGACAGTGAATATGGGAATACTTGAAACTGCAGTTTCCTCATGTCATTAGACAGTAGTACGAAAATGCTAAATATAGTCCCACCTGTGTTCTTAATTGGTGTAATAATCCTTAGTAAACATGAAGAGCTGCAAATGACCTCGAGGCACTCACATAGTTTTGGTCAGAACAAAGAAAATGTCCACCAGACACTTCCTCCACATCTGGCTTCTGATAGTCATGAGTTGATCGTTGTGTAGCAGCAGACTGACCAACAGT
The DNA here is from genome assembly GCA_963969325.1 of Lycopodina hypogea. Classification (NCBI taxonomy): domain Eukaryota; kingdom Metazoa; phylum Porifera; class Demospongiae; order Poecilosclerida; family Cladorhizidae; genus Lycopodina; species Lycopodina hypogea. The sequence continues at coordinate 2,208,277 of OZ017793.1, read as the reverse complement.
TGCTAGTGGGAATGAACGTAGTGCATGGTGGGGCAAAGGTCAACAAGTTGTAATAGCAGCACTGGTATATTGCCCACAAGAGGCCAGTGAAGCAAGAATGTGGGTGGGATTGATTCTACTCTAACCTTAGATAGCATGGTTCACAAAGGATAACACATGTTGAAACAGGGTCCAACCACAAACATTCCATTATTGGTTAAGCCAGATGCCATCATCACAGTAGGACCAAGAAAATATAGCTCAATACCACGTCAGGGAATCAGATGATTTAATTGTTATAAAATTAGGAGAGGATAGGCCTTACTATAAATATTTATTAACTTTTAAACATTTCATGTTAGTTAGTAATCTGTTTGGACAAACTGTTCAATGTGTCCTGTGTCATTCAGACATGTTGTATAATGTTAGATGAGGGCCTGTCACTATAATAGGGCTCAGTCCTCCATATTAACTCATTGAGTACTCTGTAGTGGGTTTGTATTCTTTCATATCACCCAACTGCCATTCAGAGTGTTAGGTAAAATTTCATACTTCCATACTTTATTACAAAATTACTTCACCAATTAATAATTTTTTTTTTTGTTTTTATGCTTCTATTAATATATTTAGCTGTAGTGAACCTGTCTGCTAGAAATGCTTGGACTAATTGACTGATTCTTACCTTTACTCCTGGCAAAATAATTAGAGATAATTATGCCAGTCAGTTGGAACACAAAGAGCTTGAACTGCCAGGCTAAATGCCCACTGGCCCAAGCCATGCAGGGAGGGGGTGAGTGTCAAGAAAAGGTAACTACAAATTTCGGTAGGCATCATGCCACCCTCCTGGAAATTTCTTGGGATTGCTCAATCTTTAAAAAATAACCAAACCACACTCATTCACACACACACACACACACGCGCGCGCGCACGCACGCACACACACACACACACACACACACACACACACACGCACACACACGCATGCATGCACGCACATACACACACACACACTGAAATCAGTTCAAATGCTGCTAGTTAGCACATTGACAAAGTTGTTCTAGAATTCTGTACCTCATACACCACCTGATGCCTAGGGCTTCCCAGTCATGTGAAGTTGCTACACTGGACATCAAAAGGATTCACCGTTCAGTGAAGACCACAGGGAATTTGTGCTGATACTGCAAGTAAACGAAAAAGTAATGTGGTAGACACGAGTCTGACACAGAGCTAAGGCTTGACACATGCAGACGGCGAGCAGTAGCTGTATTTGAACAAGACATAGTAGTCAGAAAAGGCATCTTTCATCTATAAAGAGATAATTATGCATTCACAAACACCTTATATACTCATACAATATTTTTCAAATTGAAATCTCATTTTTATGGACTTCACCAATTGCTAATCCTTGAATGTGGTAATAGCATGCATGCATATAGATCAAGTGTCTCCAACAAATCCCTCCAAATGGCTGCTCACAAGTTCTATCCTCAATGTGGATACACAGACCTCAGAGACAGTGCATATAGATATGCAACAGATCCCTTCTAATGGCTGCTCGTAAGTTCTATCCTCAACGTGAATTCACAGACTGCAGAGGTAATCAGCACTCTCATAGGAAGTGCATTATATATTTGTATGATTAACAAATTAAAAGAAAACGGCAGAGAAATAATTAATTTGTGCACCTTTTATTACTGCTGTTGTCAACGTAACTATGAAAGCTATCATATCATGACAGGTTGAGTTTGTGATTCAATAATTTGTTGTATTTCTGTTCCCTTCTTGAAGAAGATTAGCAGACCATCTATGTTATGAACAGGAGGGAATCGAACAAACAGATTGTGGAGAGATATTACTGGAATAATAACTGAGTCTGCTGGGGGAGAGAAGGAAGAGCTTCCTATGTGACAAGCCACAGCCTGGAAGATGTGGTCGGCTAGAGGAGCATGCTCAGTCATGCACTAAACATGTGTACAAACATAGGCAATGTGCAAGAGAGATAACCAAGAGAGAACACTTGCTAGAAATCCCACAATACTCTTCCCATAAGTACCATAAAATTGGACATATAAGCACACTAGCAAGGTATACCTGGAGTTGCCTGTACCAATGTCAGCATGAAACATTATAAAAGTCACTCAAAACACCATTTCTAGACTTTGTACTTCATGCAGATAAAAATAGTTCATACATATGCATGTAACCAGAATTCCCGTTGATTTATTAGAATGGTCCTATTGTTTTCGAGGCATGGTGTAATACTAAATGGTAGATTGCCAACAATTAGGGAAAAAAACAACAAATACCCAGTCCTGGATTTCATTTGAAGCCAGAATTTCCCGCTTAGTAACCCTGTACCTTACTTAACCATTGGACTACGGTTCTTTAGGCTTAGCTTTTCTGTTGCTGGTATTATTCCCCTCAAAGATTCGAAATAGTGACCAAATTATAGGCTTCTTTTTTTTTCTTTTTTTCTTTTTTTATGTATGAAGAAGTAAATTCCTTTTTCCCCCACCAGGGTTGGTGGAACCCCATAATTTTTGGGCTTAAAAACCATCACAGGCGTAGGAGCAAACCATGGAAGTTTCATTCCTTCTGGTACAACAGATTGGCAGTTATGCCTACACACACATACATATAAACATAGTTACGAACCATAAAATAGATCTAATATGCAGCATGCTTTTAACATGTCAACATTTGATTATTAGTCAACATGCCAATGCTATGACCTCATTCCTCATTGGGATATCTAAATTAAAACATCATTACTAATTAAATGATATCACTCAGAGGCACATGGTACACTGTAGATGATACAAACCTGAATGTATGGAATCCCTTGATCTCATCTGTTGAAATTTCTGGACAGCATGGAACACTATATTCAGCCTGGAATTAAAGTGGTTGGTATTTCATCCCTCTAAAGAATATATATCAATGGTATATCATTTACAAGCAGCACCATAATATGCAATCTATATGCTGACAATAATACATTATTATTTCAACTATCATAACGAAACAACCGATAACTTGCAGAAAAATTACATTCTTCCAAATGAAAATATTTTGTGTAATCCCCGATGGTGGTTTGTGTTAAAAAGTCAAACCTTATACCACAAACTTTTGATAATAGGGACCTGATATCCTGTTTGCTAGTATCTGACCAGACCAAGGTATGTATAATGATGATTCCTTTCAGTCACAGATAAGCTTGCCTTTGGAGGGATAGCATAGCAAATGGAGTAATGAAGAGTAAGTGGTCGTGGAGGAAATAACAGACCACAAAAGATGATTGGGTTAGTTCATCACACCATGTGAAAAGTCATCTAACAAGACATCAAAGACCAGTGGTTTGGTGTGGGCACAAACAGCCGAGATCTCCAATCCAATTAGGACAAGGACAGTGCCTTCCTCTCAGTACTAAATTGAGTGTAGGAGGAGGGGAAGGAGGAACCAGAGAGGAGTTAAGTGGGTGGAGGAGAGGAAAGTAGTGGGTGGAGGACAGGAGAGAAGTGGGTGGAGGAGAGGAAATAAGTGAGTGGAGGAGAGGAGACAAGTGGGTGGAGGAGAGGAAAGTAGTGGGTGGAGGAGAGGAACGTAGTGGGTGGAGGACAGGAGAGAAGTGGATAAGGAGAGGAGAAAAGTGGGTGGAGGAGAGTAGAAAAGTGGGTGGAAGAGAGGAGAGAAATGGGTGGAGGAGAGGAGACAAGTGGGTGAAGGAAAGGAGAGAAGTAGATGAGGAGAGGAGAAAAGTGGGTGGAGGAGAGGAAAGAGAGAAGTGGGTGGAGAAGAGGAGAGAAGTGGGTGGAGCAGAAGACAGAGAGAGAGGGAGGAGGAAGAGGAGGAAAGATAAAAGACTAATAAAGAACCAAAATAATCATTATTTGAAACAATCATTCCTCTTGGGACTTCGTACATAAACAATGACATTGCATTGATAGGAAATCAGAACATGATCTAATAATTCCCAATAGAGAAAACAATGAGAAATATAGGGAAGGGGGAGGTGGAGGGAAACCTGAAGATCTAGACATTCTGTCTGCTGCAACACACCAGTACTAAGGAGGGGCAACCAGCCAACCAGTTTGTGGTAAGCTTTCCTGCGTCTTCCACAATCAAATGCACCACCTTATACCACATCTAGAAGTTTCTGACAGCTGGCATGGCAATCAAGGTTCAAGGTGCTGGAATCAGTGATGGAGGAAAATTAGGAGAACAAGAAGCTCTAAAAAGGGGGGGGGGGGCGGGGGTGCGGGTGGGTGGTAACCTATAACTTCAGTTTGATTCAGTTTTGCTTTGTTACTGAAAGAAGTGTAAATAACTGAGCATTCAGGTGCTGCATGGTGAAATGAAGGGAATGCTTGGTGTCCACCATAGATGCAAGACCAGTTAAGACAGTAGTCCTTAATGACTTCTACCATTTAAGTGGAGAAAATCCGTGAGAATCTGATTATCCAATGCACACATATGGCCATAGGAGTACAGTTTTCTTGTACAGCTTCAGTACAGCCTTATATCTGGTCAAAGGGGCTCAATTCTTGCCAAAATTGAATGTTTGTTCAATTAAATAAGGAGAATGTGAATTATCTCACACAAGTCCAAGGATAATTTAATTAAGTGCTGACTAGGAGAAAATATTTCATAATTAAGTGCAGTTTTTTTCTCACAAAAGGCAAATTTTCTTTTTGTGGTGGTGATGCATTGAACATGAAACTGGAAGCAAGGATGAATATATATATATATATATATATATATATATATATATATATATATATATATATATATACATATCCATATATATATATAGCATTATACGCCTGCACCCTTACAGCCAATCAGCAACATGTTATGGCATTATGTGTGAAAGGGATATACATTGATGCAAACAGAAAATAAAAGTTATGAACCTGCTCTCCACTTTGTGTTAGCAAACGCGCAACAACATGACACTCTCCTCCATTTGTACTTGTCATATTATGCCAATTTATGTTTTTGCTTGTTACCTCACACCAACACACACCAGGTAATACAAAGATAGGCTCAGTTGTGATGAAGCTTTTCTAAGGCAAGCCCATGTGCCAGGATATTCAAAATTTCAGAATGTGAGAATGATGGAAAGGTTAATTTGGAACATTCTGAAATTGTCTTCACCAAGCCTTGCCCTAGCACTAGATACTTCAGGAAGTCCTAGCCCTAGCCTAAGACCATGAATCCACAATACCTCGAGTAAACAAGGAACACAGCCTGTGTGAAAAATACAGGGCCCCAAGCATCAGTTGGTGAGGGAAAAGAAGTTAATACACAAAAATGAAATGCAAATTGACTGTGATTGAACTTCTATTTTACTACCATGAATAAGAACAGTATCAGAGTGGGATCTGTGTGACACTGCTTCACTCTGGGTCAGGGAGAATAGTGAAGGACCTGTAATACTTGTTATATTAAATATAGTTAGCCTTACTGAATAGCTACTTACATACAAAAAAAGACAGGACCAACACCAATTTGATATCTCTAAATGGCCACTAGAATGGGTAATATCTAGGAAAGCGACCCCACTGTGACTGTATGTGTGTTGTGTGTGTGTGGGAGGGGAGTGGAGGTTCCCAGGGCAGCCATGAAAAAAACAACAAAAAAAAAACAAAAAAAAACAAAAAAAAACAAAAAAAAACAAAAAAAAAACAAAAAAAAACAAAAAAAAACAAAAAAAAACAAAAAAAAACAAAAAAAAACATCCAAATGGTCAAAAGCTCCCTTATGCTATTTTTTTTTTAAAAGCTGACCTCATAATCTAATCAGTACTGTGATGAATATTCCACCCCCGCCCCAAGCTGAAAATCTATAAGTTGATGGCCAAACTCCCAGGCATTCCCAGGCATTCCCAGGCACTCTCAGGCACTCCCAGTGCAATAGTTCAGAGTTTACCTGACTTGACAGCTGCATGGCAAAGGAGGGAGGAATTTTGCTTGTGTAAACAAGGCTGACACAATCAGTAAACAAGGTGCTCCAGGCTGATATGATGTGGGACATTTATCTGGAGCAGAATCTTTTAGGTCACATTTCATTGGCCCATTTTTAATGAAAATCGAGCTGATCCAGAAGCTGAGATCACTGAGCCTTGTGGTAGGAACAAACTCTGAACTACAACTGCCCTCAAGGTTAATTAAGGTTATCAGACAATAGGTGTCCTGTCTCCAAACTGTGAAAGTTACATGGGTACTACATCAAGTGACAGAGGCAGCGATGTAGCCTTGGCAATAACATTCCTACAGATAGATTCTCTGCCAAGTAGTCAATGTGGGTAAAAAGAGATAAAAAGAGGACACTTATAGAACTGGTCTCCAGTCAATTAACTGGCAGACAGTGTCCACTCTTGGAGAAGCTGAATGAAAAACCTGTATGGAAACACTGGTGGAGAAAAACAAAAGAAGATGCCTGTTATCAGCTGCTCAGGATTCTAGTGGTGTAATTTCTTTTTGAAAACTGCTGTAAGATAGCAGTTCTTGTAGTCATGCCCTGCACTCCTATTGGTGCTGACTCAGCAAGACTGATGGGCCAAAGTAAGTGGCCAGCACTTTGATCAGACATTGAATGGGCACCTAATGAAAATTATGGTAACCATCTCACCAGTGTATTGTAATTTAAGCTACATATTTGTCCCTATAATAAAGTACATAATATGCTGATAATTATCTGATTACTACCTCCTCTTCTACATGTGAGATACAGTGAGATACAAGTGAGAGACATGTGACTAAATGCAAGAGAAATGTGAGATACAGCATTTGCCTTGATGATGTGTTGCATATTATAGAATAGTTATCTAAAATACAATCCTCAGGCATGGTTAATACTTACTTAAAAATTCCTAGGCATAATAAATTAATAATAGAATCCAGGTGATTGAAATCACTAGACCATTCATAAATACACATATCCCTGGCCAAGGACAAGATGGTTTAAAAAATTCTATTTAGCTCTTTAAAAAAATTAGGGAAAACTATATTTCTACCAAAAAAAAAAACCAAAAAAAACAGCTTAACTTTTGTCTAGCATCCCAACTCAGTCTGACAGTGCTGTCTTCACAAGTAACCACACCCACATTCACACCACGATCTCAATATAGAGAACTACAATTTATACTAGCCAATTTAAGCTGAATGAACAGCATAATTAGAGATTATGATAACTATTTAATATATTTTTGCTTAAATTTTTCAAGTGCCCTCAAGTGATGTAAATTGCTTCTAAGGGAGAGAGAGAGAAGAAATAAACAGGGGAAAATTCCCATCAATTTCTAATTTTCCATTAGTTCCACACAAGTTTCAGAATCTTATTTATCCAAACCGTTCAATGAAGAGACAGTTTTCTATAAACTGTGTAGGATGTTGATCACTTACCCCTGTAGTCCCTTATCCTGACAGGAAATCCACACCAACCAACTACCAACTACTCAAAAGGTTTTGAAATGCCATATCAATTCAAAACCCTTCTAAGAAGGCTCCATTACTTCTGTTCAATAAAAATAAGACTTTCTGAAATTGTGTAACTGTTGACCACTTAAGTGGGACAATTGGAGGCCACTTGCAGGGACACTTTCAGTGTGGTCACATAAAGATATGCTACAAGTTTTGAAATCCATTATCAAAACCCATCATCAAATGGTCTATTATTTGAAGGGTTTATTATTTTCTAACCAATACAAATATATTTGAATTTTTGTAAATTAAGCAAGACAAACCACAGTGCTAAGTACTAGGTGGTACAAAACCCTGGCAGTACAAGTACAAACCAAGTAACACAAATTTAGGTATTGCTTTTAACAGAATAGAGGGTCTGAATGAATGGTGAAATCTATTCCTTAGAACATCATTGTTCAACATTCTCCAGCTCAGCATGAAATATTTATAAAATAACATCTTACTTTAGTTTTAACTTGGCGGCAATAGAATAGGATATGTTATTTTCTGGCAACACTGAAATATTACCTGCAGTAATTTTCTCTTTTGAAGGTGCACACATATTTCAAGTCCACACACATTTCAAGTCCAGAGCTCAAGCTTCTCTATTGAGCCAGTGCATTAACTGAAGGGGAGTAAGAAAAAGTGCACTCAGAGGTGAGGTTCAAAGGTTAAGCGACTAACGTTTTACTGCTGGTCCCATTTTTTTTCCCTCCTTTTCTGTTGACATCACTGCCTCAGTAAACACTGCGGGTTCAATTTTAATATCATGTGCAGCGTAACAATATCTCAACTACCGACCTTCAATAATTGAAATCAAATTTCCTACTTATCAAGATTTCCTAGCTTGTTGTTTATCCTCATACTTTCTGCGGAGTCCCCGCCAAGTTGGACTGTTCTCTTTTTGTTAGCTATTCACCTCTGGAGATCCCTGATCTAACTGGGCTAGTAGGCTGAAAGTATGGAAGGTTTTAGACCCTGCTTAGAAATAGAACCGAGCAAATTCATGCTTGTGGTTGGGCCGAGATTTGCAGCCACCGTGCTTAGTGAAATGGTAGCGGTAGAAGGTGCTAAATTTCCAGCTCTAGGGTTGGCAGAGATGGTAAATGAAGGCATCTCCATTCTCCTGGGTTTGAAACAAATCCAGAATGAAGCTCAGCGAGCTGAATGTGAGAAACTATACAGGAATACTTTTCAGGAAGACCCGCTACCAAGGCTCTTACAGGAACTGCAACGCTGTGGAGGTTACGATAGTTGGCTGGAGCGCTGCTTTCAGCTTCACACAGAGTCTTTCAGCAAAAACTCCCCACCAATTTTGGAGCGGCTGTTGGAATTGCAGAGCCATGGCGCTCTCTTGATGTACACAGGATGCGATGATACTCTGAGCAAACTGACAAACCAGCAGGTGCTCCTGCCTACAGAAGATCTTTCAGACTGGTTAATGAGGAGAAAGAGAGGTTTTCTTAACATTCATGGGGTGTATTGGAAGCCAAAGTCATTGCAGCTAAACTGTGAGGTCTACACAGATCCTAGCCACCCCTGCAGGCTAGCTTTTGGACAACTGGAGCAGATCTTCCAGCAGAGATCTGTGATTGCTCTGGGAACCTGCGACCACATAGATCTTGCTACTCCCATGCTGGCAGCCTTTGCAAAGTCATTTCTTTTTGCATCAGCTGGCAACGTCTTGCAAGACAGGTTCCACCTCAGCTTGGACCCAGTTGGCTCCAGTGGCGGACTACTGGATCAGATTGGAAGCAACAATGGCGGGTGCGTACTCAACCTCCCACTATTTCGGAGTCATTTATGGAGGACCCATGATGGAGTAGGATGGAATGTTATCTCCCTCAGAGAGCCAGCAAAGCAATTATGTAAGTCATAACCACTCCAGTAATTGTTAGATTCATTATGCATAGGCAGGCAAGAAATTGAACTAATTGTGGTTGAACGATTATATTCATCTCTCTCTTTTTGCACTATTTTTCTGAAAGATAATGCGGTATGTATCCCATTAGAGTGTACGAGATTAATTCGATATTATGTCAAAAATATTAAGCTTTCCAAAATTTTTTGCAAAGAATCCAGTCGGTTAAAGCTATGATGTTGTCTCCTAGCCTCACATTGTATCCTTATGTTTTTGTGTTAATTATTCAAATGTGAAAACAGTCCTTGGTGAATATAATATCAACTGAAAAGCACATATGAATTAGTATTCGCAGAATTGTGTTGCTTAGTTGGATGAAACATACACTAATTAATAACTTCCCCATGCATTGGAAGAGAAAGCAGGTGTTTTGTGGTTCTCGCAACTGTGAATAACCAGAGCTTGATGATGGCAGAGAGGACACTCAGCCACAATGGCCTGGCACATGTGTGAATTTATAGCTGTAGTGTCCATCTTGCAAGGTGCCTGCAGTACTGATCTTGGTTAGATCTAAAAATAGGCATGTTCATTAACAAGTTCCAGGTGTATTATTTTTGTGACGTCCTAAGCACCTATACACTCTTCGATGCAGCCTAGTCTCTTCATGAGAACATAAATTTATCTTATGCTTACTGTTTCAGCCGGTGTTCCCAGCATCAGTTTTACCTTACCAAGTCCTGTATTCAGTCCAGCAAGGATGACTGGGAGGAGAACTGTAGCAGTAAGGCATTGTTCCCCAGACCATTGAAGCTGAACTGAGGACATAACGATTTTTTAGACTATTTTTATTTAATGGAATATCTAAAACACTACCCTTGCTCGTAATTCTCTCTAAAAGGTTTCAATTGTGTATACCTATTCCAGTAAATTTATTTTAAAATGAAAGGAAATTCATACCTTTTGATTTACCAAAGAGCATACAAGAACAAACATTATTGAAGTGTGGACTAATTGGAATTGCTGTTCAAATTCATTATACCAGTTACCACATGGTTGTTAGTCAGAGGGAGTGTCAGTGCCTGTGACCATTTTCAATTATCTTGTTGTTAGCATAATGTATGTGGAGTGACTTGTACTGTGTGTACAATTAGACACTATCTGAACCACATCAAGATAGCTATTATTAGCACCTTGTCCAATAAAAGCCCTGGGGTGGTTCAATGAAGTGGCCAGGCTGGATGTGGTTATATCAACTGCTACTAGATGTGGGTGGTTGCGTGTACATGTGGGTGCACGTAAGCAATTGTGGTAGGTGTGATGGAACTTTTGCGGATGGACTGGGCAAACCAAACCAATTCAATGAATGAGGCCAAACCAGAGTTTACATCAAAGATAGCTCGAAACAGGCATCTTGGAAATAGGCCTGACCTCTCCATTGTCAAATTAAGGGTTGGAGTTAATGCACAGATGTAACATCTTTTTCTTGTGCTGTGAGGCATGAATTTATCTCATTGGTAGCCAAAACTGAAATATGACCTTTTATCCAGTGTTTGGATTAGGGCCAAAGTACAACAAGCACAGATGTGGTATCTTTTATCATATTTCTCATGCTGCAGTGAGCAAGAGATTGCATTCCCTGTTGCTTAGCAATAACCACATGCTGACCTGTTTCTGGAAATGTGCTGCGAGTAGAAAAGGGATAATAGTTGTGACATAGTATAGAAGTGCATGCATGACTTCTATTAGTGATAGTGTGTCTATCCAGCACAACAATGCCATGGGTCCTTAATTGTAACCATAGCAACAAGTGCATATTGTGTCTAGAATCCCCAAAAATTCATAATTGAGCTATTTCCAAAATTAGACGCAGTTACATGCAACAACGGAAATGGTGAGTTGAATTAATTTTCCCTTCCTTGACAAAGTGGGTAAGTTTCTTTTGCCAATTACTTAAACTTGTGGTTTCTAGCTTCCACTTGGTCGGCACACTTGGAACCAGTTCCTCCACCAGCAGACATGACCTTGTTGTATGAAGCTTCCTGGCTTTGCTCTTGTGGAATTGTATTGATCCCAGTGTATACCATCAATTATTAATGCACATTCACAGGAAATTAGTGCTAATGCAAAGATACAGTGCTGTTGGATATAAATTAGCTTTGCCTAAGAAATTACTCAACATCTAACAACTCTCTCAGCATTAATTAAGTTCAATTAGGGATTGTAAACTGATGAATGTAATTAGCATAAATATTCATTCACAAAAACTTTGTGTTGATCCTTTCTAATGTTTAGTTGAGGAGTTGGATCTTCCCTCGGAGAAGTTGATTGACCACCACATGATGTCGCTTCTAGTGGAGACCAAGCAGGGGGCAGCCGAAGTATCCAAGATGATGTTTGACAGTCCTGGAGCTAACTTTGCCCTTGTTAGTTCCATCTGCTCACCCAGTAGGCACGCCTCTCACACTGTCACGATCCGGGTGGAGTCTGCTAGGCTCTCTGAGTTCTGGGTGTGGCTCTGGGGGGCCAAGAGGGAAGTTCTACTGAAGGAGGGACTATTGGCGGTGATGTTGCAGACTGGGTCAATTGTTTGGTGCCAGGCAAGGGTCGAAGGTAAATGATTCGAGTGTGAAAAGCATTTTCTAGTTCTTTCCCACTTTCATGTGTTCACTAGTAGAGTATGTGTGTATATTGGATCTTGCATCAGCACTGGCTTGAGGTTGTTGTTTTTCCTAATAGGTTAAAGTCATGGGAATTTTAAATGTTTGTATAAAATACTCCCTGAAATTCTACACTGCACACATGTAGGGGAAATAATTTACTCTCTTTTTTTTCCCATCTTTTATTAATAGTGTACACACTGAGGTAATTTCTTTTGTCTAACTAGCCCATAGATAAGTTTGTCCAACAACATGCTGCCCACTTTCTGGTGGTTCTCAGCATTCACTCATTCTGTGTGAGGTCATTGTGACACCTTCTAGGTCATCCCATACCACCACATGTAATGTTGACCACTACCTTGTGCCACTTCCTCTACCAAAGCCATGCATATTTTTGGGACATAAAAGTGAGTCTGTTGACGGGCATGTACATTAGCAATGTTAATATCAATTTAATACACCTTTGCTCAGTTAACCCTTCCAGTTAAGGTGTGTCATTGGAAGCACTGGACCCACTTGGGACCTGGAATTTATAGTTACTATATTATCACCAATTAGTTTATACTGAAGTATATATAAAGAAGTAAAAAAAGCCAGTCATAATATTTGAGCTATCATCTGCGCATGTCTGGTAATTTCAGAATGTACGAATGAATGAGTTCATGGTTTTGATGACACATTGAATCGAGGTCGTTATTAAATTTTTTATGGGCCATTTGTGTTGCTAGGTTCTGACCCCAACACAGAAGGTGCTCACTCCAGCCAAGATAATAAGTTCAACCAACAAAGGTATGATGTCAGCAAACAGACACCGCTGCATCTGCAGCAACAAAGGAAGGAAGCAGCAGAGCAAGATTGCGTGGCTGCCAAGTCCTGTTTGAAGTCTGCGTTTCCCCTGGCTACGCAGGAGTTTCCTATTCCCAAGCCAGGCGGAAAGATGGTTCCTCGATACACTGTGCAGAATAAGGCAAATATGAAGCCTGCCGCCCGTTCCAGCGTCACTCTTCCTGCGTATGGACACTCGTCGTCTTCCCCCAACTCTTTCTCTCCCCAAATGCCCAACTTTCTCCAGAACCAAACTGGATCCCACTTCAACGGGTTCAATGATGACACTGGCATGCAAACTGACGAGCTTCCCAAGGGCATCATGGAAAGAAGAGGCAGCCTTCAGCACATCCATTCCAACAGCACGGACGGTAGTTCAGATGGCATGCTCTTCACATTAGCTGAGCAGCGTCAGAATCCCGCCCTGGACCCAGTTCCTCCAAGTTACACTGCCATCAAGCAAGCACTGCTCTACGATCAATACAAGCGCAGACCGAACACTCAGACTGACCCGAAGACCCTCAAGAACCTCCTCCAGACCAAACTTGTGATCACAGACAATACCAATGAGCAAGAATACCTCCGCAGGAAGTCAGACCCAGGCCTGCACATGAAACAGCGAGATTTTGAAAGAAGAAAAGAACTCTTTATGGATGAAAATATGTCGTGGTCCAAATCATACGGGAAAGTGATTGATCAACAGGTCAACACGTGGCAGATGAAACGTCTTGAAAAGCAGCAGCAGAGAGAGATGCTTAACTGGCAAACAGCATCTGCCTCGACCCTTAACCCCCTCAAGTTCCAGTTGATAAACCCTCTGATGCCGGCACAGCAGAATGTCATCAACCCTCTGCAGCGTGGAGAAAGTTTGAATGGAAGTTCGTCTTCTGCTGCCACTGCTCTGTTCCCAGGAAACTTGAGCTCCAGCTGTATGGTTAACCCTTACTTGTTTCCTCAGGCCATAATACCTGCTGGGTCCATGGGAACAGCCACTCCTTCGATGTACTATAACCGCTTGAACACTCAATATGCATTTGTCAACCCCTACCCAGCCCTTCAGATTGGCCAGGTTCCTTCGGCTGCCCCAGCGCCCGCCACTTACCTTGTGTCACAGGCTGCCCTGGCGGCCGCTGCCTCTCAGCCCAAGATGCTCTACTACGTTCCTCCCTCAACTTCCTCCTCAGCCTCCTTACCCTCGTCTTCCTCTGCTCCTTCCTTCATCACATCTAATGCTCTTCCATGCATCAATCCACCTCCATCAGTATCATCAGCAAACAATCTTCTCAATACAAGCACTTCTCCTCCACGCATTAGTTTGTTTGCCCCACCCATTCCTGAGAGCGCACCTACCTGGAACACAGACCATATTCCTGGCATGGAAGTCCACAAGCTGCGACCGGTTTCTCCGTCAAGTCGAAAGAGGCATCAGTCCGTGCCGGAGAAGCTGACGTCATTGCTTCAGTTGCCACCGTCCTCTCCTGTTCCTTCCGCTCCTCTCTCCTCCTCCTCTCTATCCAGTGGAAGGAGCAGTCCGATGGACGAGGAACCTGATGCTAATCCAGACTCCCCTCCCGTCTCCAAGAAGCAGCGATCAGTTAGTGATACAACAAATTATCACAGTGCGTATATGCGCCAGCTATCTCCTGGCAGACGCAAGAGCCCCACCCCTTACAGCCATAGTAACAGCCCGCAGCCTCCCCACAGTGGAGGACTGGGCATGCCTCTCCAGGGGACTCAGTCGTTGGAGAGAAGGCTCTCTCCCTTACAAGCTCATCTCCTTCAGGTGCACCAATCGTATGGAATCAGTAGAAGTGCTGTGGAGGAACGCATGAACAGACAACGGAAAGACTTCCCACTAGATAAGCATAACCACAGCCCCCTCAGGAAGCATTCGGGGGGCTCTCTGAATAATGGGAGCATCAGCCCCCCTTTGTCTCTCATGGAGGAAGAAGAGTTGGTTGGGGGTGGAAATGGTGGAGGTGTTCGTGTGAGAGAAATGACCTCCGATATGGACGAGAGGGAAATGGAAACAGGATCCGAACAAGGTATATAATTAGTTGTTTGTTTAGAAATGGTAGGGTGCTTGTTTTTAAAATACATACTTTGTTGTATTGTGTTATGATCTTGTTGGTCCTCTTACTATAATTGTTGATATGTTTGTTTGTTTGTTTATTTGGTAACTTATCCCAGACAAATGGGCCTAAAGGGATCAAATTTTCAGTGTTGGATGGGGTTAACGGGGGAGGGGAGGGGGGGGGGGGGGTTACAAAGAAGTTCTGTGATTATTGAAATAAAAGTTTGCCCATGGGACTATTTTTTATTAACAGGTTTCCTGGTTGGGGTCACAATTCTATGCCTGAATATACCACGTCCACCACACTTACTACAAACCACAATTGTGTAAACACATTGTCAGCAAAGCTGTGCCCGAATCAACCTGCTCCTTTTTTCCTCTTTTGTTTGTAGCCCTGTAGGCCCAAGCATGTGGGATGAGAGCAAACAACAGATCTAGAATATTATTAAGATGTCCCTGTCTACTTTATTCTCTCTGTCCAAAGAATGGGTGCTATGCTAAAATATCCTTCAGAAGGTGGTGGGGGGGGGGGGCCTCAATTTCATGCATGAAAACCAGCCACCAAGCAACATTATGAATACTACAAACCACAAACACTCAAGGTAAGGTCAGCAAAACCATACCAAAATCCCTTTTCTTTCCATTTGCTTCTTTTTAGCTCCGAAGGCCCAGGCGTCTGGATGTGATGGGAATGAACAAATCAACAACAAAAAATCTTAAATTATATTAAGATAATTTTGTTGTCTCCGTCCATAGGATGAGTATAGTTCTAGTGTTATATAAAGGGTAGATTGTCACCAGCAAGGAATGGCTGCAGAGCAGTATCAGGAGTGTTCATGCAACTTTATTGTGGAACTCCTCCACGCGCACACACAGGCAAGTCAAAGAAATATAAAATTAAATCTTTTTTATCCAGTCATTTTCAACCTGCCTTAACCCAGTGTGATGTTGGTCCAGTGTGTATTCCCTATAAATCAAGGTCACTATCACACTGGAAAGTTGATTCGCAATGGCTGTATGGGGACACCTAATAGATCAACATCACATTGGCATGCTGTAGCAACATAACACAGCTTACCTACGCCTGATATAGGGGATCACTCACTACTTAGCTTTGAGAAAAACATCCTCTTGTGCTATAGAAGGAGTAAAGCCCATAGCTGTTGGCTGGTGAGGTTGTTTTCTGTAGCACAGTTAGATGAACTATCAACACATTAATTCAATCATCACACGCACACATGTACACACTTTGGGTTATCAGCAAACATGGACTTAGAGTACAACTACAAGCACTGCTAGAGGTCGAAGTAGATTCTTCTTTGAACTAATTGTGTTATCACAAAGCATGTGCAAACAACTTTAAACAACCCTTCCGGCCACTGGCCACACTGTGTGCTTGGGGAGGAACATCAAAACTCCATCACTGACTGTACACACCTAGTTCACATCAACCACTGTTCTCCTCTCTCTCCTCATCCTGCTCCTGTACTCATGACTCGTGTTGGCTGAGGGGATGCCAGACATCCTCCCTGGCTTCTTGTTGCATGTGGTCTGAGGGGATGCCAGACATCCTCCCTGGCTTCTTGTTGCATGTGGTCTGATCATGTGACCTGTGTGAGTGTATTTACTGTTCAGTTCATTTCTTAGAAGCCAGCCCAATTATGCTGACAAGACACTTCTGAGTTAGTGCAACATCTAATCTGGTTCTGAGTTTAAACGTGGTCTCTCTGGTTCTGAGTTTAAACATGGTCTCTCTGGTTCTGAGTTTAAACATGGTCTCTCTGGTTCTGAGTTTAAGCATGGTCTCTCTGGTTCTGAGTTTAAACATGGTCTCTCTGGTTCTGAGTTTAAGCATGGTCTCTCTGGTTCTGAGTTTAAACATGGTCTCTCTGGTTCTGAGTTTAACCTAAACGTGGTCTCTCTGGTTTTGGGTTTAAGCATGGTCTCTCTGGTTCTGAGTTTAAACATGGTCTCTCTGGTTCTGAGTTTAAGCATGGTCTCTCTGGTTCTGAGTTTAAACATGGTCTCTCTGGTTCTGAGTTTAAGCATGGTCTCTCTGGTTCTGAGTTTAAACATGGTCTCTCTGGTTCTGAGTTTAAGCATGGTCTCTCTGGTTCTGAGTTTAAGCATGGTCTCTCTGGTTCTGAGTTTAAACATGGTTTCTCTGGTTCTGAATTCAAACATGGTCTCTGGTTCTGAGTTAATTAATACGTAGTCTCTGGTTCTGATTTCAAACGTGGTCTCTCTGGTTCTGACTTTAAACATGGTCTCTCTGGTTCTGACTTTAAGTATACTCCATCTGGTGCAGAGTTTAAACAGTCTATTTAGAGTTCTGAGATTGAAGTGTGTGTGTGTGTGTGTGTGTGTGTGTGTGTGTGTGTGTGTGTGTGTGTGTGTGTGTGTGTGTGTGTGTGTGTGTGTGTGTGTGTGGTGTGTGTGTGTGTGTGTGGTGTGTGTGTTTGTGTGTGTGTGGTGTGTGTGCTATATGTAGAGCTGAGATTGTTGTGTGTGTGGAATGATACTTTGTATCAGCAGTAAGACTGCACCCATTATTCTAGCATCATTACATAGTAAAAGTGATTGGTCACCTAATTACACATGCTTTCTCTCAGCCAGAAGTAACCATGGTAACAAATGATTGTTAGGTTTCAGTACTAAAAGTGTAAAGGTTATCCTTTCAGCTGTACATTGTGCTAACAACGACATGTAGAAAGTTATGCCTTGATCTAGAGACTTCACTAACTAGCTTTTCTTATGCTGACAAGGGTACAGATCTGTTCATGACAAACTGAAACTTTGCACATTGCTTAATATACATGGATATGTGGGCGCTTCCAGAGGTGGTACATTGTTTTTAAACAAATTCTACATACTGTTGAGGTGTATGATGCTTTTCATCAATGTGATGGTCATATGCAATGTTGTTTAAACATTGCTAGTGAACAGAGATTGTCTTCTTTGGTATGCGGACCACTCACAGAGGTGACTGGTTTTCCTTTCACATGGCCTCTGTTGGCCTGAGGGGGCTTGGGATGCAACCATAGCTTGATGTTCTATTCCTGCCAATGGTGTGGGTGTTGCTGTGTGGTTCCAGAGTCTTTAGGAATATGTATAACTGTTAGTGTCCTGATTGGTCTACCATGTGGACATGGCTAGACCTAACGTGTCTTGTGGTTTAGGCTAGGGCTTTGGTGGTGGGCTCGGGTTCAAACTGAAACTGAGGGCTGCACTTAATTAAGCCTGGGTGAGGATTATGGCTAGGGCTTGCTGATCTAAGGATAATCTCTAGCAGTTTTGGCAACACTCCTGGTTGGATAGGTGTGCATGTGTTTGTGTGTGCACATGTTGAACAAACAACACCCTTAAACTTTTATTTTTCCACAATTATACAGTGCTCCTATTAGGTAAGGTAATTTGTTTTTATGTTGCATAGTGAATGCCTTCACGACCACACACAATACACAAAAGGGGCAAGTTCATATACCGCAGACCTTTAAACTTATTGACGCCTCAAATGAACTAAAGACCATGGAGTACCTCACTGAGCTGCTGCCACCACTAAGTTTGCTATTACACACTGGTCTGCTTCTCCCCTAGTCATGCCAACTACTTGTGTTGTGTGTGCACATGCGAGTGAGTGTGTGCGCATGCGAGTGAGTGTGTGCGCATGCGAGTGAGTGTGTCTGTTTGTGTGCATGTATATGCGAGTGTGTGTATCCATACATGTGTTTTGTGTGCAGGTATGTGTTTGATTGTGTGAGTGTGTGTGCATGCATGCGAGTGTCTGTGTGCAAAAGAGAATTTGCTCTACCGTAGGTGAATCCTATAATAGATTTAGCCTTGGGCTAGGGCATGGTAATGAGGTTAAGAAAAACACAGCTTCATTTTGTCTGAATCACAAGTGATTCTTCTGCACTGCCATCATTTAGTCCTTTGACTTCAAGGACATGTCTGCATGCCAACCTAATGAGCTAAAGATTTCTTTATTGATCAAAGATGTCTGTGGACACCTCCATAAGCCAGACAAAGCAGCCCAGCTCCAACCCATGCCTCAATGCTACAGAGAGTGAGCATTATGGTGACTGCAGACACAAACTGCTTACTTGCTGGTTGTACTCCATTTAATGGGCACAGGAACTGAACATGTTTGTGTTTGGATGTTGCATGTTTTGTTGCTTTCATGTACAGAACATGATGGCCTTTTGAACCCTTTGACCTTTCATTTGACTTTTGTTCTATATATAGGTACAGCTATATATGGGTGAGGTGATAATTGGTCCAACATTAAACATAGCCTTTGAACAATCTCGTAATAAGCACTTAAGTCGACATTAAAACATTCCCTTAAGCTGTTTCAGTGGAATAAAGAGGAAATGTTTATATAGTGTGGGTTGTAATTTAATAATTTAGACCTTAGATTTTAACTAGTACATTTTGGTGGCAGATATAGTTGCCATGGATGTTGCTAAGGGATGTTGGTATGAAAAAGTTTTTGTATCAAGCTAGGGGCACCCATATCCATGTTTTGGCATAAACGCCATTCATATATTTGAGCGTGAGACAACACCCACAGATACACATCATGGCGACACCTCAGACCACATGTACATGTCATGGCAACCCTTCAGATCACACCCACAGATACACGTCATGGCAACTCCTCAGACCACACCCACAGTTTCACATCATGGTAATCCCTCAGACCACATGTACATGTCATGGCAACACCTTGGACCACCACAGATACACGTCATGGCAACATATGAGACATCCAGTTGAAGCTCAGGTTGGAGATGGTTGATTTACGCACTAACATAATAGTAAATGACAGATGTGGTGATTTAATGATGCTAGCTTCCTGGATATTTTCACCAAACCATGATGTTGGTTAAGTAGTGACACTAGCAAAAACCTCGTGCTATGGGTAGTTTTTCGGTCGGCTTATCTTTGGCCTCCTGTAGTTAGAAACTAGTTCAGGCTGCTTAGTGTTTTATATAGGGGGTGGGGGGTTTGTGGGGCATTTCTAAGTAAATATTGTGAAAGAACCTCTAGTAATCAGTGTCCTTGGTTGTAATTCTTTGCTGTCATTCATAGTTGGGGGGGGGACATTATCCCATTTCTGGAGTAAATATTATGAGTGCACCCCTAGAAAATTAGTGCCATTGATCTTCCTGTGTGCTTTGTGAACACAACTTCCTCCAGAAATGTACTTTGAATACAGCTTCAGATTACAACATTGGGGTTACTCAAGAATAGGGAAGTTTATTTAGTGGCCCTGCACCCTAGCCCTAACCACATTCTCCCCAAACTAGGCCAGTGGTCCTGGACGATTGGTCCAGGCATCTGAGGAGATGCGTTACACATTGACAGATGGACACACACTGCATGAATTATAGTGAGATGCTGTCCCTATGGTGGCAACTGTTTTCATTGAGTGTTCCCCAGTGGTGGATACAATAGTTTTAACCACAGACTCCAGCGGTAGTGAAAGCTCAGGCCAACTGAACCGAGGGCAACATGGCCAAGCTTGTGTTGTGTTTAAGTGGCTCAAGGCCAGCAAAATCTAGTTCATTATGATCACAACACACCAGGTCATGTTGTTTTTAATTCATCCACTTTAGCATTTTTGCCATATACACTTACATAGACATCCTTAACTCATGTTAAGTGTTGCTTCTACGTCATGGTCTGTAATGGATTAGCTGTCAACACAGCCATATTGGTACTATTTTAATGGGCTGATTGTTAGTTTAGCCATGTGGTCCAGTGGGTGTTTAGCAGCACTAGTAATCCAGTGCACTTGTCTGTTTCTCATTTATATTTGTGTTAGTCTCCTTGGGAACAAACAGAATTTTTGTGATTTTATCTTGTCAATTTACATTCTTCCCCCCCCCCCCCCCCCCCCTTCCTCCTTTGTAGGTTCCAGTGAGAGCATCAGTTCACCTCAACTCGAACTCTGGCAGTTCCTTTTGGAGCTGTTGCTCCTTTCCAAAAACCCCACCATCCTCCACTGGACAGACAATGAATTTGAGTTTCAGATCACCAACCCCACAGAGGTGTCGCAACTGTGGGGCCAGTTCACACGCACCTCGGGAATGAACTGCAAGCAGCTTTTTTCCAGACTAAGCTCCTCCCACTTGACAGACGGCTACATACAGCTGGTGCAGGGAAGAGAGTGGACCTTTAAGTTTGACGGACAAGTCAAGGATTATGTACGGTTGAGATGCAATCCCACACCCAACTCCATCCAGCAAGACGAGGAAACTGAACTAGTTGTGGTGGTGGAGTAATATTTGGTACTGGTTGATTCACTGGTTTTAATGTAAAAAAATGTTGATTCATACAGATTTCTGGACTGTTCTATTCATGCAAATATGATCACACACTGATTTCCTTTGGACGTAGCATCACCACAATACTAGTGTTGTTACTGGTGTTTATACCATGAATGTACTTACCATATTGAGAATATTGGCACACAAAAGATAAAGCAAAGATTTATACAAACATTTTGAGTTATTGTTGTCAGGCTTGAAGATGCAGACAGAAGTGGAGGTGGAAAGAGTCTATATTGACTCAGTCATTACTAATGGGTTGATTTCTTGTGGAGAAAGGAATCTAGAGTCCCAATAAGTGTTTTGCCAGAAGCTCGTCATCTTTCAGCTGTGGCTCCATACACTGTCCTAATTGTTGCGCACCTTCCCCATTAGACACTGCACCCCTTGTGACACGCCTCCTCTTTGCCTGGGGGACGTCCTCCTCTGACATAATTGCTCCCTCCTCATCTGGCACTCTTCTCAGCATAGCCGTGGTCACAGAATGGCCAATGTCATTTTTCCGGTTCTTACGCTTACGTTCTTGGTGAATCTGCTGTCTTCTCTCCCTTTCCAACTTCTTATCAATCTTGTCCCTGGCCATAATTCTTTCTTGAGCCTTCGAGATCTCTATTCCTCCAATATTCAATTCCTGATCCATCCCAGCTTCATATTCTGAAATTGGAATAAGAGTTATAGAGTCGCCAACATCGGAATCAGATTTATCCCCATTCGTGCCCAGCTGGCTGTACCTCCTCTTCACACTGGTGCTGCAATCCTCTTCGACTCCATCATCGTCAAACTTGACATGGGAGTTCATTTTGATCTTTTTGTTGATAATCTTCTTGATGGAGGAGACCCGGGATGCTGGCCTGGCCTGGCCACGTCCTCCCTTGGTGGACGACAGGTCCGTCTCAGAGCTGTTGCTGCTAGATCCAATCACTCTGCAAAGGACAGCACAACAGATTAATAATAAGGTGGTTTGATACATGTATTCTCTACACATTACCACATTACAACAAGCTGGATTTTAACATGCTTAGGTGCTACAAACATGTTACCAGATAAAGTTGAGTGAATAAGACACTAACATATGTACTAGCACAAAACCTGCCCTATGAAATTGTGTTTGCATGCCAAAGTTTTCGGCATGTAGTTCCATTCCTCTTTCTGGTAAAAGTACCATTTTTGGCATTTTTTTTAAATACAGAAAGGGGGACGGCCATTCAAAATATATATGGGTTCGTGGGTTAGTTCTATCATTTTGTTCTAGCAAAAATACCATTTATAGCTTTTTTTTTTTTTTTTTTTTTAATACAAAGGGGTGTGTCCATATAGATATGCTTATGGAGTTCCCCTGGTGTCACTGATGGGACCCACACCATGTTATTCACAGTCAAGTTGTGTCTGCATGCCAAAATTTAAGGCCTGTAGCTCCTTTTTTTTTTCTGACAAGAGTATCATTTTTGGCTTTTAAAAATATATAGAAAGGGGTGTGGCCATATGAATATGCTTATGATGTTCCCCTGGTGACACAGATCTAAATATATATGGGTTTGTGGGTCTAGCTCCATTCTTTTTTCTTACAAAAGTACCATTTTTGGTGCATTTAAAAAACAACAAACAGAATGGTGTGGCCATATAGACATGCCCAGGAGAATGTTTAAGTATCTTTATATGGCCAATACCACTTACTGTATTCTAGTAAAGCCAAAAAATACCAAAAATGTTATTTTGGCTAGACAAACTCTTGGACCCACAGAGCTAAATCTTTGCAAAGATTATCTTTGGGTATCTACAAAGTGTTTTCACCACAAAAAAAAAAAAAATAAATTAAAAAAGAAATAAATAAATTCTTAGTGTTATCTTGTTTGGGGGAAAAGGAGTTTAGATTATCCATTAAAGAAAAGGCATGGGTCAGTGGTAAAGCACGGCCCTCCCAAGCTGAAACTCAGTGGCAAATTTAGACTGGGTTGATTTCCCTCCCCCTTATTCTCTCCTTCCTTCTTTTCTTCGTTTACCTCTCCACCTTTTCCTCCCATATTATCTTTCTTCTATAACATTTTTTCTTCTTTTTTGCCACTTTTTTTCAATTTTTCCCATGGCTCAAATATCTTAATGTTGATATGCTATTTGTAGAGCAATTTGTTATCTGTAGGAGGAAGCACACACCACACACACACACCACACACACACACCACACACACACCCACCCACACATGTAATTCTAAATAGGTGACCGGTCATTGAAGTATCATTATTGGATGATATCGTCATCTGAATTGGTCGGATGCCAACCTATTTAAAGGAGGCTGATCTGTGGAGAATGCGGAGTTGTCAGGGATTCCAGACAAAATTGGACCATAGCCAGCTGCCCATGCAGAAGAATATGAGACTGGAAGAGAATGCCTTCAAGTTTTTGTGCAAGGTATCATAAGGTGCAGAAACAATCAAGATCCTTATCATAGAGAGAGAATGTGTCCACAATCCTTTTCCATAAGTAGGGAAATGGGTTGGGTAACATTAGGACACAATTTTTCCTGTGGGTATGTCATTACATCCTGGGCAAAGCCGGGTATATGCTGCTAGTACATATATAATTATAATCTTATATATATATATATATATATATAGTTGTGACATGCAAGAAAAGGGTCCACTGTCACCAGCATACATAAACTTGACATTAACTATAGTCCTATCAACAACTGGATGCACGATCTATTACCATACTGATGCAATTGAAATACTTGGAATGTAACCAAAAGGAAATTCTGATAATCTAACACAACAGCCAAGCATCCGAGACACACCACACTTTAGTTCCCCACTCAAATAGATATAAATGAGGTAAAGGATCATCAAATACCAATAGGATGTACTGTGTGCAAAGCATAGCTCGTGGGACATGCCGGGTACCATGGGAAAGGTAGGACACTCCTAGACAGCCATTGTTACTTGGTTATTTCGAGGAGAGTAGCATTGTAACATACACAGGCATGGTAGGTATATGGTAGGTATATTTCCAGCACCACATTCCTGACAACCCGCACATAAAGATTACCTCTTCACAAATAGCACATTCTCCTCTTCTTCTTCTTCATCCTCACTGCTTTCCCCTCCAAGCTGGACATCCTCCTCCTCCTCACCGCATTCCACAACGGTCTTCTGCAAGAACCGTAGCCGAGGGGCACCAGGGAGGCCGAGGGACAAGGCGTACTCCTCCAGGGGCAGTTTGAGTATGTCAAAGATCTTCTTGTTGGACTGCAAATGAACAGACTTCAAGTAGCAGAGAAAGCTCCTCTTGGCCCACTGCTTGATCTCTACATCTTGAGCACAGAACCCCTCCATCTTCCTCCTCACAGGGACAATCTTCTTCGGATTCACCTTCAGTTCTTGGATGGGAATCCGCTTCACTTTCAACTCTGACAACATGCCTTCTAGCTCAGAAGGAAGTAAGAAGAGAAGAGCCTTCCCTCCTTTCTCATACCTGGCTGTCCGCCCCACTCGGTGGATGTATGTATTGATATCTTCAGGGCAGTCCAGTTGCACTACCCAATCCACAGACGGTATGTCTAGCCCTCTCGCTGCAATATCCGTACAGAACAAAACAGATTCTTTCTTTTTACAGAAATCGTTATAGATCCCGATTCTCTTGAGGTGTTTCTGCCTTCCATATAAAGCCATCAGGGGAACCCCAGGCCTCATTCGTCGAAATGTTTCATATGTAAATTTGACTTGCTTGCAGCTCGACATGAACACTATCATCTTGCAGGAAAGGTGGCTCTTAATGAAGGAATAGAGCATGCTCAGTTTGTGTGAAAGATCACACACCACATAACTCTGAACCAGCTTATGAGGTGTGCTATATTTGGAGTGCTCATGAACTGCCACATACTCGGAATCTGATAAACTGAGACGTGCTAGATCTCGGACAGATTTAGTTTGAGTGGCCGAAAACAATAGAGTTTGTCGTTCAGAAGGTAGGCTCTGAATAATTGCATTCATTGTGTGCTGGAAACCGAGATCCAAGATGCGATCTGCCTCATCTAGAACCAGAAGCTTGAGAGAGGAACAATCAAAGTTGACAGTTTCATCCATATGTTGCAGCAAACGCCCTGGGGTGCATATGACAATGTTGGTTTGTAAGATCCTTTTCTTCTCAGTCTGAATATCTTTGCCACCTGTAATCAGTCCTGCTGAGAAATCATGCCCAGCTCCTACACTCTTCAGCACTTCAAATGTTTGGTAGGCCAATTCCCTGGTTGGAGAAATGACCAGTGCACCCATACCATCCTGCTGGCTCCATCTCTCTCGCCATAGCAACTCTAGAAGCGGAATCAAAAAGGCTAAGGTTTTCCCAGAACCAGTTTTGGCAGCTCCCAGTACGTCTTTGCCTCTCAGAGCCAAAGGAATGGCTGTCCTTTGAATATCTGTGGGTTTTGAGTAGCCACAGGTGCGCAGACCAAGCTTGGTGGAAGAAGAAAGAGGTAAGTCCGAGAAACTGGATAATTTTGCAGATTCCATCTCCTCGTATTGGGATTCTACGCTTTCAATTTCTCTTACAATTGCCTGCCATTTTGGTTCCCTCCTGTTTCGGTTTATCTTGAACTTGCCCGGAGTCCCCTTCCTCTTCTTGGGGATGGTTTTCTCTTCCATATCAGCCATAGCTATAACCAAAACTAACTGGACGTAAAATCCACAACCAATTAATAAAACGGCCACGTGGGCTGGTAAGGAATCTTCAAATTCCTAAGTCCAGAAGCAAGAGGCAACCGCCCCAGGATTCCTAGTGAATGTTTGAAGCATGTCTTCTGGAAAAGAATAAAAAAAAGGTTCATAATCCAAATTTTGTGGGCAAAATAAATACCAGTTTTGATAAAAATTCAACTACATGGGACAGGGAAATCAGAGAAATTTAATGTGTTAATAATAAGTTGAATAACATCTCATTTAGAATTTTGGTTTGGAAATGGTATGACTGAATTTAAAGAAATCATAGGAGTCTTGGAGACCTAATTTATGTTATCATATTCATAACATATCTTATTGTTGATTAAAATTTTATGGCTCATTTTCATTGATAGAGGTACTTGCACTCTGGTCCTCATCAAAGGAGCTACTTCACTTTCTCCAACATATCCAGACCTCCTGCTTCTTCATTAGATTCCTGCAGTTCTGTTTCACTTCTTTCAAACAATTCTATTTGTGTTAATAGTAAGATCATTTTATCAGAGCACCAGACTCTGAGTAGTTTGCCATCTTTCTTCCATCCATGTCCTCCAGGGTTTTGGGAGGTCATGTACGGCCATGTTTCCATTAAACATATCCTTGTTTGGTAATTTGCTCCAGCGATGTATTCTCTCAAGCAGGACCTATATACTTGCGAGTAATCTGGTTATGCTGTGTTACTTGATATTTTAACTGTCAACTGAGATATCCCTTCATATTTCTGACTTATGTATCACGTGGTATACTTCATAACATTCTCTGATTTAGGTTTTCCACACAGTGTGAACCTATCACACCTAGGTTCATATCTGGCAGGAAGCTCATTATCCACATTTCATTCATCTCCCAACTGCTTCAAGGTATCAAAATGTACAGATTTGAGTAGCAACTTAACTAATAATTAATATTACTAATAGCTTTGAATGAGCTTACAGAATCACAATCAGTGAATGCATTTAGCTCCAGCATTAATTCACACACCTTTGCTCTGAGTTGATTTTTTTTTTTTTTTTTTTTTTTTTTTTTTTTAAACAAAGAAAACTTGTTATGTTAATAGGCATTTTTCCTTGTATTAACATGTTAATGAGACACTTTGTTGTCATGATCTATGCCAAACAGGATAGTAATGTCTATTTCCCTGGCATCATAGAGCAAGATGCAGAATAAGTAATCTGGGTTCCTTATCCTCACAATTTCATATCATTGTTCTGCAGTCTAAATGCAGTAGAGTAAAACCCTGCACTCTATCTCTTCTTGGTTTAACTTTAATTTCATTGCTGTGCAGTAGCGACAGGACAGCTTCTCCATTCTGAACTAAAACGTGTGGTCCAGCACTAAGATCTGTGGCAAATAATTACTATAACATTTATAGAAACATAGTGTTTTAGACCTGGAAAAATAATTGTTTAGAACACTTAAGATGAGATTAAAGTTGTAAGATTTACAACTTCGGTTTCATGAAGTAAAAGTACTTAGTTTTAACCACAGGGTTTACATTCAGTAAAGCTCAGCAGACATGGTGGTATTTGAGTAAAAGTATATCAAATATATATTTGAAATACAAAATATGTATTTTGTATTTGTATTTAGATACTCTAGAAAAAAAGAGAATTTTGTATTTTTATTTTATATTTTATTACTTACTGTATTTGTATTTTCAAATAGTTTTTGATGCATAATACCTCTCTTTTTTTTTTCAATGTTGGGATGGAGAAAACCAAAGGTTTTCTTATGAATGAGCATTGACATTGCAAAACCCCCCACATGAAACAGCAGTACTGCAACCTATGCACCTTGTCATTGAGCTGGGAATTTGAGAAACTGACACTAACCAGTTGTGCCTTGGTTTTGGTGGTGTATGTGTCTTTCCCAAGGTTTTATCTGTGATTTCTGCTTTCTTGATACTTATAATTGAAACACGCCAAAACTGGTTCACTGGTTTGCCAGTGCTCTGGTGGAAATGCTATTCTCTTTTGCATCCACTATTCTGCATGCTCAGGGAGGAAATCTCTCTGATAAAAATGTTGAAAAGTTACCCTTCGGCTTTCTTAAAGCAAACGAGTCATTCTGCTTACTATTGATGTTGAAGTAATGATGTCCAGTGTGTTATATTTAAAAACACTCTTCTTTCTGTCCTGAACATTCTACTGCTACAGTACATCACTAGGGCTTCATACTAGGGTTTCATACGGCTCATAAACTTGCTGTGGAAAACATGTCTAAAAAATTAAAAAAAAAAAATTTTGTATTTGGAAGAAGTATTTGAAATTGAAGTATTTGTATTTTGTATTCAAATTCATCTTTCTAGAAAGTATCTTGTATTTGATTTAGATAGTTTTTTTTCTGAAGTATTTTGTATTTTAATACTTTTAAAGGAGTATTTTGCCCTTTTTTTTCTGAAGTATTTTGTATTTTAATACTTTTAAAGGAGTATTTTGCCCAAGTGTAAAGCATTTAGTTGTAACCACAAGTCACAACAAACCTTTGTGTTAAAAAAAAATCTATTCTTAAGCAAAACTCATGGATGTATGCCCCCCCCACCCCACACACCACTCCAAGACCTGTGTGCCACAGGTAATTACTCTCCGTCATTTGGAACTAGCTTGTTCTAACCTACAGACCTACAGGTATACACTAGCTCTGGCAGCTGATCCCTATTTTCGTCATTTTACAGGCAAGGCTTTCAATCACAAGGTTTCTTCAGCCTTCATAGAATGACTGTACTGTGCATATCAGTGCTGACTATAACATTGTCATACTTCCTGGTCAGTACATGAGCATGAGGTAAACAACCACAAGGCACAATTAATCTGAAATATGAGGTTATTTTCTGGTCTTATTATTTGGCATCTTACTATAATTCATGTAGTGTGTCTATCTGTCTGTCTCTCTGTCTGCCCGCCCATACGAGGCACATCTCCCAGATGCCCAGACTAATCATCCTGAAATTTTCAGGAATTGCTCGCAGAACCACTGGCCTAGTTTAGGGAGAATGTGGTTAGGGCTAGGGCTGCTAAATGAACTTTCCTATTCATAAGTAACCACAAAGTGGTTCTCTGAAGTTGTATTCAAAAGCACATTTATACAGGAAGTTATGTTCACAAACCACACAGGAAGTTCAATGACATTAATTACTAGAGGTGCATTCATAATATTTACTTCAGAAATGGGATAATGCCCCACAAACCCCCCCCCCCCTCCAACTCCCTATATGAAACACTGAACAAACTGAACAAGTTTGTTACTACAGGAGGCCAAAGGTCGATCAAAATAAAGCCCTATGCTAGTAGAACATAATTGCTAGATTTGAATAGGTCAATTGGGAAACTATATGATTCAATCAACTCAGAGTAAATAACAATCCATCTTACTAAGATTTTTAATGTTTGTTTGCTTATTTAGTAATTCCTCACAGACAATCTGCCTAAAGGGCTCAAATTTTCGGGGTTTGATGGGATCACCCTGGGGTGGATACAAGGAAGTTTGGTGAGGATCAGTTAAATAACTCCTCCCAGAAGATTGGGCCTAAAGGGCTAAATTTTCAAGGTTTGATGGGGGCTACCCTGGGGTGGTTATAACTTACAGGGGAGTTTGGTGAAGATCAGTTTTCTCCCTGACTCCTCCCAGACATTGGGCCTAAAGGGATCAAATTTCAGGGTTTGATTGGGTCACCATGGAATGGTTAAATTTGGTGAAGATAGAAGTAAACCCTGCTTGTGGGGCTATTTTGTTCAAAATTTCCTGGTTGGGGTAACAAATCCATGCTTGAGTAAACCACCCAACTTACTACAAACCACAATTGTGTAACCACACATAGGTCAGAAAAAATGTGCCTAAACCACTTCCTGCTCTATTCATTTCTTCTTTTTGAGCCCTGTAGGCCCAAGCATCTGGGATGAGATAGCAAACATCAGATCTAGAATTATATTAAGAGGAGTTTGTTGTCTCTATCCACAGGATGGGTGATATGCTAAAATATCCGTCAGGAGGGGGTGGGGGCTCAATTTCATGCATGTAACAGGGAACAAACAAACCCAACAACAACAAAAAAAACACAACTAAAAAATATAGTAAGATATTTTTGTTGTCTTGTCTGTAGTACAGGTACTTTCCCAGTTATTGTGAATATAGCATAAGTATAGCACAAAAGTTGAGAACATGTCAGAGCCACCGAGACTACTCCCAGTGACTCTGCCTGTGACAAGGCAGGGAACAAGTAAAGGACATCAAGAAGTTATGAATAAGAAAGATGATAATAACAAAGTTAATTAAGATAGCTAATTGAGATAATGTGTTATGGGTTTCCGGTGAAGGAAATTAATTATAAGAACAAAGAAAACGAAGTAATTACAATAAATTCATTTAATGAACAAACAGCTGGCCAGGCAGGGCGCCGGAGCAGGGCCCCCGAATGGTCTGACTATAAAAAGACACAACTAAACTGTTATGGGAGAGTGAAAAATATCCATGTTGTAACTGAAAGTGTGATATTGAATATTGAATATTGGAAAGATCATTGTTATTTAATACTATCTATTTTGAAGTGAGACAGGGTGTGTGAACCTACTGTTGGCTACTTATAACCACAGTAGGTAGCCTTAGTTAATACTATAACAACTGGTGATTAACTAGGGAGCGGGGCAGCTATCCTAGATTGCAGAAAATATTAGCTGAAGTAGGAGTAGCTCGCTCACAGAACATAAGAATAATAGTAACCATTTTAAGCCAACAACTAGCAAATTTCACTCAGAATTAGACTTCTTTTTTTTTTTTTTGTTGTTGAAATTTTAATTTGGCTTTTTAAAAGTTTAAAAAAGCCAAACTAAATTAATCTCCTCTAGAAGAAGAAAAAAATGTTGCTGAACCTGTTGATTTGATGTATCGACAGGACAAATTGATGGGAAAATGATGTTTCATTTTCACCTGTCCCTACACACCTAGTTGAATTTCTACAGGTCAAAACCCGTTATTGTATTTTCCCCACAAAACATTGATTATAAAATTATTTTTCTGGAGGTCATGTTTCAAACATTCACTAGATTTGATAAGTAAGAAATCATGGTGTGGATGAATCCTGAGGGGGTGCATGGTGCATGGTGGGTGCCTTTGGCTCCCAATCTACATGGTTAATTTTTTTATTAAATCTAAGTTGCAAAAATGTGTCAACTAAAATGTCCGCCGCTGTTCCAGGAGCTAGCCTCCCCACCAACACTTCTTCTTCCATTCTTTTTATCTGCTCCTCCAGCCGTGGATCTGTACGAAACCTAAACAACAAAGGGAACAACAACATCACATGACTCATGTGATGCAGCCATCTAGTCTCATTACCTGCGCTCTAGCTCTCCATTGATGTGTGTCCACATCCAGCATCTCTGCTGCAGCCAACGCTTTCTGTCAAACTCAGATGTTTCCTGTCCATAAATGGTAGAGTCATTGACAAATTAATTTTATGTTAATCAATATTATTACACCAATAATTAAAAATAATTAAAAATAATTATAAAAAAAGTTCCACTATAACAAATTGGCAAACATGCATTCTTTTGCAGCAAACCCAGCACACATTAAGCCAATATAAATGAATTGTTCATTTCCTGTAACCATACTGACTCATCCTCTCCATAAATATGACACACAACCTATACTGACCCATTACTCGAAACCAGCAAGATTGTATTTTAGTATTTTTTAAAAACCAAATAGGCACAAATGAACTGATAGCTAAAGACTTCTCCAGAAACAATACTCACCCTTTTTGTACTACAAACTGTGAAGAAAGCTATAGCTATCAGTTCATAGGGCATGATACATTTGTGCAACATAACCCACAACCATGGGGGCACATCAATATTACGGATAAAAACAAACAATTAATTCATAATAGCCCTATATTTATGCTCTGAAAATTGCTATGACAGAGAACCCAGCATCAACTTCTGAGATGGTGAACACCTTCCAGTGTATCACCACAGAATTGCGAGGGACCTGTCAGACAGCCTTGAAGTGGTCAGACCAGGAAATGGATGTGGTTTATTTGTGTATGACCAAGAATTCTTGGTTATTGCTTCCGAACTTCATGTTGAGCATCACCTTTTGTATTAGCACTTACTGAACCATCATTTCCAGTTTTAATTACAAATTGCATTCACTTTCAAAAGCTATTGAATACACATAAATAACCAACACTCAAAGCCAACAGTTGTGAAGCACTTTCAAATATTGAAATTACAGTTTAAAGAATAATGGCAATAAAATTTTAACCTGCTATTTTTTTCCCTCTTCTGTTTATTTTTTCCCTCTTCTGTTTATTTTTTGCTTAATTTCACCTTCCACATCCAAAAACTATTGAATATGCATAAATAACCAAAACTCAAAGCCAATAGTTGTGAAGCACTTCCAAATATTGAAATTACAGTTCAAAGAATAATGGCAATAAAATTTAATCTATTTTTTCTTCTTTTATTCATTTTTTCTTAACTACACCTTCCACATCACCAAATCACTAACAGTAAGCAGCAATTCAAACTCAACAGCTGTAGAGCACATTCTAATTATACCTTTCCCCAAGCATTCATACTGAATTTTGGTGAACAGGAAAATTATATTTAGCAGAAAATTTATCTTGCTCATGGATGAACACTATCACCAAAACACAGACTAATACAGTCACACTGTCTCACGTGACAACAATGCAATTACTGAACATTCATCAGCCTTGAAGTGATACCATTTTTTAGCCCCAGACTTTTTAAAATACTTTTTTTTGGGGGGGGGGGACTTCGGTTCATCGAGGATCATTTCTGGGGGTAGCCCCACCAACCCTGAAGGTTTGGTTTGGATCACTCCAATAAGTCCTTCATGTAAGGTGCGGTATATGAACAGGAAGAAGATACAATGGGAGGGGAAAAAAGAAAAGGAGTTGGTGGGGAGAGGGACAAGAAAATGACCAGTCTAGAATCAAGAGTAAAAGGAAGGAAAGGAGGAGGGGGAGGGGAGGGGGGGGGGGGGGGGGGGAAGGGAAAAAGCCCAGTCCGGGATCAAAGGTTTTATAGATTTTTATTGGTACTAGTGCCAAAAGTGTATGTTTTTAAGACATTTTGTGGACCTTTAAAACAAAAGCAAACATGTGACTAGGTCAAAGTGTTTTAAAAGTAGCATTTTTGGCATTTTTTGGCCTTATATAAAAAGAGGAAGAGGTGTGGCCAGATAGGACCCACCCCATGTTATTTGCAGAGTCAAGTTGAGTTTGCATGCCAAATTTTAGATTTGTAGCTCCATTTTTATTTTCTGGTAAAGGGGTGTGGTCATATAGACATGCTTAAGACATTCCCCTAGTGACACTAATTATATATATATATATATGGGTTTGTGGGTCTAACTTCAACCATTTAAGCGTGAATCAAGGATACAAACAGACAACTATTTGTACTTTATACAATAAATAGATGGAATTTATAATCTCCTTTACATTGAAATTTGTTCAGCCATTGCGGAGACAAAACCAAACATAAAAACAGGTGTTGGACTTTAGTTATGTGTATTACATAATCACATTTCCATCATACACATCTTGGCCAAATTTTTTCCTGTACACCCTCTATACCACTAGAAATACTTAACATACCCCCCTCCCCCCCCCCCACCCCAAATTTCATCCATATAAGGAAGATCTAGGCCTTGTTGGCGCAATTTGTTCCAGGCACCATTCATAGTACCCTGCCAGTCAATCAATAAAGCACAATGGTAAGACACTACTTGTGTCATTGTAGGTTTAGTGTGCAAGTAAGTTACAGTCTTTGTGTAAACACAAAGAAACTGAAACGACGTAACTTTATTGTGGTAACACATAAGTTATATTTCTATACTGAAGGCAGTAGTAATGCTGGGTTCAAGCAATGTCAAATTTCTGGTCACTGCTCCTCTCAATCACAACTAATCATCAACCCAACATGCTTTATCTATTCATATATTCATATAAATTCTTTTTTTGTTATTTGCTTATAGCAATTTATCTGTGGATGCTTTGGGATGTTGAATTGTCTAATAACGCTATATTCTACCAATCCTTCAGCTTTTGCAGTGTTTTGTTGTGTGCAGTGGTTGCATTGCTTTGTGCATATCCTACAAAGCAGGTTTTTTTTTAGGGGGGGGGGGGGGTGGCATTAGCCCCCTTGAGCATTATCATTTTGCACTATCATAGTGCAAACATCTACATGCATATACACTGACACATGTATGCCCCCCTCGCAGATGGCTATCTCTATTTCGCCTCCCCTTAGCAATATTTCTAAAAATAAAAAAAATTAAAAAAATGCCTGCAAAGCAATAATGTTTTATGCAGATAGCTGTCTAAGTCATGCTACCTATTTTTCCTTCTTCTCATGATTTCTTTATTAGCCCTCCAAAAGGTTTGACACAACAGATCCAAGATAATAGTCACCCAAGTTCAGTCAGTTCACTGAAAGAACAAAGAAAGTCAATAGGTAAGTATAGACAGAGTTTAAAATTTATTTGCTGTACTTTTAATGACCTCCACCAACCTGGTAAAACTTCCTTACTCGATTACTCATGCAAAGTCCCTCTAAAATGGTGTCATTAAGTCACATAAAATAGACAAAAGCTGAATAGGAGGTAGTCAACATTTGTTGACTTCAATTAGAGAGCACATGAAGGGGTCAAAGAGCTGGTCCTGATACAGTTAGCACTCAAGGACCAGGATGATTAAAACATTATTTTTCACTAGAAAAGTACCCATCCTACGAATGGAAACAACAGCCCCCCCCCCCCCTGCCCCCTCCTGAAGGATATTTACATAGCACCCATTCTATGGACAGAGACAACAAAGACTTCTTAATATAATTGTAGATCTTTAGTTGCTCTCTCATCCCAGATGCTTGCGCCTACAGGAATCAAAAGAAGTAGAGAAAAAGAGCTGGAAGTGTTTGGGCGCAGTTTGGCTGACCTAGCTATGTGTTAACACAATTGTGGTTTGTAGTAAGTGGGGTGGTTTCCACAGCCATAGATTCATTGACAAAACCAGGAAAATTTGAGAGAAAAAATAGCCCCATGGGCAGGGTTTTACTCTGATGCTCACCAAACCTCCTTATAAGCACCCCAGGGTGACCTCCATCAAACCCTGAACTTTGAGCCCTTTAGGCCTAATCGTCTGTGGGAGGAGTTACCAAACAAACAAACAAATTGAGAATTATAGTAAGATTAGCTGAAGCAGCTTCAATGTATGATGTCGGATTTATTTTATTATTCATTATTCTAAATATACAATTTTGAAAAATCAAAAAATTTTTTAATGATTATAAAATTTTTAAATTATTTAATTTACTAATACTTTCGTTTGTT
Source organism: Lycopodina hypogea (assembly GCA_963969325.1). NCBI lineage: Eukaryota > Metazoa > Porifera > Demospongiae > Poecilosclerida > Cladorhizidae > Lycopodina > Lycopodina hypogea. The sequence goes on along the minus strand of OZ017793.1, from coordinate 2,173,013 downwards.
AGTTTATTAGTACACAACTTCTGTGTTATGTTTTGCCTATTTTTAAAAAAAAACTTTTCCTGATCTAGTGGAGTTCCTATGCTACATCTTGGAGGGACCACATGGTTGCTTTCCCCAGAGAGCTGGTTAGGCAGCATGCCAAGAAGCATGAGATCTTCACAGTGCAGCTCAACCACAGCACATCAGGAGCCACCTGGCCTGCATCAGTACATAGCAACAACAGGTGTGGATCAACACACGAGTGGGCAGGACAGTCAAGCAGAGATCTGAAACATTCCCCCAGGGTCTTTCTATAATATGCATGCTTTATTACTTTTTTCATGCAGCCCTCCGCTTCTCTTCTGGAATCTAAACTGAGCACCCAAAAAAGTTTGCCATCTTGAATTAGTTACAATATATCAGCCAAGTCATTACATGCTTTACTTGACAGCTTAGTGAGTCCAAAACACACCCTGCAACTTACTATTGTAGCTTTACACCTCATAATTATGTCCTGCACTTGGTGGAGCAATTTCAGGGACTAAATTAAAAAGAAAGTTTAAACACTTCAAAATTGATTTCTACATTCATTGGGAAAGGAGAAAAGGTAAGATTGAAAGTGTGTGTGTGTGTGTGTGTGTGTGTGTGTGTGTGTGTGTGTGTGTGTGTGTGTGTGTGTGTGTGTGTGTGTGTGTGTGTGTGTGTGTGTGTGTGTGTGTGTGTGTGTGTGTGTGTGTGTACTTCATCTGTAGATACCTTGTTTCAGGAGCAGCTGTAATTAGCTGTTATGAGCTCAAACTACAGCCGAAGAAAACCTCCAAATTTCTTTTTATTGTGGTGTTGTGGTGTTGACTGGCTAACCATAAACTCTGTTAGCACTTTGAGTGTGTTCAATCTAGCCTTGTTAACTCCTTTAACCAAAGCATAAACAGTTTACAAATATTGTAGCTAATCAGAACAGCAACTGACAACAACTCATCGAAGTGATTCTGTCTACGTTATCTTCCCATTCCATATATGCCAGTTCCAGGCAACCACTCCCCTTTATTCAGGAAGAGTACAGAAATAAAGTTATAAGGTCTTAGCAACACTTTCAAAATGATCTTTCTACTATTGGCTCCCATAAGTTGCTATGTACACCAAAATAACTGGAACAATTTTTACCAGCACAGGCCTTGTGATGATAATCAAAATTTTAAAAAAATAAGTAAATAAACTAAATAGAATCTTATAATAATAAAATTAGAGAAATTTATGTGTGTATATATATATATACATATATATATATATATATATACATATATATATATATACATATATATATATTAATATATGTATACAATAACCTGCCAAATAGCTGAAACAATTTGGTTGAAAATTGGCAGATATGATCTTCAGGTAAGGGGAATTAACCTGGCCTAGGTCCCATTTGTCCACACCCCTTTGTTCAAGTTGAGGAGCCAAAAGAAGCCTAAAAAAGGCTCTTCATCATCCACTTTTTTTTTAATCAATGAGAAAATGTAGGCTAGGGCTACATTGCACACCCTGTAGAGGGAAGGAAAAAAAAAAACTTATCAGAAATTTCAAAGGGAAAAAAAGAGTTTGAAGAACCAAATAGTGTACCATGAAAGCCTATTGCTGAAAGAGACAGAGATCAAATGAATTCACTCTAGATAATTTAGAATATGCATAAAAAATTTTTTAAACAGCTGTTTTGGGGGAGCAGCTGGAGATACCAAATTCTTTGCTCCCACCCCAATCTCCCATTCCACCCTTCACTATTCTTGTGCATGCACTTGCTTTAAAATTGTAGCTGGAATTTACACAGATAGGGAATTAAAAAAAAAAGAAGAAAAAGTTTTTAAAAAAACCCTAAATACATTTTCTGAAACAATAATAAGTACAAACATACAACACACAATTTTACTGCTTCTTGCATCAATGAACTAAAAAAATAAAAAAAAGTAAAAGAGAAGAAAAAAAAAAAAAAAAAAAAAGAAGAAAAAAGATAAAAGAACGAAATTAAAAAAAAATTTAAATAAAAATAACAATAAAAAACACCAAAAAAAACATAACATCAATATATGCAAGTGCAAATTACACCACAAACACCACTTCTTTTTTTCTTAAACAACCAAAAAACAACAACAGGGGATTAACATAATACCGTCTTGGTTCCCTTTACCATTGAGTGGTGCAGACTATATTACCCCCCCCCCCCCCCCCCCCCCCAAGCCAAATACATAAAAGCAACACATGCAACCAAAAATTGTAAATATAAACAAAAAAAAAAAGATTGTGAAAGTAAAACTCTTATCCATTGAGTACATTTCAAATTTCTACTTGAGTTTAATTTAACAAAAGTTAAAGATGTACATTTAATTATTTATATTGCCTAATTGAAAAAAAAAATCATCACTAGGGCGAAAAAATATTTGGCCAAAAGATTACAAAGAGTAAGTCCAGGTGAGACGTCAGAAGAACATTCACAACGTCTCCAAGCTATTTCAAATTGCCAGGCACACCAACTAAGCCATGAGACACCAGAAGAGTGCCAATAAAGACTTCAAGACATGTCTACCAGGAATACACTGAGACTACAGAAAGGGACTCCAGAAGAGCGCCAGTTTCATCTACAAGATAAGTCTGCTAGGCAGACACTCAACAGAAACCTGGAAACACAGGAAGAACAACAAAACCCTAGCCACTACAAACATAGAAAGAGATGCAATAACATCTGCACATGTAAATAAAAAAAGATTATTACATTAATATCCATCATACACACACACACACACACACACACACACACACACACACACACACACACACACACACACACACACACACACACACACACACACACACACACACACACACACACACACACACACACACACACATTAACAATAACCAAGGTTGCAGATGCATGTAAAGGTGAAGTATACATGTTCTCCTGTAATGAATGTCCACCTGTAAGACATGCCCTTATGCAAGACATGCCCTTATGCAAGACATGCCCTTATGCAAGACATGCCCTCCTATAAAACATACTCTCCAGTAAGACACATCTTCCTGTAAGACATATGCTCCTGTAAGATATGACCTGCTGTTATACATGTCCTGCAATGAGACATGCCCTCCTACAAAACATATCCCCCAGTAAGACCTGCCCTCCTATTAGACATATCTTCCAGTAAAGCACATCCTCCTGCGTGATATGCCAACCTGAAGACATGTCCTTCTATAAGACATGTTTCTGTATGAATGTCTTCCTGAAAGACATGTCCTCCAATAAGACTTGCCCTCCCATAAAACATGTCCTACTATAAGACATGTCCTTCCCTAAGACAATTTTATGACCAAAAGCCACATTTGTGTGCTAGTTATAATAATGAAACAATAAGAATAAAAATTAATAGATAAAGATTTTTTTTTTTAAGATTTCTTTTTAAATTTGTTATTATTTAGTAATTATAATTTTTTTTAATTAAAAAAGGATAACTCTAAGTGGGGAATCAAACCACTGCTCCAATTGTATAAATTCATATTTAATATTAGAAGGATCAACTAAGTTTAGATGAAAACCAACCCAAATGGACATGAATAGCAGTTTCTCTTTGAGAGAGTCAATTCTCTTGTCATTGAGGTAAGGATCATCACATACATATACACAACATGTGCATATGTGTGGGGATGCTGCTTTCTTCAAATTGCTCATTTGGAGTCAAAGTAACAAACTCCATTTCCTTATTCATAGCCATATGTCATGCTTCTATTGAAAACAAAAACAAAAAAAACCCAACAAATAGAAAAAAAGAGTGCAGAGCCGGAAATAACCAGAGCTGGTAGAGGAAGATTTGTTCATTGTTAAACTGATATATTTTTGATTGAAGGAGTTACAAACTATAATTTTATAAGGCAATGAGTGGAAATGAGTGTGGTATATTAAAGATAATTATAAATGTAAATCATGGCCTGTAGTATTATTAGTAATGAATTGTCATGCAAAAAGCACTTTGTAGCTGCCGTTCTGAACACATGATAAAATACTGAAACACAGAGTATATAATAAATACTAACTAACACCAATGTACAGTTTCACCACACACACATGCTTACGCACAGACACATGCTTACGCACAGACACATGCTTACGCACAGACACATGCTTACGCACAGACACATGCTTACGCACAGACACACACACACACAAACATAAACACACACGAAAACACACACACTAAACTGTGGTGTGTTTAATAAAGAGCTTGGTGGAGTATTGCCTTTGGAAATTAACGAGCTGCTGGTGTCATTAACTTAAGGCTGGCTCACAAATTGATGCTAAGTGCTAGAGTCCTGTTCCGTCCTGTCCTCAAGCGTCTTTTGATTCTGTGCGCCCATACCCATTTTGTTTACTGCCATCATATGCCGCCTAAAACAGTTTGAACAATGTGTCTTGTGAATAGTAACTACGCAGGAGAACGTTTTGTTTGAGGATATTTTGCGATGCAACACAGAAAACAAAGATATTGTGAACCTTCAGTCTGTGCAGTTGTAGTTGCGTTCTGGGAATCCATTTTGTCTACATTTATAAGGAGGTATGGCACCTCCCTGGGCAAGTAGATGGTCTTGAATAACTGTTCAGGCAAGACATCAGGTGTAGGTGTAGTGCAGGAGAATCAGGTGATAACATTAAAACTATCAGGTGTCTTCCCATCAATCACCCACTGCTGTGGTAGGTTATGAATACACAGCACACCCGTTTCTCACTGTATCTGGAAGGGCCTGTGAATGTAAAGGGTGTAGCCAGTGAATAGAGAGAGGTGGGGAGCTCAAATGGCAGGCATGAAAAGGATGAGAAGTGCCCTCAAAATCTCAAATGTCAGAAAGAAAAATCAAATCCACCACATGAATCCAGAGGACAGCTTAGATGGTGATGTGGGTAAGTTATTGGTTACCATGTTTCTACCACTTTGGTCAGCCATGTGTGGGAGTGGACATAGGAGATGGGAAAATACATCTCCGAGACCTTTACACAATTATCTCACCAGCTGCATCAAAGGGAGCAAGGAATCAGTGATAGGTGGGGCCAAAATTCCTGTGTGGATGATAGAGAAAGGAAGCAGCAATACTTGAAACAGACATTCCTCCCCCTCCCCCTCCCCTCCTCTGTATTCTATCTGAGGAAGTTTCAAACTATGTAAAGGGCAATAATAAAAAGTGATGATTTACACGTTCACTAAAAGTATGAAACATTTTTTAGAGTGCCTTTCCTGCACTGATACTCACCAAGAGTTCTCACTCTCATTTCTCAAGAAACTCTCGATCATCAAGAAACTCAAAATTGGGGGAAAAATATAATTGAAAGTCAAAATTGCAAATGAACTGGGGCTTCCACTGTCGTAGAAAAAGACAATTACTGAAGATTTGCTCATCACACACATGTTCACATACACACACACACTCCCACACATGTGCTTACACACATTTTATATCTGAACATCCACTGCCAAACACTTCACAGCTCTACCAATACAGTTTGTTGGGTGATCTCTAGAAGATACAGCCCTGCACACTCACCTTCAACCTGCTATCCAACCAGCAGCTACAAACACTTCCCATTAACTAATTGAACACACATTTGTGCATGCAATAAGCCACACCCATTGCTGTGGATTAATACTTCAAAAGAAGATGCGTACTTAGTGCTGAGTTGTCGATTATCATTGATGATTGCTAATCTCATAGTCAGCAGTAGTTGACTCAACACATCTTCAATTAAAAGTAAACAGAAATTTAACATGAGCACTCAATTTGACTTTCCCTGCCAGTGAAGTGGCATAGGGGATTTCCCCACCTGCGAATTAAGTGACTTTCTCGTAATATAGAACATTTAACTCAGAGCATCTTCTTGGGATTTCACTTGTGTGGTCTTTCTCCCTCTCAGTGGCAAAGATTCCCAACAGCTCCATCTGGAATTCAACTAATGGAGGTCAAACTGAGGTCAAGCTGAGGTCACTGATCTGGTTATCTTGAGAAAGTGTCAGCATTCTTGGCATTATCAATGATCTAGCAATCTCATTAGTAGCACCACACGTCTATAAGGGTTCCTGAAAAATTAGTTCAATTTTGTGATGGAAACTATGATAGGAGAGAAAATCTAATTTGTCTGGCATGTGGTGGTGAAGGTCCACCACAGTGGCACTCACCACAACCCTCCCTCCTCAGGCGCTGTCTGGGCAGGAATGAAGAGGATGAAAATGAAGGTGTTGATTGTGGTGCACTCACCACATACTTGACGCTTAAGCTGGGCGCAATATTTGCTATCAGCACTGTCACACATACACACACTCTCTCTTCTTCATGCACACACACACTCTTCCTCGCACAGTCACGCACACACTCTCTTTTTCACACACACACACACACACACACACACACACACACACACACACACACACACACACACACACACACACACACACACACACACACACACACACACACACACACACACACACACATTCTCTCTCACTCACTCTCTCTCACACAGAGCTATAATGGACGAGTACCTTCATGGTGCCTATGAACTGCTCCACAGTGCTCCACAGCTCTGCTACGCCAACATCCTTCATGGCTGAGGCCATCAACACCTATGTAGGGGGTGTGGCATATCATACTGAGCATGCCCTGAATATATAAAGAAAAACATCAATTATATGTCCTCAAAATGACTGCATAAAGAGTTTCTGGCAAGGTGTCGGGTGGCATGAATTCTTGCATGAAATGTATATATATCAATCTATACTATAAAGTGGGAATAGTATATCTGTCTGTCTGTCTGTCTGTCTGTCTGTCTGTCTGTCTGTCTGTCTGTCTGTCTGTCTGTCTGTCTACGCATCTTCGATCACGCTTGAACGGTTGAAATTAGACCCACAAACCCATATATATTTAGAATTAGTGTCACCAGGGGACCGTTTTAAGTATGTCTATATGGTCACACCACACTTTCTGTATTTAAAAAAAAAAAAAAAAAAAAAAAAAAAATAATAATAATAATAATAATAATAATAATAATAAACCTGAACAAAAATGGTACTTAGCCAGAAAAAAAAAGTGGAGCTACAGGCTTAAAAAGTGGTATGCACACACAACCTGATTCTGGGAATAACATAGGGTTGGTCCCACCACACCACACTTCCTTTGTGTAAGGCTAAAATGCCAAAAATGGTATTTTATTTATTAATATTTTAATAAAAAAATAGTAATGATAAATAAATGAAATAATCGTCACATCCACAGTGGTTGTTGGGTGGATAGAGGAGCATGACACTATCATGTGTATATTCAATGCTACTACGTTCCAGCAGATAGTGTGTACAAGTTTGTTAAGTTTTCCACATACAAGTGTATGTTATTTAATTTTGGTTGATGTTTGTAGGTTTCATTATCCATAAATCAATCTGTGCACTTATAACTTCCAATGGTAAATATTTTTATGCTGGAAAATGCATTAATAGCTAATAAATGAACACTTATGCACACACCCAACCCAAAAAGGATTCTTTAATAAAAACAAAAGCTGCTGCTTGGACAGCTGGCATCATATTAACCAGCTGCTAGGTTTAATCACTGGAAGGCAAGATTAACTCACAAGAAGAGACAATTTCTATAACCAACTGAGGTTTATAAAGACACTGACAGTCATCAAATAATCTGTGAAAGTTGTGGTCTAGTGTTGTCATTGTTAACTACATGCTCTTCATGAAATCATTATTAAAAAGAAAACATTTTTTAAACAAAAATAAACGGTGCTGATATGCATCCATTGAAGATCTTGCTAGCAAACATAATCCCAAACACCACACACATTCCAATGGAGACACTCGAAGTGGTATTGAGAGCAGTGTAAATCCCTTGTAACCAACTAGTCGATGGTTGACAGAAGGTTGTGACAATAAGTCCACTTGTATAACTCTGTGGTTAAGCACATGCGCATTGAAGAGTTAGAATGTCTGTCTGCTGAGTTACTGCACCACACAGAGGGTCAAGCTATTTGTGGTACAATAGCACTGACAACTTAAACCTCTGAGTTTATATTTAGAATATCTAGTAGCAAAAAACCTGCCCTACAGGCGGGTTTTTTAAAAGTTGACCTCCGGATTCCTGCAGTAAAAAGCTTATTCAGTTTGCTTAATGTAACATGTAGGGATTATTGACACTAATCTCATTACTCAAACAAACACGATACAATTAATGAACACTTCTGTGCTGCAAATAACTTCATTTTTGGCAGTGAAAACAATTCCAGTGGATGTGGCAAATTAAAAAAAAACCATATCCACAGAAGGACAATAGCATTCTTCTGGTCATGTGGAGATCACATGCCAAATTTCTGTGAATTTGGTCATTAATTAAGAATCTTACAGGGGAATTTATGATATTTTGTCACAAAACCACACCCATTGACAAAACCACACACATTGTCAGCCGATCTAAACAAAAACTTTTGCGAAAACGTGCAGTGAGTTTCCCTAATCAATCCTTAAAAGTTTTGTGAAGATCCCTCCAGCAATTAGGAAGGAGTTAGAGTCCTCATATGCAAACAAACAGACAGACAAACAGACAGATAAACAGACAGATCAACAGACAGATGAACAGACAGACAAACAGAAAGATAGACAGACAAATCATGGATCATAGTATGATTATAGTATTGTCACACATTCAGCAACACTTGGTTAATAGAAAGGCTTATTTACAGTTCAAACCTTCACAGTTGGTATCAATTGATTTCTAATAGCACACACACACAAGCCAGAAGATACTCTAGAATTCATCTACTCTTTACTCTGCCGTTGTAGGAGTTTAATCATTTTTTCAACAATCACCTTCTAGATTTCTCATGAACCTTCTGGATTAGGCATCACCAGAATGCATGTACCAAGGGAAACTGTTAGGCTCACACGACACTAAAGGCAGTCTATATGAAGAAGGTGATGGGACAAAAAAATTTGATCTGAAGTTCACTGTGAAGTTTCAACATTCCTACATAATACCACAATCCGAGAAACACAGGATATTGGTAGGCATCATGGGATGTTCTGGTTAACTTTGGCTAACAGCTGTGAGATAGCTTTAAAAAAAAAGAAAAAAGAAGCCATATTATCAAATTATTTGGCAAACTGACCACAACATTCAAGCACATTTTTACTCTGGAAAATGAATGTGCATTTCTGTGCAAGATCAAGATTATGCTTATGAGTGCAGGCCTTATCTAGAACCAATCTCTCTGTATACTCTTACTGTACAAACCACTTCAGCTATCACTTGAGCAGTAATTTAGCTAAATGACGTTTGTAGTTATGACAAATTATGTCCCAACAAAAGTTAATAAAAGGAGGTAATCAAGGTGAGAAGGTATTTCATGTTATAAAGTTCTTGGGAGGAGTGTGTGTGTGTGTGTGTGTGTGTGTGTGTGTGTGTGTGTGTGTGTGTGTGTGTGTGTGTGTGTGTGTGTGTGTGTGTGTGTGTGCACGCGCGTACGTGGATGGAGGAGTTGTAACCAAGCTGAAGTGATCTGAAAAGGTTGCATTAAAATACAGTTCCCCCAAGCAGAGAATTAGCAGGATATAATGTGCCAGTCCTGCCCTGTCTCCCAACACATCAAAGAAGTTGTAAGTCCAGCAATTGGAGAAACAAAATGTTGCATTGGCTAGTCTCAACCAAAACATTGGGAAAGTCTGACAACACACTTCATGCCTCACAAAGCCTGCTCACTTGGATGAAGTGAAATTGTGGTTAACTTATATGTCAATTTTCTAATTCAGTTGAAGTGATTTGTGGTCTGCTGTCAGCTACAAGCTGCAGTAGAGGTCCATCCACAGGCCATAAGTTGTTGGCATAATACAAAACCAACTGTTTTCAAGCTTCACAGAAAATGGATCAACCAGACCAAGCTTCTGTCTGTCTCCATGACAATACTTTGAGCAACTCTGTGCTTGTAAGTATTCGCATAAACACTTCCTGGGAACAACATGAAAGTCAACCAAGCACTGTATATGCTCATCTCCTTTGATCACAAGCTATGATTGAGGGATGGCTCTAACTCACTAGCACACCATGAGAAAGAAATGGGTATTGTCTGTGTGCCACAGTGCAAATATCCAAGTAAGTGAAGACTGCACTGACACCACACCACTGCGTTCTCTCTCTGTGGCGTGCAACCATCACCAAGGGATACACACACCTTGAGCAGAGGCTCACCAAGTGGAAGAGTTGAACCCACAACACTATCCTACACATGCAGCTACCAATGAACAAACCAAGTGTGTTTCACAGGTCGATCCAACCAAAACACGATCCAGATAACAAGGGAGAGACTAAAACAACAACAAAAACAATGAAACATTATGAAAGCTTGTATATACCCCAAAAAAGTAATTTAAAATAGGTCAATTTTTAAAAAAATAATAATGAATAAACTTTAAAATATAGATATATGTCTGTCTGTCTGTCTGTCTGTCTGTCTGTCTGTCTGTCTGTCTGTCTGTCTGTCTGTCTGTCTGTCTGTCTGTCTGTCTGTCTATACCATCACTCTGGCCGAACCTGTGGGTGGATTTCTCTGAAACTTGGCATGATCATAGGTTTTGACCCAACTAAAAACATGGACGGAAAAAAAAAATATATATATATCTGGGAAATGGTTACCATGGTAACAAGAAAAAGCCAAAAAAAAAAAAAAGGTATTGTGGCCAGAAAAACCCTTGGGAGTCTAAAACTTGGTATGCATATACAACTTCACCCTTGGAGAAACATTGGCTGGGTCCCACCTGACCACACCTTTCTTTCCCTGTGTAAGGCCAAAAATGCCAAAAATGGTATTTCAGCAGAAACACTTGAACCTATGGAGTTAAACCCATGAACCCATATATATTTGGAATCATAATCTGGGGTATGTTTTAAGTATATGTATATGACCACACAAACTTCTGTGTTTTCACATCAGGACTAAAAAAGGTACTTGGAGCGACAGACTTAAAACATGGTATGCATACACAACTTGACTTTGAGAGTAACATGGGCAGGATCTCTCCTGGCTACACCTCTTCCAATTGGTGTTTAAAGCGAAAAAGTGAGAAAAAAAGAACTTCTGAATACACTAAGAAGTTAGATCCACAAACCCATTTTAATATACATTTTGGTTCGTATGTATGCATAATATTTGTATGTCTGTGTGTTTAGGCATCACAGCCGAACACTTGGACCAAAAAGGCCTGAATTTGGCATGTGCTCTGCAAGAACCCAGGTGAGAATTATTAAACACATGTGGGCATGGTAATGGGTGTGATTTTACCATAGTCATGCCCACAGGAAGTCATTTTGGCTGAAAAAGTTAATTAAAGATCAATCAGGCCAAATTTGGCATGTGGTCTCCAAGTACCCAGGAAAGTGTTATCCACATGTGGGTGCAGCAATGTGTGGTTTGGTATTAGCCACCCCCACAGGAAGTTGTTTTGGCTGCTAAAGCTAATTAAAGAACCAACCAGGCCAAAATTTGGGTGGTTTCTATAATGTTTCATGCTGACATTGGCCGGGCAACACCGGGCATATGCTGCTAGTATCAGAGAGTACGGTAGTACTCTCTAAGTAGGGATGATCACCAAAAAAAAAAAAAAAAAGGCGGCCTCAGAGACTAATACTACATGAAAGCTTCACTTTCTCTGCTATGGCTCAAATTTAGGCTACAAAACTCACCTGCAATCCATATAAGCTGTAACACACACTACCAAGATAGTTTCTGTCCTCCAAATCAATTGCTAAGTAGTGAGCGGAGATTCGTCAAAATCACCAAATGTGTTTCATCTTTCTTCTTCTCATTATTATTCTTCAGTTCCAGGGCTAGAGCCTAGCTGACTACAGCAAATCATGCAATAGTTATACTAATAGCTTACTATTTCTTTGTACTAGGTCCACGACCTCTTTATTTGCTTCGCCATGCTAACAAACTACTGAAGTATATCCCAGACTAATAGCTGCATTGTTAAGTTGAAGCTGCCATTTTGACACTACTAATTCGTCTACATGCACAATTTGTATCCAGTTCATGCACAAGGTTATGAATATCATTAAATAAAAATTTAAAAGGGGTGGAGTCCCAACTTTCAGATAAAGAAACTCCAAAATTTCTGCTAACAGAGAGTCTCTCTACTACTACTACCAGAAATACACCTCCAAATCTTGAATGTATGTCAAATTCTTTAGCTAAATTTGTTACAGCTAGCCATAGCATTGTTATAGCTAGTTAACTGTTACTTTTTTCTGCTTTTGACAGTGAGCCTACACTGCTGACAGCGAGTTTCTCTCTCTCTGAAGCTCTACACTACCAACAGTAGCTTCTACTACTGCTACTTATTAATACTAGAGCCACATTTAAAAAAATATATCTGACAGTGTGCAAAAACTAAAGGAAACAAGTGAAAGCAAAAAATATTTCTTTGAAATAAAACTGGTGAGTAAGGATGACGTGTCAGCAAAAAGTGCAGAAACAAGAATTCTGTGACAGTGTATGCTACAAAATTCCCTACTTCACCGATTCCACATTCTCACGTAATGTGTAAGATGTGATGCCGAAAGACTGCCACCTCTTCAATTTGCTCCCAGCTAGCTCATGTAGAATAATTACTCTAAGTTCACAGAAATTTCGCAACACAGACAGCCACACTATCGTGTAGAATTCTAAGGTCACAGGAATCAGTGAAGTAGGGAATTTTATAACATACACTGTCACAGAATTCTTGTTTCTGCATTTTTTGCTGACATGTCATCCCTACTTACCAGTTTTATTTCAAAGAAATATTTTTACTTTCACTTGTATATGTGTGTGTGTATATATATATATATATATATTTTTTTTTTTAAAACAAAAAAACACACAATACACTAAACAACAAATAACTAGATAGCAAAATAGCATCACACAAAATGGAAGTCATTTTATTTTGCAACTGTGATACAAAAATAACTTCCCACAGAATGAAAAAGTTGTTGGGTTTTTTTCTTGCTACTTGAAAGAATCGACCGTCAATCAATGAGTAAGTCTTCCTTTCATTTCTTCTCCTTGCTAAGTTTTCCTTGATACAAACCAACACACCCAGGTCCTTGGAAGAAATTAAATTCTGTCTGTGTAAGTAAAGCCTGTTCACTGTCACACTGTGTCACACTGTGTCACACTGTGTCACTACACTCTGAGTGCATGCTCCTCACTTGAGTCTTCCAGTGCTTGCTCTTGCTCCGACTCAGCTTCACAGCACTCACATACTCTCCCTTAATTCTCTGAGCAGCTGGCAAGAGATCACCATCAGCCTTGTTGACCACTATGATGTCTGACACCTCCACAATGCCCCGCTTAATCCCCTGGACAGGGAGGAGAGAGGGAGGAGAGGGTAAAATATCGGATATTGAGTACTGGGGGACTAGAAAAGGGTAAAAGATAACAGGATAGAAGAGAAACTAAAGGGGCTGTGAATGGTGAGGGTCTTCCAAGCATCGCCATAGTGATAAACTAACAGCGCTCACTTGTAGTTCGTCACCAGCTGCAGGAGGCATCACCAGCACAAAGGCGTCCACCATGTTGTGGACTTCCGTCTCTGATTGACCCACACCCACTGTTTCCACCAGTACTATGTCATAGCCAGCACCTGTGCATGCACAACAATAACAACATTTATAATAAAGGGGGGGGGGGGGGGGGGGGGATAACTGTGCCAGATAGAGTGAAGGTAAAATGTATAAGATGGCCGAATAAATCATCCATTGTTGGAGACTTGTCCTTCATTCATTAATTGTTGATGAAGATCGCAAATATCTGTGTACTTAACACTTAGTGCTAATAAAAATTTTTAACAACAAAAATAAACTTTATTATAATGGAGATGTGTGTGTTGTGTGTTGTGTTGTGTGTGTTGTGTGTGTGCATGTGTGTGTGTGTGTGTGTGTGTGTCTGTGTGTGTGTGTGTGTGTGTGTGTGTGTGTGTGTGTGTGTGTGTGTGTGTGTGTGTGTGTGTGTGTGTGTGTGTGTGTGTGTGTGTGTGTGTGTGTGTGTGTGTGTGTATGTGAGTCAGGGCTGAAACTCGAGAATCAGAGGACTGAATCTGCTCTGACTTTCTGACTTTCAGAGTAGACTCCAATGAACCGCATGAGTAATACCTGGCCACACAGCTCTTCCCATCCGTGTCACAGACACGCACAATAATACAAAAAAGGGAGGGAGGGGTTTGCAGGCTCAAACTCCTCCAGGTTTTTTTTCTTTGTTGATTTAAAAAAATTCTTTTCCTTTCCTTTTTCCTTGTCCTCCTTCCTTCACTCCCCCTCCCTCTTTCATTCTCTGTTCTTCATTAGCCCTACAGCAGCAATTCTTAGCTGGGCTTGCATCTGCTAATATTTAAATTGTTCGTTGATTATTTATCTGCTCAAAAAGCTTCACAAAGTGGCAAAAGAGAGATAAAAAATATATATATCACGGCATGTAGTTCTATTCAGTTAATTGAAATATAAATACCCACACTTATTTGTCTGCTTGTTGGTAGCACAACTTTTCTCTAAACTAAACCTGAAAAATCAAGTTAGTTACATGAAAACACATCTACTTTTATGTAGTGTGATAACAGCCCACCAAAAGTGGGTTTAGTAAGCATTCACAGCATTTGGTCAAGATTGCATGCTAAGAATTCAATATTTTCAATAATAATGGAAGAAATGTCCGTCTGTCTCCTTCCAAACCATTTGAGCTAGGGCTACCAAAGTCGGCATGAGTATACGCGCAGGTTATAGGCTAATCTACATAACAGTCTGTCTGTCTGTTAGAGCGCTATTTCCAGCCATCAAAGTCAGCATAGTGAGAATCAGTCTCTTTGATGTCACTGATGAGGCTGTTTTACTACTACTTAGCATGTTGTTTAGTAACAATGATTCCACGAGGCTGCTAGTAACATACATATGCTAAGAAATCAACTAACTTGAAAATATTTAAAAAAATATAGTTATAAGCAGTGTAACAAAAGCTGTTTTGTTTTCACTTTGTGTGTGTGTGTGTGTGTGTGTGTGTGTGTGTGTGTGTGTGTGTGTGTGTGTGTGTGTGTGTGTGTGTGTGTGTACATTTCTGTCTGTTTGTCCACTCTCTAATTTCAATTGTAACTACTTAAAGTACACATAACCCTTTGAGCACTACATTTATTCTACAAACAAAATTATGTAAAAACACTCAATTGTAACACAAGAGCGGTCCTGCACTAAGACCAGTAACAAATAATTATTACAATATTTATTAAAATAAAATTTTTTAGACAAGGAAAAATAATTGCTTAGAACACTTAAGTTGAGGCTAAAGTTGTGGTGATATTTAGAACTTTAGGGTTTCTATACAGAAAAAGGACTTAGTTGTAACCACAGGTTACAACATACTTTTGTGTCCCCCGGTCATTTCAAGTGTTCCTATACCTGTGGACCACATGAACCCTGTATAACAGCAAAATTATGTACGGTGCAGCTGGTGGGATTCCATCCTTAGAAGCCTTCTACTTTCATTTTTATTTCTAAAGAAGTATTTCCCCCACCCCTGTTCTGTCACCACATCAACTGCAAGTAATTTTTCTAGTAATAATAATAATAATAATCCAATACTAATGCATAAAATGTCAGCTAGTCCGTTAGATCGCTATCTCCTCCAAAATTGCTTGAGTTACAGGCACCAAAGTCAGCGTGGTGAGAAGCAGTCTGCTGGATGCCACTACTGAGCATGTTCAGTAACAATCATTACTGCTAAGAAACTACCTAACTTTAAAATATTTAAAAATTGTTTGTTTGTTCTATTTTAGAAGCATTTCCCCACCCCGACCTGTCACCACAGTCATTGCCTATAGGGTAGCGAGTGCAGAGAGAAATTTTTATAATAAGATAATAATAATAATAAAAATAATACAAATATAATACATGCATATATACCACAGATTCTAATAATTTTTTTAAAACTTTATTTCATACATTTTATAGAACTTCAAAATCAACTTCTTTGTAAAAGTTAAAAAAATTTTTTTTTTTTAAATAGGGAAATAGAAAAGGAATCCATGTTACGATGGACAGTATCCATACAATGTTTATATGTGGGAATTAAAACTATATTATAACTTCCTTTGAAGTCAACCACGAATTCACCCAAGCAACAAAAAAACAAAAAAAAACAAAAAAACACACACACACACACACTAAATATGTTAACAATGCTTACTTTCCTCATATTAAGTTGGATTATGAGGAAATGTTTCTTTTCAGGAAGAACTCCAGAATTTTTATCTTTGATTCTCTTCCCCCCTACCCAAAAAGAAGAAATTGTCCCAGTTTCCGAATATGGAAGTGGACCAGGACTCCCTCCACACCATGTCCCTGTGTGCTATATTATGAGCACAACCTGGTAATATAAAATTTGCAGTTTTAGCAGTTTAGGAGATAAATCCACCATAAACAAAACAAATAGACAAACAGAAAAACAGTGAATATCATCTAGAGCTGGGATTTAAAAAAAAAGTCAAGTAGCCATTATTTCATAATATAATAAGCACCTTCGCAGAGCATAATGGCCTCGTTGGTGCTGCGTGTTACGCCACCCAGACTACCGCTGGTAGGGGAGGGACGGATATAAGCTGCTCTCTCTTGTGCAAGGCGAGTCATTCTTGTCTTGTCTCCTAAGATAGAGCCCCCTGTCCTGACCGAGGATGGATCAACAGCCTTCACCAACAGAGTACACATAACCACTTGAGTATGCCATGACATGATGTAAAGGCTAATCTACAAAATTTAAAACTAAACAGATGATATCCCTTTTAAATGTTATATAAATATAAATTGAATCTATTCTAGCCCGGCATGGCATACTTATCAACTTAATTATCTGCATCGGCTTTAAAATTGTATACAGATTAACAGTTCTTGAATGGGTCAAAGAAAAAACCGTTCATAGAAGTGGATGTTGCCTGATGAACATTACTAATCTAAACTATTTTAGATACACACACTTTTCATGCAACAAATCCATTTACAAAGCAGATAGTAAACATGATTAGGTCCTTGAGCATACCAGGACAGCAACTCTGTGTCCAGCAGCTAATAGCTTGAGGCCAAGTTTCTCAACTAGCGTGGACTTGCCAGCACCTGGGGGACCAGACAAGCCAACTCTGATAGTGTGACGATGTGTACCTGCAGCCTTTTCCTTAATCCTGTGAGCCAGCACCCCAGAGAGCAGCCACTGTGCTTGCTTATGCTTGACAGGGTGTGTGGACTCCACTAGAGAGAGAGAAGATGAAGAACATATGCACAAACCTCTGTCTCATGATGTTGCTCCAATGAATCCATGCCTACTAGGTATAGAATCTGTGTTAAGTGTTCATGTGCAGCTCCCTCACCTAATGTAATAGCCTCTGCCAAGGAAGATCTCCTTCCTTTAAGTACTCCCTCCAGCGTCTGAAGGAGATAAGGAGTCATCACACCTTCACTCACTTTTCCTCCATTGCAACTAGGGGTTACTACATTTGACTGGCCCCTACTTTGTAAATGGGCTTGTTTCGCTGGGGGAACATCAGGCACTGGTAATGGAGAAAAGGTGGTAGCTCTCAGGCGACAAATAGCAGCCCTACATATCCTTGAAGCCATTGCCTCCTCCACGGCTGGTCCGAAGGGGGCGTGTCTACTGACTGGTGAAGCAGTATAAACGGATGCAATCCAGTTTCAGCAGCATTTCTTCTCCCTAGTGCTCACAGCCTCCACTGCTTGTTGCAGAGATCCTTCATCCTAGTCTGCTATTCAATCAACAGGACTGCAGAGAGGAATTCCACTACCTTGAAAGGAGTAGAAAAAGTGAAGGAGGAGAGAAATTGTGCAAAGATAATTATACATTTTCTTTCATTATCTCTGCACCTGCTGAAGAAAAATTTTCTGGTTGTGGAGAGGGATTTGTGTGCTCCAGTGCAGCTAAATCCTCAGTATAGGGATGAGAAAATTGAGGTAAGATAACACCTTCACAAGTTATGCTGCAAACATTGAAGCATCCACAGCTTCTATTTCTTTTTGCTACTGGAGAAGAAATAATTCAAACTATAATTTTACTTGCAGTGTATTGCTGAAAGTGGTAGGACTAGCCGCTATTGTCCTTGCTACTGCAAGCTCAACTGATAATGAGGTACATAGTCTCTAGTCATATAGTTACTCATAATGATTGCATAAGCCCTTCTCAGTTTGTAAAATCATCCACAGAGCAATAGTGAACTTTATTCACCAAAAAGGAACACCTTCCCTAGCAATATTTACCAATCTAATATGTACTTTGTGAATAATATCAGTTAACTATTTAGCTAATTAATTTATTCTAATTTATACCCCAATTGGAGGAAGATGGGTTTTTTTTAACCACCTATTGTTGATGTCATCCAACTTATGGTGATATAATAATCAATGTTAATATTTGTGTGTTGTGTATAAGAGTGGTGCAGTCTAACCTTTCAATGGGTTGAAGGCAATATGGCTGTCTACCCATGAATGTGCATGACAAATTTTAAAGTACAATTTTGTCTATGGGATTGTGTTGTTTTAACTTATATTTTATAATTAATAAATAAGTGAACCACACACTCATAATTTATGAAATAGTCACACAACAATGTACAATAGATTCTCATTTTTGTAGGCAATGCTACAGAATAATTTCCTGCAATGAAGTATTCCAAATATACTCTGTCCAAAGTACTTAGTGACTGCTGCTTAAGGTGCTGTGATATTAAACATCCAGACAAAAGTAACTATCTTTATGAAATCTTTTTTGTATTCAATAGCCAACATCAACCATACTTAACAACAAATGCTACAGAATTTCTGTATGTTATGAATTAATCTTACAAATGTTTTAAATTTAGATTTATTTCACTGATATTCAATTTCATCAAAATCAAGTAACTGATTTTATGCACAACTTTATTAAAAACAATATTTTTTCTTTAAATTTGATGTTACACTTGTTTTAATAATTGAAATCAACTCATTCATCCAATTGCAATGTATCTGTTGTTCTTAATGGTGCCCCTCTTCCAGCACTAACTCAACTTTATGTCCTAATTATATGCATAGTTGTGATGAATAAGAATAAAATCTGAGTCAACCTTCTTATTTCTTTATGATCTGCTTCACTGCTAGCATTTTGAACAATAACTGGAAAGTTTTCAAGAAAAAAATTTTTTTCCAAGATTTGTGATGAATTGTTGTAGCTTGAAGTCCAAATTTGAAACCCCCCCCCCACTTGTCAACAAGATTATAAAAAATATTCATCATTTTCTCTCTTTTTTAATCAATCATCAAATCTTATTATGTACAGGATTTCATTGCCTTTAAGACCATAGAATCTTTTATTATGAGTTCATTATCATGCAAGACAATAATTGATATAAAACTACAATTTTTTGTTGTTGGTTGTTGATGGTTTCATCAAATGATTAAACTACCAAATGCAGAAATGAACTTCCTCCCTCACCATTCCCATCCGAAAACTAAAATGGAAGGGAGAAAAAGAAGGAAGGAAAAAAAAGGGTAAATTTTTTCAGGTTGTTCGCTTACACATTCTGTTCTCCCTTTTGTGAAGTTATTCTTTTGGAAGACTCCTTCTTTTCTTACCATTAGTGGTTTTACATTCTCTATTGTCCAAGTGTTCTGTATTCTCAATTTCTGAAGTGGCTGTATTGAGTTCTATGTTAGATGTTATCACTTTTTTTTATCACCAAGTAATGCAATCTGGAACCCATCAAAAGAAATATATTCCATTAGCTGTGGTTTTAAAGTAGGAATGAGGCTATAGTTTAAATGAGGCTATGGTTGAATGGAGCTGGACTAAACTTTCCACCCTCTTCCTGCCCAACCTCAAGTGAATGAGGAAGAGAAAATATTTTAATTCCTTATCAACTTGAAATATTTGTAGCTGCAGTACCTAAAAATTTCTATCAGTGTAGACACAAGTTACACAAGATAATACAATTAACTAATCAATTGGGCGCATTCCAGAACTGAAGAATATATCTTAATCTTCTCTAAAACTTTTCATGATTAATTAGAATATATAGATCAAACACTTGTGTCTTCCTTGTAGCTTCTTCCTCAGGCTCCTTACAGTATTCCCGGCATTTACCCATGCAACCATTCTGTGTCTGTCCCTGTTTGTGTTTTAGTAGCAATGTTTACCTCATAATTATGTATAATTAGTTGTGGTGGTTGGCTTTACCCACATTGCATAGGCAGTATGAATAAGTGATATACTTCAGTGTATTCTGTTGATAACATTGGTTGTTTTCCTGTTGAGCAGACCCCCCTCCCGAGTGTACACTGAACAGCCATGACTACAGTCATTTATGCTGGATTTCATTAGCTGAATCACAGGAAGAAACGTATAACAGAAAAAAATATCCTTTTGTATAATAAACAAGAAATATTGTTGAGTCACATGTTCCATATATGGTAAAGAGGATCAATTCATGGTTATTTTTGGTTACTGCCCCCTTGAGGCAAACTTGTCACATCAATACCTGCTCCTCATCACTCCAATCAGTGTTGAGTGCAAATTTAATTGATTTTGGTTCAGAAATATGGTTTTGCATAAAGGCTAAGTACACAAACACATTAACAAACATGTTATATTGATTAAGATAACCAGCTGGGAACCAGGCTCTAAGCAAACGAACAAGACTATATTGGTGGATGCTGTTGAACAAATCAAAGCTGGCAGAACTACAATCATATTCGTATTCCTCAAGGGAATCTTTTGGAAGTCCATTAGCTGAATCAGGCGATACATTATAAAATACAGAACTAATTATAATCCCTTTAAGTGAGGTCAATTTAGAATTTATTTTGGGCTTCTCTTCCCCTCTGAATAGCCCTGGTTGGGCTAGGGATTGGGCTGAAGTTGCCACAGTGATAATTACCCTTTATGAGTCACAGATGAAATGGCTGGATTGAGTGGCTGTGAGGCTTCACAGTTAAAAAAAAACAACAAAACAAGTAACAGCTATTACAGTAACATATAATTGTATTAGAAGTATATAAATTAAAATTTAGCCTCAAACATGTACACACACCACACACACACACACACACACACACACACACACACACACACACACACACACACACACACACACACACACACACACACACACACACACACACACACACACACACACACACACAGCAATGTGATCATTGTCCACATCACTCAGTTGTTTGCTTTAGTATCTATTTGATACATAAACATGTGCCTAGCAATTGCTAGTGGGTTTTGTGTAGCTGATGTTGATCAGGACTGAACAGTATGGCACAGCTTTGCGCAGCGTCAGCATTGTCTCTCTAGAAGCTTTATTCCACTACTGAGCAAAGACTGCAAGGAAGGCAATTGCCAGAATGAGAAATAATTTGCTTAGGGTTTGGAACTTGAAAGTTCCTTTGTAATCTGAGGAAGAATAGAAGATACGCAATCCTGGGAAAACAGATCTCTCATTTTGAGCAAAATTAAATCTATGGCTAGTCATTTAGATATATATAATACAATTTAAAACTTCTAATTACCTCATTTCTTTTGATTGTGGGAGTTTACTGAACCAAGTTATGAATGTTTTTGTGTGCACACAGCTCATTACAATAGCTGTCTAGTGCTCATGATTGAGTCAGGTGTACTTGAGATTGAACCACTATGTCCATGACAGACATTACCACAACATCAGATAGAGCTTATCTTATGGTTATCAAAAGAACTATTCAGCAGCAAATCAGCTGATATTCCCACAAAAAAAATTGAAAATCACTGCTTCTCCGAATTTGAAGTTTGAAAATGAGCTTCTTCATTGAAAACAAGGAACGCAACAAATCCAGAATAGAGGGTGCATAGATATGAGAACCGTAGTTTCTACACCCAGTAGGACACACATGCAGGATACATGCCTGACACAGGGTTAAATCCGGCATCAATAAAAATGCAATGAAACTTAATTTGCAATTATGGATCTTCCAAAGAACTTTGCAAACAACTATAGCCACACCTGCTTTGACGACATTCTTAAATTTTCTTGTTTGACAAAAAAAGAGTTTTACTAAAGCTGTGCTATGTTTTCTGTGTTACAAGTGTGATTCTTGAGTTGACCTTGGTGAAATGTGGTATCATCAAGCAATAATCTGAATTGACCTTTGGATGGATATATCAGAGATACTACAGCTATTCCTGTCAGATTGTCTGTCCATCTTTTTAATTTTGTTCTTTTGTTTTGCTCGTTTCTGTCTGTATGTCGAGTTAAAAAAAAGAAGAAGCTGTACTGACATTCACAAAGTTTTTAACGCTATGTCCTGTGATCAAGGGAATATTATAGTATTGCACGAATAGAGAATGAAAGTTAGGTCACGTGTGGTTGCAGCTGCTGGTCAGCTTTCAACCCGACTACTTTTAGCCCAGTCCTAACCTTAGAGGACCAGAACCAGTTGATTTGTCGATGTGCCATAGTGTTTCAAATTTTGCTGCAAATAATCAATGGTCTTCCCATCATTAAAACAGTTACTATTTAGTATTTCTGAGGTATTTTCCTTCTCTAAATGAATCTTAGGAAAATCAAACCAATTATGTGTAGCCCAAAGTCTGTGGTTCTCTTTTAAGTCCACATACCACTCACTGTGGTTGGGAAGTACGCCTCCCTGCACACTTTCAATGATTGCCTGGTGATCCCCCCTGGTGGGCGAGTACTTATAGTGGTCCAGTACGACCACTTCCTATATTAACTCGACACACCTACCTTGGTGGGCGTGGACTTAGAACATGATGTCATAACATTTATAAATAGAATCACTAAATGATATTCCACATAATATGAAATCTTCTTGAAACCTATTCGTTGTTTAAAGTAGTATTTGGTAGCTGAACGCTACAGATGTATAGAAAGGGTCATTGGTCGTCTGGGAAGTTGGAACGAAGGGTATGGCGTTTGCAGACAGTAATCCTTCTATCAACGTATTGGCATGAGGAGGATAAGAAGTGGTGTGTGTCCTTTTGATGCCAAACAGCTTGAGTAGAGCAGCCCAAAGGTCAGAGGTGAATTGTCTACCTCTGTCTGATGTGATAGTAGATGGAACACTGAATCTTGCCATCCAAACATTCACATGTGCACATGCACAGGACTCAGCTGTCATATTGAGCAATGCTATAGCTTCTGGCCACCGAGTGAAGCAGTTGACCATATGAACATGTAGGAATTCCCTTTGGAAGGAAGCATAGGCCCAACAATATCCACGTGTATGTGCTGAAAATGAATAGTTGGTATTTTGAAGTCCTGAAGTGGGCTGGCTCTGTGACGATGGACTTTTGACTGTTGACAAGGAAGACAAGCTTTAGCCCAGTTATCCCAGTTTGAATAGTCATTTTGGAGACCGTGCCAGACTAAGTGAGGTGCTATCAATTTGTGGGTTGTGTGAAATCCTGGATGTTAATTATTGTGCAGTGTATCGGAAACTAACTGCCAAAATGGTGTCGGGACGATTGGGCGTACCTGGCCTGTAGATATGTCACATAAGAGTGAGTGACCTGACCCAACTGGAATATCTTGGAGCTGAAGAGAGGTGATAGTTGTGTATAGAGCACAGGTTTCCTTGTCGGGATAATTGGGCCTCAGCTATAGCTTTGTGGTCAATGGTGGTAGTAGAAGAAATAAGGATTTTATTCAGTTGAACATGAGAAAGTGCATCAGGTACCACATCGTTCTTGCTCTGGATGTGACAGAGGTCAGTTGTGAACTCTGAAATGTAGGGTATGTGACAAACTTGGTGTGGGATCCACCTATCAGAGCCATTAGTAATAGCAAATGTTAATGCTTATGATCAGTGAACACTCGAGCCTTTAATGAAATGGCAAGAATGTCGAATGACTTGATAAACAGCAAATAGCTCATGATTAACTACAGAATATCAAGTCTCCGGGTCACAAAGCTTGAGGGAGAAAAAGAAGATAAGTGTCCATGTGTCGTTGAGATATTACTCAAGGGCACACCAATGGCTACATTGGAGGCGTCCACCATGATTGAGGTTGGAGCATTGAGGTCTGGCTGGGCCAATATGCAGATTTCTATTGGTAATGGCTTGCTCTACTAGAAGTCTCTGATGTCCTCGGCCATGACAATTTGCATGATGGAATGGCTGTTAGAGCGGAGAGAGGAGAGCGCAGGGAGGTACTTGTGAACAAACCGACGTCTAGGGGTCACCAGGGGTCGGCTATTAAATACTACTGAAAACAACAAATAAGTTATGAGAAGATTTCATTTCACATAGACAGCATGACAAAAGAAGATCACGTGGAATATTATTTAATGAATGTATTTATAGATATGTTATGACATCATGTTCTAAATCCACCCCCACCAAGATAGGCATGTTGAGTGATCATAAGAAGTGTTCATACTGGACCATGCACTACCATGATGGACAAGATCCACTGTTGAGTCACATTTGTGTTATAGCAGCAAAATTAAAATTTACTAAAGCACAGTATCAAAATTTCTATGGTATTTTCGAGTATTTTATATATATACTAACTATTTTGGGCAAGCAAAATTTTATTTTGCTGTTCGTTTGATTTTTTAAAAAATTTTTATGAAGTACTTGTCTTTCCAATTTGAAAACATTTGGACAAGTTATTTTGAAGTTCGGATGTTTGTATCCTCTTCATAATCAAGGTTTTTCAAATTCAAGATTTTGGTTTGCACACAAAAAAAATCATTAAAGAAAATCATAAGAGAATATGAATAATTTGTAAAGCAAAAAGGTGAAGTGTCTTTCATGAGAAACTAGGGGGGGGAGGGGTGGGCGGTGAGTGAATATTAACAGTCATCACGAGGTTCAAACCAACCACCAGCAATTATAAATGATGCAAATCAAAGTGATCATTTAAAAACTGGTGACTACGACTCTAGGTAGGGTCTGAGCTGTTTGAGAACACAGGTGCACCTTCCCATAGGGAGAGGTGGCAGTGTCACCAAACAGTGACAACATCAAAGCAGAACTACATATTTACAGACACAACAAGAAATGACCAGAGAGATCCAGCTGTACCACAGCTCTAAATTGAATTATTATGCAGTTAGCTGACAACCACACTGACAGATATCCCAGCTTGAACTCCTAGGCACTGCGAGATTTTCTGAAAGCATGGCTGAAATCACCACATCTGATGCAGAATAGAAAAATCAAACAGGATATGGTTAGAGGATATGTGACACCTTAGCACACATCAAGGAATTGATTTGAACTGTCAGCTTTTGGAAGAAATCAAGCTAAATATCAGAGCATTCAGGCATGTAGCATGATGTTGGAACACTGGCAAAGAAAGAACAGTATTTTTGCCATCCACTTAATGGAAAAGTCAAGGCTAATGGATGTGTTGCTGCAGTGGAAAAGTCCAACTCTGCACTTACAGTACCACGGATTGCATATCTTGCTGAAAGATAAACTTAATTGTTTCTAATGTACCACTTGGTTGAGCCCTACTATTTTGTTCAATTTGATTTTTTCTGAGGAGGAGAGAATGATTGTGATCATGGTTGAGCAAAGATGGAACAGAGCTAGCATATTTGACCAGATACTAGACTAAGCAAAGTATCCCAGCATATGCCTCGACATTGTACATTTAATTATTTACCACAGGAAATATTGACTAAAAAATGGATACATAGATATTACACATTTTCATAAATATCACTAAGATTAGTTGTTATGACTTTGAAACGTTGTCAGTTTAAGAAACAATGATTTTTTTCCTACCTTATTGTATAAGTCAATAGTTTTCACCAAAGTCTTCTGAGATGTTGTGACCTGTGAGTGAAACTGGTGTATGTTGAAGGTAACTGTATGTGTTAGATATAGATGGCTACAATAATAAGCTATTTGAGTTTTTATAGCCTTTCCTTGACATCTGATTAGCATTGATAAAGATTAACCTATGGTTAGGGACTTCCTTGTGGACAAACTTTGTCAATGATCTTATCACAGAATGTTTCCGATCTGATGGTTGGACCTTTCTTTGACTGGAGGAACAAGTGTAGCTGTCATTGCTTGGGCGGTTACCACTTTCCAAGAAATAGTCACTGGTATTATTTTGAAAAATATTGTCAGCTTTGCAGCAGGCTGCTACTACTGATTTTGTTTGATAACATTAAATGTATATTAAGCAAAGCTCTCAACACTTGTCAGTTTAGTCAGGATATATAAATGTAGGACATCTGGTCTGATAAACTTTCTAATTCCTGTGTGTACTACCTGAACATGGAAAGATGTTGGAATGCACTTTGTACTTGGTATTAAGGAAGTGTGGAAGCTCCAGGCAATATTATAATGGAAGGAGAAAGGAATCTATGTACATACTAGAGATCACCAATTATAATTTTTTGCTCTGTATGAGATTAGAAAACACCCATGGGACTGC
Organism: Lycopodina hypogea; assembly: GCA_963969325.1. Lineage (NCBI taxonomy): Eukaryota > Metazoa > Porifera > Demospongiae > Poecilosclerida > Cladorhizidae > Lycopodina > Lycopodina hypogea. Next base: position 2,146,495 of record OZ017793.1, on the reverse strand, counting down.
ATTGCATTCATTAAGCTTAGTTGCACAGGCTGTTCAACATAGAAATTACCATTATTCTGCTTACATTGTATCATTCACCTTATTGAGAAAACACCTTAGAAAGCACCTTATTTGAAAGAGCCTTTCCCATGAATAAGAGAGCACCTTGCATTATGAGCACCTTTTTTTAATGAAATTCTTGTCCAGATTAACATTCTTTAAACAAACACTAGGTTTAGAAAATTCCTTTGTTTAGATGACATTTTGTTGATAAAATTTAATATTTAGCAAAAATTTTTGTTTAGCATTTTCGCAAACAGCTTGTTTAGAAATAACTTTGTGAGAAAAATTTATCATAGAAAATGCCTAGTCTAGAAACACTCAGTTTTGAAAGTACTTTGTTTAAAAAAAACACCACGTCAGTAAACACTTCGTTTAGAAAATGCCTCATTTAGAAGATGTTTTGTTTTGAAAATACTGTTTAGAAACTACCTTACCTTGTTTCGAAAACACCCTGCGATTAAAAAAATGCTTTATTTAGAAAAATCCATGTTTCAAAAATACCTTGTCTAAAATAGGCTTTGATAGGGAGGTCTTTTTTGTCCTTCCCCTACAAGTTCAGGAGAACTTAAAAGATTGAACTATGGGATAATTATTAATATAACCTTCATAGCAAAACAGATTGCTGATGATAACAGGCTGTTGGAATCATTCCATGTGCATAAATCGCCCAATATATTTGAAATATAATTTGTTATTAGGTATAAAAAAACACAAATAGCCCAAATAGAGCAGTATTTTTTGCCAGCATAGAAGTAAAAAATAAATTCCATCATGTCGGAAATGCCCTGGTAGAACAGATATTCAGTACCTTACAAAATATTGCTAAAGACGGGGACTTTTGTAGTCTTAATCCCCCTTTAAAATAATCTGCTTTACCTAGAGCATAGGTAGAGTACAATGCACTTGGCTGATCAAGTGAATGTCATGTCCTAATGCATAGAGATCCTGATATTCTTGGAGCACATGTCCACACAATATAGATTAGGTTATGTAAAGGTCTATAGCTACATTGCACATGCTCAGAATCTTCATAATAAGTCAGCAAAGATATCAGCACCTAAGACTCACCATGCCACCATCTTATTCTCTATAAGTTGCACCTGTCAAAGGTGTTCCACTTTGTGAAATGGTGAATAATATAGAATCTGTTTTACTTGTGGTTTAGTCCGGTGTTAGCTTGGCTTCTTTTTTTGAGGTGCACATTGGGAAGTGAAAAATAAATATGTGGTGGGTGGGTCACCTTTGCTATGTGATTGTTGAATGCCAGGCCACCTGTTTCTCACCACATTTGTGGGGAACCTAAACATGTGGTAGCAGCAGCATCTGATGCTTGTCACTCATTCCCCGGGCCTATTCTGGGTAAAGGTCTGTGCACAATAAAATCCTAGGTAGGGCTTCCTCCACTCTTTGTGTGATGTTCCAGGAAATGCCAAAGGCATAAAGGAACCTTCCTACACGATGGAAGATATAGAAAATGGTATTAGTTATCAGTTTCAAACTAACTGTATGTACAATGCTTCTGTATGCCACATTTATTCGTATCTGTCAAAGATAATAGTTCTGGACAGTGCCAGGAACCCTTTACCAATCCCATAGCTATATCATATTTGCTAACCGGGTACTGACCTGAGTTGTTTGTTGTTGTTTTTTTTTTCACTTTTATTTTGATTCAATTGTAAAAGAACTGCATGGATGAAGAATTTATTTCAACTCTTCAAGTAAAATTATTTGTCATTATGAATACAAGTACCGGTAGTTAATAGTTCATACTATTGATTCATTGAAGACTGATTAATGGTAAAGTGAGAATAAATGCGGGGATTCCCAAGAGGAAAGAAAGAAGGTTCTGTTGTTTGCACATCCATAATAGTTTCTGTGAAAACCATTGTTGACTTTTTATTCTGGCATAATATCACGTGCTTCTGTCCAATAATTTGTAACTATTCAAATGAGACATCACCCTTTAGTTCTTCAAGGTTCTCACTCAAAGTTTTACTTTTGAAAAACACTTGGAACGGTACAATTTTTTAGGAGTGACTGTAACCATCTTGTGGGTTTACTGCTTTGTCTGTTGGCCATTAAAATAATTTAATGGTCACACTTGCTAGCTCTAGATATTAAATTCACAATATTGGTTCTTCCTTCTTTTTTTTTTAAATAAAAAAAACAAACACAAACAGATCAGAAACAATCAGAATTAATCCGTGTGCAATCATATGCTCTAAATTGAAAAGAAAAGAACTTGTTTACGCTATTGCCTTATAGTGTTGCATTTGATAAACACCGTATTTCTATTATTATTGGTGAGAAAATTGATAGGATAATGAAATAGAGTTGGTGCAGAACGTTAGTGTGTGTGTCGTGTGTCGTGTAATGCTGTATGTTATGATTTGGCGGGAAAGTGTTTCATGACCAGGGTTAACTATCCTGTGACCTTATGTTCACAAGGAATATATCATTATGGCCATGGTTTTATTTTGCACACTATTTTTCAGGTAAATTTAGAGGAAGTAGTCTTACGGAGACATAAACGGTCCATCGAGAATGTGACACAACTGAGAGATCTCTTACAAGAACTAGTAGATACAGATCCAGAATTTACAGAAATATTTCGGGGACCTGCTGTGAGTGAATGAAGTGAATAATGTTCCCCGACTTTTTCTACCTGACTTCTCTCTTGCATGTTTTGTTAACTCTCTCTCTCCTTAACTACCTCGCTCTCTTCCTTAACTTCCCCCCATCCCTTCCCCATTCACTTGTTCCCTCACACACACACACACACACACACACACACACACGCAACACACACGCAACACACACGCAACACACACACACACATCCCTTATCTTAAAACTTCCTTCTGTCACTTTCTTCTCTTGCTCTCATCTTACTTTTTTCTCTCTAGGACCAACAACACACTTAACCTCTACCTCTCCTTCTCTCCCCCTTCCACTCCATAGTTTTCTATCCCTTGTTTTCACTTTCCCCTTCTTTTCCTTGCTCCTCATCGCCCTTCACTCTGCATCTTGCTCACCTGAATGTCTCAGAGTATGTAGTCATCTGCATCTAGTTCTTTCTAGCTCAAGGTGTGACAATCTGTGCATACCAGAGCTGTTAGGCCATCATGTTTGAGGTGGACCATTATTACAATCAGATTGTGGTGTTGAGTTAGAGCCACATAAAACCATGAAAAATTGACAGATGTGTTTTGTGCCTGTGTTCTGAGGAAGACTAGTCTTTGAAGTCTATACCACTAATTTCTACTTCTCACCATCCTTTCTCACTTTTCTCCACCCCCTTCCACACACACTCATTCACACACACACACACACACACACACACACACACACACACACACACACACACACACACACACACACACACACACACACACACACACACACACACTTCATTTTCTCCATCTTTTATCATCTTTACCTCAATTTATGGCCCATTCTTCCTCTCCTCTATGATACCCTTACCTATTTCTGTGCTAATGACACAATTGTTCTCCTTTCGTATGCCATCACAAGATGTCACATGCACATATGACCCATTTTCAAAATCTCTCTATGCAGGGACCAGAAGGGCCACCAGGGAGCGATGGAAGAAAGGTTAGGCAGTCATAAAGCAAGATGGTAAAAAAGTTCACAAGAATTACAAATATTCTGTTTTGATATAGGGTTTTCCTGGACCTCCTGGTGATGTCAATGCTACTTGTTCAGAGGTAGTATATCTACTAGCACACATTTCACTTAAATATTTTACTATTGAATGACTGAAATGTTTTCTAATATCCCCCCCCCCCTTTCCCAACCCAATAGTGTACATGCTAAAAGACTACATGCATCTCATTGGATTATTTTTATAATTGTTAACAAAACCTGTTCCATTTGGTTTATATGTATATATATTTTTTGTTTTTCTCTCTTGGTTTGATGTGAGCAGTGTCCGCCTGGGGCTCCTGGCAGTATGGGCTCTCCTGGAGATCCTGGTGATCAAGGACCCCAAGGCATTCAGGTATTTATCAGGCCATATCAGGGAGTGAGAAAATGTGAAAAGTTAAAATGATGAAATCGAGATTAAGTATACTGGATATTTGGAGAGGTATCTTCGCATTAACATGCAAGCCTTGCTTAGTGAGTTTAATGGTGAATTAGTTATGTTATGGCTCTATCCTGCCAGCTCTGTGGTATATAGAACTCCAGAGACAGAATTGGTATGTGTTAATGCTTGCTATGAATGATACTCTGGCCAATCCTGGCATATCCACACTATTCACCATATTATAAACATTTCCAACATTAAAAAAATAAAATAAATAAATAAATAATAAAAAAAAAAAAATTAAAAAAAAATTAATATATATATATATATATATATATATATATATATATATATATATGTCAGAAGCTACATCTCCACTCAATTTTGTAATGACTATAAATTAGTATCTAATCATGTTGGTTGTACATTATTTTGGAATCCCTAAATGTCTCAAAATTGCCAAAGACAAATCTATTGGTCTATATGGTATATTTTATGATATGGATGGACTAACATATCTGGTGATACCTAAGATACCTACTATATATCTGTGGCTCAGCTAAAGGCCTGTTCATGCTGTAGTGTGAATCTGAATAGGTTCCATGAATCTAGTTGTGGAGCAGTTTAAACTCTCCTCACACTGTTGATTCACATTCTTTTTCCCTCTGTGCCCGACCAGTGAGTATTCTTTTAGCCCACCTATCATGTGACAGCTAGGATGATGCACACATCCTTCCAAACTTGCCTTGTTTTTGTTCAAAACCCAATTCTTGTAATTTGAAATGACTATAGATCCAATATAATAATGTTAACTAAATAGAATAATCGTTTGCATGAATCAAACTGGTTTCAAAATAGTTCAAAAAGCAAAAAACTTGAGAAACCACCCTTAAATATGACAACAACAACAAAAAAAAGTCTTACAAAAGAGGTGGTCTCCATTAGAGGTGAATTTATACTGCAAATACAATATCTTGCATGAAAAATGTGGTCTCTCATAGAGGTGGCCTTCTAAAAGAGGGACAACTGTATTGTACTGGACTACTAGTAGTGCTTACTAATCTTATGACAAAACGTTCCTTAGTTTGGATTTTGATTGAAGACTTCAATATTTTTCAAACAATATGTGTCATTATGAATATCATCTGGCTATACACCATCTACCTTATCCAGACCATAATACAATAGTAATTCCTGTGGTTGTGTGCCTCCTTTCAAGTAATTTGCATAATATATTACTTCAATGTAGTTTGTTTATGAAATATGTGATTCGAGTGAGATCCAATGTTAGTATTCACTGTTATGACCCAGGGGCCCATTGGACCGGCAGGACCACCAGGAAATGATGGAGACACAGGAACACCAGGGAATTCTGTGAGTAACGTATTTTTAAAAAATTTCATTGTTCATATTGGTTATGTGTGTTGTACATGTCAGGGACTCCCTGGGGCTGATGGACTCCCTGGAAATGATGGCAGAAAAGGACTACCTGGACCCCCTGGCATCCCTGGAGCTGATAATGGGCCCCCTGGAGAGACGGGACCACCAGGACCTCCTGGAGAAACAGGAGCTGTTGGACCTGCAGGAATACCAGGAGAACAAGTGAGTAACTCTCTCCCTCCCCATTGACATCAGACCTCCTCCTCTTGCCCTGCGCTACATTTACTTCACCCTTACACTAACTTAGGGAGAACAAGGGGAAGCTGGCTCTCAAGTAAGTTTTTATATCAATTATGCATGTAGAATAAAATTATCTATATGCATTAATAGTGATTGTGATCATATAGTTTATCTTTCCTTTTCCCCAATCTAGGGAGAACCTGGTAGTGAAGGCCCTCAAGTGAGTAGAGATTTAAATTATAACTATAGCTGTTTACTTAGAGCATCCACATGGAATGTGTACTTTTTCATTTCCAGTTGCAAAGCTGAATAGGTCCTTTCTGTGTTATATAATTTATCTTATTATTGAAGAGTGCCAACTATGGCTTGGAAAAGTTATTATATTCTCCTGTAGGCCTCTATCTCATACCAGAGCCGCCCATGTGCTCTTTGAATTCATGATATAGATTTATCTGTTATTCTTTTGAAGGTATGAACAACTTGAATTTGATGAGGACGTATGATTAGCTAATACGTATATTGTGCTATTTCAGGAAGTTGTGATACCTGGATGCAAGTATTCTGTTCAAGTGATTTCATTGTGAGGCTGTTAGAAATGTGAAGGAAACAAAGCAACATAGCTTCAAATCAGAATGCTTCAGAGTAGGATTGCTTACTGTGCACATAGCTTCCACAGCTAAATACACACCCAATTTGCTTCTGAATTAGCTACTACGCTTGTGAGCAAACATATAGATTTCTGTTGGGACACTTTCTAATTTCAATTAAAAATGCTTCCTGAACTTAAACTGTTTGGCCTGCTCAGTACTTGGGTGGATGTTGCCTGGGGACATACCAAGTGTCGCCTGGGCCAGATATGTATTAGTGATGATGATAGCTTATTATTTCTTACAAATAGCAGATTATCATTCAATCAAACGCAATATTACACGAATACTAATCTCTGTATCCAAACATACATGATACATTTAATCTCTATATTCACATAATTCAATTAATCAACATAGTATTGTAAACAAATAAACCAACATGTGCACAAATACAAAAGATGGATAGCTACAAAAGAAAAAGCGTAATTGCCTCACAAAACAAAAACAGTTTGTTCCTGAGCCAGGCAGGTCCAAAGTGGACTGGCCAAGAACTTGACCAAGATAGGACCCAGGTTATAAAGAAGTTATTGCAACAGCCTCTCGAGTGCACCCTTCCCAGAGTTGAATATTATCACTGCAAGGCCAACAGAGTACCCAACAAATTGAAGAGCTGTGAACTCGGCAGCATTTAAGTTGATGAGATATAATTTTTCCTTAACTTTCTTCTGAATGGAACTGCTACAAAGTCATTCCTTTTTCAGTTGATGTTGTCGTAGCACTCATTAACTTCTTTTTAACAACATGCTGAATTTATTATCTCTAAAACACAGACCCTTTACCAACTGCATCATAGAATTAATTACATCATCAGCAAGCTTAGAATCCATTACATTTGCAATATTTCAATTGAAATGATATTCGGTTTACGAGACTTTAAAAAAACATGCACACATTTTAAATTTTATTTACAGTATTTCTTCTAATTGTAGGAATACTACAAGAATGACTGATCATAAGGTTTAAGCAGTGCTCAGCACAGTGGGTATATCTAACTAATTGAGAGAGAGTGTTGCTGTAACACTGTGCAGTCCGATCCACTCATTGGACATATTGTCCTCGAAGGTTTTTAACATCCAGACGTGACTGACCAAAACTATTGATGATGCAACAGTAACTCTAGTTGAAATGACATATTGTTAGTCACAAACCAAAACTTAATGGCATTACTTTTTAGTAGATTAAAATCATTTCATCCACCATGATTAAAATGTCTTGCACTTCTCACTTTATCAATTAAATATTTTGGAATCATATTTTTACCTCTAGTATTACTTATTTGATTTAGTACATGGGGTGATATATACAGAGCAATCTTTAGCTCAAGACTTTCAAGGTGGGCATGTAGTGCTGGGTTATGTGTAGCCAATACTTCCATCAATGCTAACCTGGGTTAAAAATTAGTGCCACATCTTTTACCATCTCTTAGAAGCGCTGGGCATTGCCATCCGCAAACAAAAATAAATATTGGCACATCAGATTATATCTATTTTCCTCAATAGTTTTTGTTAGTGCAGGATTAATATGTACATCTATTTTGTGCAGTGAATTTTCAACCGATTGGATGAAAGCACTTGCATCTGTATTGCATTAAACTGGTAGACAAAATGCACCCTAAAGTACCCAAATTGGTACAAATATGTATTTTTCTACTAAAATTCAGCTAAACTAAAATCAACCTTATTTTAAAAAGACTAGAGATCATTAGAGGAATGAAAATTTTATGTTAAAAAAAAAAAACAAGGATGCTTTAAAATTCTATAGATTCGATCTTTATCCAAAATCTTTACCACACTAAATAGTTCATTAGTGAACATATTAGACTTATGAAAAACCTACATCTTGACTTTCTTGAGATACACAATCAGGGCCACCATTGCCGCTTAGATCATCTTAACATGCCCAACTAACATCAGGTCACGAGCTAAGATTATCACTAGTGCCATCAGAATTGCTAATTACAGATATATTGCTCACATCAGCAACACCATTACCACTACTGTAGACATGAGAAATGGAAACTCTGGCTTGAAGTACTTCAGAAGCCCACCACTTGGAAGCAGACTTCTTTCTCCCTGCAACTTACACTCTGGAGGCAGAGAGATTCAATGAAAAGCTTAGACACTCCCTCATGATCACACATACTACAGCCTAAGACGGTCACAGAGACCTGAAGATAAATCTTCAAACCTGCTACAAAACCAAAGCCACAAGGCTCATGACTCTTGTGGTGGTGTGCTCTGGGTTAATCCTTGGAAGAGGACAAAATTCATTTTTTATTTATTTTTCTGGATCCGAAGAGAGGGTTTAGTTGAACCCCTCACCCCCCCCCCCCTCACTACTAGCCTGTGTATGACAGTAACCCTCTGCTTTCTGCAATGAATTTTTTCAGTGCTTTATTACATACAAAAAGTGTGTTGAGTTAGTGTGTTGAGTTAGTGTGTTGAGTTAGTGTGTTGAGTTAGTGTGTTGAGTTAGTGTGTTGAGTTAGTGTGTTGAGTTAGTGTGTTGAGTTAGTGTGTTGAGTTAGTGTGTTGAGTTAGTGTGTTGAGTTAGTGTGTTGAGTTAGTGTGTTGAGTTAGTGTGTTGAGTTAGTGTGTTGAGTTCTGTGGAATGCATGAAATCCTCCCCATAGTTGCAAAGCAATTAGTAGTCACTGTTTACCATGTATTTCTTTGTTTCATTCTCTCTTAGTCTGTTTGTTTGTTGTTTATTCTGTCTATCTCTCTCTCTCTCTTCTTATCCATTTATTTTCGTTCTTGCTATTTTTTTAATTTTTATGTATTGATCACCCACGTGACCATAAGTTAAGAAGGAAAAGTCATCATATTGAGACTGTTCAGTACCTGGGTAGTGTGGCTATAGCTGGTAAAGGGTCAGCAGAGCAGGAATAGATTAAAGAAGCCACAAGAGGAGAACGATGTTGATACAAGAAAAATGAATATATAAATAGAAAACAGTGAAAGGCCGAAAGAAGCAGACCTCACAATCATTTTATCAATGTCAAATGAGAACCAAAGAGAGGGAAAACAGTTGTGTTTTATATAGTATAGTAGCAACAGAGATGAAATGTGTGCTGACTGCATGTATTAATAACTTGTTCACACTTAAATGTGCGAGTTGGTAAGTCTTTGAAACCAAGTTGTTAATTTTTTTAATTTTTTTTTATTAAAAAATCAAATTAAAAAAACAAACAAACTGGTCTCTATATAGTAGAGGCTTATAGATAGGGAGCAGCAGACTTCAATAGTAGTCTAGCAGTCATCAAGAGTGGGCAAGACAACCTCACTGTTTCTTGCCACTACAACCTTGGTTGTTTCTGTATCAAGCTTTTCTTTCCATTATTAGTCAATATATCTGCAAGGTCCTGTAGTTTGGTGGGAAGGCTGATCTAAACTATCTCACACACCAGGCAACCTTGCAAGTATAGTGGTAAACCCATAATGCTAGACTCCTTTATATTGATATACCAGGACAATAATCTGGTATTCATATTAAGCATCCATAATGTTTGTATGGATGGAGTGGAGTGGTAAAAAAATGGAAGGTGATGAGCTACATACTATTGAAGTTCAATCCAGAGTGACACCAGGGGAGGAATATAAGGTAGCTATTCTCCAAGAATCTTGCATACAATATTACAAACCAAAAAAAGGAAGAAGACAAGGGGAAAATGGAATGTATATAACATGTGCGTATGCGGAGTTTATTGCTCAATGTTCATGTATCACAGGGTATTGATGGACCTCCAGGGAATGATGGAGTTCCAGGTGATCAGGTACATTCTTCGAGAGACACAGCTTTAAGCTTGCAAATAAGATTATTATACATTTCATAATCAACTGATTTCCACATGTCACATGTATAGGGTGACCGAGGACCTGATGGCTTACCTGGTGATGATGGACTACCTGGAGTGGATGTAAGTTGATGTGTATTTGTCTGATGTCTTCCCCTTTTTTTAGTTTGAATTGCCCTAGACCTATGCCCATGCACTGAGGAATTTGAGCCATTGTTCTGTGTTTTGATAAATCCCAAACCTAAGGTGAATCCATGGTACCTGAAAAAATATCACTTTTTTCCCCTCTATGCATGAATATGTATGTATATAGCTAATATAATATATATATATCTTGCATCAATGTTTTCAGGGGTTAAATGGATTAGATGGACCTCCTGGACAAGATGGAATGCCTGGGATGCAGGTGTGCTGAAGAAATAGAACCGCCATATTTGTACTTGTATAATGTGTGACATTATCTTTGCCATCTTTTATATTTAAAATATCAGGGACCCCCTGGTAGTGATGGGTCTGATGGAATGGATGGCAACGAGGGCCCTATTGGACCACAGGTGAGTAGATTTCATTATTGCATTATAGAGTATGATGAAATGTGTATTATCACATTTACAGTGAATTTGTGGGTGGGAAATGTCACACAGACTCAATGTAGACAGCCACTTGGTTGGATATGTAGCTATAAATAAGAAACCAGCATTAGCGTATGTGTTAGTGTAAATTACCCTTGTGTAGAGCTTACCTGCACCCAAAAAGATTTTTTTATCCCCAACAGCAGTTGGTGGTTATCATATGGAGAGCATTTTCCATCAGTTTTGTGTGTCTGTCTGTTTGGTAACTTCTCCCACAGTTTTGGACAGATATGAATGAAAATTTTATTTTCATGTATAGCTAAACCCTGCCCTGTGGAAATAATGGGCCAAAATTTTTGTGAAAGTAACAACCCTGATGGGGAAAAATTGGAATTCAATTTGTCCATACAAAAAAAAAAGCCTAAAAATTTGTCATTGGTTAGAGTCTTCTAGGGGAATAATGCAACTCCCAAAAAAGCCAACTAAAAGCGTAGTCTTAGGACTATGGTCTAAGCAGGATATTCTGGGTTCAAATCTAGGTTGGACAATTCTTTACCATTTCCTTCTTTCTTTTTCATCCTTCTTCGATCCGTTCCTACCCCCCCCCCACTTCTTTCCTTCCTTTCCTAACCAATTTTTCCTTCTTAATTTTCTCCTCTCCCCTTTTTCTGAGCTGTTGGGGTATGCAGCTTTTTTTCCCCACTTGGTAGTTTAACTGTAGGTAATCCGATGAAGCTGCACGTCTACATAACTATTCAGTCACATGGTTTAACACCGCACCTGTTTACAGCTGATAATTTAATAACGAACTGAAATTATTATATAGCTTGATTTAGTGTATGTATGTACAAGTCTAACCTGAAGGTTATAGTGCATACTCCAGCGTTCAGTGACGCAATGTTGTTGAGGAGTGAGCACCATTGTCTTTCTCCTCTCTCCTCTATTATAAAATGGCATCTCAAATTGCAACTGCAGTGAATTATTCTTGGTACTCCAATAAGTGATTTTACAACCAATACCTTTTCTTCCTTATTATATATTTTCTTCACTGATCATTGTACCTGACTTTTGTGTGTTATATCAATTCAGTTGAGTTAGTGGTACTATTTTTGACATACAGGGCCCGGTGGGACCCTCTGGAGAAGCAGGAAATGACGGGGATCCTGGACCTCCTGGACAGGATGTAGGTTGAATTGATTTCCTATACAGCATTATGATATATTTATATTGTGATAGGGTGATGATGGAGTACCAGGCTTAAATGGAATAGATGGTGCCCAAGTGAGTATGATTATGTTCTTGATAATTTTACTTCAGTGCATGTGGATGTATCACTTGTGCTGTTATTATTTTAAAAAAATCTATGACACAGGGACCTCCTGGAGAAAATGGGCCTCCTGGAAATGTTGGTTCGGATGGACCAGTGGTACGTTTAGCCACCGTTGACAGCATATATATGTTCTTTGTTTACATTTGAGCTGAGCATTCATCTTTCAATTTGTACATGGAAAAGTCATAGAGAATGCGCTAAACTTGCTGTAGAGAACTAGATTAATAGAGAATATATATACTGTGAGTATCTTAAAATACACTCCTTCTCTCTCCTATGCATGTAGGGGCCTCAAGGTCCAAGTGGTGAAATTGGTATGAAAGGAGAAAAAGTAAGTATCAAAAAATTCGAACTACTCAATTTTATAGGCATTGACTCTGATAATAATTTCGTCCTTCTTACCTGAATTTATTGACACTTCTGACTTCAATGTGTGCTGCCTAGGGTGATTCTGGTAATGATGGCCCCCCTGGAGTTGATGGCACCCCAGGAGTACCTGGGAGGACGGTAAGGCCCTTGATGATAAGTGTTCCACTTTTATCTTTATTTAAGTGATTCCACTTCCTTTGAAGGGTCCACCTGGTAAAGATGGTTCTGGAAGTGGGGATGGTACGCCTGGTCGCACAGGACCTCCTGTAAGTGCATACAGTCAACATATGATCAGCAAGTGACTGTCATATGATTGCTTCTATTAGGGAAAGCCTGGTATTCCAGGCAGAAAGGGAATACCTGGGTCTGGTATGCCTGGGGAGGATGGAGCCCCAGGACGAACAGGTAAGCCAGGGGATGACGGACCCACAGGCCCACCTGGACCCCCGGGAGTGCCAGTAAGTGACATGAGCTTCGCAGGAGTTGATACACTAACTTTAACAAGTGGTGTAGTCTATGAGGTTCATGTTCAGTATGCATCAGGGAGTAGGCTCTAGTGCTCTCTTAACCTATCGTTGAGGGTTTTCACTGGACTATACAGCACAGTGAAGTTGTTTTCTTTGGGATTTAATTTATTGGGATCTCTCTCTCTCTCCATCTACACTTGTGGGGGCATGAGTTAAGGGAAAAATCACATCTGCATCTAGTGAACAACAGAAAATTCTAAGTATCACTAAAGGGACATGAAGATTCTACTGCTCTATACCATGGCACTCAAGCCTACATAAGCATGTACAGTGTGACTTTAGGTCATGACTAGTGCCTAGGTATATTCTAAACATGTAGCACTAGAAATAATCAAGCAAGAACATATTGAAACACTTTCAATTTGATATTAATAATAATGGAAATATTATTTATAACAATAACAGTACTTGTGAATATTATTTCTTTATTGTTATTGTTCAGCAATAACTGTTTAAAAACGTAAATATAATAGTAAAAAAAATTGTTAATAATGTCATTGCCTTCGTTATTATAATTATATTGTAATCATAAATTAATGTAATTTTTTTTAGCTACTGTGAATTTTTGTTAATGATTTCAGGGATCAAAAGGACTGCCAGGGATGAAAGGAATGTTAGGGCCCCCTGGAAGTCAGGTGAGCCAAACCTGCAAGGATGACAAGCAGTCCTCCACCTAATACATAGAGTACTATTCCTGCATATTCAAGTATTGCTTCTTCATCTTGTGCTTGTGTTACCGCTTGAAAACAATCCAGGGAGAACCTGGTGAAGTTGGGAATGATGGTCCTCCAGGGGTGCCCGGAAGCCGGGGCATTCCTGGTAAAATGGGGAATGATGGAGAAGATGGGATTCCAGGTGAACCTGGAAGCAGGGGTATCCCTGGAAAGATGGGATTAAATGGAACTTCTGGTCTTCCAGGAGAACCAGTGAGTTAGAGGAGCTCATTGGTGTATGTGTGTGTTTGTGTGCTGTGACTATGTGGGAAAGTGTGAAGAGGAGGGGGAGGAGTTGGTGGTTGTATGTATTAGAGTGGGTCATATCGAATGTATTATTTACTATAGGGTGCTCAGGGTAGAAAAGGATTTCCTGGAGCAGACGGTGCACCAGGGATACAAGTGAGATAAAAATCCCATGGAAAATATTGGCAAAAACAAAGGAAAAAACTAGTGTAAAAATGTGTACTTGTAGGGACGAAAAGGGATACCAGGACGCAAAGGATTGCCTGGAATGAAGGGGATGAATGGAAGTGATGTAAGAGACCACAAAAAACTCTTGATATTATTATATATATCATTCATTGTATATCTTTTACTCTAATCTTCTCTTTTGTTGTAATCATAGGGTATACCAGGGAGAAAGGGTATTCCAGGGTCATCTGGTAAAGATGGAATAGATGGACAAGATGTAAGTGGATAAAGAAAGGATGGACAGACCTGCATTCGTTGGTTAATTATAGAGCTCATAATCAGAGGCTACAAGTGACTAGCATATTTGCTATCTTATTTGAGTTTATCTGGTAACCTCTAACTGCATTTCCAGTTGTTAAGCATCTTCGCACAAAACGGCATTGCATATATTTCCTCCTTTTTCTCCTTTTTTAAATTTTTTTAAGCAAAATCCACCCCCCCCCCCCCTCCCCTTCCCCAATCTCTTCTCTCATCTTAATATCATTATTCAGGGAGTTCCTGGACGTATTGGCAAGCCAGGAGTTAATGGAGTAAATGTAAGTTCAAATCTGTTTTCCATTAACTCACAATTTCAGGGATTTAAAAAATATTATATTTTGTTTTAAAACTTAAATTAATAGGGCAGGAAAGGAATTCCTGGTAGCCCTGGGCCAATGGTAAGTTGTTTGTTGTTATTTTTTTCTCTTTTTTTTTCTTTTTAAAATATATATAACTGTTTTGATGAAATGAATTTTGCAGGGGCCAAAAGGAATGGATGGTGTACCAGGATCAAAGGGTATTCCTGTAAGTGGTTGTGATAGTAGTGAAGCTCTGATGTTGATAATCAGTATCTCTTTTACTATGTACTAGGGAGCTGCAGGCCTTCCAGGTAGAAAAGGTCTTCCTGGATCAAAAGGATTAGATGTTAGTTGTTTTTGTTGTTTGGTTTTTTTTTTTTTTTTTTTTTTTTTTTTACTTCAAAATATCTAAGTTAGTGTGGTTTGATTAGGGAGAGGAGGGAGAGCCAGGACGAAAGGGAATTCCAGGAGCCAAGGGGATGATTGGACCTGTGGGACCACAAGGTTCACCAGGAACTGAAGGGAGAGCAGTAAGTGCTTGAAATGTTTATATATATATATATATATATACTAGCAGAAATACCTACATGCAGGACTCTTACTCCCACAGCCTCAGTCAGGGGGGTTGACAACACTCCTGTTGTCCTGCATTGCCAGTATAGGAGGCTTCCACATACAGCACCCCATGTGTGAAGCTTGATATATAAGGTCTTTGCTCAACTCCTTGGATGTATAGCTGAAACATAATTTTGAGGGAAACAGAGTAAAGCATAGAATCCAGACTAAATTTCATGTCCAGAAAAGCAGGGACATTAGCCTTTTTGTTGATTTCATCTACAAAGCCAAGTTCCTGTATTCCATTTGTCTCTTTGTATTTTGTAAACTACCTTATATATGGCATGATAGTGCTGTGCCACCAACTCATAACCACCTATTCACTTTAGAAAAACTGGAAATAAAAATTTTAAAAAAAGAAAAAAAAAATTTAATTCCTTTAAACTAAATTCCAAGCTCCTTTTTAATTTTCAGTCTAGAGTGAATATTGTTTTTATGGGAATTTTTTTCTCCTTTAAAACAATGCTAAGGTGATACTTACCCTTTAACTACCTTTTTTGTGGTTAATGTTGTCTCTGTATTAAACTGAAAATACAGGTGCTCAGAGCTGTGTAAAGTATGCTACTGAAACCCTTCCCCCCCCCCCCCCCCCCCTCCACTCTGCCAGGTCCCAAGCATTTAAATGTAGCTGCTGCTCAGCTGCACTGAAACCCAGAATTAATATTTTTTAATTAATTAAGCAAACCATGGCTTGAAGATATGATTTTCTTTCTGTTGATACCTTTCTTGACTCCATAGATAAAATGAGCCTGTTGGCCCCAGTAGTAGACTAACATACATGCAAATACAGTACTTTATACTGGAGTTAAATGAAAAGTAAAAAAAAAAAAATGGAAAGGGAAAGGAAAGGAATGAAGAGGAAAAAAGGAGAGAAAAAAAGGGGGGAAAAGAGGAAGAAAAAAATTGGGAAAAAGGGGGATATTAAAGGGGGGGAAATCTTGGGGAAAAATAGAGTCTTGGGGGAATCTGAACTTGGGATGTTCAGCTTGAAAGACCACTACTTTGACCATCAAGCCATTGTTTTTCAGGCTCTTTTTCTTATGGAAACCATATTTCTTTTTTCCTCACCAGGGGAACCACTTTTCAAAGATGGGTCTAATGAATAACCCCATGCCGAATCCTCTGAATATCCACACCAAACTTGGTTCAGTTTCGACCAAACCTAGGGGCATTGAATCACCTGAGCAAACAGACACACCAACTTTATATGTACAAGTGAAATAAAAAATATTTCTTTGAAATAAGAATTTTGTGACAGCATGTGTTACAAAATTCCCTACTTCACTGATTCCTGTGAACTTAGAATTCTACACTATAGTGTGGCAGTCTGTGTTACAAAATTCCTGTGAACTTATTATTCTACATGAGCTAGCTACAAGCAAGTTGAAGAGGTGGCAGTCTTTTGGCATCACACTTACGCATTACATGAGAATGTGGAATCGGTGAAGTAGGGAATTTTGTAACACACACCGTCACAAAATTCTTGTTCCTGCACTTTTTGCTGATACATCATCCCTACTTTCCATTTTTATTTCAAAGAAATATTTTTTACTGATTGGCATCCACAAGTGCACACATTTTTTACTTTCACCAATACTTGATAATTCTGTGTGTAGACAAATCAGTAGTGTCAAACATGGCAGTTTGAACTTAACACTGCCTAGTCTGGGATATAATTCGGTAATGAAGAGGTCGTGGACCTAGTCCAAAGAAAGAGTATGCTGGTAGTATAACTATAGGAAGAAGGAAGATGAAGGACATTTCCCGATTTTGATAAGTCTCAGCTCACTACTTTAGCGATTGATTTGGAGGACAGAAATTATCCTGGTAGTTGTGTTGCAGCTTATATGGACTGCAGGTGAGTTTTGTAGCCTAGGTTTGAACCATAGCAGAGAAAGTTAAGCTTATATGGACTGCATTAGTTAATGAGGCTGCCATTTTTTATCATGGTCATCCCTACTCCTTTTGTATGAGAATTTCTTCTTTTGTATGAGAATTTCTTCTCTAATTGTTGACTTTGGCCTGCCTATGTGTCAGTTGTCCAGGACTCACCACGAGGAGGTAGTCAACATGAGCTGGGTGGGCTGGTGTGGGAAGATGTTGAAAGACAGGAAAATTTTCCTGTCAGTGCTGGGTTTGAACTCATAACCCATGGGTTGTGTCCAAGAGCATAACTACTCAGCCACCACACAATCCCTACTTAGAGAGTACTACCATACTCTCTGATATATATATATATATATATATATATATATATATATATATATACTAGCAGCATATACTCAGTATTGCCCGGCCAATTTCAACATCAAACATTATAGTCAAAGTTGAGTATACAAACCATATATCAAATTTGTCGCTCCAAGGGTTTGTTTGGCCAAAGTACCATTTTTGTCCTTTATTGGGCCTGACATGAAAAAAGTGGGTGTGGTCATATAAATGTACTTTTAAAAAATTCCTCAGATTATATTGATTCTAAATATATGTGGGTTCATTGGTTTAACTCCCTCGGTTCAAGTGATTTTGCTGAAATACCATTTTTGGCATTAATAGCCTTACACAGAGAAAGGAAGAAGTGTGGCCAGGTAGGGCACAGCCCATGTTACTCCCAGAGTGAAGTTGTATATTCATACCAAGTTTTAGATCTCTAGCTCCAATGGTTTTTCTGGCAAAAATACCATTTTTGGCTTTTTCTCATTACCATGGTAACCATTTTGCGAAATTTTTAGCCCATGTTTTAAGTTGGGTCAAAATCTATCATCTGCTGAGTTTCAGAGAAATCCACCTAACGGTTTGTCTAGAATGATGGTACAAACATGACAGACAGACAAATTCTGTTTTTTCCCAGACATGCCACCTGGCTTAAAACTATCTCAGGGTGGGTCTCCTCCATCCCTAAAAGTTTGGTCAAAATCTAACAGAGGGATTTTGAGAAACGGACAAACATAGTTACACAGTTACATAGATCTTCTAATATATATATATATATGTATAATATGATTATTTCTTCTTCTCTTAGGGCAAACCAGGGGAGATGGGAATGGATGGCCTTCCTGGTATGAAGGGAGACATTGGGGAGCCAGGACTCAAGGGACTGCCCGGACCTCCTGGGGAGGTATATAGTCATGCCAAATATTGATAGTCTGACCTCAACTGCTCTGTTCTCCATATTTGCAAATGTGCAGGGAATGCCTGGTGACCCAGGACTGCCTGGTGCTAATGGTGAACCTGGGGAGCCAGGAGAAGATGGACGAAAGGGATTCCCAGGAGATGATGGTCAACCAGGAGAGCCAGTAAGAAAGACAACCACAACAACATCAAACCATTGTTGTATTTTCCCCACCCTGACTTTCCACTAATTTCCCCTTTGCTATTTCCTTTACAAAATAGGGGTTGCCTGGGGATCCTGGACAAGAAGGTCCCGTTGGTCCTACTGGAAGAAAGGGTCTACCTGGATTGGATGGAGGACCAGGGCTCCCAGTCAGTACTTAATCTATATCAAGAACAATAAACATTTGATGGCAATATATAACTGCACCATAAGGGGAATTAACTTTCAAGTCCCTATCATTGAGAGTGAAAGTAACATTTGCTAATGGTTTAAACAATTAACTGGCTACATATTAATTAATTTCCTTGGAGGCAATCTGTTGGTATTGAAGAATATTAAAGTTGCATTGTTTTCTTATGATCAGGGTGAACCAGGAGAGAACGGCCTAAAGGGCATGCCCGGTCCTGAGGGTCCACCTGGCCCCATGGGAATAGATGGTTCTGAGGGTCCACCAGGCATGAATGGAGCAGATGGCATGGATGGATTATCAGTGAGGAATATTTTGTGTGTGGGCACTTGAGAGATTGATAAGAAGGCAAATATATACTTCTTTTGCTTCCTTGGTTCCAGGGAGATCCAGGGCCACCTGGGAGTGATGGTGAGCCTGGAAGAGATGGGGCTGATGTGAGTTAATAAATTAAGTTACAAAACCTTCAGTTGTTTTTTTTTTTGTTGGTAAATTTGCACCATATATGGCTGATAATGCTGTCACTTCTTGCTTTGGGTTTGCATGCTCTTGCCAGTTTACCTCAGTAAGTCACAGTGGTGCTGTTAGCTCTTTCATACCTTCCCTCTGTAGGTTTCTGCATCTATTTCTCGTATGTCATACTTGACCACTGCCTAAAATTATTTATATCTCGAGTGGCTGTAACATTGTGTGTTGGTTGGCTCTATATGGAGTTGCAGTTGCGCATGCACACCAATGCAATCTATTTACATATACACACTGGAACAATAGCTGTTCTTGTTGAAAACTGCATACAGATTTCTCGACATTTTGGGGGTTATTTTATGCTGCTGAGATTAGAATTAATGACAGCAAAATAATAAATACCTCTGAACATGTACATGTGTAGTATTATAAATTAGTGTCTTGTAAATCATAATTAGCCTATTAACAAAAATGCTCATCAATATTTGAGAGAGTAATTTAAAATTTGTTTAGCTGCAAATTTATGGAATTTGTGATTATTATTTTGGCAGAGTGTCGTTCCAGGACCTACAGGACGTAAAGGGAACCCTGGTTTTGACGTAAGTCAAAAATTTAACAGTAATACCGCACAAAGTCAAAGCACCCTGACTACCACTTTTGTTAATAGGGCCCTGCAGGCCTCCCTGGGCTAGCGGGTGATCCTGGACCTCCAGGGATTGATGGAGATAATGGACAACCTGGTGTCCCTGGTACTGATGGGATAGATGGCAGTGATGGACTTGATGGAGATATTGGACCTGAAGGCCCTCCAGGCATGAAGGGAATGCAAGGAGATACAGGGCCCATTGGCCCTACCGGAAGGAAAGGTTAATTTAGAAAACAATGACTAAAGGACTTTATAATCTCTTCTCCCTGATTAGGTTTTCCTGGAGATAGAGGTGAAGATGGTTCCCCAGGTATTCCTGGTGATCCTGGAATGGATGGCACAGATGGCTCTCCTGGGCCAACTGGAAGGAAAGGTTTTCCAGGGGATGATGGACCTGAGGGTCCTACTGGCCGTACAGGAAATCCTGGAAAGGATGGACTAATGGGTCCACCTGGTGAATCTGGTGAAGCAGGGCTTCCAGGTATAATAAGATAGGTTTAATTTGTGATGTAACAATCATACACTGGTATTGCCTCATTGAGATACCTCTCCAGTGGATATAGTTCAAGTATAGTTTTTCCCTACTCCTCATGCATATTTCTTTATATCTGCTTTAACTTTCCTCAACCCAATGTGGTCTTGGTCCTGTGTGTGTACCACATAGAGCTACTGTCAACTTACTTCAACCTGCCTCAACCCAGTGTGATGTTAGTCTAGCGTGTGTCTTCATAGAGTTATTGTCAACCTACTTCAAACTGCCTCAACCAAGTGTGATGTTGGTCCAGTGTGTGTCCCCCATAGAGCTACTGTCAACCTACTTCAACCTGCTTTAACCTATTTTTATATCAAAGCAATTTGTATCATCCGTCATACAGAACTTTCTTCAGTTTGCAATGTTATAGTAGCAGTACATTCTGCTTTCTTCAGGTGAAAAGGGAGGAGATGGTCCCCCAGGTAGAAAAGGATTTCCAGGAGACACTGGTCCTCAAGGCAGGAAAGGATTTCCTGGAGACACTGGCCCCAAGGGTATGAAGGGATGGATAGGAGATACTGGTCCTGCTGGGGAGAAAGGAGAGACTGGGATGAAGGGAGAACCTGGGATGACAGGTACTAAGTATGACATTTTGTAGGATCAGTTTCTCCTTAGAGTTGTTGATTACTATCCTTTTTTCTTTTTTTTTTAATCTCATCTCTTTATGAAATAGTCGCCCCTTTTCTTATTTAACAGTTTTATTCTATAAGTACTTCTGTTCCACTCTACCTCCCACCTGGCCCCACCCTCTCACTCTATATATTTTTTAAGTTCTCAACTTATCAAATTTTTATCATCTCTTATCTGACCTCCACCCTTCAATTAATGCTCCCCTTTGTTTCTTCCCTGTATTTGCACCTGCTATTGTAAATGCAGGAGGTGTAGGGTCCGCTGGGCCTCCAGGAACAAGTGGAGCATTAGGCCAGGATGGACTTCGAGGTCCATCAGGATATCCTGGAGTTAATGGCAAAGATGGAGTAGATGGTAGACCCGGCCCTCCAGGTTTCCCTGGAATTGCTGGTCCTCCTGGGAGCATTGCTGAAAAAGGAATGAGTGGACCTAAAGGGGACAAAGGGCCCAGTGGCCATCCAGGAAACACTGGACAGAAAGGAGAACCAGGCGAGCATGGAGAAAAGGGATCAAGTGGTATGGATGGATTGGCAGGCCCCCCTGGGATTGATGGACTTGCTGGTACTCCTGGACCACCTGGAGTAAAAGGAGAGCAAGGTGACGCAGGGACAGGCAATGGAGAAAAGGGTGAGGTGGGGGCCAAGGGAGAGAAAGGAGAACTTGGGGCCAAAGGACCGAAGGGGAAAAAAGGGCATACTGGAGAAAAGGGAGGATATGGAGAAAGGGGATATACTGGTGAGAAAGGATCAAAGGGAGAGCTGGGAGTGCAAGGGGAGAAAGGTAAGGAGTTAAATAAATACTTAATGTGTGGAAGTTGAGTGGACTGTTTCTGCAGGTGCACATGGGTATGCTGGACCTGTGGGACCCCCAGGAGTTGTGGGAGACCATGGACCACAAGGAATTAAGGGACCAGTGGGTCCCACAGGACTTCAGGGACCTGCAGGTCCACCTGGACTTCAAGGTTTAAAAGGATCTAAGGGAGACCCTGGACCCCCAGGAAGATCAGAATTAGATTCATCTTCCCACTCCGAATCAGAATCAGATTCTTCTTCTGACTCGTCCTATGGAAGGTCTAAACGAGCTCTTGATGATTATATGACAGATGTTATGCCAGGATTAAAGGTACATTAATAGAATAAGATAGTATGTGGCCATAGCTGCTACACTAATAGTGGAAATGTTGCTCGGTATGTACTGTATTATCTAGCACTCTCTGTTGTAGTTTTTTTAAAAATTTTTTTAAAGATTATATATTATATTATATTATAATATATATATATATATATATATATATACATATATATATATCACCTCTTTTTTTTTATAGGAGGGTGTAAAGGGATTACCACTAAGGTTAGAGATTTATGATTTTGGGTTTTACAACTCAGAGTATTTTCTAAAACCATGGAGCAGTGGCTTTAAGGCAAATCAAAAGCACTATGAAAGGCACAAGGATTTCTAGTTATTGTTAATCATATAATTTTAGATATGATGTAGCTTTCAGTGATTTAAAATGTACCGGTTCGCTGGATGGCATACTGTGTACAGAGATACACTGGAATTCTACCTATTTCCACATTTTTACAACGTTGGTCATAGTGCTTCTCTAGTTATGTGGTTATCATCTTCGATACAGGGGAGAGCAATCAAAGGAGAACCAGGAATTCCAGGATTAGATGGCACTCCTGGGCCAAGAGGATTGAAGGGACAAGATGGAAATGATGGGGAGAGAGGGCATGGTGCTAGTGAGGTCTTCACCCTCCACAGCTTCAGCCACTCTGTACCAGAGTGTCCTGTGCATTCCTCTTTGCTATGGGAAGGCTACAGCCTCGCTTCTCTGTCACTGTCGCATGAAATTCAACCACTCTCACTCACGAGTACAGGCTCATGTATTAGGCAATTCTCAACTGTGCAAACACTTGGTGGGCTTAGGGCAAATACGGACCTCAAATCTGTCTGGCTGGCTGAAGCACCAGACCAAAGAAAAGAGGGACATAATGATGATGCATCTCGGTGTGCTGTGTGTGAAATGGAGGGTTCTCTTTTGACTGTACACTCTGCTACTACTCACATTCCCTCATGCCCACCCAGCTGGGAGAGTTTGTGGAGTGGGTTCACTTACGTTTCAGCATCAGCAGCGGTTAGTTTTAAAAAAATAGCAATATTAATATTTACATAGTGTTCCGACTGTAATGTTGGTCCATGTTAGTGTGCCTGTATGTATAGTTATGTGTGTTGGAGTGTCAGTTTTAAATTGCACTGTTCGTAGTGTTTGGAAAAAGGTAGTATTTTATTTAATTGTAATTTCTAAATAAAACTTTTTTTACTATACGTAATGTGGAGAGCCATTGAACAATACGGTATGTACATATCAGGGGGGAAAATGTTTCAAGTACTTTCTAAAATTATTTTCTCCCAATGTAATGTACAGATATATTCTAATATATTGTTCGTGATATATGTTTACAGTTTGATCAGCCTGGATCCTGCCAGATTAATTTTGTCCTGCAAAGACCAACACTCATGTGCAGCTCCAAGACAGGTGTGTGTGAGAGAGCGGAAGATGATCAGGTGATGGGTGATTGGCTAATGGCAGTGGATCACACAGCCAGAAGACATGAGATGGTAATCTCAGAGGATGATGTGCTATTGAACATTAGTCGGTGTCAAGTATGTTTCAAGTAACCTTTGATGAGCAAATTATGTCTTATACAATTTGTACCATTTTTCACAATTTTGATTTTATGTAGCCCACATATAAACTTATTAAGGAAAATATATAGAAAAACGGAGAAAGGAATTTGCTCTAACCAAATAATGAACCTGTATTTTAAGAAAAAAAAGAAGAAAAAAACTTTTAAAAGTAGATCATTAATTCTGACAGTAAAAAAAGTGATTAAATCTGGGAGAATGTGTCATATTGGATTTTCCAAAGGAAATCAAATTGTCATTTTATAATTTCTTCTTGCAAAACTTGATCAGCTCCAATTACAGTTTGTTTGTGTTTTTCTTTTGAATATATTTGTGATGGACCAACTTGGTCCCAATTCCTTTTAGAAATTGAAACTGAAGTGACCATATAAATACAAATAATGAGAAAAATGAGGTAAAGATTATAACTTAAAATAATATGTGAAGTACAGTTGAGAATCATGATGCAACTGATTTATATTTGTAAAGATTTCATGTGTGATGAGGCTGAAGTTGGTAATATTGAAAGATAATTACCATATTATGACATGAAGTGATTGAGGGCAGTACCATAAAAGGAAAAGAAGGGACAGATTGACCTGATAAATATAGGGGCATTTCTTAATTACTGGACTCATTTTATCTTGCTGAACCCATCAAATTAATTATTTTGAATATGTACATAATGAATTTTTATTCAATCCTACATGTTTGCTAAATAAAGCTACTCTTAATTCTGACAGTGCCACTTTCTTTAATTATATAGCCATGTAATGAAAAGAAAGGTTGATGTGGTGAATTGGGGTATGTAAGAATAATTATAGTGTGGCTTTGATAATGTTAATTTTGGGGTGAATGCCAAACTTAACTTGATGGAAGAAAAGTGAACTATAATCACACACTGGTGCATTTAATAGGAACCATGGAAATGTTGGTGGTTTCATATACTTCAGTTAAGATATGAAAGTGAGTTGGAGTAATCATGTGAAATAAACTCGTCCAAATTCTTTCCTTTAATATTTAAGATATATATTTATACATTTTGTCCATCGATTGCTTATGTGCTAGTCCTATCAGAAGTGCCTTGAAATAGGATGATAGGTTAATGTACCTTGAAATGGGCTAATTGAGTGTGAACCTCATTAATTTTTTTTGGTCAACAAATATCACCAGTATACTTCCAAGTGTCCAGGTGCAGACCAATTTCAACACTATTTGTAAAAAAAATGAAATGTTAAAAATATAATATTCACAAGTAAAGAAAGGATGTGTTGATTGTTGAGGTGGCCCAAATAATTTTGGCTTTAAAACCATCCAAAGTGAAGGCTGATGTGTCTATCCTGTGGAGCAGGTTTCATTTGATATAATGCTTTGGTTGGAAAGTGACAAACACACCAAGAAACCTTTTTTTTCTTCTTTTTTGAGAGGTGAAGCCAGGTGGGCAGCCAGCCTGTGTTGCTTGCAGTCACTATGTGTGTACATGGCTAGTACTAAATCTCTTGGTCCAAGTGCTTTTCTTAAGTACTATTTTAGATACTTTAGCCTCACATACCAACAGGAAGAGGTGTGGTCAGGGGTCCAATTTTTTTTTTTTTTTTTTTTTTTTTTTTTTTTTTTTTGGTCTAAAAATCATCCTTGGTGTAAAATATGTCTACCCTGAAAAGAATTTCATTTAGTTAGGTACTTTCGTGGAGACGTGGACACAGAAATATATATTCATAAATGCTCACTTAAGTATGAAGGGGTGTGGCCTGAGGTGAAGGAAAGATTGACCCAATAAGCCATTATATTATTAGGTAAAGGTGGAAGGAAGGAAAGGAAGTGTGAAAGAAAGAAGGAAGGGAAATGAAATGAAGGAAGAAATAAAGCCCAGTCCTGGATTCTGGGCATGTGGTTTCTGCTTGGTAGACCTGTGCCTTACCACTTAGCCAAGATTTTTTGTCTCTTTTTGTAGTACAGAAAATTTGAATTCCCTATTCACCACCAGGGTCATAAGTTTCTGAAAATTTTAACCTACAATTTAGCAGAATTCTATCCTCATGCCAACTTTCAGAGATATCCATCTGTAGATTTAGCCAGGCAGATGTTGTAAACAAACATACAGATACATCTATATGTATAAGATATATATAACTGTACATACTAGCAAAACTGGTCTGTAGGGCGGTTTTTCAGTTAGCCTCCATCAGCAACTAAATTTTCAGTTTTCAAACTGGCCAATCAGACTGGGTTTCTGGCTGGAAATTTCCAGTTGTGTGTGTGTCTGTGTGTGCCGCCCATGGATTGCACCATTACAGTGCTTTAAAAATAAAAAAAAATGACACCCCAAAACGAAACAAAAATGCTTGTAATTGCAATAACATAGAAAATTATTTATTCCTTTCTCTTTAATCCTACCTTGACAGTTAAATTAAAATTGGTCAAAACATTTAGGAGGAGATTGAGCCTTTGGCCTCCTGTGGTCACAAACTTGTTCAGTTTGCTTATTCACTTATAATTTTTTTTTTGTAAGGCATTGCCCCATTTTAAAGGCTAGGCCATTCTAAAGTAAATAGGCATTATGCATAAATTCTATAAGACTAGCTGTATTTCTGATATGTGCATCCTAGAAGCCTTTCAAGTTGGGAACCTGACTTTTTAAACATTTAAGGTATGCTGCATTCAACTTGCCCTATTCCCCAAGCTGAATTTTAATTTACTTTTTGACTATCATATTAGCATAAATGAGATAGCTACCACATGAAAAATTTGGGCTCTTGTTTGGGATAAGTACTAGTATACCATTGAAGTAAGTGCACGGTGTTAACATGTTGGCACCTTTAAATGTCTCTTGAGCAATATATGAGAGGCACTGGCTAATTTTTTTAAATTGATTAAAAATTTATTAATTTTTTTTAATGCCACAAAATTATTATTATGCCTATTTGCTATTGCCATTACAAAAGGATGAAGTAAATTCTTCTGTAATTTTGTTACTCTTCATATGAACTTGCCAGTTAGAGTGTTGAGACCCATTGAGGGTCAAGGGCAGTAATTAAGATATTTTAGAAGTTCCTAGTGTCAAGTTATTTCCATAAATATTGCAGGTAGATCAGATGATGTGAACTTGGCTTCTGGTGTCAGGCCTATACAGTGGAATCTCCTTAAACAGACTCTCTGAAATAGGGACAACCTCTCTATAAGAGTATGGCACTGATTGACTCCCTACAAGAGCTAGTAGATAAGTACCTCTGAAAGTGGACCCTCCTAACTCCACAACAAAAGCTAGTGCAGCTTGCAATAAATTCACTGAAAATGGATCTCTAAAAAAGATAAAAGCCACCCCCTCCCTCCATCCCCAGACTTTTTGTGAACTGATGACCCAGCCTTTTTGTGGAACAGAATGAACTATAGTCAGGAATAAAGATACACACACTTGACTGTTGCTAAGTGAGGTGAATTATTCCTGAAAATACTCCACTCCACCAGTTCCTTTTGCACATCAATGTAGATTTTAGTCCCTACAGGAGTAGGTATACTGTTTCCAGGCAAAAACCAGCAATTCTATTCACAGTTTTGCAGAATAATATCCCTTGTTGATCTCTATGAGCAAAAACAACATCAATTGTTATCGTTTCTCCACAAAAAAAAACAACAACAAAGAGGGCATACCAGTTGTGTCTTGAAACAGGGCATGAACACTGTTCATAAGTTCTTAATTCTTCATTCCTAATCACTGCCTTTTCTGCTTTTTCTACCCATTTTCATTATAGTAAAAGGAAATGATTGGTGTACATACCCCCCATGTAGTAGTAAGTAGATCCAATTAGTTGTGCTATTAGGAGGTTCCACTGTAAATTGATACATAGTAGCAATATGGCCACAATGCATGTATCAGTCTGAGATCTCCATTTGTATTAATCTGATGTTACCCTATTCAAATAGTATGACCACCTGAATTATGCACATGGGCTCTAGTGTATTTAGTGGAGATGTATCAGCTACCAGAACCTGGTTTTTCAGAGTTCCAAAGAAGCAATTTTGTAGTCAAGAGATCTGCTCACAAGTTTAGCCAAGTGAATCCATACCAGGCCATGGAATAGATAAACAGCACAGAAAAATAGGAGGTGGTGTCATTGATATCAAGACAGCATCAGCTTTGTGCTGATGGATGTTATCCTTTAACCTGAGAACAAACATTTAAAATGTATGGTCTCTACCAGGGGAATACAGACCTTCACAAAGAAGCAAACAAATCACGGGCAAACCTTTTCCAACTATTTGAATTAAGGACAAGTGTTCCTGAGGTTAAACCCCCCCCCCCCCCCCCCCCCCTCCCTTCCCCAGCAATTGTTTAGTGTGCGGTTGGTTGGTCGGTTGGTAACAATTACTTCTGTAAGAACAGAATGCCCTTTCTTTCTCTTTTTTTTTTTTTTTTTTTTTTTTTTTTTGGACCATGTTTAAAATTAAATATTTATATATGACATCATTAATAATCTTAAGAATGGCATGATATCACATGTTCATAAATGTGTAGCTAACAAGTAACATATCTATGAATATTATAAGCAATGAACTAATAGAAATCTATGAAGAGTCATATATTAAAAAGGTAATCCTTGTACTGAATATTGTGCATGTAATTGGCCATATACTCTATCTAACCACTATTTGACATTTACTGTTGATTGAGTTGTCTTTTAAATAAACCATAAAAATGCAGCAAAAGCTTTGGAGATGGCTGAAGCCAGGAAAATGGAGCACAGCTGAAACTAAAACAAAAGGGATTGGCTCTAGTAATCACAAAAACTGTGGCTGAAATAATATAGATTGACAGAAGTAAATTGGTCAATTGTTCCAAAGGAGTTTCAACCACTAACTCTTCTGATGTCTACAAATCTCAGAGCTTGTAGTAATTAGTTGGTCCAAATAGAGCAACTGGTGATGAAGATAAGTCGTGATATAAAAGAAATTTATTTTATGAGTTGTAGAAGAAACTAAAGCAAGATTTTCTTGTAGCAGCTTGGATGCAACTTGTGGGTGCTGGCATTTACACTTTTATACTAATGTTTACAATCCAGTAGTTGTTGATTGTCTACAGTATGTAGAATTTCATTTTTAGGAAAGAATCATTTATACAGTAGCAGGAAAAAGTAAGTACAGCACACAAAAAGTAAAACTAATGCACAACTTTGCTGTATATCAAATTGCTTGTGATTCTGTTTATGTGGTCTCCATGTGACCAAGAGTTTGTTCATGTCCTCCTGTGAATGTGTCTATGGGTGTTGTGTGGTTGTTCAATTTAATCTTGCTTCAATGGACAAAAGAGTATATCTTCATTAATAAGGGCTTTGGCCAGTATATGGCAAAACCACACACCTAGCCACATCCACAGGAGGGAAATAACAATATCCTGTCAAGCAGAAATTTGAATGTGATCTATAACCAATTGTTGCATTTTTCAAATGCTAAATATTTCAATCCAATAAAATTTTCAAAATTTGATCCATGCTCCACTTATATAAGGCACGTAGAATTCTTTATTTTCCTCATTGATTGACTGAGTATTACAGAGAGCTTGCTAGTTACCTTGCAAAAGTGGAAGGTGTTACTCCTAAGGTGATATCTTGGAATGGAGGAAGAAATAGTCAAATAGAATCCCTCACTGCTCTGCTATTACAAATTAATATTGCCAGTGCAGACCTCCTCTGCTGCTGCACAGCAAGTGTGTCTTCTCTCTTCTTTGACAGTAACTCCTTCTTTTTTTTTGTAAATAATAATTTATTAATAGTTATAATTATTATTATTTTGTTTCATCATATTTTCATTAATCTTCCAATTCTATTCTCATTAAATATTAAAAAAAAAAAGTGGGTTTAAAAAGGAAGGGGTGTGGCTATCCTGCAAAAACTAAATAAATCCTGCTAAATCCGATTGAATGCCCTGCTAAAGGTTTTCATCAGGTTGGTAAGTCTGATCATGAGAGATTACTACTATGACATTAATAGATATTTAGTGGTTGATCTTGGACAAACCCCCCTACAAAGGACACATGGGTGGGTTCAAATGTGTCCACAATTTAGAGGTTCCACTGTACAAACCTTGGACTCACTCACTCATTTTATTAATAACTGTTCCAAGAAGGAGAGGCTATATTATATTCAGTGCAACAATAAGAAGTTTTCAGTTTTAAATGAACAACTCTTTATAATATTTTATTTAATTTAAGGAAGACCAGAATTCTAGGGTTGCATAGCTGGTGTATTACTGCATAGCAGGGCTTCTCTTGTAACTGCACCTAGCAACTTGTGGTTAATTTTAAGAAGCAGGGTTTCATTTAAAACCTGCTGAAACATTGGAAATTTCTTTTACAGAAATTGTTTCCTGTTTGAAACCATCTCTTTGCAAATAGTTTTGGAAATCTGTAGTGGGTATGAGATATAACATTAGAGGAGGGAATTCTTTCAGTAGGTGTAGTTATAAATAGTACATACATGCAGTACTAAAAAAAATGATGGAATTCTAACATGGTAATGATAACTATTGAAAGCACAAGTATTTTCAAACTTCTTTGGCATCAGCAAATAAAAAGTTCCTAATTAAAACACAAATATGTGTGCAGCTTTATAGTGAAAAAAACAATATATATTAATTATTTATGGTAAACCTTATCAATTCAGTTCACTGGAAAACTATTTTTTTTGGCTAAAATATCCTTGGTGTAGGATGTGTCTAGCCTGAAGTTTGGGTTCCATTTGATATTGTGCTTTGGCAGAAAAGTAGATGTGCATATATACAAATGTACAACTATTTTTTGCTTGACACACCCAGATGAAGAGGTGTCGCCAGATAATACCCATCTCATGCCTCTCCAAGTACCATTTTTGGCATTTTAGCTAGCTTGACACATCACAGGAAGAGGTGTGGCTAGGTGGGCCATATTAATGATATTTTTGGTAAAAAATAATTCTTGGTGTAGGGTGTGCTACCAAGAAGAAAAGGTTTCAGTTGGTTTGGTGCTTTGACAGTAAAGTGGATACACACAACTATGCATACATTCATTTCTACATACTTTCGAACCAGGAAGAGGTGTGGCCAGGATCTACCTAAAAAGCTTGCTAGAAAAATGAAAAGTTTTAAACAACAAAAAAAAAAAACCACCAAGTTCAAGGATCAGACTATTGATTTTGTGCTTGAGAGACTGTGCTTCAACCATTTGGTCATGGGTTTTGTTGCTTTTTTTTAATAATTTTTTTTATGGGTCCATGTTTCAGGTTGGGTCAAAACCTTGCTCACGCCCAGAGTTATAGAGAAATCTGTTTATGGGTTTGGCCAGGCAGCTAGTCCCTGATATGGTACAAAATATTTAAAAAAACATACATATTTTTTTAAATGAAGCTACACCATATCGGGTAAACCCCTCCCTTCCGTTATTCTTACCCGCTGCAGCTTGAGCACCAAGGGCACCTTTGTATTCTGTCACAAAAAAAGAAGTACTGCTAGCACAGAATCTGGAGGATTTTCATTTTAATTTGATGTAAGTTTTTTCTTCTCTACCAGGTCTGCCTTGAAGACGATAGGGGACAGTTAGGAACAGTTAGATGTCAAAAGAATTGTTGTAATAAAGTAAGTGTAATATATAATAGATATTGGTTTAAGTTAAATGTATAACTAATATTCTGCAGCTTTGTACCCTTTGCATGTCAGAATTGGTAGCAAGCTAACTACTGGCAACATGGAATATATGTCAACATTTTTTCTAAACAAATCAGTTTACTGCAGGAGTGTACTGAGAAAAGTATAGCTCTATCTGCAGGAGAGAATTTAAAGCAAGTTTAAGTGTTGGCTATGCAGATAATTCTTGCTATAGTACCCATCTACACTCAATGGGAGCGTTTGTTACAGACTCTGTCAATTCAGTGTTACTTACTTTGTGCAGGTATGCTGTGTAGGTTGCATTACATGTTCATTTAAGAGAATGAGTGTAAGTACTTATTAGTCAGTGTAAGTAACAGTATGTCATTGGTAATATAGTAAGTTACTTTACACTAGCAAATATTCGAGGGATGATCATTTAAAAAAATTAATGATGATTACATGTTACATAAAAAAAGTGGGTGAGGTTTTATTAGCTTGTTAAATCCACTAAGAAATTCCTTGCCTCTGTTTTACCCTTTCCTAGGTGTACAAAATAATTTGGCACTGTCTGAGCAACCTCATGCCAATTTCTTATAATTTATGACATTTTGTGATACACATTTATTTGTCCTCACTTTAATCCAAAATTAAGTTTGATGTATGTTATAACCTAGCCTGACCAGCTTGGAAGCTCCAAACCCATTTAGTTATCTTTCAGTGCAGACATATACAACTTCACTTTGGGATGATCAAAAAGTTTCTGGAAAAAAATTTATAAAGACAATAACTAAAAAGTATCAGCGATACGATAGATAATAATAAAGTAGTAGACCTATTTCTATGTTCAGATTTGTCTCTGTAATGGCTGAAGGGATTTCAATTAAACTCAGATGCCTGCCCATGATAAATGTATTGGGGGGATGCAGTTTCCTTTATGTGGCCTCCTATTATGGACATATTTTGAAGATGTCTAACATAAACTGCAAAAGCAAAACTCAACTCAGACTACATGTACAAAGAAACTACAGGAAACCCAGCAGCAGCATGCGCCCTTCTCAGAGCTGGCAGCATTAGCTGTCGAAAATGCCAGTGTCAACATCCTGCAGCTGAATGTCGAAGGAATAACATCAAGTAAGTTGAATATCATCGAGCAGCTGGTGTCGAAACATGCAGTTTGACTCATTCTCCTCCAAGAAACCCATTGCACTAATGCAGCTAAACTAATTCTCCCAAATTATGAACTAGCAGGATTAATATCAAGCAGGAAGCATGGCCTAGCCACATTTGTCCACAAAGATCTGAGATGGGCCCATGAGGGGGAGTCTCCCAACCACTCGGATATTTACTGGCTATACACAAAAATAGACTCTACATCGGTCATCAATATCTACAAACCACCCTCCTCCCAAATGACCATAGCATCCCTACCAGTGTTCCCACCTCCCAGCATATATGCCAGTGACTTTAACTGCCAGCACACAAGCTGGGGGTATAAAAAAAAAACAGCGGGAGTGGAAATTGCCTTGTCCAATGGGCTAATTTCCATGACCTCAGCCTCCTATATGACCCAAAGGAGCCATGCAGTTTCCACTCAGGTAGATGGAACACTGGAACTAACCCTGACCTGGCATTTGCAAGCTGTACCAAGGGTCATCTCCTTGACAGACATGTGCTCGGAAAGTTCCAAAAGTCATAACACCAACCATCACTGATTCTCATGCTGCAGGTCATCCAACCAACTCCATGCAAGCCTGTACAGTGTTGGAACTTCCATAAGGCTAACTGATGACAGAAGAAGCCATTAAGGACCTACCACCTCCAGATAGCAACAATGTGAATCAAACATACAGGCTTTTTGTGAATTTCTCATCTCAGCGGCAAAGAAGACCATACCACGTGGATATCGCAAGACCTATATTCCGTGCTGGGATGAGGAGTGCAACAGCCTCTACCACGCCTTCCAACACGCTACCCTGGGAACCAAGACCAGACTTGTGTCAGAGAAATTACTTTCTCAGCTTGATCAGAAGAGGCAATCCAACTGGGCAGAGGCTGTAGACAACATCGATTTCACGCACTCTAGCTGCAAAGCATGGAGAACAGTTAACCAACTGACCAACCTGTCTGCACCTCCTTGCAAATGCCCCATTTTGGCAAACTCCATAGCCTCTCAACTTGTGAATAATGGGGTTTTCAAGAACAAGGACCATGAGTTCACCAGGCTTGTGGTCAAGGAGGTTTGAGACGTATGGAGGGCTCAAAGCGTAGACCTTGATCTCTCAGGAGAGTTCACTATCAAGGAACCATACTCAACCCTCTAGCAACTCTAAGTCAGCAAAGCTCCAGGGCCAGATAACATATGCCTGGAGCTAATATTCCATGCTAGTAAAAAGCTGAAAGCCTGGTCCACGATTTCCTCTCTTCCTGCATGTGGCATCTCCAAATCCCCAAGATCTGGTGGTGAGTGATAGTTATAGCAATCCCCAAGCCTAACAAGCCTTTGAATGATGCTAAAAGTACTGTCCCATCTCTTTACTTTGTGTTTCCTTAAAGATCCTTGAGTGTCTCATCCACTCATGCATAGAGTTGGTCATAGACTCTCAACTACCTCCTGAGCAGGCCAGCTTTCGTCGTGGTAGGTCAACAGTGGACCAAGTCACCCTGTTGACCCATCACCTTGAGGATAGCTTTGAGCTAAAAGGAAGGCTGGTGCTGTATTTGTCGACCTTACAGCTGCATACGACACTGTGTGGCACTGTGTGGCACTGTGTGGCACTGTGGCCTCACCTGCAAACCATTGCACCTTCTACCAGATGAGCATATGGTCTAAATGATTATGGAGCTTGTCGTAAACCACAGCTTCATCCTCAAGACTGATAGCCAGCAGAGCAGGTTACAGCACCTGAAAATGGCATCCCACAGGGGTCTGTCCTGGCTCCACTACCGTTTAATATCTATACGCATGACCTCCCTAATACCATAGCCAGAAAGTATGCTTATGCCGATGATCTGGCAATAATGCACACAGCATACAGCTGGCAAGAAGCCAAGGAGGTTTTGAACCAGGACATGGCAAGACTGTCTGACTACCTCAGAAAATGGAGATTGAAGCTCAGTGAAAAAAAAAAAGATGGTGTCGGCCTCATTCCCTCTTAACAACAAGGAAGCAAAACACGAGTTGAATATAAAGATCGACAGCTCCTGTCTAACACATCAAGAGACTCCAACCTACCTTGGTGTGAATCTGGACAGGACACTCACATACTGCTGACACTTGGAAAACTTGCGCATGAAATTAATATCATTTGCTGATACTGGGTGGGGTGCTATGGGCCAAACCCTCCGTATCACAGCCCTCGCCCTAGTCTATGCTCCAGCAGAGTCTTGTGCCCCCATGTGGTGCAGGAGTGTACATACTCACCTGATAGACAAATGTTTTAACAATGCCATTAGAATAGTGACTGGATGCCTGCGACCCACACAAACAGAATTTCTACCTATCCTGTCAGGCATCCAGCCTACTGAGCTACGCTGCACTGGAGTAACCATCTTACTCAGTCAAAGGACTCTGAATCAAACCAAAACATATATTACATTGATTGGTCTCAGAGTCCTCCCCAGGACATCAACGACTGAAGTCTAGCCACCCATTTGTGCCAGCTGCACTAGACCTCCTCAATAAGACCATGCAGAGGACAAACTCAGTGCAGCTCAATGGATGACAGAAAAGTGGAGAAGCGAGGTGAATCAATGACCACTCCACTGCACCTCCATTTCCTCACCCCTCAAATAAAGACTTGCTGGCCTGGATTTACCCAGGTTGGCATGAACACACCTCAATCGCTTGCGCACAAGGGTGGGAAGAGGCAACATGTCTATGCACAAATGGGGATTATCGCCCAGTGCGACCTGTGAGTGTGGCATGGAGGAGCAAACTCCAGACCATATCTTATGCACTTGCCCCATGTACTGGCCGCTGCATGGACTACATGGTCTGGTAGAGTTGGACAAGTTGACGAAGAAGTGGCTGCTCGAAGGCTGCCCGGACATCTAGTCTGAAAATATTGCATACGAAGGAAGAAGACCAATTTATTTAAGATTTATTAAAAGTTAAAAAAAGGATGGTGGGGCAACTTTTAGTAAATTTTGCATGAGGCTTGTAAGCTGAAGGTTGTGGCTCGAATCAGCCTGCCTTCTCCTTCCCCCCTTTTTTTGTATTGTTTTCCCTCCCTATTTTTAAATTTTTCTTTCCGAATATTTTATATTTGTTTTCATATGGTGACTTTATCTTCCATCCCTCCTCCTTTTTTCTCCTTCCAGTTTTCCTTCCAACTTTTCTTATGGAAGACTGACCCTGACCAAACTTTAGGGTTGGTGAGAAAATACACTTTCACATCACCTATTCAAAAAATTGAATTGCTCCTGCTGCTGGGTTTAGTTGATTCTCCAAGCTTATGATTGAGACTGTGAACCTTTCATTCCTGGCTGATAATAGCAGGAAGAATAGCATTATTAAGTTGTTTTTATCAGTTCTCTACTAGGGTATTCTGTCCAGGGATAACATCCATATAACACTGGCCATATAACCAAAATGAAAGATGGAGGTGTACAATAAATTCTTCTGTACAGGAACAAGGAATGTAGTCCTGAATATGTAGAAGGTTTTGCAGGGATGTAGACCTACTAACCTGGCTAGGTACTTTTACTTGAGCCTTGCTCTATTTTTCTTAATTTCATCATGTTTTCACTTAGTACAATTAATATGAAGAAATGAAGGGAAAAAATTTTGATGAATGAATAATAGTTATAGTTAAGTTAATAAACTCCTGCAGAGAATTATTCTTGTTGAAATGAAAATGAATATTTTAAATATCATAATGTTTCACACGAAAAGAGATACACACACCCTGGGCATTAAAGCACAACAACAGATGAACAGTCATCTCCAGCATGATCTTAATGACATCACAGTGTTTGCTGTCTTCACAACCTTGAGCATCTCTGTTCCTGAAAGCATATAGGATCAATGCCAATCTTCTTGTTCAAAAGATTACACTTGATAATGCAAAAGTCATGAGGCAAGCTTTTTTCTCGAACAGTGTACCAATGACTACCAGTGAGGGTCCTTGTCTATGAGACTCTAAATTATAGTCAAACCATCTTGCAATTGTATTATTGTGATGAAGTCATTTTCTTACTTAGAAGGTGCCAGAGAAGTCATGTATACTACAATATGCTCCAGCTTAGTTAATTTGAGTATGAAGCCTTCTTCCTGAAGCCTTCTTTTGGGTTATCAAAATATATTCCTTTTTATCTGCATATTCATGAAATTTGAGATGTCTTTTATAATCTAAAATTTGTGTAAGCAACTTCCAAGGAAACACAAGGAATTCAAAGCAAGAGATTATTGCTATGAGAATAAAGGACACATGGGTGACTCCACCATCCAAGTATCCAACAAAAGTAACATTCTAGCACTACTTAATCTTCTGTCTATTATGGACTGCCCTGTACTGTGAGCAACTCAATAACCTACTGTAGGTAACGTTTCTGGTAATACTGACAGCTTCATCCTTGCTAATATAATAAAGCTGAAATCTGACCTGAACCTTCTAAACTTTATAGCTTAGGTTTTTAGGAGTCAGACATGCTAATCCTTTGTACATCTAGGCTGAAATAAATGTGTGCATTGCTCTAAAAGAAGCTTCCTTTCATCTATCACCTTGTCAGCCTTCTGTGAACCTGCAACATTACTCATGGAAACCAGTTTCCAAACATTTTTTTATCTTCTTACATTGGCTTCTCACAAGCAATAGGTAGCTCTGATGCTGAGAGATAATTCAGTGCTTTCAAGATAATAAAGCCAGCCTTTTCCTCCTGCATTTCAACATATCCTGCTGAACAGATTACACAAGAATATCAAGGCTTGTGAGAGGCATATGAATTTCTTATGTATCTTGAGGCAATAGCAATATCTGAAGTGATTCTTTGACGCTTTGATTGTATTCACTCACTGATATCGTGTTTCAAAATTTGATTTAAGGAAAATATAATGAGAAAAAGAAATCATTAAAAGCCAAACTACAATGAATTAACAGACTAGCTGTCTATAATTAATGCAATCTTATTATATGGGAGGGGGAAAAAATTGCATGTTAGTACCCAAAACACTTGCTTTTTTTTTCTTCTCTGCTTTGAATGTCTCTAGATTCCCCCACCCACCACCTCCAGTTTTTTGAAGATCTTATATAGCACTTTTTTGTGGGCATTCATTCTGAGTGGTTTCACAAGATCTGTATTATCTTGTCCACAGAGAATGCCAAAGGCTACAGGATGGGGATTATTCCCACTTCCTTCTGTTCTTAGCTGGGGTCTAGTATTATTGATGTGTTGCTTTGAGGCAAAGGAGTTGTACATTGTATTTTCATGTTTGTGTCTTAACGTTATGAATAACATGCATTTTTACACAATACACATTACCTTACAGAACAAACAGCTTAGAGTAGAAGTAATCAACAAAACTATGAAATGTGGATGCGAAGAATGACACCCAACCACATAATAAACCACAAAACAAGAAGGAAGCCCAACAGCATAAAAATTAACTAGCCAACACATTGGTATCCTGCCTCGCTTTGATTCTCATAGTATTGGCTTTCAGTGAGTTTGTTTGTCCTTATAATTTTGTAGCTATATTACTGCAAAGGTTGCTTGTTACTAGCTGGTTAAGTATAAAATTATTCTGCATATTTAGTCACAGTATGTAGAAACAAAGTTTTTTATATCGAATTATGATAAAACTATGCATTTCCAAATAAAATCACTTACTTATATCCATATATTGTGTGCTTGCAATTTGCTTATTTTATTTATAAAGGTTTGCAGTTCCAATAATACCTTACACATTGGAGAGTGCATTATAAGAGTTTCACAGTTGGCCTTGTATTAGGTCAGCTAAAGTTCACGACATTTTAGTTGTAATATGTGATACTAGCAGAGGTACCCAGCTTTGCCTGGGTAACCATGTGTTAAATTTTCTCAAATAACCAATATCCTTTACCAACAGCTATGAAAGCCTTCCAAATCTCCCCGAAAATGTAGCAATTAGCTACAGTTCAAAGAATAATGACATTGTAAATGTAAACTGTCATTTTCTATTTTATTGTTGTTATTATTTTTTATACCTGCCTTCCAGCTCACTAAAGTCACAAACAGTAGCAGCATGTCCAAAGCCAAAATCTGTAAACCACTTACTAATTCTAGATAGAAGAGTAAATAATTAGAATGTAGGTTAATATAGAGAGGGTGACCTCATGTGCAACACTTCTTGAGTGGAGTTGTTCCCTATTCTTGTGAGGCAGCATTGTCATGGATATCCCAGGTGGGGCAATACCCAGCACAGGCTGTGGCTTGGCAATGGACTCCATTGAGAAATCTCCACACACTATTATTCCAAACTATTTCATTTGGGAACCCTGAAGTTTCTTCCAGTTGTACCACGTCTCCTTGATGCACAAATCCATTATCAATGGATAGATTAATTGCTGTAGACAATCAAACTTTTTAGAAGGTTAAGAAAAAATGTTCTAGGGGATTAAATTCCTCACAACACTGTAAGTTAGATACTTTTGTTTGCATGTTACCACAATCATTAGAATAGAAATGCCAATAGGGACCATAGCACTTCAAGTCAGTGCTTGAAAGGTTTGA
The DNA here is from genome assembly GCA_963969325.1 of Lycopodina hypogea. NCBI lineage: Eukaryota > Metazoa > Porifera > Demospongiae > Poecilosclerida > Cladorhizidae > Lycopodina > Lycopodina hypogea. The sequence goes on along the minus strand of OZ017793.1, from coordinate 2,107,374 downwards.
GTCTTTTTATTATTGAGTTTGATATTGTAGTATGGTTTGTTGTTTATTTTTCTTACCCTCTGTATTTTAATTATATTTGTGCATTTAGAATTTTCTTTATTTATGCAGAATATGAGTGTTCTGAAAATATTTGTTCTTCTTGCCATCGTGGTTCAATGTGAGTTACTGTTTAAAAAAATATTAATAATAAATTCCTCATGAGGATTGTGTCATATGAAGTAATACTTTCTTAGCTCCCCCTATCATATTTTAGCCACACCCATCCTTATTCCTTTTTCAGGTCAAATTAAGTCATGTAAGAAGGAAAAAACAACAACCAAAGAGTGTATATGAATATATTCATGAAGTTTAGATATCACTTTGGAACACATTCTACCAATTTGTCCCACTCTATTTGTCAGCAAAGTTTCTTCTTTTTTAAAAAATATTCTGAATACATTATTGAAAATAGTCTAACATTTGTAGATATTGTTCTTCTTTTATACTTAGGCTCACTTAAAACATTGAGTTGAATGCTATTGCTATGAAATACATACATGAAATTAAAAAAAAGTATTTATTAAAATAGTAGCTAATAATGTAATTTACAGTGAAATTTCTGTATTTTGATATCCACCCAGAAAGTAGTATTAATCTTGCCTGATACATCACAGTTGGCATGACCCACAGACTAACCTGTTATACAGATAGTAGAGTGTGAACAGTTAATACTGTCATTGCTGGAATAACACAAGTAGAATGTGAGATAACCTCTTTAGTTAGTGAATTCCTGTTAGATTGAGAGTAGCTTGTTAACTCTTGAAACGTTATCTTAAATTATTAATAAAACTATATTCACGGTATAATTTTAATAAAGATGAGACAAACAATACCTAGCTTCATATTGTAATTTCATATGTTCTCAATTTAACCATGGCTCATTTAACAGCTTGATCCCTTCGGAAACCTGACAAGCCTTACTAAGGATTGTGGTCCAGATTTCCTCACATCTGTTTGGTTATGAGGTTAACAGCTCCAACATAACTTCTTTCTCACTTCATCATTCATAGACAAAACTAAGCAATGCAGTTACTTCAGCTAGGACTCAACAGAAAGGCTATGGAAAGGATTTATTTCCTCCAGGCCTAACTATAACCTGTAAAGGCTTCGTAAATATTTCAAAATTTATTTCCTGTTCCATATTAAGTTTCTTGAATAGAGTATTACTATAATCACATAATTCAATGATAGACCCTATTCTATAATATTTGGTAAAGGGTTTAACTTGTAGCACCCCAAACATTTTAATAATGTTATTGTTTTTTTTTTTTTTTTTTTTTTTTTTTTTTTTTTTTTTTTTTTTTGGTTTTGTTTTTACTGCTGAATTTTTTAACTGAGGTGATATTTTATCCTATCAGAATCAGTCTAGTCAGGTTACCACTCCCCTTGTTGACAGTCTTATATGAATGATTCTGAATATGCAGTATCATTGGACCAGCTAAAATAATTAAGTTTGGCATGCACATACACAATTATGGTTTGTCAGTACCATTTAAGAAGATAACTTCTTCTAATTCCCTGAAATAAGTTATAATATATTTTTTGCTCACATCCCATATAAACTAGCTTGTATAATTGCACTCTTAATGTGTTGTAATGCAATAGGTTGGACTGTTCCTCTAGAGGTCGTTGTAAATGGAGTGCTCTCATACAGAACTGATTTCTGTGTAGGAGAGGACATTGTGGCAACATGTACAATTCCTTCAACCAGTCATATATGGAGTGTTACTGGTTCATTAAGTAATGTTGGGCTAAATGCAATGTTGGTAGGACCAATTACATTTGGACCTTTTCATTTGGAAGTAGTAGACAACAGGAATTCTATTGGAATAAGGAGTTCAATTTCATTTAGAGTTTCTCCTGATTTGGATGGAGTCCTTCTTTCCTGTTCAAATGATAATATGAATTCTGAAGTACAAACCTTGACAGTTGGTGTACTAGGTAAGAGTAGCGTAAACTATGTAGGCATATGTTACCGTGTCAGTTCAATCTGCTAAAATGGATGCAGTGATTCTGAATAGTCTATTAATAATCAAATGTTCATGCCTTGTTCCAAGACTCAATTAAGTAATCATCTTTCTTGTTTCTATACTTTTAACTAACCCTAAATCATTTTCTTCATTTATTAATGATTGTTTTTGTGTTGTTTTTTTTAATCACTAGTTTCTGTATACAGTGTAGTCCACATAATTCAAATTTAATAATCCTGAGAAAAATTTAAATTAACAGAAAATTTGAATTATAAGAATTTCTCTTAATTTAAAATCACACCATCAGTGGTAAAAATTTGAATGATCAGGTTTCATGTTTCAATGTACCAGGTTACTGCACATATATTATGGCTTTGTGTGTTATTGATTTGTACACAGGTAAGAAGATATAATCAGCAACTAATTTCAGATCACTATTACATTATGTTATGTGTATATGTTTAGGGAAGTAGGCATGGATCACATACTATCAAATAAGGGCAAGTTCCTGAACTATTTTAATGTTTGTATTTATATATTATAGATTTACATCATAGTCACTTATGAATGTTTTTGTCAATAAATTATTTTGAGCTTTTAGCAACTCAATCCCAAGTTGTTCCAATTGATCATACTAGTTCAGTGCCACTCTGCAAAAGAGCATAGCAGGTAAGCTCTCATATTCAAAAAACCAGAATGAGTTTGATGGAAAGTAACAAAGGGAAGAGGGTTACCTGTATCATCATCACTGTCTTCTGCATTTTCGGTGCTCTGCCCTAGGGAGGCTACAATGTCTGCACAGCTCAGCATAGGACTGTACTGTAATTGACTATCACTTCACATATACTCCTCAAAGGTACAGTCCACATCAAAATCAGTTTTAAATGATGAAACAGATTCACTCTCCACAACCTCTTCAAAATGTGTTGATAGTGTAACAAAATTTGCTCTTCTAAAGCAGTTGGCTATTACAGATGGTGGAAACAAATTCCAAGATCTTCTTACCATCACTATAAGAGGAACTAAAAAGATTTTTGTCACAGCTGAATACCAAAAAAATAGAAGAAAAATTCACCTGCTTTCAGTGAGGCAAATTTTTGGTATTTCTTGGTGGATCTTTCTCAGTGGGGGTACTCCTCAATGGAATTTTAATGGGATTTTGAACAGCAATAGGTAGTAAGAAGCGAAAAAGTTCACCTGCTTGTTGCTGGCAAATTCGTGCTTATCTCTGAAGCAGCAAAACTCAGCTAGAGGTAACAGTGCGCATGGGTATTCTTTGTTTGGCCAATTCAATTTTTCAAATTAGGCGTTCTTTTCCCTAGAATATTTTGTCTTATTCCTATGTGGAGACCCAGGAAAATTTTGAATAAAGCAGAAATTTGTGCTAACTGGATTCGAATTATGTGGACTACACTGTATATGTATTTTTAACAGCTCCTAACCTTTCCGAAATAATTACCAGAATCGGAAGTAACAGCTTTCTTGTTTCTTACATGGGTAATCCTAAATCCTGATTTTTCATTGCCTATTTTCTTTCCCCTTTCAGTGAGTAGATACTATCAGTTCTTCTTTTAGCTCTCAATACACTAATAATAGAAAAATAATAATGAAAAATATAATAATATCCAGCACTAATAGCTAATAGCTATATATTTTTTAAATCCCCTTTCCCTTATCTCCCAAAATAGAAGCTTAATGTTGTTTCCTGAAGTACTCCGATTTTTATAGTTACAGCCTTAATAGTCTACCAAGCTATGAAAGGAGAGAGAGGGGGAATATGGCAAAGAGTGAAAACTGATGTCCTACCAGGAAATACCTCAAGTGCCGATAGCAGCATAGGCAGCGAGTAATTCTCTGTCAAATTCACTATAACTGGTCTGGGCTGGCTGGAGCTTGCGGCTGAAGAAGGCCAGTGGTCTCCAGAGGCCATCTGTGAATTTCTCAAGGATGCCTCCAATGGCCAAATCAGAAGCATCAATGGTCACAGCTGTGGGGGCATCCTATGGGAATGAATCAGAAGGATAGCGAAGGCCAGTGCAGTTTTTGCATCACGGAATGCTTTGTCTATGGGGGTTGACAATTTCACCCTGAAATTCTTTGATTACTGTCGGTTGGGGAAAATTTTGGATGGCTGTCACTCGAGTTGGCATGGGTCATATGCCTCAGCATTGACCATATCACTGAGGAAAGTTATCTCAGTTACACCAAAGCACACTCTCCTGGGTGAGTAACGAGGTTGTGTTGTTCAAGATGATCAAAAATGGCAGTGAGATCCTGAATATGCTGATCGGGAGAGGAACTGGCCACAAGGATGTCATCCAGATAGGGGAATACACAATCCAGATCCACAAGACTGTGTCTGTCATCCTCTGAAATGCCTGGGCTGTGTTTGCATGGCCGAAAAGTGTACAGAGAAACTCGAAAAGGCCAAAAAGAGTATTCGTCGCCATCTTGGGGATGTCCATAGCATGTACTGGAATCTGGTGATGGCCCTTAATCAAGTCAATCATTGAGAAATCATCTTGCCGGAAAGTTGACTAGCAAAGTCTTGAATGTGGGGCACTGGGTAACAGCCAGCCTTGATATGGCCGTTGATACATCTAAAATCCCCCACATGGGATCCGTCCACCACCAGGCTTGGGTGCAATATGGAGTGGGGATGCCCATTGACTGGAGGAGCGCCGGATAATCCTAACATCCTCCATCTCTTTGAATGCAGCCTTGGAGACAGCAAGTTTGTTGGGGGACAAACTCCAAGCTGGTAAGCAGAGAGGAGGAGACTGACCAATATCGATACAAAGCTTAACCCTGTGAGGGACCCTGTCCCTGAGAAAAGTTAACTCAGTGAGTTTGGGCCTAAAGGTGAGTTGGTTGGTGTAGATCTGTTTACCTGAGGAAGTTTCATCACAGCTAAAGGTACTGGTAGGCACACAATGCTGGGTGCAGTAATGGTAGCATATACAGCAGAGTGAACGAGATGCTGTCCTCCAAGGTCAACTAGGAGTCGTTGTCACTCAAAAACTCTGTGCCAAAGATGGTCTGGTTCATGTCAGCAACAATGAAACACCCTTAGAAGCATTTCTTGCCAAATTTGAGTGGAAGATGATGTGTGCTGTAAATTTATTTTCCGTCCCATTGGCTACCACAAGTGGGGCATAGTGGGTAGAAGAACCAACTGCATGGTGATCAGCAGGAGAAGCCATGACAAGAGAAACGTCTTCGCCAGTGTCAATGAGAAAACAGCTTCCTGAATCCCTATCCTGGACATGAGGAATTCTTAAAATTGTGGCATGGTCAACACTGCTACTGGTGGCCAGTGTTGGTGTTTCCTGCTGACGATGTTTTAGCTAGGGGGACATGGGTCATCTGGCAGTTGTTCTGGTGCAACTCCTTGCATCAGTTCCATAGCACCCGTGATAGTTTCGTTCTTAGTGCTGCACTTTTGGTGTGTGTAATCAATGGCCACAACATCAACGTTGTCAACCAGGAATGATGGCTGGTTCAGTTGGGTACTGGAAAGTGTGAACAAGGCATCAGCTTGCTTGCCAGCTCATGGATTGACAGAACTGTAGAATAGGCCAGGTGGTCTTGGACATCTGCTGGGAGCTGTCGTAGGAAAAGGTCCTTAAACAGGATGTGTTCAGAGTCCTCACCAGTGGGTAGGCACACAAGCATCTTGCTGAGGTGTGCAGACGGTGTTCCATCACCCATCACAGGCCAATCCAGAGGAGTCTTGTTCCTTTCTAAGGGAGACTGGTCAAATGCAAAAAGGAGGCAATCTTTGATGGCCTGGTAGCGAGTGCCAGCAACTGGGGGTTCCTCATGATGTCCATCACCCTGTCCATAACCTGGCCCTTAAGTGCTGCCACCACATGGCTATACCTGGTTTGGTCCTGGGTAATGGCAGGAACATGCAGGTTAAATTCTGCCTCAGTAGCAATAAACCAGTATTCAATCCTGTCAGGTGAGAACTCTAGTGGTTTGTGGACTACTGTATTGACTATAGTTGCCATCAAGGCATCTACAAAAGCTTGAGCTTCAGCCATAATGGCAAAGAGCAAGTAACTGACCATGAAATTAGCAGAGCACAGATTCTTGCTATAGCCTATGTTACTGTTGTATCCTTCCAAAACAATGAAGCAGATGATCAAAAAGCACATTGGGATTAAGGTAGAAATCATTATGACCACAAGACAAAAACAGTGAGCAATAATTCAACTATATGGTAAAGTCAAGAAGTTATGTCTGGATATCTGTGTCAATTGCACCACCACAGTGTCAGCAATAATGAATAATGCCAATTTATAACTGATAATGTTCAGATTCATTCTATTTGAAAGTCCAACTTTCCTACTTTCAACTCACGGCTTAATAGCTGGATACATATTCTAAGTATTGTCATCTATTTTACTCCATATAAACATTTAGCTAGAATGAGATTTAGCTCTTAAAGAATGTAGCTTTAAGTTTGGAATATAACCACTGCTATTGTTTTTGTGTATGTGTGTGCATGCGTGTTTGGTGTGCGTGTTTGCATGCATTAATGTGTGTATATATATATTTTTGGTGTTTGTTTTATCGTTTGGCAATGTTTATATTGTATCATAGGTCCTCCTTCAGCTCCAACTATAAGTTCAAATGGAAACAGTATTTTTGGGTTGCTAAGTGTGATAATTTCCCCTCCTGTGACGTCTGCTGTTTGTGTTGAAGATTATGTCCTAACCATCACTGAGAGTGGAGATTTGAGTATGTGTGATGATACCACCTACAGCTTCACTGCCCATGCCACCACAAAGGATGTTGCTGGTGATGTTAGTGACCCTTTTACAGGCTGTGTGGGAGATACAGGTAAGGCTGGTAACATTGCTTCATTGACATGCAGTTGGCTAAATGTCTACATTTATACAGCTACATATCTATGTAAGTAAATATGCGTGTGTGTGTGTGTATGTATATGTACATAACTATATATATATATATACTAGCGGAGTGCCCAAGTGATGCCTGCCTAATGCCAAAGGTGGAAGAGAAAAAAAAAAAAAAAAAAAAAAAAAAAAAAAAAAAAAAAAAAAAAAAAAAGAGAGAAAAGGGAAATAGAAGGGGGAGTCCCCTTTCCTCACTTTGACCACACCTACTGCCATAGAAAGGGAAGGAAAAAGAGGAGGAAAAGAAGGTTGGAAGGGGTGGAATAAAATAAAGATGGAAAGCCTGACCAAGGATTTGGACTCTATTTTACCTAAGAGTAAAGGTCCTAACCAGTGGGATAGTGTTCACAAAACACACACATACATGCACATGCACACACACACACATGCATGCACGCATGCACACACACACACACACACAACACACAATAGATAGACAATATGTACTGCAATTCCAGATTTCATTTATTTTAAAACCATTCCCCCACTCACTTCTGTTCATGCCAAATTTCATCCCAATCAGCCCATTGGTCCAGTGGTTATGCATAAATAGAGAAAAGATATAAAGATTGGGAAAATTGCAGTGATTTTATAATTATATAGAAACCGTTCAAAACCTACCCCAAGTGCTCATGCTAAATTTTATCCCAATCAACTTCAAAATCCTTTAACTCTGGCAGACAGAACTTTGATATTAACTATACTAGCCCTAAAACCCACCCAACGGGCGGTCACAAATGTGTCTGCTTTGAAGACATGTTGTAGACCTTTCAAATATAAGTGAACTAGCAGCATATACCCAGCATTGCCCGGCCAATATAGGCTAAAATCCTACCATTTTTGGCTTTTTCTCATTATCATGGTAACCATTTTGCGACATTTTTAGCCCATGTTTTAAGTTGGGTCAAAACCTATCATCATGCCAAGTTTCAGAGAAATCCACCTACTGGTTTGGCCGGAATGATGGTACAAACATACAGACAGACAGACAGACAGACAGACAGACAGACAGACAGACAGACAGACAGACAGACAGACAGACAGACAGACAGACAGACAGACAGACAGACAGACAGACAGACAGACAGACAGACAGACAGACAGACAGACAGACAAATTCCGTTTTTTCCCAGACATGCCATCTGGCATAAAACCATCTCAGGGTGGGTCTCCTCCATCCCTAAAAGTTTGGTCAAAATCTAACAGAGGGATTTTGAGAAACGGACAAACATAGTTACATAGTTAGTTACATAGTTACACAGTTACATAGGTCTTCTAATATATATATATAGATATGTGATTAGATTGGGAAGTATCAAATTTGGTGGACTGTGATTGCCATGTTAAATTACATTATGAACCACTGCTACGCATGGAATCCAATTTTGTTAGGTTTTGGATTCTGAGATCCAAATATTTGATAATCTGTTCTTGCTAAAAAAAATCATTCTTGCTGTAGGATGTATCTACTCTTGAAGAATGAATTTTATTTGGTATGGTGCTTTGATGATAAAATGGATACATACAAATATGTGTAAATACGCACAAACTGTTTTTAGCTGACATGCCCAAAGGAAAGATGTGGCCAAGTGAGATCCAGCACATGTTAATCCCAGAATCAAATTGTGTATTCATACCAAGTTTTAGGTCTGTAGCTCCGAGGGTTTGTTTCGCCAAAGTACAATTTTTGGCTTTTTACCTGACACAAACATAGGAAGGGGTGTGGCCTTCTAGACATTCTTAAAATGTTCCCCTGGTGACACTGATTCCAAATATGTATGGGTTTGTGGGTATAACTACCTAAGTCCAAGTGTTTTTAGAAGTACAATTTTTGGCATTAATAGCCTTATACACAAAGAGGAAGGGGTGTGGCCAGATGGGACCCACCCCATGTTATTCGCAGAGTCAAGTGTGTATGCATGCCAAGTTTTAAGCCTGTAGTTTCATTCCTTTTTTATGACAAAAATACCATTTTTGGTTTGTTTTTTTTTTTTTATGTACAGAACTGGTTGTGGCTATAGGGACATTTAAAAATATTTCCCTGGTCACACTGATTCTAAAAATATGTGGTTTGTGGCTCCTACTCCAACCATTCAAGTGTGAATTTAGGATATGTGGACAGACAGACAGAGAGTCACACATACTATTCCAACACTAGTACTACTAGTGTGTCTGTTGCAGTGAAGTATTAAAGTGGTGTAAGTGACTAAAGCCAGATTTGCTGGTAGCAGCTTGAATGAAATATGTCAGTATTGGCATTCACACTTTTTACACTAATGTTTGTTGGTCAAACCACACCCGTAACCACAAACACAGGAGGGTAATAACATCCATGGTCACATGAAGTCCACATGACCAGAAAGTGTGTTGCTCCCCTGTGGGTGTTGTTATGTGTACTTTGGGGGTTCAATTAAATCTTGTCCCACTTGATTGCTCTTCTTGACCAATCTAACTTTCTCCATTAATATTTTATTGGTGTGGTTAGACACATGCACAGACACAGGTTATTATTAATACTCTTGTGGTCGCATGGACACCAAATAACAAATTTCAGTGTGATTGGCTTTTGTCAATAAAAACAACTCGTGTGGGTGGGGCCATGAAAACCACACTCATTGTCACACCCACGTGTAGTTAATAATGCTTACCCAAGTACTTGGAGACCACATGCCAAATTTCAGCCAGATTCATTGGTCCTTTAATTTGCTTTTGGCAGCCCAAATAATTTTGTGGGTGTGGCTATGATAAACTGCACCCATTGCCACACATATGTGGTTAATAATTAATGCTCACCTGATTATTTGGAGACCACATGCCAAATTTCAGCCTGATTGCTCCTTTAATTAGCTTTTGGCAGCCTAAATAACTTTATGGGTGTGTCTATGATAAAACCACACCCATTTTTACACCCACATGTGGTTACTAATGCTCAGTCAGGTACTTGCAAGCCACATACCAAATTTCAGCCTGATTGGTACAGTGGTTTGGCAGTGAAACCAACTCACGCCAACACACATCCGCATACGGGGCTCCTATTCATAAGTAGATAGATACTAGCAGAGTGCCCAAGTAATGCCTACAGCTACCCGATGCTAAGAGTGACCGGATGCTAAGAGTGACTGGATGCTAAGAGTGGAAGTGCTCATTGATAGATTAAGTGTGATTAGGTTCATAACCATACCAGATCTGACCCCATTGGGCTAAGGCACCTCGTCCAAGTTTCATTCCAGTCAGCCTAGCAGTTATAAATCTTTAAAAATAAATTTAAAAAAGATGCATAGCAAGGTAAAGAATAAGGCATTTCTAAATGTTATTATTTTAAAGCTATCCCCCACCCACCCCAAGTAGAAAAAATGGATGGATAGATAGATAGATAGATAGATAGATAGATAGATAGATAGATAGATAGATAGATAGATAGATAGAGGGAAAAATCCCTATAAAACAACAAAACAATAGGTTAAGGTAATGGTCTCCCAAGCGCAGGTCTCAGTGTTTTTCTTTCCAGACTGGGCCTTTTCCTACTTCTCTCTCTCCCCATCCTCCCCTACTTTTTCCATTTCCCCCCCCCCCCCCCCCCTTTTTTCCCAAAAATATCTGATAAAAATAACTTCATCAGATCGATTCTTCTAGTTTGATAACATGGTTCAACAGGAGCCTTTATCCTACTAGCTGGTGGACTGTCTTTGCTCATCACTGGAGTGTCAAACTCATTTTAATAAAATCAAAATTGTATGTATGTGCTTACCTAACTCCCTTTAGCAAAATTTTTATGACCAAGTGACATAGCAGAGGATTAAGCGTGCAAACAAAGTTTTAGAGCTGTACAACCTCCCTTTGCTAAACTGTCACAATTATATTATATACCAACATGTCGCTAATGCACTGCCAGACCATTGAATATAGAGACCTCAAACTTTGCTTGCATACACAACTTGATCGGTGGAGTAATTTTGGCAATGTTAAACCCCCATGATAGGAATGTGGGGTCCTCCAGACACAAAAAAAAGCAACAGGATATTAAGTGGGTGTGGTGAGTTTATTCTTGACCAAAAATAATCAAAATTACACTAAATGCGAATTATCTCTGTTGAAATTATCTTCAGCAAAATTCTAAGAATATGGGCATTAACCTTGCCACTACATCTATCCTCATGCTAAGTTTCATGTACCTACTACATTAAGAAGTACACCCTTTAATATGCAAACACATTCAGTGTTCGGACAGACGGACAGCACATTCCTTTTAGGACTATTATTCTCAAATTGTTTGTTAGTTCGGTATCTACTCTCAGATTATTGGGCCTATCTCTAATGTGCTGGTGCACTGAGTCATGTCATATCATACAGTCTGCAAAAAAATTTTCTGTTACTAATGCTCCAATATTACTGCTGCCTGGTGTATAACAGCTAGAAGTTCCATCTAAGGCACAAGTTTTAAGTTATTAATAGTGCATAGATTGGCTTATCCAAGATGATTAATTCAGTTATCATTTTTTTAACTTATATTTTATCCTTATAGGTTCTGGCTCAACAGTTGTTGCTACTGGAGTAGAAGTTGCTCCTAATAGAAATGGTACAGTACTAGTTATATATTCAATGTTTATTCTACTATACATAATGTGCATTCTTCAATATTCTATGATATTCATGTCGGGTTTAAATTTAATCCCCCAATGACTGAACCAGATAATTATTTATTTTGTATAAGGTAGTATTCCCTATAGTGGAAAGATTCAGGTTTTAAATAGCAGCCAGAAGAGAGTCTATAATACAAAGCTTTCTATTTCATCTAAAGTTCATATCTTTGATTTTAAAAAACAACAGCAACTGTACATCTTCCTTCCCAACACACTGGATGCTCTCAATCTTTGGTTAAAGTTGTGTGAAAAAAGGCATCTTGGAATCAAAAAGAAACAAGTAAAACCTGTTAATTTTATCTATTTAGTGCATCTAATTATTTGAATCTCTGTTTTCTTTCTCTACCTCATACTACAGCTAGGTATCTTATAGTAATTGAGCTAGAGATATTTATGTGTATGTATGTGTGTATATATATATGTTTATATATGTGGGCACTATAACTGGCCAAAAAGCTGAATGGATTCCACTGAAAATTGGTAAATATAATATTCAGGTAAGCAGAATAGTTCTTTGATAGGTCCCATTAGTCTACACCCCTTTGTTCAAGTGTAGGAACTAAAAGAAGCTTTAAAAAAAGGCCTTGATCCATGGTTTTTCAACAATGACAAAGTATTTGTCGTTTACAAAGTCCCATTCCTAAGTGATGTTTATGCATTTTTACACCTTTGAGAATAATATTAATAAGGAAAGTATTCCAACAAAGATTTCAAACCTATCTTGGTGGTGTGTAGTAACAGGTGGACATTGCATTACTATTGTCTAGCCCAATGACAGCTGCAATTCAAAAGCAGGTGCATATATACCAAAACCTAGAGTAAAAAAACCTAACAAAACTAAGTAGAAGTACAGGTTGTGATGTCTCCAATTAGCCATGTAGTACTCCATTGTTGAATGAAGCTACCACTAGGTCACTTCAGTGCATTAGGCTGCTAATAATTAAATAATATTAATAATTTTAAAGAAAGATAAACAATATAAATAAATATGAAACAAACTAAAAGGCTAAAAAAAAGAGTCCCCCAAGAATAAATTACCGAATAAATTATTTAAAAAACAAGTGTGGCAAACATGGACCATTTCTAAATTTTTTAAAATATCTAAAAGTATCTATCTATCTATAGATAGACAGATAGACAGACAGATAGATAGATAGATAGATAGATAGATAGATAGATAGATAGATAGATAGATAGATAGATAGATAGAGATACACAAGCACAATAGCTCCATTATAGCAAGATTAAAAAATAACAATCCTATGCAAATGAATGAAATGATCAATTGTTGTATCTGTAATATTGAAAAGGTTTTAACATAATTCTCTCAAGTGCTCTTTTGATTCACATTGAGGAGAATACTGTATGACTGTCATTGTATCACCACATTTTGTTGACAGGGTCCAGAAGGAATGTTGTTGTTGACTAGTGGGTAGAGAGTGGGTGGGCAGTGGTCTAGTTGGTTGGTCTTGGGTCTCAATTTTTACACAGAGCATTTTCCTTCATCAACTCATCAACAATTATGTTGGCATTTTGTTGGATGCTTCCCCACACCTACCAAGCCCTACCAACCTTTGAGCCATTTGATCATGAGTTATAGTTTTCCAGTGTGAGGTTCAGTTTGGTATTAAGAATGGCACAGCATAACAAAGACGAATGCTTCCTTCCAGTTAACCACTCATGACAAGTATCCATTTTCACTCATGGCAGGATTGTGCTGCTAATTTGGTAGAAAATGTTACCTACCTCACAAAGGCTGAAAAAAAGTGAAAATAAAAAGGCCCCCTTACAGCTGTTGACTTTGAAAGAGCTGCTATTGTTGTTGACATGGTGAGTGCTCTTCCAAGGTTAAATTTTCATTGCCATAATTCTTCCAACTATAACTATCTTACTTTTAAAACCAGAATTAAGCATAAATTTTCACTGCCATTATTCTTTTAACTGTAGCCAATTGTTCCATTTTCTTGGGAAATTTAAAAGTACTTCATAGTGGCTAGCTAAAGGTGTTTTTAACCCTCAATTTCCCACAACTGGAACAAATTATAAATCAATCAATTGTTAAGAGTTTCATGGTGCACAACAATTCTTATTTTTGATCCAAGGATTGGCTCTGTTCATTGTTGTTCTCCATGATACTTGTTGGATTACAAAGACTTTACAGAGTTATCTATTCTCCTCCTCTTCCTCCTCCTCCTCCTTCTTCCTCTCCTTCTCCCTCTCCTCCTCCTCAAGCTCCTGTCCTGGGCCAAAGCATGTTAATTTTAAACCTAATGACCATTATCACACTGATGTTATCCCACACTAATATCAGGCAAAGTTAGGGGAAAAAAAATTAAATATGATGTTTTTAATCAAACTTTTTATTTTTACAAAACATTTAATTATATGAATGGAAAAGTGCTTTATTAGAAAATTAGTTAATGTAAAATATATGAATATGTGTACCAGTCAGTCAGAGGTATGAAGTACAAATGAACTGCTCTCTGATATGTATGAAATTTGTGGTAATGTGATACCCCCCCCCCCCCACATAACATGATTCACTCTGAAGATACTCTCTAAAATACATTTTAATGTATCCAGATTGTGTAAACTCAATTGTATCTGGAGTCTCTTCCTTCTTTGTTGGGTTATTGTGTGGCGGTGCTCTTGTGGGGATATGTATAATGGCGGTTTACTTGTGGAGAAGACACAGAGTCACCGCACTTCTTCCTCCCAGCCCAGGCTCTCTTGATGCACAGAACCCATTATATGATGTTATTGATAATCTTCCTGCTGCTAAGCCTGTGACAACAGGCCTACAGGAAAATATAGCGTATGGTCATGTCATGCGATAGCTCATACTGTGTTGTAATGATGATCACCTTTGTTACTTTTTGTCTTTTTTTAAATTTTTTTATTAGTGGAAAAAATTATTATTTTGACATGTAAAATGTTTTTGTATTGAATGTCAAATTTCACTATTAATTTCCTTATGTATTCACAATGTAATCAGTTGAAGAATGCTTGTCAATATACTTGTCTCCACTAGTTGCCTCTACTGAAAAGGCATTATGATATACTGATTAGTGATTACACAAATTAGTAGACACACAACCGCTCCACCCCCCACCCAAGACCTGTTCATTGTGGGACATACTTATCAAGTTTTGTTTTTCACATATCTCATTTATGTACAATAAATTTTCTCTAATGACCATTGATGATTGAACTCCACATCCATGAAAATATCTGTGTAACATTAGATCTCACCTTAACAATGAGTCCACTCAAAAAAAGTGTTTTGGCAACTTAGGATATCAATGTTGTTTTATTAGTTGATTCCTCTTTCTCATTTCAATAGTTGCGTGTTTTTCAATTCTGCATTATCATCCTTTGAACATGCTGAACATTTCTTTAAAATACAGCAGCTAACTGTTTATTCTCATAAATGAAGACTTGAATATCTGAATGGGATCCCTGACAACTTGTCAAGATTCACTTGTTTGGTAGATGGTTTTTCAATGTTAGTTTGATGATAATATGATATCAACAACTTTGCTTTCATTTTCCCACATCTGAAAGTGTTGATGGTTTGAAGTGACCGTAGTTTACCACTGCTGGTTGGGTTGAGCTTGAAATTGAAAGTATTGATTTTCTCTTCTTGCAATGTTTCAGGAAGGCCATGTCATGGTAGAAATTGACCCTGATATCATAGTGTGAGGTGACACACAAGCTTCAGCAC
This sequence comes from Lycopodina hypogea, assembly GCA_963969325.1. Classification (NCBI taxonomy): domain Eukaryota; kingdom Metazoa; phylum Porifera; class Demospongiae; order Poecilosclerida; family Cladorhizidae; genus Lycopodina; species Lycopodina hypogea. Next base: position 2,092,076 of record OZ017793.1, on the reverse strand, counting down.
AATACTGCTCGTTGTTCATGCGTGTTCCCTGTCAATTATTCACTTATGATCTATTTTGGTACCAATTCTATTGACCAATTAAAGCAAATCAATCACTTCTGATCTATTATTGTACTAATTTTTAATGGCTAATTATGATTGGAGGTTGATATAGATATTGGGTTGTAGTCAAGAATGCATATTCTACTTACGTTTAGAATGGATTTAGATTCACTTAATCTTCTATAAATAATTCTATAGCCTAAAAGTTCAAGTTTTTAATTATCATGGGAACCATCTATTTTCATCCCTACCTTTACTTAAGAATAATAAGTTAAAAAGAAGGATGCAACAATCATTAGGTCTTAATTTTTTACATTTTAACTACATACCTTCCTCATTTATCACTCCCTAAAGAGCTCTCATCTTGCTTAAGTTCAAATAGAAAAAAAAAACCCAACCCTTCAGGCAATTTTGCAGTCAGCCTTTGGCCTCCTACAGTTTCAAACTTGTTCATTTTGTCTAATGTAATATGTAGGGGTTAGCCTTTGTGGGGAATCGTCCATTTCAGTGCTTTAGCCAGATGACCCTTTACCAAAATGCTGAGAAAATGCTTGCCCTAGCCCTAGCCTGATCTCAACAAACCTTGGTAAGGACGTGCAGTGAGGTGCCCTAATTAATCCATGAAAGTTTCTTGAAGACCCCTCCAGAGGTTTGGAAGAAGATAGAAACTAAACATAAAGATAGACAAACAGATTGTAAATTATAATAGGATGACATGCCATTAACTTTATCCTAAACTAGAGTAGTATTTCCAGCATTGCCCAGGGCCATGTCGATATGAGTATGATTAAAGCTACACAAAACATCATTATTAAACATTTTTGCTTCATAAAAAATAACAGCAGCTTATAAATTGGTATGAAATCAGGTTATCCAGTTGATTTTTTAGAAAGACCAGGATGTTTTGGAAGCATTGTGTTATACAAGGGTGACTGCCAACAATCATTGAGAGCCCAGTGTTGCCAGTTGATTTTTTTGAAAGGTCAGAATGTTTTGAAGGCATGGTGTGATGCTGAACAACCTGATACATAAGATATGCTTTGAGTAAAAATGAACGAAGTTTACTGTTCACTTACCTAACCAGAACTATGGATGTACCTCTTAGATCTAATTGTAGCACAGATTTACACACACTGGCTCTCTCTTTTGACTGGTTGGTTACTAATGATTTTGGAACTCTTTTGGGTTATTATTTGTTGTGTGATAGGATTGCATAGTAATACTGAACAAAGTACATAAAATAGAGTGGCCTATCCCTTCACTAAGCTAATGGAGCTGTAGACGTACCTTCTGCAGGCTTTCCAACCTCCACAAAATTTTATGAGGGTGATTACGAGGTGGTTTGTAGTTTCCATATTTGTTTCTAACTAAATATTTTACCCAGTCATCCAATAATGTAGTACAACTTCATGGTGAAGCACATTTCCTGCATAGCATTGTAATTCTTTCTATACTTGTTTTTATTATTCGTTTTCAGGTCCATTGGCTAAAGGAAAAGGCAAATTCCAAAGAATTGATATTAATGTTTTGAATAAAACTTATGTATTTGAATAATGCTGTATCAATTTTAATTATAATAATTATTTTATTTGTTATTAAAATTGCCAGGAATTAAATTTCAGGAGAGGGAGGGGGGGGGGGGGGGTGTAAAATGGATGGGGGGAAAATTAAAAATATAGTTAATTTAGAAAGCCCCAGATTGCAACATAGAGGCAGGGGCAAATTTGCAATTATTAAAAGTGGGGGTTGTGGCCACAACTTCAACCACTCCTATGAATTATGACCACAGCCATGCATAGTAGACAATCACCAGCACCCAAAATTTAGATCATCAGCATATCATTATTAAAATAATCAACACCAACACTTCAGAACATACAAACATATCATAATATATCATTTTTCAAACAAAGTAGCATGAAAAAGCCTTCTTGGATCGGCTTGAGCAAATGCCCGACAAACTTCATCTAAATGTATCATCCAACTCCGCCTGAAGTGGTATTCCTTCCTATGTTATTCCAGAAGTTCCTCAATGAAAGAAATCCCCATAGTGCATGGCAATGGCAGATATATCTGACAAACACTATTCACTCATAGTGGACCTCAAATAGGTCTCTATTCTTTTCAGAAGAGAAATTATCTTTCTACCTCAGCACTAGAAATACATAGCATGCAAGCAATTACTAGGAGACAGTGAATGTTAGGGAATGAATCTTTATCACAAGCAGCAAGAGCTAGAAGTAGATTATCTGGTAGCTAAGTCAGCTTCATCCATGTCCATAGCAAAAGTGAGTAGGTTGGTAGCACAAATTGCACAACAAATAATTTTGCTATCACATGGAACTGAAAAATGTGGCCGGAGCTAGTTAGCAAACTTAGTCCATCTTAATATTATTCAGATTGATTCTGTGCATTAAATTGATGGACCCAAATGTTGCCATGGATACTCTCAAGCATTTGGCATCATATCCCTCAAGCATTTGGCATCAGAAACAAACATCAAACTAGTGGGAAAATGAGTGAGATTTCAAATATTATTGGGGTGAGCTGGTGACAATGCCAAAATGAGGGTGACTCCCTCCTGATGAGGGTGAGTTGGAAGGTCTGCTTCTGGATGAAACTGTTTCAAAAAGGAATTAGCTACTAATAAATGTCCCTTTGAACTTACTTGGGTTATAATAGTTTGGGGTTTGATCAAATTACATTGTGGTTTGTATAACAACTTTGTGGGTACTCATGCAAGGTGAAGTTTACAACAACAACAACAACAACCAAAAAAAAAGCATGTAAAAAAATCCTGGTCTGATCAAATTACGTTGTGGTTTGTATAACAACTTTGTGAGTACTCATGCAAGGTGAAGTTTACAACAACAACAACAACAAAAACAACAACAACAACAACAACAACAACAAAAAGCATGTAAAAAATCCTGGTCTGATCAAATTACGTTGTGGTTTGTATAACAACTTTGTGGGTACTCATGCAAGGTGAAGTTTACAACAACAACAACAACAACAAAAAAAAAAGCATGTAAAAATCCTGTTCTGTCCTGCAGACCCCAGAACCCCCCCCCCCCCCCCCCCCCCCTGGGGTTCTAACACTGACTAGCACCAGGTTACTCCCTGGGTTAGGTTGTACATGCATGTCAAGTTACAGGTGTCTATGTTCAAGAGTTTAACAGTCAATTTGCCACATGGGTAGATTGGTGGGTGGGGAGGGGGAGAGGAGGGAGAGGAGGAAGAGGGAGAGGAGGGAGAGGAGGGAGAGGGAGAGGAGGGAGAGGGAGGGTGTTTGGTTGGGTAGGTAGGTAAGTACAAACATACATAGATACAACAGTGAATATATATATATATATATATATATATATATATATATATATATATATATATATATATATATAGATGATGTGATTTTAAAGCAATATTAACAATATTATAAATACCCATGCTTCCACTGACTTTTGAATTAAATATAAAAGACACCTCTTATGGAAGTCACAAATTGTGATTTCAAAATAATGACTGCATTTATTTAGTCAAAATCACACCTAAGTCTGGATACACATAAAAATGAAAATGATTTTACTGACTCTATTGTTATTGTAATTGTGGATGGCTTTCTGATATATATATATATATATATATATTCCAAATGCAGATAAACTATATAAAAGCTCAACAGAGCACTTTATTTGCAAGGGATTTTAGTTTGATGCTATCATAATAGGGAAATCCTCAAGGAAAATAAAAGTATCCAACCATTTACCTCTCTCCCTCTCCGCTATTTGTCTCTTTCCTTTCATTCTGTCTGTCTCTCTGTCTGTGCATCCATCTACGCACCCCATCCAACAATGCATGCCTCCATTCATCTATCAAATTGCCAATTAGTATATTGATTCCATATTAAGGTCCCATTGTTTATTGTTTTTGTTGGCTGATTTGCTCCATTACATCACTCATCTTGTGTTTTGTGGTTAAATGATCAAGAATGGAATTCAATATATGACAGTACAAGGCAGTAGTCTCAGTGCCAGACCCCTTTATTCATATCACTGGATGCATTGCATCACCAGCAATCAAATAGTGGGTCTGGTGACCTACTTGTGCATTCCGTGTCCCAGCGCCTGAATGTCGGCGGAGCTAATTACAGACCAAAACAATTTTATAGTAAGGTTTTTAAAAACCACACCTACCTCCAAGGTTGTAAAAATTTTTGAACTGATTGACTGTTTCTGACGCCATCCCCAGCACTTTGTGGTATATATTTATGCACACTTCATGAATATGTAGTTCTGGTTAACTAAATGAGTGGATACGGCTTTTATAGTTGCATTGCATGGATGCCTAAGGAACATGGAATGGACAGGCAGGTCGCCAGACCCACTTTATTTGCATGCTGGTGATGCAATACATCCGGTGCTGTAAATGAAGGGGTGTGGGACTGAGACTAACAAGGCAGCACCACTAGCTGAAAAATACAAATGGGGCTATCAATCCACATAGAACTGCAGATGTGGGGCAGAAACATGTGATTTAATCCACCTACAAACTATTAGCTCAAATTTTGGTGATCGACCAAATACAAATGAATGAGCCCACGATAGGATAGCCAGAGTCATCTGAGATATGATAAAAATGAATGGTTGTCTGTTCAAATGACATTCACATTTTTTCCTCTCAATTTCCCATCATAACTCAAGGTATCACAAGAAATTTTATACTTTAATAGGTTTTCTAGCCACATCAAAGGGATGGACTGGAACACTGGAAGTTAAAATGAGGCTGTAAAGTTAACTCCCCATAAAATAGACCATTTCTCCATCAAACGTTCCCCAGAACCATGGAGATTGGGCTGTTGTGCTCATCTCCAAAGTTAGTCTTTTCTTAATTAATTAACAATAATGTCATCCAATCAGAAAGATACATTAGTTCTATGATCTATAGATGATTTCATACAAACTCTTTGACAGATTATAAGCGACACCTTTGTATATTCACACCTTCCTTGAAACCACTAATGGCTGTCATACAGACAACCAATGATGTTAACAATATTAATGTATATGTAATAGCAAACATAACTTCTAGGTATACTCATGTCACCCTTTGAATAATTCATGTTAGGGATACACCCATACTGGTTTACTGTAAGCCATGTGTTCCCTGAAGTTAATGTATTTAGTTATTAAATTAATTGCTTTGTGTTTCTATTGTACACATCATTACTATTGAAAGAGTAAACGAGAGGTTGTTAATTAAGCAGCCCATATTTACACCTTCAATGAATTGGCAGGAGGAGCCTTGTATGTACAAGCAGGGCTTTTTATTGGCACTAATGGATTATCTACTTAAATAGCCATGGATGTTAACATGACTGGGAGCGAGCATACTGACCATACACATACTATTCATCATGTGAAGAATGCCTGCAATCAATCTTTTCCAAGGAGTAAACTTTTCTGCTTCTCTTATAACCTTATAATTAGTGGGGCTCTGTATTATCTGTAAGGCAGAAATGTCATATTGCCTTGACATACAGAAGAACTCATAGCAAGCAATAAGTTGCAGATGGTAGAATTCTTGTAGAATAATTTGAAATGCATAGCTCATGACATAACTTTGATTGAGAGATGTTTCTCTCAGGTTCTTGGAGTGTTAATGTATGCAGAAGCCAGATTACTGTGGTACTGCAGAAGCTAGACTATTGTGAGTTGTGCAACAGATATTGAATAGTTCCCCAAGGCATTTCATGCACTATATGCAGGCAGAGCATTAGAGTACCTACCCTTTGAATTTGTGTAAACATTTTCCATCCATCAGTTTTAATTATCATCAAACTACTCCCCATTCCACCACACCACTATCCTTGCATGTGTGCTGTATGCGTCACTCTTGTGATTGCTCACCCCTTCTTGGGTTTGTTGTTCACCATTTCACTGGGGTTCAATTAATTACTCCATTTTGATATTAACAGAATAAAAAAATTTTTCTCAAATTTAAAAAAAATTTCAATTATCAAAAATTATAATCAGTAGTTTTAAATGACTTTAGCCAACAAATAGTTGAATATCACCAATTTAATGATTTTTCATTTCCTGACAAACATAAACATCACCTTGTGCATTTTAAGAGTTATTTTTAAAAGATAGTGTCACTGATCAACCACAATAATTACCCCTCTCAAACCAATCCAATTAGTCTGAAAATCAGACTTGTTCTTCAGATGCCAGAGTGAAATTCTATACCATACACCAGCAGTATATTCAGAGGAAGCACATTTCTTGTAATAATTTCTATGATGCTCACAAAAAAATGATTATTCCAGTGATTATCCAGTCACCATCATTCATTTGCAGACTGCACTTTCATCAACAAAATAATAACAGAAATCCATATAAAATTAGAATGAAACATCCTACAAGCATTTATGAAGATAAATGAAAAATCTTGTTATAATTTGGACTACCAGCAAATTTGGCACTATGTTTTCACAAAACAAAATAAAACAAAATCAACTCTTTTTTTCTTCTTCAATTTTTAAAAAATTATTTAAAAGTAAATTAAATGAATCTACATGGCTAATCCCTTGTAGCCAGAGGTTGTCTTATCAGGAGTGAATTTGAATCTCTTGCACTCCAGGGTGGATGGGAGCTCATCATGAAGCACAAGTATAAACCAAGCATCACACACTTGAAGGAAGCCAGTTCACTAATTTGAATTTCCTAATTGTTTCATGCACTCATGAAAATACGAAAATTCAATAATTGAACAGTCACAAGTATATTCACAGAAAGTACATTCGATCAGATCATGAATGATGTTATGCATTTAAAAAAAGAGGGGTGAGGGTTCAGGGAGAAGCTTAATACATTTTGTTAGCATAGCATGAAATCGTACTGGTTTATCTGTTGGAGTCGTCAGACAGTGAAGGTTATCTACCACCATGCCTGCTGGACTTGCTGCTTTGGTTGGATTCCTCACTTTCTGAGGAACTGTCTTCCAAGTGTTCTTGTGATTCTTGATTAGTCGAACCAGACTTTGATCTTCCAGGTACATCACTTGACCATGTGGAGTAGTTACGATTGGTCACTGCTCCACTGAAGGAAGGACATGAGGTGGGTGTGCCTACAGCTAATGGGTTCACAAGTTTGAAAATCTTCTCTCCCATGTAACCAGAGTCAGGTAAATTATGTCGTCTCTTCCTTGTGATGGGTGGATTCACTCTTTCTATGTCTGAGGAATCTGTCATTCTCCCTATGCCACTATTCTCTCTCAAGTTAGTCCGACTAGAGTTATCATTACCTTTTTCTTCCTGACCTACTGCAATGCTATGCTTCATTGGTGCAGTAGAGTGCTGATTTAGCATGAGAGTAGCTGACGATGCCACTTGAAGGACAGCAGTGGAAGGAGGGACAAGTGGCTGGACTACTGGAGCTAGGGAAGGAACGGCAGGCACTATGACATACATAGGTGAGTTCATAGTTCCTGCAAGCAAGGCATTGTTGTTGAGCAACATTGCCCCTGCCTGAGGCATGGGCGTGGGCGTGGGCAAGCCTGAGATTAGTGGACTTGACCGCTGCAGGAGTTCCATGCCGGTGGCTGTAGAGGCAGTCGATGTGGTCACGTTACTGGCAGTAGGATTCGAGCAGCTTACACTAGACAAAGAAGCACTGGGCACGTGCTGGAGAGAGGCAGGAAGGAGGCAGTAGTTTAGAGGAGAGCCAACAGCTTGTGGAGACTGGAGAAGCAATGGGACAAACGGTGCTTGCATGTGATTCCTAGGAGCACTGGTTGATCCAGTCAAACCAGCTGTTCCAGTCGAGGTGGTTTGGCTAAAACCACAAAGTGGATTTAACAGGCTGGAGAGGTAGTTTGGCGAGAGACTGGAATTGGCCAAAACAGGAGTGAACATGGAGGAAGTGACAGATGAGTTGAGAGGTGAAGGGGTGGAGTTAGCTGAGAGAGAGGAAGAAATAGGTCCTTGAGATGATTCTCTTGTAAGTGATAAATGATGTGCCGTGTAAGTTGGTGCTTTTGTTCCAGCATTTCCAACAATTGTAGTGGAGGTTTTTCTATTTTCAGCAATGAGGACAGCATTAAGACCAGGAGTGATAGAGCTTTCTGAAGTAGACTGCCCCTCTGACCTATGGCCACCCTGAGTGTCTACACACTGAATGACATGCTCATTGTGAAACAGGAGTCTAGACATGTGCTCTTGATGGAAAGGCATCAGCTGTAACACTTCAGCAGGCCCTGCCACACAGTGTGTGAACTCATTAGGCATTGCTGCATTGTCTTGACTCGGCCCTCTCCATTCCATCGTCCTGTTTCTCAAGCATGCCTTCACTTGAGCACCCGAACTACTGTCACCTTCTCTAGCAACTCCAGTGGGCATGGTCTGCACTTGAGAGCTAATATGTCGGTTGATGTTGTTCAAGTTCTCCAGGTCAATGTGGTTCATGTCAAGAGGGTAGGGTAATGCCAGAGGGGTCACCGCATGTTTGGGTTGTGGTGGCACCAAAGATGTGACAGGGAATGGAGGCAGAGGGGAAGACATATTGGACTGTGAACCTGGTGTCCTTTGAATTGTAATCGGAGTTGGATTTAGTGGAGATGGCATCTGCCCCAGGATGGATGAGGGAGAAGCAATGAACAGCTTCCTGCCATCGAAGATTTGCTTGTGCCAAGGAGAGAGTGCAATAGTAGAGACAGAAGGTGCTGGGAGGAGAGGAGGGGAAGATGTACTGGAACACGAAGGAGCACGGCTTCCGTCCCTGTGAACGAGTGAGGTAGAGCTGGAAGCACGCTCAACAGTACACACACCTTCTCCTGCAAAGCCTGTCTTGTCTTTCCTCAGAAGTTTTGTGGCGACAGAGTTTGATGGAGATTGCTCCAATGCCGAGGTTGGAGTATCCGTGGTAATGGGAGTGTAGAAAGGCGGAGAACATGAGTCAGAGATACATTCCACAGAGGAAGAAGAAGACAAAGATGAGGAAGATGATCTTTGAGCTAGGGCCATGTTGTGAACGGCCTTGTGAGCTGCATTTGTGTGCACTGGGTTTATTCCTGCATTGGTAGAGAGAGAAAAAAAATGTAATCAATATCTAGAACAATAGTTAGAATCACAATTACCACACAAGCATTGCCAAATAGGTAAAGGAAGGCACAATTTTGGGCTGGAATACAGAGAAACTTTAGAGGATATTCTAGTGGCATAGCAGACACTGCGCCCAGCCCTACCACTGCGAAGGAAGAAAATATCTTAAAAGTTCGACCATGAACCTTGACCTTGTTGCATGCAGTTGATGTGTGATACTTGACTGCATGGATGCGCCTGTTACAGCAGAATTTAGAAAGAAAAAAACAACTGGGGAGTTATTGGTACAAATTAGAATCCGATGTGATAAAATGCGTCCATATTTATAACTGGATATATATGTCGTGATAGTCACTGATATGCAACTCTAAATATAGCTCAGAGTGATTTTTGCCTTAGCCATCAAAATTTCAGGTGCAGGGGAAAACACCACCAGTGGTGGCTAGGGTTGCAGGCATAAATGTCTTACACAAAGTTTACGTATCAATCATTGTAAATGGAAGTGTTAGTGGCTGAACTAAGATAGTTGGTTCACATTGTGGGTTTTATCATTTATTTTCACAGTGTGGGACAGTAATGGACTGGGAGGCAATGGGCCAACAGTGCGGTCAGGTCTTCAGTCAATTGTCACTACTGATCTCATAAATTTTGTGCTCAAAACCCACAACTTGTGCTTTAGCATGGACAATCTTAGTCATGCCTAAATTTTGAAAGAAAAAACCATTTGTGTGTGCATGCGTGCGTGCGTTGCTAATCCCATGAAGTACACAAGAGTCGAAAGAAGGAAGCAGTCAGTGGGGTGAACTAAGTGAGAAAGGAGAGAAGGAATGGGGAAAGGAAAAAAAGAAGTGAAAGGAAAATGAAATTGTTTAAGAGAACAATAATAATAATAGTAGCATGTTTTACTAGCAGTTTACCACATATAAGGGAAGTAAAGTATTCACAAGATACTTCAATAATATTTGGGCTGAATAAAAAAGCTACCAAGGTGAGCTTTAAATTAGGTAGGGACACCCAATACAGTCAAATCCCCCCCCCCCCCCTCCTCCTCTCCCTCCCTCATCCACACTAACCCACACTAATCCACACTAACCAAGTGTGTGTACTTCTGTATAATACTATAGGTCAAAATTTTCACGCGATGCAGCCAGTTAACAGGATAGCGCAGGTCGACACACTAAAGAGATAAAACAACAGATAGTAGTTATGAATAAAGGGTTAGCCCTGAACACAGAAGCGCAGCTGCTCCTGCACATTATCACATGATCTTCACCAACAACTGACCTTTTGCTACTTTAGATCATGAAGAAACCTCACCAACTTCCTACGCTACTAATCTGATGACCCAGTGCCACGTCAACAGACCAATGCCAGCAGTTAGTTGACTCAAGGTTCATGGAGCTAAGCACCCGAGAGTATCACAACACAATCAGAGAGTAGACAACCACAAACATTGCAAGTACACACACTGCAATAACTGTCTGCACCATACACAGTTATTTGGAGGGGGCAGCGTGCTTAACCGATGGTTATCAATCCAAACAGTGGTGAAATACTAATCTCTGCAGATATTTATAGGCTAGCTGTGTATGGCCTCAATATCCTCAGTTAGTGTAATCGCTGACCACAGATATGATAGCTGGATAATACCAATTAGTTGTTTCCGGAAGTACTTAGCTACTTTTCCCACAGGAGAGGAATGCTAAATATACACACAGTGTTCGATCATCTCCAGGCTTCCCTTTCTTCCATCGTGTGAACTACATGCTGTGTGATGCAATTACTACTATTCATTGTCACCATTATTGTAGCTAGCTATGTTCTGCTGCTGCTGCTGTTGTTGTTGTTGTTGCTAATGTTGCTGTAGAGTCACATGATTAACTTGCCCTACACTTGGGATTGGCTCAAGAGTATATAAATATTTATAAACAAACTTAACTATGGGATGTCATTTGGACTGGCCTGACCAGTTAGATGATCCTTTACTAATTTAAGTGAGATAAGTCAACATATATTTCAAAATAGGCCAAATGCTGTTTCATACATAGTTGAATTCTGTTTCAAGGCCAATCTGACTTCTTCCCCCTTTTTAAAAAAATTTGATTAATATGCAGGTTTTGTGACAATTTGATGTTACCTTTTTTAAACCAAGAATTCTAATATTATTTTATAACCGAGTGCTCTCTAACTTATAAAAATATCCAAGTTTAAATAAATCATTTCTTAATGGAACATACTGTGTCATTAGTAAAGTTGTTAAGAATTGATGTTAAGAACTACATCCTATTGTGCTGCATTATCATCAGCCCTTGTGTGTTCTCCCCTGTCTAGCTCCTGGTTGCATTATATGGAGGAAGAACTTTATCTTCTCCACTTGATCAAGTGGGATATTCAAGTGTTGTTCTTTTGCAACCACTTTGATAAGTGACATAGCTACCTAAATTACTGTATATGTAGTCAGCTAAACAGCACATCTTCATGTAGCCCAAGATGAACTCCTCTCTCATGTCCCTGGACTTGACCACGGTCTAGACGGTCACTGGTTATGCTGGTCCAGTGACACCAAAACAGCTAGCCTCCTCCAAGTTCCTCCACTTTCTATGCCTGCTGGATTTGAAGTGGTCTTTGACGATGTCTACTCACACAGAGTCTACACTGTGGTCCAAAGAATTTGCTAAATGAGACACCACCACCACCACCCCCCCTGCCTGTACTCGTCATTTGGGAACTGTTTCACAAGCTCTGCAGCTGTGACCCTTCCCAGGCTTGTTTGGGGAGCTTAACATGAAGAGACCATGCCATGGGGCAAAGAAGAGGTGGAGGGATGTTCTGAAAGTGGATTTGCAGGCAATTGGTGTGTATGATAGATGGTATGAGTTGTGCCAGGACAGGAAGGGGTGGTTTTATCTGTGTTTAGATGGTGTAGAGAAAATTTCAACATCCAGGCGATGGAACACCTGTTCAGCTAACAAGCAATCTGAATTAAGAACACTAAGTTGTGCCTGTGGAAGGAAATTTCGAAGACAAGGAGATCTGACCAGACACCAACATTTCTGTGTGATGCCATCATAAGCTAAGTACTTCGTACCATGGGCAGCTTCTAAGTTCTAAGTGTGTGTGTGTGTGTGTGTGTGTGTGTGTGTGTGTGTGTGTGTGTGTGTGTGTGTGTGTGTGTGTGTGTGTGTGTGTGTGTGTGTGTGTGTGTGTGTGCGTGCGTGGAATAAGTTTGTTGGATGTGGTAGGGAAGGTACTAGGCAGAATTGTACAGGGAAGATTGCAAGTGATTGCTGAAAAAATTCTGCCAGAGTCACAGAGTGGGTTCAGGAAAGGACATGGTTGTGCAGACATGATTTTTGTTGCTAGACAGCTTGTGGAGAAAGCGAGGGAACATGGCGAATCATTGTATGTGTTGTTTGTAGACTTGAGGAAGGCTTATGATTCAGTGCCCAGGCAAGCCCTATGGAAGGTCCTAGAGAAGTATGGTGTGCCAGAAAAAATGTTGAATGTTGTGAAGTCTTTCCATGAGGGGATGCATGCTGAGGTTAGAGTGGGTTCGACTGTAACTGATAGGTTTGAGGTCCGGAATGGCTTAAGGCAGGGATGTACCCTGGCACCCACATTATTTAATATCTACTTTAGTGCTATGGTGGCTGATTGGCGCAATAGGAGTAGTGGTGCAGGAGTGAGTGTGTTATATAAGCATGGTAGGAAGTTGGTTGGGGACCGCACAGCTAAGTCTAGATTGAGTGAGATGAGAGTAACTGAATCCCAGTTTGCTGATGATGTGGCATTGTATGCAACCTCTCGGGATAGTTTTGAGTCAGTAGCAGCAGAGTTTGTGAAAGTGGCAAGTGAATGGGGGCTGACTGTGAGTACTGAGAAGACAAAAGGGATGGTTGTTGGTGAGGGATTGAATGAGAGTGATGTCAGACCAGTGCAGGTGGAGGGTGGCTCTGTGGATGTAGTCCAGGACTTCACATACTTGGGTGCTAACATCTCAAGAGATGGGGAGATCACTAGTGAGGTGACTAGAAGAATTGCTAGAGCAGCTAGAGCATTTGGATGTTTGAGGGTGCCAGTATTTAAGAACAAAAACCTCTCATTGGCCACAAAGAGAGCAGTGTATAGGGCAGTTGTTCTAGCTGTATTACTGTATGGAGCTGAAACTTGGACGATGAAGGCTGTGCATACAAGACGTTTGAATTCTTTTCATAACCGTTGTATTCGGACAATCCTGGGTGTGACGAGGTACCAACAATGGAATGAAAGATTAACATCTCAAAGCCTATCACATAGGTTTGGCTTGCAGCACTCCATCTCTGATATCATTCTGGAGCAGCGTTTAAGATGGCTGGGTCATGTGGGTCGCATGGATGAAGAAAGGCTTCCAAATAGATTGTTGTTTGGGGAGCTTAACATGAAGAGACCATGCCACGGGGCAAAGAAGAGGTGGAGGGATGTTCTGAAAGTGGATTTGCAGGCAATTGGTGTGTATGATAGATGGTATGAGTTGTGTCAGGACAGGAAGGGGTGGTTTCATCTGTGTTTAGATGGTGTAGAGAAAATTTCAACATCCAGGCGATGGAACACCTGTTCAGCTAACAAGCAATCTGAATTAAGAACACTTAGTTGTGCCTGTGGAAGAAAATTTCGAAGACAAGGAGATCTGACCAGACTCCAACATTTCTGTGTGATGCCATCATAAGCTAAGTTTATTGCCATTGGTCCTGGATTCATCCAGGACACTGCCATCATGGTACTTTGTACCATGGGCAGCTTCTAAGTTCTAAGCGTGTGTGTGTGTGTGTGTGTGTGTGTGTGTGTGTGTGTGTGTGTGTGTGTGTGTGTGTGTGTGTGTGTGTGTGTGTGTGTGTGCGTGTGCGTGTGAGTGAGTGTGTGTGTGTGTGTTGGGGGGGGGGGGTGATGTGTGAGTGTGCGTGTATGGGTGCAGAGGAAGTAGCACAGGTGCAGATAAGACAGTGTGAAGGACAAGAGGAAACTGCAGACAAGGTTTTAGCCATAAGTAAAGTACTCCTCCAGTCAATGCTCTGAGAACAATATGCCTGGTTACACTCCGCCATGTGTGGTGTGAGCCAGAATTGCCAACTACATGCAGTAGTCCGTGGTGAGTCTACAGCAGATAAGATAATGGGAGTTTGTGCAACTGATAATTCCCAATAGCTATTGGAAAGGAGTCACTCTACCAGGCAAGCTAATTCCATGCAGATACGACTGAAGTCCTGTCCACACTGCACAATAATACCGGTTTCACCTGTGTCTGGGAAATGGGTTCCACGTGTCCACACTACACCTTGTTTCATCCCAACAGCATCCACCCGGTTCCACCTGAAACCTTTAGAAGGGTAAGCTTCAAGTGGTTCAGATTTATATAACATACCTGTGGCTTTATTGTTGATGTTCGCTATTAGGATTTTAACTACTACAGCTCTCTCCTTCCTCTTTATCCTCCATTTGTGCAATGACATTGTGGAGAGAAAGAGTACATCTCGTAGACTTTGAAACTGAAACCAAGTAATATAGCCACCACATGTTCAGCTAAATGATTAAATGCCCACCCCCTCTACCAAACACAGTTACACACGCACACACACACACTTTATAGTACATATTGAAATGCCAATTACAAAGTTTGGAAAAAATAATCAAAGATAATTACAATTACTGTAATTTGTAATTCAATTATGTAATAGTGATTAAAATTCATTTACAACCAACTACTAGGCAAAAAATTATTAATCAATTAGCTTTATTCATTAGGAAATATATTGAAGGTGGGGAGAGGGGAAAGTGAGGCACAGCTCGGAGACAGAAATACAGGAAACCATACCTACTTCTGGTTGATGCATACATCCCTTACCAGAGAGTTTAGAAAAGGGGGCAAACTTGATGGTACTATGGTATTCCTCATAAATCTCTCAAGGAAATCAACAAAGTGACACACACAGAACCATCAACACTTCGTTTCCTGTGATGTGTCTAGGGACATGCAAACATTGCAAACAACCCTTCCACTTAACAGAAAACAAAATTATCATCTTTATCTGTAAATGAATATTGGGGCAACATCAGTGAAGCACTCCACAGGTATCTGGAGCAACCCCCTCTCTGGTCTATGTGTACCACCCACCTGTGATGCTCCTGATGCCCTTCGGTCTCCGGTTGAGCCACACGATCACAGAGCCCTGGAGACCAAGTCCTATTAAACCCTTTCCCACCAGCATTGAATCCTCAGCAAAGACCAGCTGCCACAGCTGCTTCAGGCCAGTTCCTCCATATGTTATCAAGTTGCCATATAAGATCTTTGTGTGGTCGAAAATGATGGTCAATGCATCCCGACACACGTAGACATCACCGGACCCACAGTGCTGGTAGATGATCTCACCAAGCTTCCTGAAGCTTTGCTTCTCATTGAACAGGAGGAACGCCTGAGATTGTCGGTCTTTGCTACTCTCCATGTGATCCCTACCTGAGGTGAGAGGTTGGGCATGGGAGGGAAGGGAGGGAAGGGAGGGAGGGAGGGAGGGAAGGAGTGAGGGACGGGATGGAGGGAGGGAGGGAGGGAAAGAGAGGGAGGGAGGGAAAGAGAGGGAGGGAGGGAAAGAGAGAGAGGGGAAGGGAGGGAAGGAAGGAGTGAGGGAAGGGAGGTAGTGAGGGAAGGAAGGGAGGAGAGGGATAAAGGGTGGGTGGGAGTTGATGTGGGAGTGAAAAGGTATGAAATTAGAGGTAGGAATGGGCTAATTAGGTCAACCAATTAGAGGTTAATGAGAGGAGACAACTGGCAGACACAGAAACCTCACTATGGTGCTGAATGTAGATATGATATTACAAACTACATTTATCTGTTAGTTTCCTGTATGCTCATAATACAAAAGAAGGAAATGACACGAAACAGAATCATGTAAACAACCACAAACTAAATTAACAGCTCTCTCAAACAACCTACAATCTAAGCTGCAACAAACCCCGCTTACTCTGTGCATTGTGCTCTCTACATTAGGGGGGGGGGGGGGGAATCATATCTAAGTTTCACAATGGCTTGGCATTTTGGCATTCATTCGCCATTTACGTTATTATACCTGCCAAGACAATTTCCTGGTAAAGAATATACTGATTAAACAGCTGATACAGTAGTTGGGAGGAGTGTGATCACATAAAATTATCTCTACTCTAACCACCATCCCAGTTGAGGTCACCCACTCCATTACCTACATTATGTAATTAAGTTTAATAAAATTGAGAAGAATTCCATTCCACCAGGAAATGGAATTCTTGTTTCACATTTGTATACTAAGAAAGCTCACAGTGGGGAAGACAGATGCTGGTATTATGGTCACAGACATTAGCTCTAATCCACTTAACAATGCTGCCATAGCAACTAGGCACAATAAGTGTTCATTGAGAAGCCAGGAACTGCAAGGCCCAGCTAACACAACACAGTCCAGCTGTAGGGCATGTATGCATCCACACTGAATTATTATAATGCCCTTTCCAATAGCAAACATTTCAAAGATGTAAATCAGAATCACTACTAATGACATAGAAGATACCATGAACTCTCAATTATTAGTCACTTGGATAGTCAAAAACAAAGAGAGACTCAATTGCAAGAGAAAATTGAGTGAAATTTAAGTCTTCCCACCTTCCACTACTGTTGCTAAGTACCCTCACCAATGACTCTCAGTTATGGGATATTCAGCCTCAATCCAATTAGTATATTACCAGAGACATTGTCTGGAGAAACTTGGCCACTGTGGACTCCATTACAATTAGAGTGGTGTGACAAGTGCAAGACAGCATGCTTATGCACACAATACAATACTTCCCCAAACACCTGCTCAACCTCTGGGCATCCCAGCCAGACTCCATGTTGAAAAAATATCTTGTAATTTTGATGGAGTCTACAAAACCATCTGAGCACCTGCATTTACCCTGCAGCACAAGATCCTCCCTAATGGTCACACTACACTAACTACTTAACCTCTGTCCCCACCCTGTGAAAAGTAATTAAGTGAATGACCCCTTCCCCCAATGAAACTATGACCAGCCTTCTCCAACTGATCAACTCATTGCTGTGTTGATCCAGTGTGTGTCCGTCCCCATTCCATTCCCCGCAGTAGTGCTGCCAACTCTCACAAATTCATCACAAGATGCAAGCATTTTGTCCTGCTGTCAACACACTTGCGAACACTTGCACTTGAATATCATGAATTTATGAAAAAATCAACAACTGATGCTCAAATGCAGCTGCTGTTTCAAAGCTTATTGAAAAAAAAAATATATATATATATATAACAGAGTGAGACCCTTTACCTTTTTGCTATGGGCACACAAGACCAGAGACAAGGTCTGATACAGAATCAAGTGTGCATTCGTGTGCGTGCATGCGTGTGTGTGCATGCGTGTGTGTGCATGCGTGTGCGTGCATGCGTGTGTGTGCATGCGTGTGCGTGCAGGCGTGTGTGTGCATGCGTGTGTGTGCATGCGTGTGTGCATGCGTGTGTGTGTGTGTGCATGCGTGTGTGCGTGTGTGCATGCGTGTGTGTGTACGTGTGTGTTCGTGCGTATATTAGTAGCTGAGCCAAAGAGTTTTTTTACACTATTGAATTCTGTAGCAAACTGTTCAGTTGGTATAGGAGAGGATGATGCTGTGTAAGGAGGGCCTGGCCCCTCAGAGAAGCAGAAGATTGAGGATGGGAGAAGTTAAAGAGTATATTAGTAGCTAAAGAGTAACTACCAGAAGGGATGGCAGCAAAAGAGTGGCCATTAGTTGTATGATTGAGGGAGTGATCCACATTCCTCTCTCTGCCCTGTCTGTATCATAGTGTATCCTGCAGACATCAGGGGAAAGAGATATTGTTCGCTGTGCAGAACCATATTCAAGTACAAGCTAATATCTGCTGTTTAAGAAACTTCCAAGATGGCTGCTGTTGTACATGATAGGGCCCATAGCAGCAAGAACCAACTTCAGGAACAAATTGATAAAATTCTGTGTTTGGTTGTTGTTCTTGCATATACAGACCTGCCAACCTTGTCCAACCACAAATGTAAGACACTGGACTGGATATACAATTCAAGGAGTGTAATGCAACACCCCCTGACCACAAATCTAAGGTTGCATTCAGAGAAAGAAATGTTAATATAAATTCTTGCTGACTTCCACTACATCCTGGGAGGCAAGAATAATGGTCAACTTAACTGTTCCTCCTCTCGGCCATTTTTCCTCTCCAACTCCTGTGCACTGGGTTAGACATGACCTCTATGTCTGGGCCTGACCCCAGAAATTATACAATTACTGTACCCTTTACTAAAAAAAAAAAAAAAAATAATAAAAATAAATAAATAAATAAATAATAAAAAAAATAAAAAAAAATAAAAAAAAAATAAAAAAAAAATTTATATATATATATATATATATATATATATATATATGTATAGTAATTTGGAAGAAGTTGTTGACATGTGGAGTAGAAAAGGTAAAAGGATTGCAGTGTAAACTGTCATTCGGACAAATGTTTGTTTATAAATACATATATATATACTCCCACTACTCATGCACTTTGTCAAAAACTTATCAACATCAATAATGCTGTAATTTTATCATAAATTTCCAAGGGGGAGGCAAAAAGGTTCAAAGAGGGAGGGGTGGCCGCCCCTCTGCCCCCACCCCCCCCCCCCCCCCAAATGAAATCCTGCCTTGTAATTCAAATACCAGAAGGAAAATGCTGGGTACTTGCTAAGGCTTATATTTATTATAATTCCCATAACCAAAAAGTTATTGGGAGTATTTTTGTAAGGCCTATATTCATTCCTCTACAAAGTGAGAAGTCTTGCTGAAGAAAAAGTGTCTGTGTGTATATATCCTAAACTTTACAGATCGAAATTCCAGATGGATTTTGATGTGTGATGTGTTAAACTAGAAATTTTCTCAGGACACCATCTTCTAAAAGAATTATCCTAAAGTTGTATTCCTGGTGGGAAAAAAAAAAAAAAAAAAAAAAAAAAAAAATTTAAATTGTTCATGCAAAAAAATCACCTATAACAAGCATGGCAAAATGGGTAAGGTGTGGGTTTCCCAAGCAGACAGTTGATGGTCACACTGTTTTTTTTTGTTTTTGTTTTTTTTTGGGTGGGATAGCTTTTTTTCTTCTTCTTCCCATCTTTTCCCCTATATATATTTTTTATATTTCCTTCAAACTTTTTTCTTCTTAATTATGTTTTACAAGGTGAAACACCCCTATTTGAATCCATATCTGTACTTTTCCCTCTTTTTTTTCCTTCCAACCCCCCCCCCCCCCCCCCCTTCCTATATTACTACTGGTGTTCCCTAATAAACTGAATACAAGTTCATGATACAAAATTTCAAGGGAACAAAGGAACTCCAAGAAGGAAATCTTTAAAAGTGTAGATATTCAGATTATTGATATATGAAATACATGTTCCTCCCAGATTTCAACAAGCAGCTAGGTGGTTGTACAATGGTGGCATGTACATTTCAGCCTTACTAATAAGAAAATTATAAAATTAAGTAAGGCTTGTGTTACAGATACAGTGGATTACCAATATATATATATATTTTTTAATTCCTTACAATCAGCAACCCATTCAAAACTGGAAAAAGCCATTCCAAACCCTTGTTGGGGGGGAGGGGGAGCAGTGCAGTAATTCTTCAATTTCCACTCATATAGCACTCATACAGACAGATGAAACACAGATGTTCATACTAACTTTGAAACGAAAAAAGAACTACAACCAAAAACAACCCCTTGGTGCACTGACAAATTAGATAGACCTGTCCTTCAGCAACTTCAGAACACAGGAATTTTCACTAAAAAAGAAGAGAAAAATTTCGAAGTCTTTTCTTGTACATAGGAAACAAAATAACATCTTTCTAACTCTAATTAGCAGCAGCAGTGACCCAGCACTTGACCAGATCATGTCACTTAGTATTAGTGACTTGCCAAGATCGGGCAGTTCCTGCTCCTTTGCTTAGCTGATTTCTTTCTGCAGAATTTCAACCTTGATATGACATACAAAAAATTTGATAGCAAATTAAGACTCTCTGTCATCAGCAACACCAGTGGTGAGCATGGTCAACCACCATACAGGGAGAGGGAAAATATGATTCTCGTAACCAAAATTATTTGTGAGTATTTTTATATTTTAATTCTTTTTTTGGTAAGCAGCAATTTGAAGTGAGTTCCCAATTAAAAAAAAGAGGCTTGTCATGGGCCGACACAATGCAGGAGTGCCCCACATAGTGTGGGGGGCACTGGACACATTTGTGTACTGTGTGTGAAAACAAACAATCAAAAACCCTTCACCATCTAACTGGGATAGCCATTAACTCTGAATCAGTTTGCTATTGCCCACACAGAACTGTACACTACAGGATGTTGAGAGGTAGCCAGCCTAGTGGAGACAATGTGTATGTACTGGACACAAAATCGTAAGTGGAAGATGAGATTAGCACATTGGGGTCTGTAATGACCATTGTCAACATCACCGTGGTCAGTCAGCATAGCTCACTCTTGAAGACCCCCAATCCAATCTCACTCACTTTTGTGGTGCACTTCACTCACTTGCATGTCTTGAGGTTGGCAGATCTGCCATAGAGTGAAACTAACTTACTTCAACTTAACTTGCCTCAACCCAGTGTGATGTAGATCTAGTTAGTCTCCAAAGTTTTGTCAATTAACTTCAATCTACCTCAACCCTAACCCAGTTTGATGTTGGTCCAGTGTGTTCAACCCAGTGTGATGTTGGTCCAGTGTGTTCAACCCGGTGTGATGTTGGTCCAGTGTGTTCAACCCAGTGTGATGTTGGTCCAGTGTGTTCAACCCGGTGTGATGTTGGTCCAGTGTGTTCAACCCGGTGTGATGTTGGTCCAGTGTGTTCAACCCGGTGTGATGTTGGCCCAGTGTGTTCAACCCAGTGTGATGTTGGTCCAGTGTGTTCAACCCGGTGTGATGTTGGCCCAGTGTGTTAAACCCAGTGTGATGTTGGTCCAGTGTGTTCAACCCGGTGTGATGTTGGTTCAGTGTGTTCAACCCGGTGTGATGTTGGTCCAGTGTGTTCAACCCGGTGTGATGTTGGTCCAGTGTGTTCAACCCAGTGTGATGTTGGTCCAGTGTGTTCAACCCAGTGTAATGTAGATCTAGTTAGTCTCCAACGTTTTGTCAATTAACTTCAATCTGCCTCAACTAATCCCGAATGTTCAAAAAGAGCTATTGTCAACTAACCTGCTGAGCAGGCCATCACTTGCAAGCTCCCCCACAAACTATATATGCAGAGTATGTGTGGTGAGGTGTGTGGCTGTGGTGTCTAGCTCTGTCTGGTGGTCCACAGCCAATTAAATACTGTGGCTGGCATATCTCCAGCAATGCACTCAACACAGCTGCTATCCCATAGTGAACAATTAACTGCAGTAAGTGCAGTTCGTATGTGGCCATGTTTGTGGTTTAGTAGTTGTGATGAACACTATACAATGAGTGCACTATTAATTACAAGTAAATTAATTAACTGTTAGGGGAATAGGTCAGCAGTTATGATCACATTCCACAACACAATAGCAATTCAAACATATAATTACTTAATATTGTGTTGGAATTTATGTGATGTAATCATGCTAGAGAACATGAAACCTTTGTCCAGATTCCAATCGAGGAACATTTCAATCAGAATCAATCAGAATCAAGCATGCATATTTCGTAGCCAAACTATATCCATTGAAATGTGTTTATGGGATAGTAAAAAAAACTAATAACATTCAAGAAATTGGAAGTGAAGAATAAAGGAATGTTTTGATAACTGCTGCAGACAAAGAACCTGAAGTAGTACAAGTGCAGATAGGCATACACACTACCAGTTTGCATACAGAGTGAGTGATATGGTACACACTATCCCCTGATGCCAGGAAACCTCTATATTCACAGCACTTGGCTTTAATGAGATAGAGATTATTTAAATGTATCATTCAATCCATCAACTCAAGCTGTCTAAGTAATCAGGACATCTTAATATCAGGACATCTCGATAATCAGGACATCTTGAGGGCTCTTTTTTATTGTATTATGAGATTGTAACTGCCTAATTTTGATTTAATAAAATATTTGCTCAAAATTTTAAAAAAAATTAAAGCTAAAATGCCAATTTTTTCCTCCTCTTATTTCAGTGGTATACATTTCAATCTGTTGGAATATGTTCCTTACATCCCTTTGCTCCACTATGATAAATTATGATGATCACGAGAAATCAAATGCTAATTAAAACCGTGTAAACTGAGATTACTGATGTAATGCTATTACAGCACATCCACCCACCCACCCACCCACCCACCCACCCACCTGTCTCCACTTCAGTCAGACCATTCTCAGAGATAATCCCCCCCCCCCCCAGCTACTATGTCATTGTTCATGCCCAATGTTATCCTATATCCTGTGTTATTCACAGATGATTGGTTGCTAGGGATACACAGGGACAATATGTTCTACCCCATACCCAGAGGCTCGGGCAAATAATTTGGCCACACACAAGACACTAAGGCAGGGGCTAGGGCTATATAGTAACTGGATCTGTAAAGAGTTACTTATTCGGTCATACATAAATATTCTACCACAGAGATGGGGGGGGGGGGGGGGTATGATGTAAGAGGATACTAACAGGACTGTATTTCAACACTGAAATATATCATGCATAGTGCAGGATCCATGACTACACCCGACCTCCCTCAGAGAGCAGACAAGAGAGCTTCACTCAGGAATTCACAGCGGTAGTTACTGACATATCTGGAACTAGGCCTGGGCAATAGTGACCATGTGTGTGCTGGGATATGCTACAAACCCAAGAAAAAAAATTATCGCCTGAAATTACTGCCATGAGCACAAGATTTTGCAGTATACCGAGCCACTATTTCTCTGAGAGGATGTGTTCGTGCATCATTTGAATATACACTATTCCCTACTATAAAATAATGCTTAGTAAAGAGGTGTGTCCTATACAGCAAGCTGGTGCTGTCTCATTCATTATTTCCATGAATTAACACACACACAAAAAAATCTTAGCTTATGTAGCTGATTTTGATTAAAGAACCAAAGTATTTCATTTATAAGCTAACAACTGTAGCAAATTAACATTTTATGAAAGAGGAGGAATTGAACTAGACTGTATCAATGTGGACCATACATTAGATGATCCTTTACCAATTAAAATTAGCAAACCAATCGTCTGCAGATTTCATGCAGTCCAATGGGGGCTGTTGTTATTTTATTTATTTATTTTTTTTGGGGGGGGGGGATCCGACTTGAATTGGTAAAGGTTAATCACCTATCTTGTGAATTACATTCGTACAGTCTGGCTTCCCACCTTTCATTAACTTGACAAACCTGTTTAGTCGTGTTCTTTAATTAATTTTTTCACTCCTGTTTTGCAATGTTCAATAAAAATGTTTCTTTTAGTTGAAATTATTATTATTATTATTATTACTACTACTACAACCAGTCCTAAACGAATTCCATGTCAGAAGCATCACCATTTGCTCTCAGCCCATCCTAACTGCGCTCCAGCTATATCACACATAGTAAGGGCATGCCTACATTACCCACTTCTCATTAGTCCATACATTTCACAGAATAAATAACAAAATTTCACAGAAGACATATATTGACATTCTAGGAATTTTCTGATACTAAAATTATCATGAGCAATTCACTGCATGAGGGTTGTACCGTGAAAACAAAAGAACCAGAAAAAAAAAATAAATAAAGAGCACACATACACAACACATGCAAAAGATGGATTCTTCTTGAAATTTATATGCCTCCATGGTTTTCTTTACACTGCTAGCCAACGTACCTTAGCAAAAGATTTCATGCATGCATGAATGTCTATGGAAATAATATCAAATATATATAACTGTGAAATCAAGCAGAGATAAAAATGCTATATAAAATCTTGGTTATTTCAATATTGGGGATACCACTGCACTCTGGTTTATAATTAGCCACAGGCTACATATACAATGCATAATACCTACAGAGAATAATGCTGTTGTACTTGTTGCTTGTATACTCACAAGTTAGACAACTATAAGCTAACAGGACATAGAGTATATATCTCCATCCTCCATACTCCACCACACCACATACCTACTGTGAAGTTACTTGAAGATCCCGTGACTATCACTGCTTGTAAGTTGTCAAGAGAACAAAGATGCAGCTGCAAGAAAAGGTCATGTGTCACAGCGTGTAAAGAAGTCAGGGACGAAGAGGAAGGCAGGGAAGGAGACGAAGTGAGGAGAATGGGAAGGTTTTTAATATCCTGCAAATCTTTTTCAGGATACATCACTTTCAGCAGCGAGGGAAGGAAAGGATGGCGATGGTCGCTGTCAAAACCAATCATCAAAACTAGTTTGTTGTGAAAAATTTCCCTGAGAGCTGTTAAGTGATCCTTTTCCAGACACTTGTGCAAATTCACAACACACCTCTCATCCAATCCCTTCCCTACCTCCCTGGCATTATCCTCTGCACTGATTCTTTTGCCTTGAGTTTTAGGGATACATGGTCGCACAGAAATATTTTCTACCGCACAATGTAGATGCAGGATGCCACATTCACTGCTTAAATTGTGCTCCACAATACTGAATGAGCCAGCATCACTAGGGGGGGCATCAGCCTGGGTAGGTGACTGTGCTGGAGTTGGCAGAGAATCTGGAGAACCTCGTCTGCTGCAATGCTGCCTTCCAATGTCCAGCCATTTGACAAATGCAGGGTCATTACTCTGCAGCATTGCTGGCCGCTGGTCCACCATGTCATCTAGCAAGGTGTCATGCTGTGTGCATGCAAGCATGGCTCCCATTTGCTGCAGCTCCAGTAGCCACCGAAGAGAGTCAGGGAAGTTGAAAATCTGCAATCTAGAATCTTCTGAAGTCCTTTTCAGCCATTCATCATATAACCTCTCCTTCTTGAGCATTGCCACCATTCCTTGCACGTCAGAAACACCTGCAGTTGTTCTCAGACTATCTAAATTGTTATTCTGGGGAAAGATGGAAGCAACTCGGCTCTTTCTTCGCTGCAAGAAGGCACGTCCACTCTCCACCACCGACTTATAGTTGCTACTTTCCCACACTTGTCTGGTCAGCTGGGGTCCCAGGATGAAAAGGCAGGCAGAAGGACTTACTTCCAGCACTGGATCCATACTGGCTTTAGCAGATAGGTGGCTTCTTCCGAGACTATTGCAAGAATTCTGCACCTAAATCTTCATCTTGTTCAATTATGGGATACTTCTCCCGTAAACAACTCCGCACTCTGGACAAATTCGTAAAATTTTTTTTTAATAGTTTTAAACATTTTTTTTTTTTTTTTAATTTCTTGTGGCAGATCTCATTTCCCTTTAAAGAACTCTGGCACTTCTAAATTTCATTTTTTCAGTTAAGAAGGTAGAAATAAATTGGTTGGTTGGGGGAGGGGAAATAGCAATATATATGTATATATATTTTCCATTATTTTTTTAATATTTATTTCTTTAATTTAAACTTATCCTATTGTTTGTGGTTGATTTCTTTCTTATCTCTTAAGAGAGGTGTCTATATAGTCACGTTTAAACTGTTTCAGTGGATCAATGTTTTGGAGAAAATTCTAATCTATTTGAAAAACATTTTCAACAGTGCTATTGCAAGCATATGAATAGGAATAAGAGAAAGCATAAATTAGCAAGCCTGTGCACATTTTTCATTGGAGGTGGAGTTAAGAACAACTAGCAAACTCAGAGCCACAAAACTTCATAAACTGATAATTAAAGACAGCAATCATAATCAAGGCATGGTGTCTGTTTGGTTAGTTGTCAAAACACATCTATTTTGTACTAAAACACTCTTCCAAGTGTGGTGTGATGAATGCTTTGCAAGTGAGTCATCCATTTCTCCAACGCAGAGTATCTGCAGGTGTGTGCATTGGGATAAGAGAAAAGTGGAGGAAGGGAAAAAAATCAAGAGAAGCCAGGCCCAGGGTTTGGGGGGGGGGGGGGGGGGGGAGAAATGTAGCAGAGGGAGGGCAGAGGGAGGGCAGGAGGGCAGAGGGAGGGCAGGAGGGCAGAGGGAGATTGGAAGAAAAAAAGAGCAGAGTGCCAGAGAGACCATGCAGAGAGGGGAAATACGGGAGGGGGTTAGTGAGGACTCAACACAAATTAGCACACATTATGAAACTATTTCAATGGACATTATAGTAGGTGTGTGTGTGTGTGTGTGTGTGTGTGTGTGTGTGTGTGTGTGTGTGTGTGTGTGTGTGTGTGTGTGAGCTTTTGAATAAGATTAAATATTATGTTGAACACTCAAAAGACAAAGCATAAAATGACATCTTTATGCTTCTTCTCTCAGTGCAATAGCAATACAGTGTTCCATAGATAAAATGGGATGGGATGGGAGTGCATTATTTTGGGGGATAAGAAAGACAAGGTCTGATGAGTTTGACTCTTCCAGGACTACATGGGTGAGGATAAGGAGTAGGGGGGGGGGGGGGGGGTTGGTTGGTAGTGGGGGGAACATTACAGCAGTAAAAGGCACATAAGAAACAAGGAGTATGGCCCCACAGACATAGACATAAAAAAAATGGATAGTTTAACTGTTGCAATAGTTCCTTTCAGTCAATTGCTCATCATTGCCAGGGATTGACAATGTGGCAAAGTGAATGGAACAGAAGTGGTCCAGTGAGATGAGAGGATACTACCCCCAATCAAGATCATCATTCACTCACTTTTCATCACAAGGAAGTTATATGATACTAGTGAAATTAAAAACACTGTCAATTCCCCCCCCTCCCCATTTTAGTTTCACTTTCTCTTTCACAAGGTAATAATCACTCTCCCCTCATGCAAGCAACCACCCACCCACCCACTCAACTCCATATACTAATTATCTAACCATCCAATTACTGGTCAATTTTTGCTAAGTGATAGATACAACCACAGGCAAGCTCCTGGTTCTTCCATTGCATCCTGAGGTCACTACACTTCAATACTTTACTGAGTTATCGCTTCCAATGGTAACCCAGTAAACATCTTCCCTTCAACATACTCAGTGTGCATCTTGTGTTCTTAAATTCAAATTTACTGATCTAGTCAGTGAGTGACAAGATGAGAAGAAAAAAAAGAAGAAAATATCACTCCAGCTGGAGGTAGATGTGGGGGTAGGAGATAACAGTAACATATGTTTGGTTAATTATAATTAATTGGGATAAGGATGTTCTCATGGAACATAGTTTGGATTTGAAAACCCAAGGCTTATGTTTATGGGTTTCCCTCTTGGGGGTTCCAGTCAGACTTCTCCAATCTTTTAATTTTCACCATTTTTGGATATCTGAGACAATTATACAAACACAAACATAAAAGTAGCAGTGAAAACTTCTGAGAGAGCTGTTATGAAATTTAGTATCCCTATCAAAACAAACATGACGATTCTGAATATAGTGAGATCCAATAAAGATGTCCCTCAATGCCCAAATATAAAAACTGACTTCCTTGCTGAAGCACTAATTGTAGCAGTGCTTGACTCATGCTGAGTTGGTCCACTTCAGAGCTAGGTCTTGGCTTCGCTAACTCTTGGTTTCTGCAAGGACAAAATGTTGAATTGACCAGTTTTCTTGGAATGGAAGTGGCAGAAGTAAGAAAGAGTTTGAGCATATCTTGCATATCCATAAAAGGAGATGTCTGTCTGTCTTTCTTTCTGCCTGTACCATCATTCTGGCCAAACCTGTGGGTAGATTTCTCTGAAATTTGGTGTGATCATAGGTTTTGACCCAACTTAAAACATGGCCTTAAAAAATCTGGAAAATGGTTACCATGGTGATGAAAAAGCCAAAAATGGTACTTCGGTCAGACAAACTTATGGAGGTACAGACCTAAAATTTGGTATGCATACACAACTTGACTCTGGGAGTAACATGGGCTGGGTCCCACCTGGTTACACCTCTTTCTCTCATTGTGTAGGAATAAAAATGCCAAAAATGGTACTTTGAAAATAACACTTTGGACCTTGGGTGTCAGACCTACGAATATTAAATATTTGGAATCAGAGTCATCTGGGGAATGTTTTAAGTACATATTATGGCCACACCCCTTTCTGTATTCATGTCAGGTCAAAAAAAAAATGCCAAAAATGATACTTTAGCCAGACAAACCCTTGGAGCAACAACATAGGTGGGGTCTCGACTGGCTACACTTCTTCCCATTGGTGTGTAAAGCTAAAAAGAGCCAAAGCAGAACTTTAAATATAAATATAACGTTTGGACCAAAGGGGTTAGACCCATGATCCCATCTAATATATACTTTGGTTCGTGTGTGTGTGTGTGTGCGTGCGTGTGTGTGTGGTTCGTGTGTGTGTGTGTGCGCGCGTGTGTGCGTGCGCGCGCGTGTGTGTGTACGTGTGTCTAGGCATCACAACCAAACCCTTGGATAAAAAAGGCTGAAATATGGCATGGGTTCTCCAAACAACCAGGCGAGCGCTATTAATTGCATGTGGGTGTGGTAATGGGTGTCGTCATGTCATAGCCACATCTACATGAAATCATTTTGGCTGCCAAAAGCTAATCAAGAGACCAATCAGGCTGAAATTAGGCATGTGGTCTCCAAGTATCCCAGTAAGCATTGTTAACTACATGTGTGTGTGTGGTTTTCCCATAGCCACACCCACTGGAGATTCTTTGGCTACCCAAAGCTAGTCTGAGGATCAATCGGGCTGAAATTTGGAATGTGGTTTCCAAGTAACCGGATAAGCATTATTAGCCACACATGGGAGTGGCAATGAGTGTGGTTTTCCCATAGCCACACCCACATGAAGTCATTTTGGTTACCACAAACTAATTAAGGGACCAAACAAACTGAAATTTAGCATGCGGTCTCCAAGTGACCAAGTGAGCATTGTTAACCCCCCCCCCCCCCCCCCCACAGGAAGTTGTTTTGGCAACCAAAAGTGAATTGAAAGACCAATAAGGCAGAAATTTGGTGTGTGATCTCAAGTACCTGGATAAGCAATATTAGCCATGTGTAGGTGTGGTTTGACCATAAACACACCCACAGAAAGTTGTTTTGGCCACCAGAAGCTAATAATGGGAACAACCAGGCAAAAATATGAGTAGTTTCTATGTTTCATGTTGACATTGGCCGGGGTTGCAAAGCTGGGCATATAATGATAGTATAGTAGAACCTCAGAGTGTCTGTCTGAGTGTCTGTCTGAGTGTCTGTCTGAGTGTCTGTTTCTACCGTCATTCTGGCCAAACCTGTGGGTGAATTTCTCTGAAACTTGGCCTGATGATAGGTTTTGACCCAACTTAAAACATGGGCAGAAAAAAAAAATAAAAAAAACAAATAAAAAAACAAACAAAAACTGTTACCATGGTAACAACAAAAAGCCAAATTGGTATTTCGGCTAAAAAAAATAAAAAAAACCCTTGGAGCTACAGATCTAAAACATGGTATGCATATACAACTTTTACTCTGAGAGTAACATGGGTGAGATCCCACCTGGCCAAACCTCTTCCTTTACCAGTGTAAGACTAAAAATGGCAAAAATAGTATTTCAGCAAAAACTCTTGAAACTAGGGAGATAGACCCATGAACCCATACATATGAGGAATCAATATAATCTGGTGAATGTTTTAAGTACATGAATATGACCACACCCATTTTTGTTTTCATGTCAGGCCCAAAGAGGCCAAAAATGGTACTTTGGCCAGGCAAGCCTTTGGGAATACACCTCTTCCCATTGGTGTGTAAAGCAAAGTGTAAAAAAAACAAAAACAACAAAAAAAAAACAACTTTTGAATAACGCTTGGACCCAAGGAGTTAGATCCATTAACACACTTCTATATTTTGGTTCGAAAGTATGTATGTTTGTATGTATGTGTGTTTAGGCATCACAACCAAACACTTGGACCAAAAGACTGAAATTTGGCATATGCTCTCGAACAACCCAGATGAGCGCTATTAAACACATGTGGGCATGGTAATGGGTGTGGTTGTGCCATAGCCACACACACACAGGAAGTTATTTTGGCTGATAAAAGTTAATCAGAGACTAATCAGGCAAAAATATGGCGTGTGGTCTCCAAGTAATCGGGAAAGCATTATTACACACATTTGGTCATAACCACACCCACTGGAAATTTGTTTTGGCTATTAAAAGCTGATAAAACGACCAACCAGACTGAAATTTGGAATGAGGTTTCCAAGCAACTGGGTGAGCACTACATATACATGAGCATATATCAGTGGGTGTGGTCTGCTCATTGCCACACCCATAGGACGTCATTATGCCTGCCAAAAACTCATTTATGGACCAATGAGGCAGAAATTAGGCATATGGAGTCCAAGTAACCAGGTGAGCATTATTAACCACATGTGGGTGTGGCAATGTGTGTGGTTTTATTAGACACACGCACAGGAAGTAATTTGGCTGCCAAAAGCTAATTAAAGGATCAACCAGGGTGAAATTTGAGTGGCTTCTATAATGTTTCATGTTGACATTGGCTGGGCAATGCCAAGTATATACCGCTAGAATATATACATATATTTTTTTAACTTTACAAACCAAAAAAAAATCTTTTTCCTAAAGTGTCATCCCTAGTGGCAAAAAAAAAAAAAAAAAAAAAAAAAAAAAAAAAAAAAAAAAAAAAAAAGAAAAAGAAAAAAAAAAGAAAAAAAAAAAGAAAAAGAAAAGAAAAAAAAAAAGGAATTCAAATTTTCCACACAAAAAAAGAGATTAAAATACCTGATAAAAAGGACTTATTGGGTTGATCCTGACCACATCTTTTCTTATGGGCAAGTGAGGCTAAGAATGCCAAAAATGATTCTTACACACAAACAAATACTGGATCTAGAGACCTACAACTTGGCATGCATGCACATTATGAGTCTGGGAGTGACATGGCCACTCCCTTAGACATGAGCAGGGTCACACATGGCCCTACCTCTTCCTATTGGCCTGCCATTGTATCCCGGGCAACACCAGGTATGCCTGTCATTATATCCCGGGCAACACCAGGTATGCCTGCCATTATATCCCGGGCAACACCAGGTATGCCTGCCATTATATCCCGGGCAACACCAGGTATGCCTGTCAATATATAATCAACATAGACAGCCATAAAGTTTGGTATTCAATTCATCACAAGTTCTTTGCATGAATCTGACCAAAAATTCTTTCTGCGCACTTACAAGTTCACTGGAAATGTTTACCACAGAAACACATTACTTAATCACAACACCAAAACCTCCACAGTCCATTGGATAAGCTTCCTCAGCTTCATGAGTGTGGGAGGGGGGGGGGGGGGGGATATTGTCAGGGTCCAGTGAGGGGTGCCTCCCCCCCCCCCCCCATTCTACCTCCTGTCCCCATGTTCCTCCTCCTCTTGGCTTTACTTCCACTCGTTCAGCCACACACACTTGACTCCATCTACACTAGCATAATAATTGCATTCCATGTCACTTGGTTTAGGCCTAAGGACATCCATCATTACCACATTCTTCAGATTTCCTGCACAGCCAAGTAGATTAGCACCGATATCCTAATTGCCCTCATTAGATATTTAGACCCTATCAAATATCACAACTCTGTCATATTATGTATGTATACAGTGTGTGTGTGTGTGTGTGTGTGTGTGTGTGTGTGTGTGTGTGTGTGTGTGTGTGTGTGTGTGTGTGTGTGTGTGTGTTACGTACATATGTATGTATGTATGTATGTATGTATGTATGTATGTATGTATGTATGTATGTATGTATGTATGTATGTATGTATGTATGTATGTATGTATGTATGTATGTATAATTGGTTGGTAATCAATGGCTGTTCCCCAGCACAGACAAATGTTTATCCAGAGGCTCACGTTTATATATCAGTATCCTCCATGAAGAGAAGAAAAAAAAAATATATATATATATATATATACACACACGCACACACACATATAGTCAGAACAATCAAATGGAGCAAGATTAAATTGAACACCCAAAGCACACACCCACATGAGGGTATATAACACTCCTGGTCATGTGGAGACCACATGTTCTTGCTTTGCCGGATCAATCAGGTTAAAATTTGGCCTGTGGTCTTCATGTGACCAGGAGTGCTAATGCCCTCCAATAGGTGTGGTTATTGGTGTGGTTTGGCCAACAAACATTAATGCAAATGTGTAAAATGCCAGCAATCACATGTTCCATTCAAGCTGTTACCAGCAACTCCTGTTTTAGTCCCTTATACCACTTCCCTACTTTGTTGGACCAATACCACACACCAAAGAAGTACAGGGTGCCGCTAGTATCCTAAATTGGAATAGAAATGCATTCTCAAAAGGAAACGTCACTAGTCCTAATAGAATCATAAGTTCCTTATGAATTATTCAAATCTTCAGTTTGTCTTTCTCTGCTGCGGGATGTCATTTCATGCCAAAAATGGTGCAAATTGAAACAGCAATTCTCTAGAATTTTAATTTAAATTTTGCAATGTGTGTAACACAGATTGCTCCAAACTTTAAAATATTTTGTAACAGGTTCCTGTTCTTTAACAACATTCCTTCTGAAACTCGATAGTAGCACAGGGTGTGCTCTCATAAGAGGAAGTCACACAGCCATTTTCATAGTCCACT
This sequence comes from Lycopodina hypogea, assembly GCA_963969325.1. Taxonomy (NCBI): domain Eukaryota; kingdom Metazoa; phylum Porifera; class Demospongiae; order Poecilosclerida; family Cladorhizidae; genus Lycopodina; species Lycopodina hypogea. Next base: position 2,059,289 of record OZ017793.1, on the reverse strand, counting down.
GGACTGTGAAGGATTCATAAACATACTCAACATTACCGCTATTGCACAACAGCTGAAAGCCTCCAATATATAACCAGCAGTGCTACAGAGACTGACGCACGACCAGGTACAACAAAGTTGAGCAGATACATCCATCAGCCAGACATTGACCAACCTTCATGGCGGCATGATGTGAGATTAGATAACATGAGGATCAACAATTTTGGTGTGAAGGAATGATCACACATTCCTCTTGTTTCTCTCCATAATTAAATCAAAAAGGGGAAATAGAATTCCAATTATTCATATTTTCCTTTGTATTAATTGAAATGACGAACTCAGCATTTCATGCATTGCAAAATAAGAGGAGATAATTCCATCCCTAAATAAACAACATATGTGCTCACTTTGAATCAACCCTAATTGACACAACCAATCTGGGCATATATTTCTTGAGTGGGCGGGCACCATCCGCAGAGACAGATATATGCACCTGGACATTGGCTTGGTTTGTTAACTCTTGTTTATTCCAGCTCAAATTAGTAAATATTATTTTTCTAATTTATTATTTTGGGAGGGGGGGGGGGGGGCGGGGGCGGGGAAGGGGTTGATATGGTGGGTGCAGTTTGGAGTGGATAAACCTGTGAGGACAATAAGAAACCAAACTTGTTCTTCAGTGCACATCTGATGTGTCCTGTCCAATGAGCAGGAGTGAGTGAGTGGCAGTCTATCTGGAGGCTGGGCCCATTCTGGAGATGTGTGTAGATTGATTAAGTCAATTAGCTGATACTTAAATATGGTCCACATACATTGATTAAGTCAATTAGCAGATACTTAAATATGGTCCAAATAAAGGTTGGGAAATACACAGGCTGCCACACACCCTAATAGCCAGGGGCTACAGAGCAGGACTCATGCATATAAAACAGGGTACCTCTTTCACATACCATGGGGTTACTCATGGCTACTGATAGGTAATATCTCACAGACCAAATAATGGGAACCATATACCAGTTAGAGAAAGAGAGAGAGAGAAAGAGAGAGAGAGAGAGAAAGAAAAAGAGGATAAAGGAGAGCAAATGCTTTAAAAGTATCCATGGTGGTGATTAATTAAATTGAGCAAAAATGGGGAAAAGGGAGGGCAATACCCTTAATAATCCCTGGATGTTGTTGATATAGTCAACACTTAGTAATGTCCAGTCACATCCACTTGGGCCTAGCAAAATCGTAATAAGTTTGTAATTATTCACCAAATTTCCAAACTTCAAGGACTAACAGACTCATGATGCCCCAGATGCTCTTTAAATACCACTCCTGACAAAGATGACCATTCCATGACAAACTTGGCTGTAATCCCATAATCAGGTCCACAGCATTCTGCCATGTATTATTTGACCATACGGAATGTAGTCAAAAAATGTTATTTACTGTGAACTTTCAATTTTAAAAAAGGTTTTTAAAACATATCTTGCTCTTCATGCTTTTTGACAGACTGCAGTAAGTAGCAAGTGCATGGATTTTTCTTTGTCTCAGCTAGACTCTGACTCAGAGGAGGGAGGGTGTTGATTCCCTTCATTTACTTCTGTGCAAGGCAAAGTGACTGAAAGTAAAGTTCTGTATGCATGTCAAATCTTCCTGGGAGAGTGATGAAATGTTTAACTTCAAGAAGTTTGTCAATAGAGCAAGAAAGCATTAACTATGCATTTTGAACTTGGTTCCAAGAACATAAACATTTTTTTGTGGGTGGAGGGTATTTCATAGGACCACTCAATTCTGCCACATATACATATATATATATATAAATAATTATTATGTTCTTGGAAGTAGCTAGTAAGTATCGTCTTGCTGCCATCATACGTCTCTCTCTGTGAAGGAATATAGTTCTAAATGTGGCCTGTTTGCACTTTGCTGAGGTTTTATTAATTAAAAGAAGTGCATTTAATTGGCTTTCTGTCACAGAATTACTCCTAGGCGACCTAATGAAACCCAATAAAGTATTAGCCAATGAAGTATTTGCCAACTCTACTGTGTCTGAGGTTACTGGAGGAAGTGTAACATTGGTTTAGTATCCCTTTCAACTTGTATTGCATACATTGTTTAGTGCACATTTAGCTCATATTGCCTATTCTCATATCCCTTAATATTGAGCAGAAACAATAAATCTGCCAGCATTTACTATCCAGCTCAAAATTTTTTCAGACTATCATCTTGCACCTGCCGGCTTACCATCAATTGAAATGAAGCCTTTGTAGCCTTAGTAGAAATGTTCCTTACTCTCACAAGTTCTTAGTATATTTACTATTTGAATTTTTTTGGATTTTTTTGGGGGGTGCACTTCCATACTTTAAACCACTTTTAGCAAGTTTATTGGCTGTAGCATGCACTACCTCACTGCTGCAATGACTACTGCATATATATATATATATATATATATATATATACACACATAAATAAAGTTTAAAAAAAGAGAAGCAGTAGCAGTAGTAGTTATATTTAGAAGGAATAAATAATATATTCATTATATATTTGTGGATACATGTATGTACGTAGGTAGGTAGGTAGGGTAGGTAGGTAGGTAGGTAGGTAGGTAGGTAGGTAGGTAGGTAGGTAGGTAGGTAGGTAGATAGAAAGGTAGGTAGGTAGATAGAAAGGTAGGTAGGTAGATAGATAGGTAGGTATATAGATAGGTAGGTAGGTATGTATGTATGTATGCATGTATGCACGCTCAGACGAGAGGTCCAATTAAGACAGATATGGGCGGGGACACTCTGGGTCCACTGTGCATGCACTCCTGCATGGGTCGAATGTTTGAAGGACCCATTTGTCCCGTCCTTACAGACGGCATACCCCCTCGATCAGTTCATTAGGTAAGGGATCATTACTTAGAGCAAGAGAAAAGGTTAAGTGGAGCGCACCTCCCAAGTTGAAGGTTGGTCAGTGGCTGGGTTGATCCTAAATAAACTTTCAGGGCTGGTGGGGCTCTCCCGAAACAAAAATTTCTCCCCCAAAGAGGTATCAGTAAAAAGTTAGGTCTAAGAATGCTGAAGATAGTATTGCCAAGCTGATAAATATTCAATGACTAACTAAACACTATCAAAATGTAATCAATGTGATATGGTGCTGTGCATCCCAACAAACCGTAACACGAGCAATGCTGGTGGCATGTTTGTGTATTCCCTTTACAGCCAAAGCAACCAAATAAAGACCTCTCTTCAGGATAGACACATCCTATATAAAGGTGGGGGGGGGGTTGGAAAAAATTTTGGTCAAGCTGCACCTCTTCCTTTGTTTGGCTAAATATGCACAAAAACCAAACAAAAAGAAGTACTTACACACAACCATTGGATAGAGACATAATACTTGGTGTGCATACATGCCTCTTTGAGCAACATGAGTAGGGTCCCTGGCCACACCTCTTCCTATGGGCATGTTAGGCTAAAAAAACTGTATACATATTGCATGTATATTTTGTTGTATATCCACCACCAAAGCACAATACCAAATAAAACCTGATCTTCATAATACAAATTAATTTGGCCATCTGACCACCCCTCTTCTTGTTGGTGTATCACTAAAATGCAAAAAAAAAAACAAAAAAAAAAACACTTTGACCAAACCCTTGAACATGGTTGTGGTCTTAATTAACCACACCTCTTCCTGTGGTCATGTCACTATATCCCAGGCAACACCAGGTATGCCTGCTAGTAATTATCCTAATAATAAATAGCGAATGTCTGTGTATGATCTTGTCCGGAAATTCCTAGATGCATGGACCAATTTTGATGAAACTTGACATGAAAGTTCCCTATGGTCCTGCTTGGTGACAGAATTTTTGTTTTTGTTTCCCTCTGCTGCCTGCTGCAGCTGCCACAATCATTTCTCAGCATTTAGTAAAGGGTCTCCCATAGCACAGACACACACCAGTAGGCCTGTGGACTATCAATTTTACAGACTCAATTTACCATCAGGCCCACAGGTCATCAATTTGCCAATCCTGTAACTGAAGAAACTATGCCAAGGAAAAGGTAGAGATGATACACTCCGGTCTGAAGAACGTGAGAAGAAAAAAAAAATTAAAGTTCCACCAACACTGACGGACAGCCACAACAATCTTGTGAATAATGCAAAGTCATCGCCAACTTCCTGACTGCCAGTGACCTGCAATGCTGTATTCAGATATATTGTGGCGTCTGCAGGCATCAGCCGACTTTAATCATATTAAACTTGTCTTGTGTTATATCTATAGGTGTTGATTGTGTAGTGATTATCGTCATATGTTACTCTTACTTTATTACTTGTCCGCATGATTTTCCTTCTAGAACATTCCAATATGATTTGTATATAAATAGACTAGCTGATTCATTTCATCAGTAGATGTTCATTTAATGAAATAAAGTTTGTCTTCATGAAAAGTTGTTAACTTCTACAATATACATACACACACATATGTATATATGTATATATGTATATATGTATATATATATATATATATCCCCGCTGCTAAAGTAATGATTATAATAATTGATTAAGTTGTTGGGTGGAGGATGCCAGAGGACACCATTAATAGAGAAAATAATGAAGGTACTCCTACTCCCACTACTGCACCACCATAAACCCCACCCAAAATCTCAAATTATTTCTCTTGACCTTTCTAATATGTCATTAGGTAAATAGTGACAAGGAAAATGAAGTCACACTAACGGCTGTCTTACCCGCAAACCAACAAAGCCCAGGGCTACAAGTACTGTGGGGACATTGGACCAATTAGGAGTCCACTGGAGAGGAAGTGACCTGAGACAACCGCCATCTATCTCACTATGCCAGATGCTCCTTGACCTGCCAAAAAAGTATCCCTGACACTGTTCCAGTCAATATTTTCACACAACAATGACAATAATAGAATTATCTCTCACTTCCCATCAGGCTAATTAATAAATTCAGTTATCTAGACACCTCCTAACCCTCAGATACGTGACTCTGTACCACCTACGAGACATGACAGACAGACATTGTGCAAGACGCCATGTCAGCACTAACACAATGCCAGCTGCTCCTCCTCAGCTACCCTATATGGTTAGCTCACATGATCAGATGCTCTTGAGGCAAAATTGCTGGATGCTTGTAGCAACTGGCTTTCTGTATCTATCTATCTGAACACACACTGGTCAAGATAGATTCAGAGAGAAAGCTGGTAAAGTACTAAGTGAATCATGCCCCAGAACTGCATCAATACCAATGACTAATCCATGTTTGGCAGAAGACATGACCACCACATCAGTGCTGCAGCTGCAAAGGAATTTTCAGAGAGGAATCCCTGGCCCTGAGGCTGAGTGGATTAACACACATGTACCCAGTTTATGGTCATGGCTGAATGTATTTGAACACTCAGCAAAAGCTGAAATATGGAGTATTTCAACTAATTTCTAAGAAATTGAAAGCACAAACATTAAAAGCAACATATCTACAACAAAACCAACAACCCCAGGGACTAGAGAGAGGAGGAGGAATTTGTCACAATACAACAAATGGATAATAATTATTTGCTTCCGAAATGAGGAGACCCAAAGCATAACTGTGGCTCCCTGTGGATCTCAAAACATTAATTGCTGTTTATCATATTCATTTTTAGTTATAAATGGAGACCCCTCCTCCTTACAGCATTCATCATAAAGCTTTGATCTCTTCAGATTCCAGCACATTCTGAAGTGTCCTGTGGAAACTCTATTAAAAGATTGCAGACAAAAAAAAAAATCCCTTCGTAATATTTATGGCATTGTGGTAGTTAGGCTGTGTGTGTGAGTGAGTGAGTGAGTGAGTGAGTGAGTGAGTGAGTGAGTGAGTGAGTGAGTGAGTGAGTGAGTGAGTGAGTGGAGTGAGTGAGTGGAGTGAGTGAGTGAGTGAGTGGAGTGAGTGAGTGAGTGAGTGGAGTGAGTGAGTGAGTGAGTGGAGTGAGTGAGTGAGTGAGTGGAGTGAGTGAGTGAGTGAGTGAGTGGAGTGAGTGAGTGACTGAGTAGGATAGAGCACCACAAGTCAATCAGCTGGAAGGCTGTTGCCTCACTCACCAGCCATCACTGCTAGTGGATTAATCACCCTCTAAACCAGAAGAAAACAGACAATTGAGAGGTAATATAGGCTAGGACCTCACTAGCCCAACTGCAGTCTGCAGAAGCTTTTTTTTAAATTTCCATCCCAAAATGTTTCTTTTTTTGGTCTCCCACCAATCACATCTCTCTGATTTTGGGGTGTGGACCAAAAGTAGAAATGACCAACCCAGGTGTGTGCCTTGACAAGGTGCAGACATAAAACTCTGTGTGTGTGGGGCACTGATTAGCCGATGCCAATGGCTGCCAATGGAATGTCATTACATTACACCTAATAAGTTAGAATACAGCTGTGGCTATAAATCAATTAATTTCTTGGGTAGATAACAACAATGGGTGGGGTGGTCAGATTGGCTGGCACCATCCTGCCCCATACAGGGGTTTGGGTGGTGCTGGGCACAAGAGTCAGCTGCATAAGAATGGGGGTACAGAAAGATGAGGCAGATAAAAGGGTGCTATGGCAAAGAGTGTGTAATGAATACCACTACCCAGACAACAGAAATCCTGCTGTATACAGGAGTCCCAGGCTAACTCACGTACACCCAATGATGCACAAAAAAAAAAAAAAAAATTATATATAAAAAAAAAAAAATAATAATAATAATAATAATAAAACGTTTTTAAAACAATAAAAAACAACAGCAAACTGATGACTGGTATTATCTGCCTTAAAATTTGAAGGAAATTGCTAGGGTAACATCCTGTTCATTGCATTGGAAAACTGTAGAAGATGGAGAAGTATTGTGATAAAGAACTGCTGGGATAACATTTCATACAGCATTGAAGATTGCTGAGATTGTAGCATCAAGAGCTGCTGAAGATAAATATGTACACTACAATAAAGATATGGAGGTGGATGGGAAGCATTTTGATATGAGCAATTACTAAATATTCAATGATGTCATATTGCTAGCAAATGAATAGTTAATAGTCTGCTCTTTGCTGTGTATGTTCTTATTTTTTCTGCTGGAGAATTCCATACTGTGAAGAAGTTTAGATTAAAAAAATATTCTATATGCCTTTACCCGCTCCAAAACAGCCAATAATGTTGGATAAATATTTTTAATGTACAGTCATGTACCACATTCACATTGTTCATATATTGGAGGAGTCTGTATTTATATTGATTCTTGAAGTGGTGAACACTTTAGGGTAAATGAATTGGAAAAAAAATTTTTTCTTCATTATCTTATCTTGCTGTCCTGGATGCATAACCTGGTATAAAATTTTTTGAAAAGTTTTGGTCCAATATTCATGAAGAAAATTATCGTCAAAAATTTACTTCCTGTGGGAGGTGTAACTCTTCAATGACATCACAAGGGGGACAGCTGCAGCAAAAACTCAATGAAAGTGAAACGCTACTTCAACAAACTTCAACTATTCTTGAGTCAAGAGGTTGGATTCTGCTGGTAAATCCAGGAGTGGTAGTAGCACATAGATACCAAGCAAGGTAGCAACTGGAAAAAAAAACTGCAATAGAGCAGCAGAGTAGCAAATCTGAAGAAATAAGTGAAGAGATTCTTTGGTAGAGTGCAATAATTCTCATAACTGCATAGCCTAGTGACACTGCAGCTTCATCCAGCTCTGATTCAGGTACAGTAAATTAGGATCAAAGACTTTCTGAATTGTCATGCTTTTGTGTTGAGCTAGATATTTAATAGCTAGCTATTTAGCTACAGAAAATGAGGATCAAATTCTTTGTGATTTATCATGGTAATACTTGCTAGCCAGCTTGCCACTTTTGGTGTGGAGGTAGATATTCAATAGCTAGCTAGCTATATAGCAAGCTATGTAATTGTCAATTTTACACTTGGTTATAACATTTATAGGTTATAGCTATAATCTTACTATAATGGAGCTAATGTGTTTGTATATATGTATATTGTGTGATAACTTCTGTCAGAGGAAAAGGCCTTAAGGGCCACCAAATTTTTGTGGGGGATCTTGGGGTCCAAGGGGTCATCACTATCTATGTTATGGGGATTTCATTTGTTACCATTTCTGGCAATATTGAAACAATGGCAGATTCGGAAGGTTTTAGGTAGAGACAACCCCTCCATTGGAAAGGAAATCGTCCCATGCCATGTTGAAGAAGAAAAACCTATCACAGATATCAAAGAGGAAAAAAGTGCAATAAGAAAGCCAATATAGCATGCCAAATGTCTCTGCTAACAAAAAGAAAGTGTTTGTAGGAAGCCAAAATAGCGTATCACAAACCTTATAAAAATAATTTAAAAACATACCAAAACAAACAAAAAACTACTTTCCACATGAGGAAATGAGTAGTATATAATTTCATCCTAATAAGTAAGTCAACATTCATTAAGAAAATTAGAAATTGTTTCATTATTTAAACCGAATACTTTCATTTCTAATCATATCAGTTTCAGAAAAAACCCAAACTCATCTACAATATAGAAAATACTACAGAAATAAGTAAAAAATTATCTGTATTGTCTACAACACTTCCAAGTCTGTCTACAAGACCACAACTCTCACTAGGCATCAATGTACTGCTACCACTCCAGGACTTACCAGCAGAATTTGGCCTCCTCACCCCAGAAATTGTTGAAGTTTGTTGAAGAAGTGTATCGTTTACATTGAGTTCTTGCCACAGGTGTCCCCCTTGTGATGCCAATAGAGTTACACCACCACCAGAAGTAAAATTTTAAAGCTAAGTTTTTTTTCATGAATATTGGACCAAAGATTTTCTAATTTTTTTAATACCAGGTTATGCATCAAGGGCAACAAGATAAGACCAAAAAAAATTTTTTTTTTCTTTTCCAGTTCAGTTACCCTTTAAGTGTTAATAACATTTGTCTTTGGCCAAGAGCTCTCCATGAATGTTTGTGAGATACCTTGCAGATATGCCAGTTACATATGTCCCTTTGGTCATGTAGCAACAATCCTTCAGGCATCTATCCCCTTTAATTTTTATGGAGATAGTTCAAACTTTGGAGCTGCCACACTTCATAGAGCTAAAGTTATTCATAGACCCATTACTAAATTAATATTAATACTCATTATTTTATCTTTTCAAAGGTTGCATTGGATCATGTCACTAGGTTAAGCTAACACATTAAAATATGTCTCTACTATGAGCCTTTGTGCAACTTATACTTGTTACGCTAGAGTGTGCAAGCTGAAAATTACTGCAAGCTCAACTCACAAAAGTATTGGACCACGGCAATGCTCCTCAAAGAATAAAAAAAATTAGAGAGATATTCAGATACTTTTATGAAGCTTACTATTATAGCTATTTGGGTCTGCATGTCGTTGGTAGGGAAAACTTTAAATACCTAAACCCCCAAAAATATAATTGCAGTCGCTTTTGGCTGGTACTGGTCGCCCTCTGCTCAAACTTCCTACATCAGGTGACAAAGTGGAAGTATATGGACTATAAAAATGTTTGTACTAAAGTTTGATGGACTTAATTTAAGATTGATTTCCTGATCTTAAAAGGTAACTGAAAACCAATGGCATTTACTTGAACATCAAGAGTCCATCCTGTGCATCACATGGACCAATCACAATCCAAGCCCACAACACCCACCAACTATTACATTATAAAAAGTGAAGAAGGATGATGTGCTTCATTCTTTCCAATAAATAGACCAACAACAAGTAGAGGACGATAGTTAGATAGGCAGTGCAGCTTCTGATGATACTCTCATTACAAGCAGCACTGGTTAGACTTGCGGAAAAAAGACTCATACTCACACATTGACCAAAGCTTCATGATGAAGATGCCCAGAATATGTACTTTCGCTGTCCTCAGCCACTCTCCATTCACTGTGAGCTGTGGAGGTACACTGACTAGTGAAGGAAAAGTGGATCACAGATTCTATTTTTCAATCAGTCAAAAAAATCTGCCTCTTTTTATAATAAAAAAAAAAATTATCATTCTCATTATAAAGTCAAAAAGTAAAGGTAATTTTGAATTGCAAAATATCATTATACATAGGGGAATAAAATTATAGCAGGACTTATATAAATAGAGACGCAAATTCATCATGTGTGAAATAGGGACACACATGCACTGTGAATCAACAGTTACCTCAGAGAATAATCTGCGTGTGCATCAGCAGTTGTGGACGTGCTCACAGCTCCAAGGTAGGTCATCAACCAGTACAAACCACAAAAACACACATGCACACAGCTCTCGGAAACAGGCAGGCTACATCAGGAGATGCGTGGTATGAAGGATAAGAGCAGTCAAAATAAATTAAAGAACCCAACCAGATTATCCTGTGCAGACGCACACTCTATGTGTGACGTTGGATAAAGGACCAATGAGGGCCAGCTATATTTCATATCTCTATACATAACAACCCTCCACACCTATTCACACCTCACACTGAACTGGTGCATGGCCGGACATCTTCACGGAGTCAATTATGGATCACCATGGTTTTTGCATGTCAGTGTCTCTCCATCCTCTTCGCATTCTAAACCGATAGCAACTTGCTCATACATTAGAGGGAATGGGATGTGTACAAGCACACTATCACAATCAAAGTCAACTGTTGAGCCAGCACTTATACCAGACCACCCATGCACCAAATAACCATACTTTTCATATTTGAAGGGAAATTTATCATTTACATACTGTAATTCAACAAGATCAAAATGTAAATGGATATACTTGCACAAGGGGTATCAAAATAACCTCGAGTGTGCTTCAACAGTATTTTCTCATGTGGTTATTAGGTACGGAATGCCATACTTATGACGCTGGAGACATCACTAATTTCAACTGAGTTAAAACTGTGATAACGAGAGTTTGCAGGCCTCTATCATACACACTTGATCTACATCTCTCTCTCGCTCTCTCTCTAGAGAGCCTGTTACTTCGTTTGAACTCCATCCTGGAGAAGATAATGTCCAAGTCATGGATACCTTCGCACATCTGGGTTGTCTCGTGGAAAAGAACTGCAGCGTTGATGCAGAAGTGAACTCCCACATTGAAAAGGCCTCAAGGGTTTTCAATTTGCTCAGCAGGATCCTGTGGTATCAAAAAATGATCCGCACCACAACTAAGTTACATCTGCTGAAAGCTGTTATCCTCCCTGTACTGATGTATGGATTAGAAAGTGCAGCGCTTCTCTCCCACCATGTCCGATGCCTCCAAGCATTCAACAGCAGATGTCTCCGCATCATTCTGGGGATTTCACTATGGAAGGAGAGGAGGAATACATCTATCAGGGCACAGGCACAGCAGGAATGCATTGACACCACCCTAATGCGACTTCGACTACACTTCTTGGGCCACATCACATGAATGGATGATCACCGCGTGCCTATATAACTGCTCCTATGCACTCCTGCTCGTGGTTCAAGACCACTTGGGGGACCATGTCTGAGGCGGAATGACATCATTCATGCAGACCTTTGTCACCTCGATGCCGAGGACAACTGGTGCCAGAAGGCACAAGATCGCGTTGAATGGCAGCAGGAAGTGGAGGATGCTACACAGACCATCAACAGCGAATGTGAGACTCTAGAGAAGGAAGCCAAGGATGAGAACAAACAAAGGAGGGAAGAGCTATCAGCTGAAGAGGCAGATGCACATGTGTGTCCTGAGGAAAGCTGCACCTTTGTGGCCCGAAATACATCCAGCCATGCAAACCACTGTTGTCAGAGGCACTCTCCCCTGCTCAGTGTACTATTTCCACACTGTCAAAAGTCTTTCGCTCCCCACAACATCAAGAACCACGCTAGGCGATGCTCCTAGAAGTAGAAGAGGAACTGGAAATGGATCTGGCCTGCATCACACAGCAGCTTTGTGACACAGTGTAGGAAGGAAGGAAGGTGTGTGTGTGTACATTAATTTAATTTTGTAGCAACAAAGTCATGACCGGTATCAAAAGAAACAAAATGAACTGAACCTTATGTTGTGATGTGGTTTGTAAATGTTCATACATTGCAATGGGAGCATGCACAAATTTATCAATATTTTTGGTCCAACTACCAGTTGTTGATTTTCATACATTTTTTTTAAATTCTCAACATATCTGGTCCCAGGGCAACACTGGGTATATTTTCGAGTCTTACAATAATTCACAATTTGTCTGTCTATCAATCTGTCTTATGCACAGACTCTAACTCCTTCCAAACTGCTAGAAGGATTTTCATGAAACTTTCAGGGATTGACTATGGCATCTCACTGCATGTCCTCGCAAAATTTTTTGTTCATATCGGGAGACTATTGGTGTAGTTTTGTCAATGGGTGTGGTTTAGTGACATGGAAGACTCTAACAAATGAACACAAGTTCAATAAAATTTGGCATGTGGCCTGCACATGACCTGAAGAATGTTATCCTGTGGGTGTGTAGCAACTCGCTTGTACGTCAGGGGGAATGAGATGTATACAAGCACACTATCACAATCTAAGTCAACTGCTGAGCCAGCACTTTTACCAGGCCACCCACCCAGCCACCCACACACCAACTAACCATCCTCATAATTGAAAGAAAAGTTATCATTTACAAACTGTAATTCAACAACTTAAAAAATTGTAAATGGATATACTTGCATAAGGGATATCAAAATAACCTCCAAGTGTGCTTCAACAGTATTTTCTCATGTGGTTATTTGGTCACTGCTCATACTTATGGCGCAAGAGACATCACTGATTTCAACTGAGTTAAAGCTGTGACAAAGATAGTCTGCAGACCTCTGCTCTATGCACTGCACCACACTAGATACAGCACAGCTCACAATTTCTATGCCGACGATCACATAATCCTGCTTGCTGCATGCACTATACCTTGCACTGTTCTGAAGCACCTGGTCCAGCTCCAGTATTTGCTTCACCTGGTCTATTCTGCCATGGATGGTGTTGTCAAGGATACAGGAGACCAGCAGTCCCTCCACCTCCTCACAGTCAATATTCAATTCCTACCATGTGCACAAACATCGGCACACATGAACATACAGGGGCATAGTGATCTACATGAATCAATGTTAATTTACATGCTTTCAAGGAATGTCACAGACTCTTGGAATAACTTTACTCAAAACAACTATATCCCTTAGGATTTTTTTGGTCACAACATTAGAAAGAGTCACCCTAAAACAGATTCTGTTGCCATGAAAGTTGTGTCACCTCACATTCTCACAACTCACGTATGTGTGTGTTTACTCTCTCATTACAAAGGGAGGGGGAAGGGAAGCAAGAAAATGTGAAATGTTGAAACCACCTTCAGTTCTTCACCAGGAATGCAACCAATCCCCTCAGCAACCAATGGTTAGATGCAGGTCTCCATTCCTAACAAATATTATCTTACTATAACTGTGGTGTGTGTGTGTGTGTGTGCATGTGTGTGCATGCATGTGTGTGTTTGTGTGTGTGTGTGTGTGTGTGTGTGTGTGTGTGTGTGTGTGTGTGTGCCTTGGTGTACAGAGTGAGCTTGTATTTTCAGGGGGGGGGGGGGAACTCCTTCGTAACACACAAACATTTTGGCTTGGTCCCACCTGACCACACCTTTTCCTGTGGACTTCTCAGATAAATCTAAAAATGGAGATTTGGAGCTCGGGGTTTTGGGTGCCGTTTCTTTCATCCTTTTTTCCTCCCCATTACTTTCCTTACCCCCACCGTTTTCCTTTTCTTCTTTGTTCCTTATTGCCCTGCAGCAAAAGCTGTTTCTAGATGGGCTTGCAGTTGCTACTTTTTAGAGTGTTCATTACCTGTCTGCCCAAAAAGCCTCACAAACAGGCACAAAAAAAATCAACCAAAAAATCATGACATCTGATTTATATTACAAAGATACCTCCAGCACTTCCATTGACAATTGTGTTATATCATGATTGTGTTAGTTTCATTCAGTTGATTGAAATATTGATACCCACAGTGTCATATTTCAGGTGCTCATTAGTGGCACACTCTCTGAAACAAAGCTGAAGAAGCAAGTTACCTAAATATGCAAATGCCTTTACTTCTGTGTGGTGTGACTATAGCCCCCACTGAGGGAGGGGTAAGAAGTATTTGTGCCCTCTGCCGTGATTAACTGCTTGTTGTCTCAACAAAATAAATTAAAAACAATTTATGATCACAGTTCGCTGTTAGGCACTTGCATATTTCCACAGACTGGGCTCAAATTTGTCTCCACTGCCACCATGTCAAGTAAGGAATCTCCCACTCACACTAATGGGCTACTGCCAATGCTTCACAGATTCTTCTTCTTCCACTCACCACCAGCTACCTACTTCTAAAACCAGACCGACCACCACCGAGAGTACCGCAATGGAAATGTAATTAAAGCGTCTGCTCCAACAGAACTCCCACATCGCAGATGTTCAACCTTCTCCAGTAAACAATCTCCTATAAAAAGTTAATTTCCCTCCACTGGAGATAACAATATAACATATAACCACACATTCAATGATTAACCACCTAATTGCAAATGCATGTGTTCCTCTATAGTTACTATATAGCAAACTGGTTTGTTATATATATATAGTCTACACATAACAAACTAACTTAATTAATAACAAATCAGCTTGCTTAGTTTACAAATAACAATCATTCGGGT
>OZ017793.1:2017175-2039675 GCA_963969325.1 Lycopodina hypogea | reverse complement strand
ATCAGACAACTCGGATGTCGGCTCTACTGATAAACTTGGTTCAAGTTGTAGATCAGGATCAGCACTTGTAGGAGAAGAACTGTCTGGTTCAATCAGAGAATCTGAGTTCATCTGATTTGGCTCATCAAGCTCACATTGAGTTTTGTGTTTTTCAAATAATCTCAGTTGATCCATGTGTCTCCTCCAAACTCGCTGTGGGAAGGTCTCCACAAAGTAAGATAACGGTTCAAGTTTCTCAATGATGATTCCTGAGACCTAATCTGGTCCAGGACTTTCTAGCCATCACACCTTGACCAACAAACCACTCTCTGGATTTTGCATGTAGATCATGAGCAGTTTTCTGTTGTCCTTGCTTAGTGAACTCATGTGATTCACAACTTGGCTTCAAGAGATCAAGTCTAGTTCGAATATGCCTGTGAAGAAATAGTGAATTTGAGAGTAATTCCTGTTGTGGCATGTGGAGTCATTCAATATTTCAGTAAGACACTCTGAAACCTTTAAAACAGCGGTCTTCCATCTTTCTAACTTGCTTTGAGTGCTTGCTTCAGTGACTGAACAAATCTCTCTGCTAAACCATTCAATGCTGGATGATATGGTGCACTCCCGATGTGTTGGATTCCATTCATTTTATTGAACGTGGCAAAATCATCAGAAATGAATTGAGGTCCATTGTCAGAGACAGTCTGAACTGATAAACCAACTGCAAACATCTGTCTCAGCACATTCAGTGTCTTACTCACAGTGGTAGATGACATCATGGACACTTCAGGCCATTTCGAATGCGTATCCACAGTGACAAAACATTGTTCCTTGAAATGATCCCACAAATCCATATGAATGCGTTGCCATGGTTTCTCTGGCCAACACCAAGGATGTAAGGGAGCCACTGAAGATTGATGCCTTGCAGCTTGATATTGCGAACATGACCTTGCCTTTTCTCTATGGATTTGTCTAGACCTGGCCACCACATGTAAGACCTTGCAACTGCCTTCATTCTTGACATGCCTTGATGCTCTTGATGCAACTCTTCCAGGAGCTTGTCCTGCAACTTGGTAGGAACCAACACTCGAATACCCCAAAGTAGACAGCCTTTTTCAATGGATAACTCTTCTGTTCTCCTCCAAAAAGAATGGAAAACATTTTCAACCTCACTTGGCCAGCCATCTCTAGTGTAGCGAAGCACCTAGCTTAGGACAGGGTCAGTCCTAGTAGAGGCTTGTAATTGTACACCTGCCATTGGTAGAGCTTCAATTTGTAAGATTTTGAATACTTCAGGTTCAGTTAAGCTTGTTGTAGTGGTGGTAGACAAAGGAAGTCTTGTGAGTCCATCAGCATTAGCATGGGCTTTGGTCGGTTTAAACTCAATATCATATTGTTGGATGCCAATATAATAGCCCATCTCTGCAGACGTGCTGCTGCCATGAGTGGTATTCCTTTCTTAGGACACAGAATACACTGCAATGGCTTGTTGTAGTCACCAGTGTAATTGGACGACAATACAAATAAGTATGGAACTTCCTCACTCCAAAAATGAAAGTGAGAGCCTCTTTCTCCAACCGAGCATGGTTACTTTCGCTTGTTGACAATGTTCTTGATGCGAATGCAATCGGTTATTCCGCACCATTTGGTATTACATGAGAGAGGAGTGCTCCAATACCATAAGGAGAAGCATCTTCGGCCATCCTAACAGGTAAGGTAGGATCATAATGTACCAACAAGTTGGATGATAGCAGTCTTGCCTTGGCTGGATTGAAAACCACTTGACAGTCTTTCGACCATTTCCAACGAGTATCATGGCGTAGAAGTCGATTCAAAGGATGAATGAGAGAAGAAAGGTTGAGGATTAAACTAGCATAATAATTCAACAACCCCAAAAATGAACGTAACTCTTGGATGTTATGTAGTGTAGGTGCCTCATGGATAGCTTCCAATTAGCTGTCCATGGCATGGATGAGATCAGGGTCAATTCTGTGACCTAGGTACTCGACAGATGCACTCATGAATTTGTACTTGTCCTGCTTCACTCTTACACCATATTCCTTGAGTTTGTCAAGAACCTTGTGAGATTCGGCAAATGCTCCTCCTCCTCGGTACCTGTGACTAATATGTCATCTATATAACAAATGACACCTGGTATACCCTGTAACAAGATATCCATGGTCTTCTGAAACTTGGTCGGTGCAGAGGCCACCCCAAACGGAAATCATGCATAACGATACAATCCACAATGTGCATTTACAGTGATAAATTTACGAGAACTTTCCTCGAGAATTAGTTGCTGGTAAGCATGCGAGAGATCAAGGTTAGTGAAACTCTTTCCACCAGCTAATGTGGCAAACAAATCTACCAGACGTGGGAGGGGATATTGATCCACCTCTAACACAGGATTGATAGTGACCTTGTAGTCACCACAGATCCTTACTCTGCAATCTTTCTTCAGAACAACAGCGGGTGCTGCTCACTCACTAAAATTAACTTTTTCAACCACTCCAGCCTCTAATAATCTATCAAGTTCATGCTCAACAGCATCTCTCAAGGCAAAGGGTACAGGTCGAGGTTTACAAAACTTTGGCTTTGCTGACTCAGCAATAGAGAGCCCGGCATTAAACTTCTTAATGGTGCCTAGCTCATCAGTAAATACCTCCTTGTAATGATCAAGTAACACTGGTTGGTCCCTGTTTGGGACTCGACACAAAGCCTTAATACTACGCCAGTCCAAATGAATACACTGTAACCAATTTCTTCCTAACAATGTAGGGCCATTCCCTTTTATAACCACCAAATTTAATTGTTGTGGTTTACCATCCTGGTATTGCACAGTAACTCTCCACTCTCCAATAACACTCATACACTCCCCAGTATAGGTCTTCAAAACCATGTCTGACTTTGAAACCTGGGCTTCTGGAAAACGTGAAAGCAATATCTCATCAGAAATAACTGATACAGCTGCCCCAGTATCCAATTCCATAGTAATAGGTTTCCCATTTATACCAAGTCTCACTTTGAGTGGGTGTGTGGTGGCTGTGTTGCTCACAGTAAATAGAGACATCTCACTCTTGTGATTTGGATTATCATTTACTTGTGGTTGTGCAGTGTCAACCCACCTAGTTTGGCAATCTGGAGAATTCTTGATTTTTTGATATTAGAAAACTTCTTGTTTGAAGAACAGCAAGCAGAAGCTATATGTCTCAACTTTCCACACTTGTGACACTTGGAATCACCAAAACGGCACTCCTGGCTCCCATATCCAGAATGTCCACACATGTAGCAGGGTTGCTTAATTGTAGATTTAGCAATGCTCATACCTGCAGTAGCTGCAACAGATCCTTTTAGCTCTTTAGCATTCTTATCTACTGCTTCCATGCTCACCCCTACTTCCAGAGCACGGAACCATGGTAAGTTTGTCTTCAGCTAGCAATCGCTTTTGCGTAGCCTCATTGCGCAGACCACATACAAATCTGTCCCTTAAAGCTGCATCACACCAATCTGCCTTGAACTCGCAGTGAATCGACAAACGCCTTAAATCTGCTGCAAAATCAGCAACGGACTCACACAGAGCTTGACTTCTTTGGTAGAAGTGGAAGCGCTCAGCTATAACTAAAGGCTTGGGCTCATAGTGCACCTTTAGCGTTTTGCTCAGGTCCTCATATGATTTAGACATGGGAAGATCTGGTGCTAACAGACTCTTCAACGGAGCTTAAGTTTTAGCTCCAACAGCTGACAGTAAAGACAGAACCTTCCTTCCATCTTCCATACCCATGGCCAAAAAATGCATCTCTAACCTTTCAAGGTAAACAGAAATATTTTCACTGTCAGGATTAAATTCCTGGAACCTCTTATAGGAAATATGCCTTGCCATATTCCCAAACTCATTGCCAGATGTGGTATCGTGGGTTTCTTTATAGAGATTGGTGCAGATTCAATGGCCAGGTAGTATACTCAAGATTTAAAAATGATATTAAATGTGCACGAGGACAACTGCCCAGACAATCACATAACAATTCTATTATATGCATACATCAATCAGTATAGGAAGAGGAAGTGAGTTTACAATCAAACATAGCTTTACCACATGTTTAACCTCAACAGTTCAAGTGTAAATTGCGAACACACGGATAAACGGACAGACTATTCGTACTTCATAGTATAGATGATGCTTTGATGTGTTATGCTTATGAATCTATAAATATCCCAATCAGCAATGACTATATTGCCAACAAGAAGATAGAATATGGCACAATCAGTGTTCTGTGCATGCGATATAGTTACACCAAATGTGCCCCTTCTCCCGTGGCTAATACACCACACCCCGAGATACAATTCTAATGAGGAGCATTAATGTATACAATTTGGTGATTATAGGACCTTAAAGAATGGTAATGCTTTAATTAGTACTCCACAGAGATCATTGATGATGTTTTAATTGAGATTCTAGACACGAGTTGTGTTAGGTCACTACTAATCAGCTAGATTCTCTCCTTTAATATTTGTTGGATTATGGAGCCTACCTAGTAAGAAGCTGCATAGCGATAGCTTGTATTGTTTTCTCCTTGTGTGCATGTGTGCATGTGTACATTTTTATCTGTCCACTCTCTAATTTCAATTATAATTACTTAATTGAAGTAAAAATAATGGTATTGTAGTTGTGAATGAATTATACATTCATCCTACAAACCATTTGAAAACAAACATTCAATCACTCTAAATACCCCAAATGAGATCAGAAAAACTGTGAACCCTGTACAACAGCAAAAATATGAATGTATGATGTGGCTTGTGGGATTCCATCCTTGTATGCCTGTATTGGGTGTAGGTGTAGTTCCCTATTTCCAGTACATTCAGGGCTATTGGGATGTTGAAGACCTTGGTGACCAAAAACCAATAGTACTGTTCTAATTATTGCATATGTATCATGTCCCTCTTGGATTTTCATGATTTAAACCATCAACCAAAATTTCAGGAGTATCAAAATTTAGCTAAAATTTGGCTATTTTTGTGACCTCTGTTCAAAGAGTTCAAATATATAAGAGAAGAACATTTTATTCGTCTTTAAATTTCAATAGACATTCACATTCTCCCATATTTAGCCATCAAGTTAATGCATTGCTTATACTGCTTCGGGAGCCCAGGGAATAATAAAGTTTATCAAGATTACTAAGTGTGACATTTGGTAGATATTTGGGCAAAATTGGTATATTTCTTCTGCATTTGGTAATATTTGAAAGGCTGTTTGTAATATATTGCTGACAGAAACCTGACCACACTGCCGGGGAGAGGGGGGGGGGGGGATATTATGAGGGTGCATGATGATTAGAAATAGTCTCTGCTTGGCAGCTACTCCCTCCTCAGCCCCACCCCCCCAACTAAACCACAATCCTAGATATCAATACATTACAGCTAATGCTATCATTGTTAATATGCAGGGTCATATCCATTAGTATTGTAGCAACGCCAGCACTAATACATGACTATCATCATCACTGCGTCATTATCGTTCTTGTGCGTTTCAATATCTCCCACTATATATAGTCGGTCCATCCGTAAGTAATATTAGTCCTTCCAAACGGAAATTCAAATCACCACAAACTATTTACAGTCTCTTTAGGGTAGCACTGGAAGTGCATCGATTGAGTTTCATCTTGGGGAATGCTCTGAGAACAGAAAAAAAAAAAGGAATTCAAATGTTACCCTGTACAAAAAAGCCTAAGAAACCACAGCCAATCAATTAAGGCACAGGTCTCCCAAGTTTCAAGCTTCAAGTCAGAGGTTTCTATTCTGGACAGGGATTTAGTACCCTATATTTTTCCCATTTCACCCTAATTTTTTTCATTTCCTTTTGTTGTTGTTTTTTTTCAAATCGATATAAATTAATATATCCCATCCAACTATTATCTATATACATAAAAGGAAATGTCTGTATGAATGTCTGTCTGTCCGTCTGTCTATGTTTGTACCATCATTCTAGCCAAACCTATGGGTAGATATTTCTGAAACTTGGTATGATCATAGGTCTTGACCCAACTTAAAACATGGGCTACAAAATCCAGAAAATGGTAACCATGATGATGAAAAAGCCAAAAATGGTACCTTGACCAGATAAACCCTTGGAGCTACAGGCCTAAAGCTTGGTATTCATACACAACTTGTCTCTGGGAGTAACATGGGCTGGGTCCACCTGAACACACCCCTTCTTCTGGGCGTGTCAGGCTACAAATGACAAAAATGGTGATTCAGGACAAACACTTGGACTTAGGGAGTTAGACCCATGAACCCATATATATATATATATATATTGGGGAACGTTTTAATTACATCAATATGGACACACTTCTTCCTGAGTTCACATCAGGCCAAAAAAGGCCAAAAACAGTACTTTTATCAGACAAACCCTTGGAGTTGCAGACCTAAAACTAGGTATGCATACACAACTTGACTTTGGGAGTAACATGGGCTGGGTTCCACCTAGCCACACCTCTTTCTATTGGTGTGTTAGGTTAAAAATGCCAAAAAATTGAACTTCTGAAAAATACTTGGTTGTACTAAAGGAGTTAGACCCACGAACCCACATACATTTAGAATAAGTGTTGTCTGGGGCAAGTTTAACCATGGTCAAGTGGTTGAGGCACAATTCTAACAATCAGAAACTTGCAGGTGCCACTTCTTCCTGGTTCATACGTGTGTGGATATGTATGGACGCATTTATATATATTCAATGTTTATACACTTTACCACAAAAGCACCAAACAAATTGAAGCTAACTCTTCACGATGGATATATTTTACACCAAAGATTTCTTTTAGCCAAAATAAATTTGGACCACCTGGCCACACCTCTTCCTGTGGGCCTGTGAGTCTATAATTCCAAAATGGTACTTAATAGAAACCCTTGGACCTGACCTCTACAACTTGGCAATAACACACATCATGACTCTGAGAGAGACAAGGGCTGGGTCCCACCTGGCCACACAATCCTGTGGGAGTTTCAGGCTAAACATGCCAAAAATGGTGCATGGCCAAACTCTTGGAAATGGGCTGGGTCATATTTGGCCACACCTCAATGTGGGCATATCATTACATCCCTGGTAATGCCAACTAGTAATATATAATATAACTTCCTACATAATATAATAAGTAATTTAGACAATTTTGTAACTACATTGGAAAACAAAACAAAAAAACAAAACAAAACAAAAAAAAACACCCATAGGGGGTTTTCCCTAGTTAATGCATATTTAATAATCATCATGTGTGCATGCTATACTTAACTACCTTCATTATCATTATTAAATGATAAAACTAAGTAGAAAATAAAACAAACTCTTAACAAAATCCAGAGAAATAATGAATTGATTGATCACCAAATTCTCCTAAAAAAAATTAAAAACAACAAAAAAAAAACAAGGAAAATAAAATTTTTTATAATATAGAGACCACTGAAAATACAAAACAAACAACAACAATAACAAAAAAAAGTTAGACAAATTGGATTAATCTAATGAGATTTTAAGGAAATAAATCTATATCCAGGCATATCACAAGGTAATGACCCTTTACCAATTAAATTTAGATTCACAAATCATTGCACTGCAATGAAATAAATAAAGTAAATGATTTGCTATAGCAGCAACTTCAAGTATCCACCGAAACATATTCTAATCACAAACAAGAAAAATATTGCACCTCTTGAGAATCGAAAGGATTGATACCAGACTTCATGAGCATGTTGGCCAGAACTAAATACTTCAGACACGCCAAGCGCCTAAAAAATCAAAATAAATAATCATCACAGTCAAATAAACCACACCCATAACAACATTCACCACTCGCTTGTCACCTGGGGCTCCCTGACTCATCATAATTCTTGAAAGCCTCGAAGAAGTCGGTGTGTGCCATGCTGAACTCCCCCTCCCTCAGATGCATCTTGCCCCCGCACTCTGTTGGATGGGGGGTGGGGGGAGGGGAGGGGGGTGAGGGGTTGGGGGGAGACTAGGTAATATCTCAGCACAGAGGGTGTGGCCGAACGATGAACAGACCACAATCCTTATCTGCAGCAAAATGCTCTGAGCTGGGAATTGGAGGCTAATGCCATTAAGATACTACAGGACCAGATGGCTACGATATACTTTGACCATATCATCAGAGAGCTACTAGACTGACTGCCATCTTTCAATAGTACTTTAGTTGATCATAGTAATGTTAGATATTAAAAAATCCCATAACACTCCGACATACTTGTAAATAACACTAACGACCATAACAAAGGAAACAACACATAGACAACTTTAATTGATCAACAACATGACCGGAAACAGTACATATTCCACTAATGATGTGACAGACCACACCCACCTCTAATGACACCCATTATAAGTGGATGAGGTATGGCAGACTTGATATGCAGAGATTGCTCGTAGAGAGCTTTCAGTTTCTTGCCGTTCTTCTGCTCTGTGTACATCTGTATCTCCAGGGCATACACCTCCAGCAGTTGTGTGCCCTTCTTCATGTCGTCCTGACCCATCTCTGTCTGGCAGGACAAGTGCAGCTGCTTTAAAATCTGCGCCAGACGATGGTAGTCCCCACAGTCGAAACAGAGCTTTCCTAACTGTGCCAATCAGCGGACAAATAAACACACACCATGCACACACACCACGCACACACACCACGCACACACACCTGTTATCACTACGAACTTGAAAAATATAAAAGAAATGTATATTGTATGTAACAACAAAATATTGGTTATTTACTATTTAGTTGATGAAGTAAGGCAGTGATTCACTGAGACCAGAGGCAAGTGGCCCTGA
This sequence comes from Lycopodina hypogea, assembly GCA_963969325.1. Taxonomy (NCBI): domain Eukaryota; kingdom Metazoa; phylum Porifera; class Demospongiae; order Poecilosclerida; family Cladorhizidae; genus Lycopodina; species Lycopodina hypogea. Next base: position 2,030,872 of record OZ017793.1, on the reverse strand, counting down.
GGCAAGTGAGGGTTGAATTGCAGGCCTGAGTTACCAAGTAAATCTGATCACAAAACGAAGTAGATTGACATGAACCTGTGCCTAAGCATGTGGACATGATTGCTTGACTTGCTAACTCAATCACATGGTAACAAATATGCTGAATTTGAATGTACTCAGGACAAGGAAAACTTTAATTTTTTTCCCAATGAAAAATTTAAGAAAATATTTTATGAAACAAACAAAAAAGAGTTTTTTTTTTTTATGAACCTAAAGTAATAGGAACAAAAAAAGTTCCACTGGAGAGTTTCAATTGCTTGAGGTTAGGAACAGAAAGTGTGTGTGCATGCTACTTACAGTAGAGCAGTAAGTCAACATACTTTAGTGTTTGTTTTGAACCACAGGCGGTCGTTCTTAGCGTCCTGCAGAGCCTCCAAGGTGGTCTCATAGAACCACTGCAGTAGTTCAGGCTGCAAGCAGGGGAAGGGGGGGGGGGGGAGGAGGGAGGAGGAGGAGAAATAAGAAAAAAAAGGAATTATACATAGCAGAGACATACATATAATAATTTTGCATCTATAGATATGCATGTTATAGACAGCAATGTTCCTGAACAGATGTGGTACAGCCCCCCAGGGGGCAGTTGAAGATTTGATGGGATGATAAAGTCAAAAGGGTGGCAGGGGGGCAATATCAATCAGAGGGGGAGGGGACAGTGAGGATTACATTAGTTAATAGACCATTTACATTACTTCATATTTGAAAGGGAGGGGGGGGAGACAGTGCTAAAGGGGGGGGGGGGGGGGGGGGGGGGGGGGGAAAGATTCCCACCCCCTTCTCCCCCCCCCCCCCCCCCCTAGATAAAACCCTGACAAGTATCATAAATTAATAAAAATATTGAGTGCCCCTGCTCAACAGGATGTGGACCAGGATGTGTAACAGGATGTGGACCAGGATGTGTATTAGGATTTTGAAGAGAACAGATCTTGAACAGAATGACAAGGCAGAGGGTGCTCCATATACCCTTACCTGTTGTGAAGTTGAAATATAGTCAAGAATAGAATTGATAGATTTCTCTGACTTATTTCTAGTCACGACATCTTTGACGTACGTCAGCAGCTGCTTGTAGCGTTTCTTCATCTCCTCACACTCGCCCTATAAGGAACAGCACATGTGATGTACATCAGCCACACCCACATTCCCACCCACCTGGTGTGCATGGTTAGACTAACAGACCACAACCACCAGTGGACACTGGGCACCACAGAGAATAGATCAACATCACAGAGAATAGATCACCATCACAGAGAATAGATCAACATCACAGAGAATAGATCAACATCACAGAGAATAGATCAACATCACAGAGAATAGATCACCATCACAGAGAATAGATCACCATCACAGAGAATAGATCAACATCACAGAGAATAGATCAACATCACAGAGAATAGATCAACATCACAGAGAATAGATCAACATCACAGAGAATAGATCAACATGGCTCAGATGGACACATTGGACAAGTCACTAAAATAACACACAATCCTACACATGCACGCACATGCACGCACATGCACGTGCACACACGCGCACACACCCACCCACCCACACACCCACACACACACACACACACACACACACACACACACACACACACACACACACACACACACACACACACACACAGCAAGAAAATCAGAAGCATATCACCAGTCCCATATAAATGAGATACCACCACCAACAGAATATAAACATTTAAAAAATAAAAAAAAAAAAAACAAACAAGCAACAGACCATCTTGAAGAGGAGCTTGAGCATCTGCTTGAGTGCCTTGAATCCCCACTCTTCCTTGCGCAGTTTCTTCTCCTCCAGATTCAGCACCCCTTGGAAGCCAAGGAGGGCAGCCCGAGGGTCATCCTCCTTCAGACCCTTGGAGCTGTAGTACTGGTTCTCTATCTCTATCTTCTCATCATCAGTGGACTCCCCACTTTCATCAGTGTAGTCCTGTCGTGTGTGTGTGTGTGTGTGTGTGTGTGTGTGTGTGTGTGTGTGTGTGTGTGTGTGTGTGTGTGTATGTGTGTGTGGTGGTGTCAGAGCAAGATAAGAGCATATGGTAAGGGTCATCATCCCTCCACCACACTAATAGGCCTTAGCAAGCCACAGGATACACACAGCTGAGGGAGAGATAACTAGGCTCTAGGAGAGAGAGAGAGAGAGAGATGAACAGCCAAGTAAGCAAGATAAAGGGAAGCAGAGATGGCAGCAGTAGCCCAAAGAGAAGGAAAATAGGTGTGACTTGTGTGTGTGGCTTATTATCCACATTGTATTGAAGCACAGCAGGCAGTTGGGGTGGGTGGGGAGTTTGATTGAGCCACACTATGGGGGAAGTCCTAGAGGCAAGAGCCTCGATAGTCCCCATGGAGCGATGACTACCAATAAACCCGAGGTCAGTATCCACATATGGTAATGGGTGAATAAAAAGGGGGAATTTGTACAGACTAAGTATTCATGTGCAGAAAGTGAAAATGTACACTCCACCATTCACCCATGCCACACCCCCATCACACCCTCTCCAAATAATCCACTTTCGATACTGCATTGAAAACAACCAAAAGCAAAATTCTCAACCAAATCTCTCAATGAACTGAGTCAATACATGCATTACCACCATACAGCATATCTTCACCAGCAACCAGACAAGGCTCAACAGAGACCCAGCCATGTCAAGTAGAGGCTCAAGCTAATTAAATGACAATTAATAGTCAATTAGTGAATTAAGTGGAGGCACTTGAAACTAGCATCCCTATTAATACCCCCTCTGACCACCAGAGCTAGTATGAGGGGTGGGGGTGAGAGAGCCAACCACTTCTGAAGGTTTTGTAATGGCAGACCACAGATAGAGACCGCTGAACATAATGAACTGATGCATACATAATTGATGATCATTACCTCATATATTCAGTTGTATTTGTCATTGATTCATATGAACATCTATATTGATAGAGTTTTAAATATATGAGCAAATAGAGTTATTCCTTATTATTTAACAAGAGTGTAATAAAGAAATACCACATAATCCCATTCTCTAGTAGTCCCTGTCATGACACTCTTCATCAGTGGGGTTCCTGTGTCACCTAGCAACAGTAGAAGTGCAATGGGTATTGGGTGGTGTGGATGGTTGGCTGGTCTGCAACTCTACTGAGAGTTCTATGCTGGAGCTGAAGTCGACTTATTTTCAATTCCATTCCAGGATTACTCCCAAACCCATGAGAAATAACAAATAGGACAAAGCTAAAAATCCCTAGATGATTCAAGGCTCCAGGTGCTCATAATCCACCATTCTCTTCTCCAGAGAAGGAGATGAGGGAGAGGGTATGTACCACAGTTGATGGAAGCCAGCAATAACAGGTGGCATCCACACCTACATGATGTGAAAGGAGTATCAGTGTCTAACAGTGGGTTGAGCTTACTATGTTCTACAGGGGATATAGATCACATGACAAATGACTGTTGATCACCAGATACTATATATATATATTCAAACATTTCCAAAGCTATTTTCAATAAATTTCTGCTGCATCTCAGATTCCTCTGGTAAGCTATCCTTGCACTGCTGGTATGCAATTAGTCACTAATTCCAAAGGAGACAATTCTTTCCACTAGAATCCTTGCAGGCCTCATTGCCAGGAAGGTATGAACTCTTGAAGGCCTCATTGCCAGGAAGGTATGAACTCCTGCAGGCCTCATTGGCAGGAAGGTATGAGAGGTTGGTAGCAACAGAGACGGTAGCTATGCAAGACACAAGGGCAGCCATGCCTGCCAGGCATACTTGTACATACAGTGTTAGACTACTGATCTTGATCACATACGAAGTTCTTTGTCATATTTTTGTGCAAGAAATGTATTAATTTAAATTCCAAAAATTCTTCTGTCTGCCTTCCCATTGGCTAATGCCACTCATCCCTTTAGTAATATCCACTAATAATTATCACCTGATTGAGTAGAGACTGCAGCCATGCCCACACACAAAGTAGTTCCTATCTGTCAATCTGTTCCTAATTATTATCAGACATGACTACGAGGGGGCAGCAAAGGGGGCAGCAAAGGGGGCAGCCATGGAACGCCAGATAGAAAAATGTTCTCAATAAGGCCACTAGGTTAAGGGTAATGAATGATGGTTTAGAAAATCCTTCATACAAAATATTATGCAAAAAGAAGCTTCTTGTCCATAGTACTATACAAGAAAGAGAAACAAAAGTACAAAAAAAAAAACAGGCCAAGTCAGAGGGTTGTAAACAATATACTCCATGTAGTAGTAGTAGTAGTAGGAGGAGGAGGAGGCAGAATGGACAGACTCCTCACAGAGAAGCAGCAGTAACACAATCTCCTGGACGAGTTCCTGGACCATCAGGAGTGACAGACATGCAAGACAACAGACAGTCAGCAAGTGACTCTGCTGTTGCTGTCTCTTCCCCTCCAGCAGGAGGAACACTGGGGGCCTTGCTATGGTGTCCCACACTGTGGCTCACACATCAGCTCTCCTCCAACAGAGAGTGCCGGACCAACTATGATACTGACACGATCTGTAGAAACCTTTTAGTTCACTTACATACCACTACTTTAAGGTGAAAGAAGTGTGCTATTTACATTGGCAGTGCCCGTACTTGCCACATTACACAGAAACTTGAGAAACTTTGCTGTTTCTCTCATTTACATGTGCAACATTTGGTGCTAGATGTGGTGTGTGTGTGTGTGTGTGTGTGTGTGTGTGTGTGTGTGTGTGTGTGTGTGTGTGTGTGTGTGTGTGTGTTAAGTGTCTGTGCAACTTAGGCAATCTTGACCTGTATGGCATAACTACTGCTCAGCTGAAGGAAACTTCTGCTGCCAGTACATTGAAACGTTAAAGGTTTGGTCTAACAACTATGCTGCATCAAATGAGAATTCTAATAACTAATTCAATTTTTTAAAATTATTATTAAAATAAGAGATCTAGATAAAATAAAATGATACCAATAAATAAGTAAATAAAAAATTTTAAAAATCATAATTGAAGAAACAAATTTTAAAAAAAAGTTAAAAAAATGTATATTTAAAGATTTTATTACATATTTGAGTTGGAAACAAACAAAAATAAGAACTCTACTTGGGGGCAGGTACTCTCGAGTTTGTTGGGGGAGCTGCTGGTGTGGATGGCTTCAGCTAGACTCCTCCCACTCTCTCTAGAGGGAGGGGATGATTTCACTCATGGCTGACAAGCTACCGGACAGGAATAGAAATGGAAAATACAGCGGTTCCATTAATATTTATGAAGGGATGGTCGCCAAGTAGAAGTGAGGGATGCCAACATGGCTGCTAAGCAAATATCACCTCTGCTACATCTGTGCATGGCCAAATACAAGACTCAATAGGACTGCCTGCCCAAACCCTAACCCTGGTACCTAATCACTGAAGTTTGTGATAGGAAACAAAGCATCTCATTGGTGTGATCTTAATGGTCAACAGGGCAGTGTATAGAAATTTTATAAGTGTGGGGGATAGAGAGAGGTGGGTTGGAGGCGAACTTGAGACATGCAAAAAAAAGGGCCCAAATATCACTCAACCATTACTCCAGTGAGGGAAAGTGGGTGCACAAGTAGTTTGCTTGGGCACACATACCCATAATGCCATGTACCTTTTCTAGAATGTTGCATGCCATTATATAAGTGCAGGTAGGTAATAAATTCCTCTGCTCCTCTTTTTTTCACACTATTGATAAGTTGTGTTTGTTTTCAATCTCATAAATTCAGGGAGGGGGTCCAGGAATGAAAATGCACCCCCAGGTTTATTCATTTTAATAACTTTGTGGCCTATTTACGTAGAGTGAGGGAATTGCTACCTGACACCCTCACCAGGGTGACACACTCATTGCTACGTCCCTACTAGGAGCTTACCAGGCCATAATCTTCTTCCTCGTACATGTCATCGTCCATGTCAGACAACTTGATGACGGCAACAAAGTGATATTGCTGGGAAACCTAAGAAGCACCAGCTGATAAAGAACAGGGGAAGGGTCGTCAACTAACTTGTTAGCCTCGCCCACAATCTAATGAGCGGGGAAAGACTTGCCCAGGCTCTAGCTCTCTGATTCAAGTAGGATAAGATGCCCACAATAAAGATACAACATATCGTATCTTCCAGCAGCGAGGACCCTGTGAGTGCAGAAGCATTAGCTGTATAAGTGACTACTGGTGATTGAAGGTTGCTTTGTTTGATTTCCAACCACAGAACCAGCCTGCTGAGAGTATGATGACGTTAGAGGGTAACAAAAAATGGCGTTGTTTCTCAGCTGGGGAGAAAAAAGCAATTGTTGTAATGCAAGTAAGTGACAAAAAGAGATGAAATAAAACAAATTCCTCCCATACAACCTTTCCCTCCCAATTATTTACAGTTTGCCGACCTTTACCTGGATATTGTATCTATAAGCATTTATAACATTGACAACCATTACCTGGATAGTGTTGGTTCCCATGATGCATCAATAATATTGATGACCATTACCTCAATAACATCCCCCTAAATATATACCAGAGGCCCATTTGCAGCTTTGCTTGCAGTGATCAAAACACTTTGTCCAACAAACACTATCCTAGATATTATTGGAAAGGTAATTAGAAGAGTTTCAATTTAATTCTTCTGCCTGGCAGTGATTGAAATTGTTGGATAAATGACTTCCACAACAGTGCTTCCTCAGCAATTGTGAATGTCTCCAGTTTGCTCTGTTTCAGTTATTGATTTTCTAGTGTCTCCAGCCCTAGACACTGCTTATGACAGTGTAGGGTTTTTTCTTAAATTCCGTTGTTTTTTCTAAATATTAAGTAGTTGCATACATAGAGGCCCATTTGCAGCTTTGCATGCTATATTCAAGATACATTATCCAACAAACATTATCCTAGACATTATTGAAAAGGGCATTGGAAGAGTTTCAAGTTTATTCTTCTGCTTGGCAGTGATTAGATAAATCACTTCCACAACAGTGCTGCCTCAGCAATTATGAATATCCCCAGTTTGCTTTGTTTCATTTATTGATTTTCTACTGTATTCAGCCCTAAACACTGCTCATGATAGTGTAGGGGGTTTTTTTGTTGTTTTTTTCCAAATATTTTCAAATTTCTGGTCTAATTTGTGTCCAGTAATGGATTTTTTAAAAATAATACCCCAAAGCATTCATTCATGGGAGGGGTCACTGCCCACATAGCTCCCCAATCCCCACTTCCCATGCCAGGTTGTTCTTTGACCTAATGTCTGGACAGCCATAAATGGGTAAATGGGTGTAGTTACATCCTTAACATAGTTACTTTCAATATTTTTCATTCATTCTTTTTAATTTGTTATTTTATTTGGAGTCAGTGTAGTTATACACACCCCTCATAACTACATTTTTCATTTATTATTTTTTCTATTTATTTATTATTTAATTTTTATAAATATTACCCTAGTTTAAAATTTATTTATTGGTGGTATTGATCTAATATTATTGTGGTCAACATTCTATGAATTGGTGGAAGAAGACATTTCAAATTATTTTTTTATCTTTCATCTTTTAAATAGGACTTCTTTTTTCTTTTTTTTTAATTTTCAAGTATATTCTGCCAACTTCATAATTTTGCATTAATATTAGACATACCCACAACACAGAATTGGGGCTTGTAACTTGAGGTACTTAGCTGTTTTAGCTAAGCTTCAGCTCACTAAAGAGTCTTCCATTCTCAGTGGCACTGGCTAGCTAGATTTAATTTTCTTTCATTAATTTAAAAAAATTTTTTTTACATTTTTATCAGCCATTTTAAAAATGGGATCTGGGTGGATACAATGTCGACCTTTTACCTACTTTACGAACACAATTTGCTTAAAAGAAATACTTTAGTTTACCTTAACTTTTTAGTTGGACATTTTAAAGAAATTTGAAGGCCTTCTGCACCCCTAGGACCATGTAGGGAGCAGAATGAAAATTCGCTGTCCCACCCGACCCACAGTTCAAAAGTTTTTCTTGCCAGTTAAGCAGGCAGGCAGGCAGGCAGGCAGGCAGGCAGGCAGGCAGGCAGGCAGGCACGAAGGCACACAGGGAGTTAGTGAAAATAATATATGGGATATATATATGTGTAGGCAATGGAGACCAGTACCCAAACACCACATTGTGTCCCCTCCCAAGTGATTCAATGTATTAATGATCATTACCTTACAGTGTGCACCTCTTCAAGTCATGCAGAATATAGTAAATACACTATGAGCTATTTTAGAGGTGGACATGCTAGGATTTGAGATCACTGTTACATGCTGTGACATTTTTAATGAAAACATGCCAGGATGGAAAGATAGTCCCTTAACCACAAGGATGAGTTCAAACACCACATTGTGTCAGTAGATTATTTCTGCAGTGCAGACTGTTGGATGATGCACACATGGATGCGTGCGTGCATACACAGACACTCTACCATCTCATGCCCACAAACGCATGCACACACTAAGAGTTCAGCGAATATTGGAGCAGGCCAATGAGTGGGCATTTTCAAGAGTTACCTTATGCCTGCCCAATCTAGAAACAGGCAACCCCCCCATATCTCTCAAAAATCCCCCCCCCCCCCCCATGTCTCTCAGAACTCCCCTATTAATTCTATTTTTGTTGCTGCTATTGCTGTTGTTTAGTTGATAAATTTTCTTTTATTGTTGTTGATTAGCTGGAGAAGTCCACCCAAATCCACTCCCTGGACCTGGGAAACAATGGCTCTGCATTTGTGGAGGTGCTGGTGGGGCGTTCAACAGCTCCTGACTTCTACGAACCCCTCCTGGGGATGTCGACTTTCATGACCCCCTCAGAGAGCAAGCAATGGGGGAACATTTGCAGGGTCAAGATGTTTGGTAAAGGGTTAACATGTACATAAGCTTCATCTCAAGGTGACCACTGTTGTGTGTTTATATATTTGTTTGTTGTTAGGGAAGGAAAAGTTCTCTAAGGACGTGGCTAACCAGAAGTGGGACAGGGTCAAGCTGGTGTGCACCCAGCCATACAACAAGGTACAGCTGTTCCCCATGCACCATATATGGAAACTGTTCCAGGGTAAATTTCTCACCTCACCCAGAAGTGACTACTTGTTGGTTGGTACACACTACGTATGGAGGCCATGTCTGTATAGAGGATAGAGGCAATGCTGCTGCGAAGACTTGTCATGACCTCTAATTCTATTTTGTGCATGGATTTCTAAATTGTGATCACCATGTTTCCATGGTGATCACTTCTGTTACATGTTTTGAATTGATAGTTGGCACATTTTGAAGGAAAAAAACATTTTAACTCCTTTTGTGCTCCTCTAGAATGAGAGATATGGCCTGTCCTTCATCAAGCTTCAATCTCCTCCAGACTCTGGTGAGGTGGCAGTCGCTGTTTCAACAGCAACTGGTGCAGCTGCAACACCAAAGCTGGGAGCGTTCACCCTCAGGGGTGAAGCAGAGGATCTACCACCTGGGAGCTTGTTCTTCAAGAAAGCCTCCTCCTCCTCAGCCACTTCCATGAACGCAGCCGCTGAGGCAAGGAAGGCATCCTCTGTTGCTCTCAAAGACGCCCCAACATATCCTCACACCAGCCAAGTGCAAACCGACCAACCAGATCATGGAGGAGCTTATAGAGGAGCAGCTGCAAAAGGTGTAGGTGAGAGGAAGAGACCTCCTACCACATCAGCGGCTTCATCTGCAGCAAAGAAATCAAGAGGTGATGTGCCAGGAGAGGGAGGAGGTTAGAGGTGTGTGTTCTGTGTGGCAGTTGGTGGGTGACATGGTGGACAGCCATACACAGGCATGCAGCCAGACACCTACACACACATGCTGACCAATTGGAGGACCATTGCAGCTGAAATTGAATATATGGTTTGTAGCCTTGTAATTTAATAGTTGTTAGTCTTTTTTTTTTTCCTGAATAGCCAAGTCATGTGACTTGTTTGGTTATTGTGGTCAGTCTGCACACTGCATCATGTGAGCAGGTCTAGAGCTCCATTTCTAATTCATGTACACCCAAGGTCATATGTGTTTGACCTATGTGACACCACATCACACTAAGCCAGTCTTAAGTGATCCACTACAGGTATTTTGTTTGTTTGTTTGTTTGTTTGTTTGTTTGTATGGTGTCCATTCTGTATAACGGGGCAATTGCTGGGTGAACGTTCTCCAATTTGATTCGTACTCTCCAATCTCTGGCACAATGCTATGTTATATCTTAAACTTCAAATTTATAAAATTGTTCACAATAAGTTTAAACAATACCCCCCCCCCCCCCTCCAACTTTTATAGAGATGATAATGAAGATTTATTTGAGGTTGACATATTATTTTTTTAATCAAGCATTAAAAATAATAAAAACGTGTTAATCTAATGTCGTTTGTTTAGTTGTTTAATCTGATCAGTCAATGAAATAGTATGTATGTATGTATGTATGTATGTATGTATGTATGTATGTATGTATGTATGTATGTATGTATGTATGTATGTATGTATGTATGTATGTATGTATGTATGTATGTATGTATGTATGTATGTATACATGTATGTATGATGTATATTTATATTGATGCTTGTGTGTTGGACACACAATGTTGATAGTTTCACTTCTTACACTGAACCCTCTTTTACTGTTCTAGTGGATGAGTCTGTAGGGAAGAGACCCTTTACCAAGTTGCTAGAGGGGGCTGTGTTTGTCCTGAGTGGGTTCAAGAACCCATTCCGAGGAGAGTTGCGACAGAAAGGGGTGGAGATGGGGGGTGTGTACCTCGCAGACTGGGATGAGTCCTGCACCCACCTCATGTGAGTGAATCTGCCCTACCAACAGACACACACCACCCCCACCCCTCTCCTGTGGAGGTGGACTGGCACACATTGGCAGGAACTCTAGCAAGTGTGAGCATGTGCAGTACTGTGTGTGGAGTGCTATAATAGAACATGATTTTGAAATGCATCCATTTCACTGCCTGGTCAGTTGATGTGATTTTACACCAGAAAAAGCGCTAGATGTTCTCTCTCTTTTTTGGCACACATTAGCACCTTTGCACATGTGCAACACATATATAGCAAGAGGTGTGACAGTTATGGAACATCATGTGATACATGGTCAGTAGGCATTGATGAGGAAGAATATGGAAGAAGGAGCAGTCAGTTTATCAGGGGGGGGGGGGGGGGGTAAGGTTTTTAAGGTGGGGGTCAGGGGGGCACTCACTCCCCTTGAGCTTTTTTTGTCTCCACCACCCTTGGACTATTTTTGACCCCACCACCCTTGGATTATTTTTGACCCCACTAGGAGATTTAATGACTTAAGATCAAATTTCAACTTCAACTTTAGACACTCCAACCTTACTCCCCATAGTGGTGGGTTTGCCCTCAAAAGGTGGTGGATATCTTTGTATGCATTTAAATATCAGTGGGGGGGGGGGGGGGGGGGGGGGGGGAGGACTCTACCTGACTATCAATACATCAACCATCAATGTGCACCTTGACTGTGACATGCCACGTGGGGCCATCAGAGCATGTGCAGAACTAGAGAGATGACTGGTTGTTGATTTATGTTTGGTTAGGAACACACGCACGCACACACACCACCACCACCACCATGATGGATTCTTTTACTTCCTTTTTATTCTTCTTTTTATAGTTGTGCCTTTCCTAACACTCCAAAGTTCAACCAGGTCAAAGGTCAGTATGTTCAATATTCTCTGTCCTGTAACACTGCATATTATCATCTGTATGTATAAACACTACAATATTGTGAGATCAACCCAGTGTGGGGTTGGTCCAGTGCATGTCTCCATAGAGCTATTGTCTACCTACTTCAACCTGCCTCAACCCAGTGTGATGTTGGTCCAGTGCGCGTCCCCATAGAGCTATTGTCAACCTACTTCAACCTGCCTCAACCCAGTGTGATGTTGGTCCAGTGCGCGTCCCCATAGAGCTATTGTCAATCTACTTCAACCTGCCTCAACCCAGTGTGATGTTGGTCCAGTGCGCGTCCCCATAGAGCTATTGTCAATCTACTTCAACCTGCCTCAACCCAGTGTGATGTTGGTCCAGTGCGCGTCCCCATAGAGCTATTGTCAATCTACTTCAACCTGCCTCAACCCAGTGTGATGTTGGTCCAGTGCGCGTCCCCATAGAGCTATTGTCAATCTACTTCAACCTGCCTCAACCCAGTGTGATGCTGATCCAATGTGTGTCCCCATAGAGCTATTTTCAACCTGCCTCAACCCAGTTTGTGCATTTTTTTTTGTTTTTGCATACATGTATGTGTATTTTTTTTGTTTTCTGATATGCGTAAGTGTATATGAAGAAAAGACATGAATATTTGTGTGTGTGCACCTATGAGTGTGTGTGTAAGTGAATACACATGTCTATGTATGTATGTATGTATGTATGTATGTATGTATGTATGTATGTATGTATGTATGTATGTATGTATGTATGTATGTAAGTAAGTGTTTATCTATGTGTGTGCACTTAAGAGTGTGTGTGTGTACATGCATGTATGTATGTATATGTATATATGCATGTGTATATAAATGTTTATTTGTGTGTGTGCACTTATGAGTGTGTGTGAGTAAATACATGCGTCGATGTATACATACATATATGTATGTATGTGTATAAGTGTTTATTTGTGTGTGTGTGTGTGTGTGTGTGTGTGTGTGTGTGTGTGTGTGTGTGTGCCTTCAGGTGCTGGGGGGCTAATTGTCAGGAAGGAGTGGTTGTTGGACTGCCACTCTGCAAAGACCAGACTGCCAGGGAGAAGGTGAGTGTAATCACTGATGATGAACACTGTGTGAGTGTGTGTGCACATGTGTGTGTTGGTGGTCAGCCCAGACAGTGTCACACTGTACACTACACCACATTGGGAGGTCAGCCCAGACAGGGTCACACTGTACACTGCACCACATTGGGAGGTCAGCCCAGACAGGGTCACACTGTACACTGCACCACATTGGGAGGTCAGCCCAGACAGTGTCACACTGTACACTACACCACATTGGGAGGTCAGCCCAGACAGGGTCACACTGTACACTGCACCACATTGGGAGGTCAGCCCAGACAGGGTCACACTGTACACTGCACCACATTGGGAGGTCAGCCCAGACAGTGTCACACTGTACACTGCACCACATTGGGAGGTCAGCCCAGACAGGGTCACACTGTACACTACACCACATTATGGAACTGCCTCTAGACCTGATCTTTGCTCTGATCCTAGTCTTGCTGTACTCTCTATATGTCTTTACAGTGAGCGAGGATAGTGGTTGCCATGGAGATGAGGTACTAGCTTGCCCCAAGGCATGACATGTTCAATGCATTCTTTACTTCTTTTCTGCTTTATATGTAACAGAGAGCTGATTGAACGTAATGTTTGTTTGTTTTAGGTATCGCCTCTCCTCTGGTGGGGTAGGACTCACAAATGTCTCTGAGGATAATCACTATGACAACAGAGAGGCTGCCATATTCGGGAAAAGTCAGAACTCCAGTGAGACAGAGATTGCTGGCAAGGAACAGAGCCCATCTATGATGAAAGCCAAGGAAGACAAGATGGCGGCTGTACAGAGGTCAGGAGGGGGGAAACTTTGGCGGATCTGTACGGCGCTTCAACCGATGAGTCAGAGGACGATGGTGAGATATGGGGAGGTGGAGTGTGAGCAATAAGTGGTGGGTGTGGTCTGTGT
>OZ017793.1:1938260-2016975 GCA_963969325.1 Lycopodina hypogea | reverse complement strand
TGTGTGGGCATACAAGACTGACATCAAGTGGGTGTGGTTTTGAGTGGGTATGTTCATTTAGTAACATGTCACTGATTTAGCAGTGAGTGTCTGGGATTAGTACGGGGGGGGGGGGGGGGGGTGCACACTAAGATTCCCCACCCCCTAAAATTTGGTTCAATTGTCAGTGGTTTATGATGGCCTTCATGATAATATCACTGCATGTAGTGATAATTATTAATTTGATGTTTAAAGTTAATGCTCAACACTTTGAGCATCTGATTCTGCTCCTTAAACATCCAGAATTTCCTCATCATCAATCACAAACATTTTGGCCTACACACACGAAGATAATAAACATTTTTCTAACATGGCTAGTAAAAAGGAGAAAAAAATTATAAAAAAGAAGAGGTTGGAAAGGGAAATGGAAAAAAAAAGTGGGGGGGGGGGGGGGGGGAGAAGAAAAGGTCTAACCCAACATTGAACTCAGGACCCTGAAGCATAGCAATTTTTTTTGTAATTTTGTTGTTGCATGAGGCACCCACGCACCCCCTCCCCGGTTCCCCCCACCCCTGCTGAAAGATCCTGTATTAATCCCTGGGTGAGGCCATGTGCAATGTTTCACAAGTGGCTGAGTGGATGGGCGTGACCTTGATAAGTTAGCCACTGGACTATGACAACATATCACATGGCAAACATGTGATAAGTCATTGAACATGAGTTGCAGGAGTGTCACATCCTTAGGTTGGGGGGGGGGGGGGAAGAGAGTAGGCATGTGTCTCTCTGTAATAGTAGCTTCCAGGATAACAGCGCGCGGGCACACACACACACACACACACACACACACACACACACACACACACACACACACACACACACACTGAAACTGACTCTTGTAGTGCACGTGATGGAGGAAAGGGATCTGTTGTAGTCTGACAATGGCCCTCACACTGGATCACATAGCACTGCATTGAGAGCAGGCAAAGTGGCTCAAGTCAAGCTCTATAGTTGGATCAGGATCACCTGAATTGGGACAGTTTGTAGGTTGACAATAGCTCTGTGGCGGGGGACACACACTGGACCAACACCACACTGGGTTGAGGCAGGTTGAAGTAGGTTGACAATAGCTCTATGGGGACACACACTGGATCATATAACTCTGAATTGAATCAGGTTTCAATAAGCAAGCAGTAACTGTGTGTTAGTGTGTGGGAGTAGGGCCCAAGAAGTGTACCAATGGCTAGAACAGGTTTGGAGCTAATTTAGATGTGAATTAAAGTGATCTGTTTCTGGTTAAGTACATCCATAGCAACCCAGACCTGAAAGCCTCGTCATAGCAACACAGACCTGAATGCCTCCTTGGCCAGTTAAGAAGCACTACTGTTCCTTCCAACTAGCTAGGGAGGTAAAAGGTCTACCATCCATCCATCAGGATGTTCAGCTGGAGCTGAGCATGTCTTCCAGTTTCACCTTCCCAATCTAAACCACTTCCACCTCCCCTTGTACCCCATCCTCTCTGAAGACCTCCTGACCTATGAGGACATAGACTCTGTCCTGTAGGCCACACATGGCAGGAAGAATAGCACCTGTGAGGTCAGTGCAGCCCCACAGCTTACAGGGAGAGGTCTTTGTTTAAGCCAATATATTTAGATAAAATATTTAGATTAGCTTAATTCATTAAATTGATTAAATTAATTTTACGTGAAGGATATTTAGGTTACAGGAGCTAGGAGCTCAAGCAGTACAGGTATCAAGTATGTGGAATGGTCAGTATTCCAGCTGGTATACACCACTCCATGGCACGGGTGCAAGGACTCTGCCAGGTGCCAGTGACTAATGCAAACGGCACTTAATGTTTGTTTACATAACTAATTGAGGGAACTTGAGAAATATACATGACCAGAATGTTGTTGAATATATTGCTTGCTGTAATATACACTTCTGCACTTAATGAACTAATTGCTTTCAATGGTATAATTGGTTGGTTTGTTGGTGGGGTTTCATTTTGGTATTTTTTGGGGGGTTGTTTTTTGTTGCTTGTCTCAGCTTGATCAGTTCTGGTGGGTGTGGGGAGGGTGTGTCAGATGTGAGTATTGGAGGGATAGTCTGGACATTTGTTTGCAATGGGGACATGTGCTTGGTCCTGTGGTAATAGCCATCCTAAGAGTGGTTGTGATGATTGTGATGATGGTAATCCTTACCCACCAACCTGATGTCAAGTCTGTTGGGAGGATGTACTCACTTCTCTCCTGCAGGGGTGAAGAGTGAACCCTCACCTGCTGTGGTCCCTGAGGCAGACATCATGGAGGATGAGTCTGATTGTGACACTGAGGACGAGGTGGAGAGGTAAGAAGTCCAACTGTGTGAATAGGATAAGTCATAACTTCCATTTGTAAGGATTAGAGGACCCATTTTTAAAAATAATTCTCAAATATACGTCTCCAATCCTCCTACCTTCCTTCCTTCCTTCCTTGTGCCCACCCCAGACACTCCCAATTGTACATAGAAAGAGGTTTATTATTTAATGTGAGATTTATCTGGTGATAGATGCATGTGCACAGATACAGCTTCACTATAGCTTACATATGCATGTGATATGAGTGTGTGTGTGTGTGTGTGTGTGAGAGAGAAAGAGAGAGAAATGAACCAGGAAAGCTACGTTGTGAAATAGTCAGTCATTTGGAAAGGAGTTACTTTATTTCTTAGATTGATTCTGTGGCCTGGATTTCTATCCTCCCCTCTCCAAGAACTTTTGCAACAAATGGGATTTTGACAGATATTTGAACTCAACAACAACAGCCACACAATAGAACTAAAGGAACTAAATTGAAGTGAAATACATCTCTTTTTTCTGTTCAAAAATCATACATATCTCAGCAGCAAAGTCAACATCAGTTGATAGATGTCCTTCACCTGCAATTGTCATGAGGTGGTCCAGTTTTGAGTGTGATGAGCGTCTACAGGATGACGTGTCATTGCAATGTTCAATAAACATGTTTCAGGGAAAGTCCTCCATATTGTAATTTTTTTTTTATTTAAAAATTTTTTTTTTTTTCTTTCTTTTTTTTTTGTTGTTGTTGTTGACCACGGAAGGTCAGTATGTACCATGCCGAGTAGCAGCAATTGTCAGAGTAGGAGTCACCACCACTGAAAAGATGAATTTCAATAGTCTGTGTTTCTATTGGTGAAGCAGCAAACGATTGGACTTATTCAGGTAAAATTTGGGTTAATGTTTAGTGAGTTTCAGGGTTGCATTTTGGAAAAGTGTCACTCTTTGGTTTAGCTATGTAGATGTGATGATGATTATTCATGGTGACATTACAGAGGTTTTGAGCAGTTAGGGAATTAATATCTTGTATGGTGCAGTTAAAAGAATTTTTTTTTTTAATTAAGAAAAATGCAACTGTACATTAAATTAACACAAATTGGTTAATTAATAAAGGAGTAAATTTTGGGTGTGGATAAATCACCACTCTACTTAATTTCTGGGAACAACCCAGGTAAACTTGTGACATTTCCATGTCTCAAATACTAGGCCAAAATAACTCTTTTTTCACTTCGAATTATATCATCTTTCTTCAGTAGCGAAGCACATCTAAATATCTTTCACTCTGAAAGGAGCTTACCACTGCTACTCGATTGAGTTGCGGTATAAATTAACCCAAAAATTAGCTTTACAGTACCTTGAGACTTTCTTTGGATGGCTAGAAGTACCTCCAGAATATGTCAATGTTAATCTCACATCTAAAAAAAAAAACCTCCCCCCCCCCCCCAAAAAAAACGTTCATTAGCTGCTATGAACTTGTCTTCACTTATTGCTGACCTTGCAGTTTGTAGACACTGAAGATACTTCTCAAAACTTCAGATCAGTCTGAAATGGCTGTCCCTGAAATAAGGAACTTTAACAGCACTGGGAAACAACCTCACCTGAGCCGCAGTGATACTGGTGATGACGGAGGGGTGTCCCCTTTACCAGCATGATGAGATATCGGCAGGCTTGGATCTGATCATTGTAGAGGAATATGATGACTAATCTTTACTGGCGGTCAACCTGTATTCACTACTGTGTGTGGTTGCAGCTGGCGATGGCTATCATGTGACCAAGCTGTACCTAGTAAAGAAATCTTGATGCCTGCACCTTTCAAGCCATAAAAAATCAAACAAAACATCAAGAGCCTATGCAAGAAAGATGAAAGTTCATTTTAAAAACAAATGACAATTTTGAATTAATCTGTGGGAAAATGAAGAAAGGAATCACTATTGTGCTCATGCAGACTGCAATATAGATGACCCTTACCAATTAGATCAGGTACATCGATCATTGCCATGGATCTGATTTGGATAGGTAAAGGGTTGTTTGGCTTGTGATCTTTATTGGTGCAACTTGTTTTCTTTATTTTCTTTTCTTCACAAATTGATCCCTTAGCAATTTTTGTTGAAACAAAAAAAACAAAAACAAATTAATTAGAATTAGTCAAAATTAATTAGATTTAATTTTAAAATATTGAATTAATTCTCAATACTTATTATGTTATTTGGAGGGGGAGAGGTTATATACGGCACCATAGTATTTATAGACTCTTTCTAGTGGAATAGTGGGTGACTGAAGATCCCGCACTGGGATACCTGTTGTTGCTTCTTAGCTAACCTACAAGTGGAATTATCACTATATCCTTCACCTTGGTTTTTATTTTCCCTGTTTGACTTCATTAATTGTAAAGTACATATTCTAAGATGTAAAACTGTATTGCTATTCATGTAAATGAATAATAGTATACATTTATTTTTAATTATTTTTTCATTTATTTATTTTTTTAATTTTTTTTTTGTGGTAGAATTTGATGATTATACTGTTAGGACAAGATGTAATATTTCAAATGTAGGGGCAGTAGGCATACTTGTGAATTGATAGCTCACAACTTTGGATCTTCTTCTTTATAATTCCTTCAGCTAACTCTTCCAATATCAGACCAACAACTTGATTTTTATATATTAAACACCTTACCTATTTTAGTCAGTATATTTGGCTTTAGCCAATCAACAAACTGATTGGTCGTGGCGTTAATTGAAAATTTTGAATACTACTGAACTTATTATGAGAGGAGTATCGGTAGGAGAGTTATATGTGGGAAACACAGATAGATAGATAAATAAATGGATAGGTAGAGAGATCAGATACTAGGTATATAGATGAATATGTAGGTGGTTGGTGGATGGATTGATGGATAGATAGATGGATAGATGATTAGTGAATGGATAGATAGATAGATAGATGAATGAATAGATCAAATACTAGGTATGTCAATGGATACGTGAATGGATTGCTGGATAGATAGATGGATAGATGGCTGGGGGGTAAATGGATAGATAGAAGATGTTTGATTTAAATTTTTCAAAATTTTAATCCCTTACATATGCTGTTTGTTTTTTGTTTTATTTGGGGTTGTTTTTTTAACACTGCATTTGTACCGCCTTAGCTAAGGATCAAGGTTCTCCCTTGGAGTCTATGAGGGGAATATCAGATGTTGTCATTCATGAACTTCAACAAAAAAAAACACTAATGTGAGATTTAGCTGAAAGGATAATCTTTAGGTTTTCTGGCTGCCATATAAAAGTTGTGTCATTCCAAATTATACAGTAAGAAGTACTGCACTCTCTCTCTCTTTCCCCCCCCCCCTCTCCCCCTCCTATAAAACATGCAGGTTCTAATTAGTGTGTAATCTGATCAATTGTAAGTGCAATGCTAGAGTGTCTACAAGACATTAGAAGGGAAATAAATTTCTTCTCTTGCAGGACAACGGCCTTGAGGAAAAATCTTGTGGTTTAGGAGGAAGACAACACTATTTATTAATTAGCTTCCATAGTGCAAACCTTAAATTTATGTGATTGAGTGTTAAATGTAATAAGAATGTTGTAGCCATATGATTGGATAATTGGAGTACAGTCAACTGAGACAAAGAAATGCTGCTTAATGAACTCAGGAGATTACTAACTACTCAAATACTGATGCTTCATAATTGCAAGGTGTAGGAAAGTGTAGACTGAAACAGCTGATGGGTGGTGATATCTCCTGAGGCACAGGATCTACTTTGTCCCCCCCCCCCCCACTGTGATGTGATGAGCTGTTGGGTATTGGGTACAGGATTGTCCACATCCATCCACTTCTGTGACTTTACCTCCAATTAATCCCTGTTCATGGTGATGCACATGCTCACACACACACACACACACACACACACACACACACACACACACACACACACACACACACACACACACACACACACACACACCAATACCACTCCCAGTGTGCATTCCTTTTCTGTTGTTTTATTGTCAAGAATTTTAAAAAGTACTATTTGTCAATGAACAGGGAATCATTAATTTAGAAAAAAGAAAAAGAAAAAGGCTCATATGGTTGGTTAACTGCATATCTGTACTCTTTCAGTGCTTGCAACCATAAACTCCACGTCATTACCAATCCACTTGTACTGCCATATGTGGCTTTCAGCTTTATTGAAAACTATGTGGTTGTTAAGTTTTGATCCTGTGGTTTGGGAACCAAAATTTGTGATTTGGGAATATTAACTTTGATTAAAGAACCATAGCATGTAATGTGAGAACCAGAACCTGTGATTTAGGAACCAAAGCATGTGGTTTGAGAACCAGAACCTGCAGTTTAAAAGGTTAAATCAACTGCTGATCTCACTGTACTGCACAAATAAATTGATGATTGGTGTCAAATTGGGATTTGGAAATGGTCATCAAACTGGTGATTTGCAGGATGTTTATTTCCTTGCTTTTTAGTGCCTTGATCTTTCTTGGGAATGGCCCCTCTGGCAAGTTAATAAATCATAATTTCAGGAATATAGCTACAAGACTATATATATATATATATAATGCCCACTCTTTCTGTGTGTGGTGTGTGTGTATTTTCATACCCATTATTATTCTCTCTCTCTCTTGTGCCCTCTCTATATTCCTTTGCTCCTCCATTTTCTCGTCCTCCCACCATGCAGGATCAGAATGAGAGACAAACTGAAGCAACCAGAATCTCCAGATGTCGGTGTTGATCAAGTAACCACCGATATTGAGCAAGGTAGACACCGTACCTGTTGTGTTTCTAGTAGTGCACACACACACACACACACACACACACACACACACACACACACACACACAAAATGCAAATTGTCTAGCTACCGTCAACACAGTCACGTGCACCTGACATAGTCAGGGCGCCTGTGCACTAAGTAGGCACAATGAGCCAGTGCAAGCAAACTCCAAGAGCCGGGCTAGGAACTCGCAGGAGGACTGACCGAGACTTTCAGCGTATGGGTGTGAGCACCCGAAGTTCCACCTGGACCCTTAGCTGATTGACAAGCCATGGCCAGGGAATTTGCACCCCAGAAAATTCCAGGTCCCACATCACAGCTGGGTGGACTGGTGTGGGAAGATGTTGAAGGACAGGAAAATTTTCCTGTCAGTGCTGGGTTTGAATTAGCAACCCTGGGGTTGTTAGTCCAAGGGCACAACTACACACACACACCACACCACACCACACCACACCACACCACACCACACCACACCACACCACACCACACCACACCACACCACACGAGAACTTATGTACTAGATGAGTGTGTGTGTGTGTGTGTTAGCTCCAGAGGGATGGAATGTTGAGGAAACCCACTACAGGTTCTTTGTGACAAATATGCAAGTTAACCTCCATTGTGAGAGTTTTTGGAAGTATCCACTTCAGGATGAGGGCAGCTTCTCTGGCCTCATCCCTCATTCATTTCCCTTTTAAGAACAAATGCATTGTGTTAGGATGGAAGACACTTGCCAAACTGTGAGTTCCCTTTCTTCCTGGAGGCAGCTTCAATCTGGCAGACACTCTCAGGCCTTGCCAATGTCTTGCTCTTGTTTAGCTTTCATTAGGAGAGGAGCTATGTGGCAAGCTGTGGCCAGTGCCAAGGCTGACCCTCTCCACCTTAACAGGCTGCTGAATAAAGAAAAACTGAGGATCCACTATTGTGCAAAAAAAACAAAAAAAAAAGTCTGCATGTTTTATCATTTGTATCTGGAAAGTTATGTTGTGTTCAGTTAGCCATCCTTTCTTCTCAATGACAAATTTACCAAATTTTTGTCTCTATGCAACTTTACCAGTTCTTTCTTCTCTACTATCTATGCAGTCAGTTTTCTCTCCTCCACTGACTATGCTGCCATTTTCTCCATTAAAGGTAGTACTGTTAGATGGACTGGTGGTTTGACTGTTGGTTTGGTTTGTGGGGGAGGAGTGTTGAAGGAGGTAGTCTCTCATCTGACTTCTAGCTCTGTCTTCATGCTACCAGGTCATGTGACAGATTACACTCATAAATAAATGGCACTTGGTGTTCCCCTCTTATACATCATGCATGACACGACCCCTCCCCTCCTTGTACAGCCACTTCCTCAAAGTATATTTTCCCACCAGTTACCTGGTTCCAAAGTGTAGTTCCCCACCAGTTACCAGGTCCTAAAGTTGATTTCCCCGCCAGTTACCCTGTTCCAAAGTGTAATTCCATGTCAGTTACCCTGTCCCAAAGTGTAGTTCCCGTCAATTACCCGGTCCCAAAATGTAGTTCCCCACAGTTAGCCAGTCTGAAAGTATATTTCCTGATCACTGTGTGTGGTTGCAGAAGACATCCATATCCAAACATGCTCAGACTATTCTGTCAGAGATACTTGGAGTTCTGCCAGAGATTCTTGGAGAATCACTTACAAGATGGCTTCTGACAGTACCATGGAAGGAAAAGGCCCTGTCTGCAGATTTTATAGGAGAGTGTACATCCCACTACAGACAGCCATACAAGCCATACAGGGCCAAATACATCTGACCTATACTTTGACTATCTCAGAGATGTCCACTTGCTCTTCCTCCTGTAGAATGAAGCCAGAAACAGCAGTAATGAGAAAAGCTAAATAAATTTTGGCTAACTAACCAATTAAATAGCTGGAATTAAAGAGCAGATATTAATGATATAGCAAGCACAATACACTCTGGAATTATGACCACTGCTCACTAACTGACCACAAATTGTATATTCTGAGTTTCTCCTTGGCATACCAGAGTTTGCAGGAAGGAGGGCACAGGAGAGAATCAAAGTCACCAGAAGATACCCCCCCTCCCCCCCCCCCCCCCCCCCCCCCCCCCCCCCCCACACACACACATAATATGTGTACCAGCACTCTGACATTATTCTAGTCCAGGGGGTAAGCTCTGGGATATCCCCACATCTTCTTGGAATTTTCGATACCCTAAAGTCCATTAATGTGCAAACATCAATGCATATACATTACATCTATTTCCCTGTTAAAAATGTTAAGTATTATCAATCAGTAACTGAGAACTCTCTAATGCTATAATTCATCAAATACTCTGAAAAGTTCAACATTTAATTACCTGAAACAAGATAATCTTTGAGGATATTTCACATGGAGCATACTAGATAGGTGTTGTGGTTGAATTGCTCCAGGACATCTGTGCCTGTGTAAATGTTCGTCTAAGGTTACCCAGAAGATTTACTTAAGACCATTAAAGCTTTTTCAGAAACAAAGACCATTTGTGCATGGCCTTGCCCAGCAGCACTCTCTCCTTAACAACACCTAATTTCATCACCCCTACCTCACCCCTCCCATAACTCAAAATTCTTCTATGAACCCTGAACCCTGGTGAGGATCAATCTGCTGATAAGTTATAACTTTGGAATTTTTACAATGTAAATGTCAAAGTAATAAAATTATGTGGGTGTGGTTTAAAACATTAATTATTAATTAGACGCATCCTACCCACTGCCTTAGTTCATGATCCTGTCTTTATTGGGAATTTTCCTTTGAGAAGGATTGCCTATTCCTTTTAAGTTATATTCCAGTAATGTAGTTCATGGGTAGAGCACGACCTGCATATTGACACACACACACACACACACACACACACACACACACACACACACACACACACACACACACACATACGAGTCAATGTTAGCAGTTGTTGGTTCACATTTCCCTGAGTGTGTGTGTGCGTGAGCTTGTAGGGAGACACATTCCAATGAAGACCTGATGTTGTTTGTGAAGGTGAACCACTAAGCCACTAAGGAAGATACTATGTACAGGTCAATTGAAGTGTGTTGCTACAAATATGGATCTACATCCACAGATCATTTGCCTAACAGATTTTGCTTCACATGAATGAATTGAAACAAATTGAAATGAATTGTGTATTATCTAAAATTAGCCGCCATGCTGTTTCTCTCTCGAGGTGTGTAGTTTACTGTCCACAAATAATGACTATAATTTATGACATACAATCTCTATCACTGGGAAGTTGTAGGAGTCGTGATGGTGCTCTCTAATGATTATTTAATGAATCATAATGAGATTGTTATGACAACAATAATGTGTGTACTGTAGTCACTAATGAATACATTAAAAAAAATACATGTATCAATTATATTCTTTTATAGGAAATCATCTCCCCTGGTTGGTTGGTTGGTCTGCTGCAACATCCAGATTGGATACCATCAGTTCTCTCCACTAATAACACGTCTGGCTAGCCACACCTTCCAGAATTGAATGGGAATGGTCTGGTATCCGAGGCATACCAAATCTGTCCCACTGGAATGCAATTAGCAGTGTTGTGGTTGGTGTTTTATTTGCACAAATCAGTGTACAAATAATTTGAATGAATTGGAACCTTCCTGCTTCTTATGTACACTTTTCCAACAAAAAAAACAAAACAACTAGAAATGGGAGGTGCCATTTGCACATAAAGTATGGTTTCCTGTGAATGGTAGGAAGGGGAACTACATTAGTATGCTGCAGGCACTAGACCCTACTGGTCATATTTTTGTAGGTGTGGCCTGCCAAACTATGATGAAGACCACACCCATTGTGTAGTACTCTGGTAGGTTGGCTTTGACAGCTTGATGTGCACCGTTCAATCATCCATTCCATGAATTCCAAAAGCAAATCATCTGTACACAACAGATTGACTGAGGACACACTCTAACTCATACACATACTTCAGCTATCAAACTCTCAGGAGTCTAGAATCCCCACTAATTAAAGAGATTTTTAGAGATATAAATGATATCAGCATTTATCAGGTTGAAATCTTGTATTCTACTGTGGCTTTGAAACCACTCTCATCACCACGGATGACAGTCACTCTAAGATGAAGGCTTGAAAAGGTGAGTCAATAAATTCAATTATCCCATAGTAATGAAATCTCAAACCCAGTCTACCATTGTTAGCCTTGAGAGTAATAAATCTCTAACCAAACTGAACTTTAACCTTTTATATATTTTCAAATACTTCATTTTTTATTCTATTGGTGATTTAGTCTGCTTTCCCATTAGTTTGTATTCTATGGCTTTAGGGGTTTCTCCCAGTGTCAGCTTATCTATCTTTTTGCAAGACTTGGAGAATTCATCTAGTAGGCTGGGCTACCTGTAACTTGGCTTCAGCCATCAAGTGGCCAATGAGAGAAGCACTTGGAATTGCTCAAAAATTAGCCTGGGAAACATAGTGGGAAACTAGTAGGAAATGTGCATACCACAGGTGTCACTTGACCATTCTCTCTTTCAAGCCAGTGGTCCTAGGGGTGAGGAACTTTCCCTCCCTCTCCAGAAACTCTCTCTCGCTCTCTCTCCTGCAGAAGCACCAGCAGTGTGGAGAGGTGTTTTCATATTTTAACAACATCAATAGCAACCTACAAGTGCAGCTGCTTCTTAATCTTTTTCCACATTGATGGTGTGACTTGGTAAGGTTTCAGGAAATTACGTGTTAATTCCTTTTGTGATTCCACTGTGGAGGAGAGTTGTTATTGAGGAAATGTGATCGCTCTGTCAGTGGCATGGACTTTAATTGGTCTCTCATCCATCTCCTTGGCTGCCATTGGCAAAACAAGTCAGGATCAGTGATATCCACTCTCAGCACTGACTTTAAAATGTGTAAGGCACTAATACTCAACACTAATGTACATTTACATGTACCACATGTTTCATTCGTGTACATGTGTTCACCACATGTGCTGTTGATTCCCCCATCTTCCGCCACCACTAATGTCTTGGTGTTATTAGTATTAACCACATCCACTTTGCTGTGGCCAATTGGTCTAAGTCATACAGTATTACTTAATCACTGAGATGAGGTGAGGAAGACCCTGGGGCTGATTGGAAGGCAACTGCTCAGATATGAAGTGGTCTGCACTTAGAATGGGGCAAGCACTCTACACACACACACACACACACACACACACACACACACACACACACACACACACACACACACACACTGCGGCTTTGATGGAGTGGGTTGTGTCTATGGGCTAGAGCCAAGGCATTCATGCCACATATGCCACTGAATGACTAGAGAGCTTGATACTTCTGGGAACTCTAGTCTTGCTGAATGGAAGGACTTCATTGTTGTGTGTGTACATGTGTGGGGTAGCTGAGTGCCTGCCTCATGGCTGGGGGGAGGTTGTGAGGAGCTCCCTCTATTGTGGAACTACACTGACTCCAAATTTGTTTCAATGGAAAGGACCCAATGCTAATAGTTATGAATAACCATTAGCATGGACCTGGATAATTAAATGGTTCCCTACAATTTTTATGGAATTCTAAAATTGAATCGACCTCAATTGGTTTAAATTGTATGGCATGGATGATGTCAGGACCAACTGCACGCTATGTAGTCATGACTACCAAGACTAATTAATTTCCCTCTCTGTATGCAAACCTGTCAAGTCACAGGCATTCCTCGTGAGGCACACGCATTTGAGGCTATTGTCACACATACGGCTGAATTTCACACATCAGTTTTGCAGCTTTAAACTGTTGGGGGTTTTTTTAACATTGATATCTGCATACGGAGGAGGAGGAGGAGGAGGAGGAGGAGGAGGAGGAGGAGGAGGGGAGTTTACACTGTGACTCAGGGCAAGCAGCTAGCACCTGTAGTGAGCTTGTGGCTGACACCTCTCAGGCTAGTGCTAGTGCTGGAGGTTGTGAAGTCCCAGGATGATGAAGTATCAAGGAGCAGTGTTGTACTTAACCAAGTATTACAGGAGGTGGAAGGATATGTGCCCATTTGTTCGGCCAGTGAGGTCAGACCCCTTTTCTTTCCTGGGCACCATTTGCTTAAAGAGAGGTTGCTACCAGCATATGGAAATTGGTGATATCTGACGTCATGTTGCTGGTATCTCACCAGAGGGCAGCAAAGGAAATGCAACAGTAAACCAAACTGTCACTTGTCTCTTTAAAGGATCCTTGACAGGGCAAGTTATGCTCTACCTGTAATGTGTGTATGGTTGTGTATTAATTACAATTTCTGTTCTTGTTGATAGTTTAGAAGTGCTGAAGTGAAAGTTAATATCCTCCTGTACCACCGTAATCTCTCTCTCGTGCTAAGGAACGTGTTCAGTGAGGTTGAACAAAACTTCATATCGATCAAGTCTTGGTCTGGAAGGAGCATTGTCTAGTAGACTATGAATTAGAAATGCATAATCCCGAACCGTGCTTCAACTTTGACCATCAAGTATGCTTACTAAAGCAAAGAAAGCCACGTGGGAATACAACAGTGCACATTGCAGTGATAGAAAACATTCCATTTGTCCACCAATACGTGTAACTAGCAGTATACCCAGCGTTGCCCGACCAATGTCAAGATAAAACATTATAGAAGCCTCCCAAATTTCAGCCTGGTTAGTCTTTTAATTAGCTTTTGGCAGCCAAAACAACTTCCTGTGTGTGTGTCTAATAAAACCACACACATTGCCACACCTACATGTGGTTAATAATGCTCACCTGGTTACTTGGATTTCATATGCAAAATTTTAGCCTGATTGGTCACTTGCACATGTGATTAGTAATGCTCACCCAGTTGCTTGGAAACCTCATTCCAAATATATAATGGTTCATGGATCTAACTCCCTAGGTTCAAGTATTTTTGCTGAAATACCATTTTTGGCATTTTTAGCCTTACACAGGGAAAGGAAGAGGTGTGGCCAGGTGGGACCAAGCCCATGTTACTCCGACAGTGAAGTTGTATATGCATACCAAGTTTTAGATCTGTAGCTCCAAGGGTTTTTCTGGCCAAATATCATATTTGGCAATTTCTTGTTACAGTGGTAACCATTTTCTGAAATTTTTAGCCCATGTTTTAAGTTGGATCAAAACCTATCATCATGCCAAGTTTCAGAGAAATTTACTCACAGGTTTGGCCAGAAGGATGGTACAAACATACAGACGGACAGACAGATAGACAGACAGACAGACAGACAGATAGACAGACAGACATCTCCTATATATATTTGCAATAGCCCATGTTCATCCCCGGGCCAAACTATGCTCACATGCCAAATTTTATGCAAATCTGTCTAGTGGTTTAGGTGCCTATAGGTAACAGATGAACGGACACACTGACATTCACAAATATTAGTAGGTGAATGACCACATATTTTGGCATATTGTGATATAAAAAGCAGGGGGGGTTCCTCTTTTTATTCCACTTTTTTCCACTCAAAATTAAATTGAAATTTGTGTTCTTTTCTTTTGTCCCCCTAAATTGCACATTTTTTAAAATTGCTTGTGAGTTTCAAAATTCTAATATTACAATAATCTCAAGATGTCGTTTTATGTTACTTGTCTACAAGCTAAATAATTTTTCTTTAATTTATATTTTGATAAGTCACACCCACATTCTTTACTGCTGAGTGTGATGAAAATTGCTACTTTATTTTGAGCAGCATGACATACTGTACCATAATGATGAAAGAGCATAAAGTCTAGAACATATTATAACACACACACACACACACACACACACACACACACACACACACACACACACACACACACACACACACACACACACACAAAGTGGCTCTAACTGATTAGCTGCTAGATAGTGTCATAACCATCCTGGTGATCTTAACCTCATGTTGGATCTGTAACACATAATAAAAAGGGACATCAATTTAAAGTGACTCTGCTGATTAACTCATGCTAAAAATAACAGCACATAAGCTGATTAACTTGATAATAATTTTAAGAAGTCAGTATTGCGAGATCATTTTGTCATGCACCATGATTAATCTTTAACTAATGTGGGGAAGTAAGAGAT
The DNA here is from genome assembly GCA_963969325.1 of Lycopodina hypogea. NCBI lineage: Eukaryota > Metazoa > Porifera > Demospongiae > Poecilosclerida > Cladorhizidae > Lycopodina > Lycopodina hypogea. The sequence goes on along the minus strand of OZ017793.1, from coordinate 2,001,831 downwards.
TTTGTAGAAATGTTTATTTTTCTGACATGTCTTACTCATCTTTGGGATTATCTCACTATTAAAAAAATCAGGGGAATCTCACTCATTTCAAGCTTTACAACTTGACAGCAGTGCTGTATGTATGCATTATCTCCTAAGGATGGAATGACCACTTGTATTTTATTGTTGCCCACTGTAGGTGTTGCTGTGACAACTGGCTCTGGTTTTGCAGGGTCTCTCCTGGAGCTGCCAAACTTTCTCTCCAAGGCCACCATCTTTCTCTATGGTGACTTCTCTCATGATGACAGGCGGACTTTGGTTAGATACAGCATGGCCTATGGCGGGTAAGAGTGCGAATGTGCCAACTTACAATGTTATACAGAGAGGTGTCAGTTTGTTAGGCTTGTCTCTGTGTATGACAATCAACACACACAAGATTTCTATCACACAGAGGGTCAACTGCTATGTAGATACTCCTGGATTATTCTGGGTTAGTGTAGGTTAGCTCTATGGGGACACACACACACACACACACACACACACACACACACACACACACACACACACACACACACACACACACACACACACACACACTGGACCAACATCACACTGGGTTGAGGCAGGTTGAAGTAGTTTAACAATAGCTCTATGGGGTCACATACTAGATCAACATCACACTGGGTTGAGGCAGGTTGAAATATGTTGATAATAACTTTACAGGATCAATAGACCGTCAACTTTTTACCTTTTATCACACAATATTTTGGTCTTGGGCAAGACTTTATGCTGAGGTTTTCAACTTATCCTAAATCTTGCCCTAGCCATTCCAACTGGCCCTAGTCACGGCTGCTTGATTTAATAATAGGTTTGACTAATCCTAAAACCTCATTTACTTAACCTGCGACTTCTGATTGGAACCTGGTGGGCCGGAAGGAGGAAAATCCCCAAGCAATTTACATGTTCTAACTCAATAATATTAAAAATTCCCTATGCAATTAATGGCTTTGTTTTGACTTGGAAGTATCCGTGGGCATGCTCAAGCACATTTTTAGCACTGGTGGGATTCTGTGTTGGGTGAACCTCCATGTGGCTTCAGTACTTGTTTGTATGTGTGTGTATGTAAGTATGGAGGAGATTGGTGCTTGGGTAGGAATGACTTGTTATATGGCTTTTTCCATCCCCCTCTCCTTTGTCCACCAGGGCCATGAAGCTGTGTGATTGTGCATTGTTGGGAGTGGGGAGGTGGCTAGTCCTTGCCTGCAGGAACATGCTTGCTGGATGGAGGGGAAGTGAGATAGAGTCCCTTGGTTTGATAACACTATATAAAGAGAGTTAGCATGTTAATTATCCTTCAGTGGGAAGTTAGGTTATCACAATGTTTCCTGGAAGTAGGTTTCCTCTTTCCCCTTCTCCTCGTTTGAACAAACCTTGGTACAGTTTTATCAGGAAGGATATGGGTGTAGCGGACATTGGTTGTAATGTGATATCAGGCTGGTACCAGTGCTTCTGCAGTTCCTGTGGAACCGGTTTGCATAAATCTTTGAAACCGTCATGAAATTATTGTCTGCATATCTCCCTCCCCTGAGCACTTGCAGTGAGAGATGAGCTCAGCAACCCCTGGCAGCAGGATGTGGTGTAGTGTTCACTCTGTGGACAGCAAGTGGCTGGCATTAGGCCACTCACTCACAGCTGCACAGCTCTGTGTGGGAAGCTTTTAGGATAATGAAGTGTCCAAAGGCATAAGAGTACACATCCTACAAGAAACTAGGTAGCAATTGTGCTGCTCTCATATATAGAACCAGTAACCTCCACCTCACCTCCCCCCCACTTCAATCCCTTTGATGTATGCCTTCATCTCTCTTCAACCTCTGGAAGTTGTTTTTTACTCTCTAAGTGTTTTGAAATGGCATTATTTAGTTACTGCGTTTGAAGATATGGAGGGGTACCGATCTAGCCACTTACTTCATGTGAGCAAACAACAGCTATTTATTGCAGGCCATCCTGGGGACAGCTGCATCACTGGTGCAATGTCTCTTTTATGTGCTAAGCTTTGAAAGTCCTTCTGCTTACTGACTATGGCTTGTTGCTGGTGGTGTGCTGTGTTTGCACACACATACTGCCCTATTCAATTCCTCTGTCAACTTGTTGTGTTCCTATGTAGAGTTCCACTCACTTCCTCACGATTACTTCCTTGTCAGGACAATGGATTTTTATGCTTGGTTGCTATGGAGGCACAGAAGAGCAGGGATCTGTGTATTGTACAACTCTAGTTGGTAGTGCTTATGCATGCTCCATTGTCTCTGTGTTTGTGTGGGTCAGTCTTATGTGTATCTGGTTGAGTGATGTCAGTCTGACTTAATGATTCTGACTAATATACTTCAGACAGGCCTATAAGGTTGACTCACCTCCAGTTCAGTACTTCAACCTGCCTCAACCCAGTGTAATGTTGGTCCAGTGTGTGTCCCCATAGAGCTATTGTCAACCTACTTCAACCTGCCTCAATCCAGTATGATATTAATCCAGTGTGTCCCCCCATAGAGCTATTATCAGCCTACTTCAACCTGCCTCAACCCAGTTAAGTCAGTGTGTGTTCCCGTAGAGCTATTGTGGACCTACTCTAACAGTTTTTTTCCCCTAAAGTTTTTACCTTTTATAGATTATGGTGGTGTAATTATTGTATTACCTTTCTGCTACCTCTATGTGAAATCTTCATTTTAGTGCTAGTTTAATACATACCATATGCACATGTACAGACATACATATACACACACACAATCATAGTACATGTCGCCCAAATATTAACCTCATGGATATAACTAGAAAGTTGTGTGTGTGCATGTGCAAATATGTGTGTCTGTGTGCACGAATGTGTGTGTGTGGGAGAGTGTGTGTGTGTGTGTGTTTTCTTTGGTGCAAAACTAACTTCCTTGTTCCTTATTAAAATATTATCTTTGCTCCAAAGCTGTTACTTCTTGACATTTGCATTTCCTTTTTCTTCCCCACATTGCAGGCGTGTGTTGGACTACATGGACGATACAGTCACTCACGTGGTGACCCAGCAAAGTTGGGACACCAACTTTGATCAGGTGTGGGTGTGTGTCTGTGGTGTGTGTATGTGTGGTGTGTGCGTGTCTGTCTGTGAGTGTGTGTATCTGTCTGCCTGCCTGTAGTGTGTGTGTGTTTGTGTTCCAGTGATGTAGCAGAAATAATAAATGTGTTCCTACACTCATACTCTGTTTTCATTTATTAGGCTTATAAAAAATGTTTTCATTGACACAACAGATGTGAATTAAATTGGTTCCATTTATTTCAATTTATAATTTCAGCTATTGAAAGCAGTTTATCATATTTATATTTTCTTCTAAAGCTGTTTATTATCATTAGTGAGGATTTGTAAGAACATTGCTAACAGAGCAGACACTTAGACTTGAATGAGGAAGTATCGTGTGTTTGTTGTTGCTGGTGTGTGAAAGAAACCTGTTTAACTTTTGATTTAACTTCTCCTTCATAACCACAATGAAGTTTCTGTGAACTGTCAGGGGATGTCTCAAGCTCTGTGATTATAGCACATGCAGTCATTCACATGTGTTTCAAGTTGCAGTTGTATAATTTCTTTCCGTATTTCTTTGGTACGAATTTCTCAGATTATAGGTCAAAGATGAAAAAAATATATTTTTTTCACACTTGTGTTGATGTTACTTTGTGAAGAACAATTGTATTTTATTGTTGCATTTATTATTTTTTTTTTAAGTGTGCCAATGTTTGTTTGTTGTTCTTTTATATTCTGTTGTATAGGCACTGGAGGAGAATAGCAGCTTGGTATTTGTCACGCCAAAGTGGGTATTCAGATGTCACCAGAAGCAGCAATGTGTCTCTCCACAGCCCTTCATAGTAGCTCCGAAATAGAATAGACTAACAGACACTTCTTATTAATTGTATATTTTAATATCCCTTCTTTTTTTTAATGTTGTTTTGATGCTCCAAACAAACAGGAAATGTTCTTTATAATCTTTAACAAACTCGCCACGCCACCCCGAATATTAAGGAAGTTTCCCACTTCTCATAACTTTGAGGGTTCCATTTCCCCTTCCGCCATACCTGGCAATGGTAAATAGTTTATTGCTGGTTGCGTTTTCCACTCAGGCCGAGTTGAAGCGGAAACCACTAGTGTCAGTGCGTCCCATAACTCATTTGTTAGTTACGGACACCTGGAAGTCTCAGAGTTTGTAGCTATCTGGTAGGTTCCAGTCAGTTTGTAGTTAGAACTGTCATCCACCACCCCCCTTCCTGAAAGGAATACAAAATGGAGCATTCCGTTCAGATAGATCCTGAGCGGTGTGTCCTGGTGATTGGTCCGCAGTTGGCGGCTGCCGCTCTATCGCTCTCTCAAGGAGTCCCAGCTGCTCTGTCCTATGGTATGCTGATAAACATTGGCATGCAGAAGATGCTGGACTTGGAGAAGAACAGCAGCAGCAACAGTGAGAGGAGCCATAAGCATACCCTATTGGTGAGTGCCTATGAGCTGGAGCCTGCTTTTGCAGCTAACAAAATCATGGAGACATTGAGAGAGCAGGGTTTGTATCAGCAATGGCTTACAGACTTATTTGACGGTCTTCTGTCTCTGCCCACTACTGCTCAGAAAGGAAAAGGAGGTGGAGTGGTAGAAAAGCTGACTTCGCTCCGGGAGAAAGGGGTTATGTTAGTATATTCTTATTACGACACCATTTTGGATGTTGGCATGGGGACGACCCCTGTAATGCTGGGGGACAAGGAATCTGTCCAGAGTTGGGCGACTGGGACCCCTGGGATCTTGCATGTGCATGGTGTTTTCTCTAATCCTGACTCTGTGAGCTGTGACTGCGTCCATTATCAAAAGTTGGTTGGAGACACACCGGGAGGACAGATCCTGAAAGGGGTGTGTCAGGGGCGGAGTGTGGTATTTGTCGGCTTTGATGGTGAGTTTTACGACCCTTTTCTTCCCAAGTTTGCTAGGACATTCCTAAGTGCCCACCATTTTCCTCCGCTCCTCCTCTCTGCTGCTCCCAAAGTGAATATGATGGAGGCATTTTTGACCCTGCGGGTGGCCGAGCTGACAGAGTTGAACAAGCTGATAGTTGCCACACCAGCTTCATCCCACTTAGGTGAGCAAGGGGTGTGGTTATGGTGGGTTAGGAGGGGAGAGTTAAGTTGGTGGGTATGTGGTGAGGGGGGGAGGGGGTGGGGAAGTGAAGGATGACTTGGTGTGTGTGTGTGAGATGAGGTGGGACCACAATGATTGGAGCAAGGTTCTCAAACTTTGTTGCCATGGACCCCTTATATATATATATATATATATATATATATATATATAAAAGAGGAAAATTCTATTATCTAGTCCTTCATGATGAATTTGACATCAATTGCCACATTTCCATGCATGCAATAACAAACATTTCCAGGAGAAATATGAAATATGTATTGAAGCATTTCAGCAAAATTTTATCAACTCCAGTTCTGTGAACAGTTCACAAACATTCATTAGCGCTTGGGAAAATCAAGGCATAGAGGAAATGCAATCGTGCATGCCTTGCTTGGTATCATAATGGATACGAAAATCATCGAATAATAACAATAGTAGTAGTAGTAGTAGTAGAAATGATAGTAGTAGTTATTGCACCAACAAGATGCAGTGTGTTTACTACTTCACAAGCTGTGGCACACTGACGTTATTCATTATATCTGAAGCAATGACAGGGAAACAAATTAATTTGTTGTCCCAGGTTAGTTGGCCGTCTTATAGGATGGATTGGGACCCACTCCCAGGTGTACATTTGTGTTGAGATCAGATGAAGTAGGAACTGAACTGACCAGTCAATGTGTTGAGATGAGCACAGAATGGACGTCTCCACTGATAGCTTTTGTTTGTTTCCAAGAACCTAGCCAATTGTACAAACTGTAGTTTTCTCTATATCTCTGTTTTACCAGTGAAAGCTTTGATCCTTTACTAACCTCAAGGATGGAGGTGCAGTTGCTAGATGGATAAGTTGAGTCCCTTTATCAAGTTAAAGATATCATAAAGATGGATGAGCTGGGCTCACCACTCCGTGTTGATAAAGAAGGATACTTGGGTATTTTGCATTGGACATCTTCACAGCTGCTACAGGGCTTATTTAAATAGGACAGAACATTGATGATATTATATGGCTGTCTCACATACCATGGCTATGGCAATTAGAGCTAAGGTTGTGATAATGATCAACAATGGCTGCTGAAGATGTGAGTGTGTGGATGGGGAGGGTGGGAGATGGGGAAGGAGATTAAGCCTGCACACTGAGCGTAAGCACTGAAATAACCTTTGCCTAACTGTGGAATGTATCTTTGCCAGTAGGAGGAGGGGGCTCCATACGGGATACCCTCCCACCAAGCCTAGCCCTTAGCCTTCCCCAACCACAGGCCTGCATCTCCTAGTCACTTCCCTCTCCCATGCACCCTATAGGTGAGATGGTGGCCAGCACAATTAGTTGGCATGTATAAGTGGGAAAGCTCTAAGGTGACCTATATCCATGCATGCATAGAATGGGTGAAGATGTGCAAGTGAGAAACATTACACTGTGGTCATCTATCTTTGCTGACCTCTCTTACAATTTCATTTCTTATTTTTTCAAATTGCCAGTGCTTCCTGAGACATGATAATTTGTAGTAATGATGTCATTGCTTTAATGAACCTGTTGTTGTTATTAGCTGGTTGCTCAGCAACAATTAAGAGGGGGGGGGGGGGCAATTCCAGCCAGCAGGTAATGTGGCAGTTTTTGATTTCCCCAAAACTATGTACTTTCATTTTCTCGTAAGTTGCCACCATTAGGTAATGTTATATCAGTTATTGTCCACTTTCAGCGTGCCCCTGGGGCAATCACTTGCCTGCCTTCAGGAGAGTCCCTGGGGAACTTGGAGGGCACAACTCCATCCATCAGCAGTTTGCACCTGCAATGGTGTGTGCCTGTTGGCAGAGTTAATTCAGCTATAAAATCAGTGGAGGGGGGATCATACTTATAAGGGTGTGTGCTTTAGCTCAGTCGCCCCTATCATTCAAATTTATTAGTCTGAGGAAAAATCTATTTTGTTGGGGAGAGGGGTTATTTTTCTTTTATTATGATTTTTGTTTGTTTCTAATTGATGCCGGCAGTTTGGGGTGATCAGGGATGTCGTTTTTCTGCCACGCATCTCTCCAGTGTTGTGATCTACATCTGATGAGTCCTCCTTGAAGGCAGCAAATCCATACGTCCATTGCGGTGTATGTTACGTTGTGTTTGCCTGGCAGGGAGGGAGCTGCTCCACCAGGTGCACTATCCAGCCATGAGATATAGGGGTGTGTGGTCACTGTGGTGTGGGATGGTGAGGGGGCACTATTAGGAGGAGGTGCACAACTGAGAGAGAGTCCGATAGGAGCATATCCACGGGATGTGGACTCACATTGGAGTGAGTCTCCCCACAGCCACATGGGTCACAGGAGAGAGAGAGCGGGTGCTGCCTGGTGACTCTGTGTGTGTGTGTGTGTGTGCAATAATGTGGCATGTATTGAGTAAGAGGAAGTGAGGACTGCACGTGTTAACATTAGTGGTTGTTACACTGATAGCTGAGTGAGCATGTGCACTTCCATACTCCTGGGGAGAGTCACACTCCCAGAGACACATGAAGAGAGTGCATTGTGTTTATTGTGTGCCCATACAACTATGATAGAGTCCCACCCAGTCGGTGTGTTACCCCAGCTGCCCAGCCTGCTGGCTGTGCCAACACATGTGTGAGAAAACAACAGGGCAGGGACTCTTTAGGCTTCTGTTGTTGATCACCTCAGTAGGTCTTCTTCCCTTGTGATGTCAAGGTGGAGGTTGTCTTGTGGGTGTGGTTCTTCTTCAGACATGTGAAGGGTGTGTCACTTCTCTCTGGTCCACCTTGTATTCGTATGTCTGTGCTGATCTGTTAGAAGTGAAGTGTGAGTGGGTGGATGAGGTGTAGATGAATAATGCTCAGAATGAGCTGATTGTATTCCAGGGAAAGAGGCAGACTATGTTTCAATATGGACATGTAATATTCCCTGTTTTAAAGTGGCCATGATTTCATGTTTATCAAGGTTACCCAGCAATGCTGCATGTTTACTCCATTAGTTGTTGCTTTACTGTGATTGTGTATATTTGAAGAATGTGTGCATGCATGTGTGTGTGTGAGGATGTAATTACAAGCAAATAAAGCTATTGTCAGACTAAACATATTTCTGCTGCCACACATGAAGGTTCATTTTTACACTCCATTTCATCGTACACTGACACTGCTTGTAGGCTGTGAATAGGTCCCTGTAAATGAAAAAATACACGTAACAAACAGGCTTGAGGAGATAAAAACCATTGTCTCATCCACAGAGCACCGAAGAAGAGCAACGGAGCAGGCAGTAGTTTACTGAGAAATGAGAATAGAAATGCTGATGCTGCAATTTTACACTGACACAGAAAGAGAAGCTAAACAGAGAATACCCACCCACACAAAATTCTCTTTCAGGAATTTAGTGTTAAGTGATCATTGGAGGTGTGATTGGATCACCCCAGCTGCATTTGACTGTGGCTAGAGCTACTCAGGAAATGAAGGCAGTCAGTGGTTGATTTGCTTAAGCATAAGGTGTGTGCCTGTGCCTGTTATGAGTGTGTCACAGATAGAACCCCACACTGACCCAGTCATGACTGGCAAGGTCAGTGCGCTGTGCCAATGCTTCCAGCACGCTCCTGCCAAGTAAGAGTGTGTGTTGCCTACCACCAACCTGAGTGTAGGGAAAACAAGATAATGACTGTGACGGATCCAGACAGCCACCTTGGGTAAGTGGGTGTACGCTGCAGGAGGGTTGTTCTAGGCCATACAGTGGTAAGATCCCTTAATGTCGTAGCACTCTGTGCTGTGTGTGACATAGAGCCTTTCTACTACTATCACTATTACTACTACTGAGCTTGTGTGTGTGTGCTGTCAGTGCTGTGGCACTGCTGGTTGCATTCCCCCTTGACTTCGCATGTTAAGCAAGCTGATCAAACAGAGGGCAAGCATGTATGATAGTGTGATGGGCCATTAGCTGTATGTGTGTGAGAGAGTGTGTGTGTGAGAGAGTGTGTGTGTATGTGTGTTTCTTATCACCGGTACTGTGCGTGCAGAATGTATCATATGCTGGTGTGGTGTGGGCTATACCTTATCAGAAGGTTCCATTAGGAAGTGTCTAATTACATTAGCACTAACACAAATGTTGCCGATTTGCTTTCATCCATCCTTCCATCCACCCACCCATCCATCCTGTCTTTGCAGTTGAGTAATCATGGCAACCAGTAGTATGTGTCAGGTAGGTGGATACTAATAAGTTTGATTGCACAACACCAGCGAGCGCTGTTTGTGGCATCGTGTGCATTAGTCATGTGATACGTCAGCAATTAGGCCATCACCCCATGCAACGCCACACCACCCTTCCTTGCAAGTCCATGGAAGTAAACTCACTATCTCCAACTGAACCAGGATTAAATTGTGTGTCAGGTGAATGTCACATGATACAGAGGAATTAAGGTATACAAAGCTCTATGGAAATATTCGGTGTGACAGTTCCATGACAGATTATTAGAATGTTGGTTTGAACGACCCTGCACTTGGTCAACCAAACACTGTAGTGTCCACGTCGGAGTGGGTACATTCCTTTGATAGTGTTGTATATAATTCACATACACTATTGTGGACCTGTTCTCATTGGGCAAAATCTCTATCTTGATTGTTAATTAGTGGGTGTGGCTTAGTAGTGCATTTATATTTGGTTGAAGTACTTGTGATGTATTGTATTCCATTGCACATGCACGCACACACAGGCCTCAGCAGAGACTCCATGGAGGATAAGATGAGTGTCACCCTCCTCTATACCAACAAGAGCAGCTGCCTGGACTCAGCCGAGCGTGTGAAGGTCACGTCAGCCATCAACGTCCACCAACTGACCATACATCACGAGCGTCTCTACCACCGCCTCCTTCTCTACCTGGACAGGAGTGGAGTGGTGGAGCTGTGGAAGCTTGTGTTCCACTCCCCCCTGCCCCCCTCCCAGCCTGGCCTCCACACTGGGCTGCTGGGTGTGGTGCTAGACAATGCTGTCACCGTGTGGATGGATGGAGTGCCCTCTCTGATGGAGGAGCAACAGGAAGTGCAGCAGGTGCACACCTATCAACAGCAGCAAGTCAGCAACACCACTTCATGTGTGGAAACCATTCTAGGTGTGTGTGTGTGGTGTGTGTATGATACTGTGTGTGAGGTGTGTGCTTGTGTTGTGTAAGAGAGAGGTAGTAGGTGTGTATATATCTTGGCATCCCACATTCACCTAGAGGAGCGGTACCTGGTGAAGGTGGTGTTCATATTCACATGAGAGTGAGTGCAGTGTGTGTTTATGTATTCTGAATGAGAAAATGCAAATTACAATTTTGACATTTGTGGTGGTTGTGTGGATGAGCACGACATTCCGTGTTGATATGACAGGTAATGTTTGCTTCAACTTACAAACTCTCCACATTCCACATTGCTCGTTGAAATTTGTAGCACAAAGCATTCTTCAGAATGAAAGAGGCATAGGCCGTAAATATGATTTATTCTCATTTTATCTGAAGTCACTCAACCATATCACCCCTCTCCTCCCCCCCCCCCCCCCCCCCTTTCTCTCCAACTGATATGTTTTCCCTGTAGGCACCCACAAGCTTCAACCTCACCAGCTTGCCCACCATCCCAGCTCTGCCCAGCATCCCTCGCTGTCCACCAGCGTGTCTCTCACAGGCTCCACCTGGACGCCCATCCCCTCCCCGTCCACCTCCTCCTCCGCATCTTCCACCCGACCCTCCCTGCCGTCACCTCTGGTCAGCTCCATGTCCCGCTCCACATTGGGGGAAACGGCCACAAGAAAGTCCTCAGGGGAGCACCATAAGTCCACCAGTAACCTGCGTGCTCCTCAGGTCCGCAGAGCTAAGTCTGAGTGGCTCAACCCCAACTTCCAGGAATCTCCGGCCATGCCCCGGAACAAGAATGGACTTCTTATGCACTGGGAGAGCTCTCCTGAGTTTCTGTCCACACCCGAGAGGCACCCGGTACATCCGTCCATGTCGTCCATTCCTAAAGATGGCTCTGGGATACTTCCTGTGCACCCTCCGCCCTCTTCACCTCAGCGACACCAGCATCACTATCAGCAGCCATCAACTCTGGTAAAGGATGGTCTTATGGAAGTCAAAATTGAGGGTGTCAACATGCAGCTCTCTGGCAAGCGCACACCCCCTGGTCTAGTTTCTGCCTCAGTGTCGCTGTCTTCACAAGCCCTTCCAACCTTCAGCGGAATATGGCCCCCCACTAAGGACACAACCACTTCAGGGTCTCTTCCAGTACTTGGATGCGGTTCTGGGAAGGTATTCAACGAAGAGAAACATAAGTTCATCATGGAGGCCCAGAACTGGAGCAAGCAGGTCGATACGAACATTGCCAAGAAAATCAAAGAAACCACCTCGTTAAATTCACCTCCTCTTTTACCACCTCCCGGGAGTTCCTCCATTGGCAGTAACTTCCCCCTGGGGTTATTCCCACCACCGCAACTGGTTGGCAATCCACCGTCACTCAGTTCAAAGTGCAGTCCTGAAGAGCAGGAGAAACTTCTGCGGAAGCATTTTGAGAAGATCCTGCAACAGCAACAACATCAACAGCAACAGCAACAGCAACTATTGTCGATGGCAGCCAGTCCCTCTGTGCCTGTGGCTGTGTCTTCCAAGTCCCCCCACAGGGAGGCTGGCCTCTCCATATCCACTGCAGGTAACACCACCACTCTAGGCTACACCCACTCACCTCATCCCTCAATGGGTGCCGCTGGTGCAGTCGCATCTCTCAGTCATGTGACACACCAACCACACCCCTTGGTAGGAAGTAACCACTCCCCCAAGAAAACATCTCCTCTCATCCCTTTCCAATCCTCACATGCTGCGGCAACTAGCATGTTCCCTTTCCTCGGCCAAACTAGCTCGGCGACTGCTGCGGCAGCAAGCTTCCTTCCTTCCCTCTCCCAGTTTCCCATGGCCGCCGCCATGTTTAGCCCCCTCTACCAGGCCACTCTGCAGCAGTTGATGGCTGCACAGCAGGTAAAGGGTAGCAATATCCCCATCGTGCCTGACCCCGCTCTCATCCAAGGACTGATAGACAGTGCTCCAATGGTTCTGCCCGACGGCAGGGTTGCATATGTCCCCATGGGTTCAACTGGGCAGAGGGGGAATGTGGAGAATCCTACAGAAGAGGAGGATGAAGAGGAGCGGGAGGAGGGGTCTTCTTGTCACTTGACCCCCGGACATAAAAGAACACGGTCCCCGGGACTAAGCGTGCGGTCAGATTTCAATCCCCAGCCTTCTAAGCGCAGGAGGTCAACTTCTCTTCCAGACATTACACAGTTGTTTCAAGTTGCTCCAACCAAGAAGCTTGTGGAAGGAGAACACAACAAAATAACAGCAGCGGAAACGGTCGGGGAGCAGAAATCAAACGGCATGGCGACAGTGATGGCAACATCTGCCAGCTCCCCACATCCTCAACAGCATGCCCCTCCCAGCATTATCCACATTCCGCAGGATGTGAAGGTCAACGAGCATATGGTGGGCTTCCCCACGCCATCCCAGGGCATGGTGGGGAACTTCTCCCTGGCTCCCCTCATCCTGCCCTCGTCTCCGTACCTCTCCCACCACCACCAGCCACACCACCACCAGCCCCTCCCCCCTGGACAGGACCAGCTGCACAATGCAGAGGAGTTGAGGGACCTGGTTGAGGTAGGAGTGTTGCCAGCTATGCTTCCACCCTTACCAGAGGGCGCCAACCTCCCCCAATGTAAGTCCGAGCACTAGAATGCCGTGAAGTCTATCCCAATTAGAATGTTCTTGTCTGTGTACATTCATCCCACCTTCATCCTTTATCTCTCTCCTCCCTGACTGGCATCCACAGGAGTAGCATTGGCCAGAAAGGAAAGTAGGGCCTTGATTATCTATAGTGCCTTAATTGGAATTAATTATGATTACACCTGCTTTTTGGTTATCAACCTTCTTTCTTATTCTTTTTCTTTTCTTTTTTTTTTTTTTTTTTGAGGGGGGGGGGGGGTTAAGAATGTATTTGGTTATGTACTTTGTGAGAGCTTATAGTTGTATCACAGTTGTTGGTGTAGCTGTGAGGGACCACACCCCTCAGGTATCACAGTTGTTGGTGTAGCTGTGAGGGACCACACCCCTCAGGTATCACAGTTGTTGGTGTAGCTGTGAGGGACCACACCCCTCAGGTATCACAGCAGCATTACCTGTTAGCATTTTGTTGTTGTTTTTTTTTTTCTAGTTGATGACCCTCAGGCATTCCCCGGGTTTCACCTTCTTTACTCTGTGCTTAGAAGGTCAGAGCTATTTGTGGTGGTATAGTCCATTTTGAAGCTTTGGGATGTCAAAAAGGACGCCTACAAAAGTCTGTCTACCTGGCCATTGCTATTTGTTCACCTTGAAGTGATAAAACTGTGTCTGTCAGCCTTCCTGTCTGTCTGTCTGTCTGTCTGTCTGTCTGTCTGTCTGTCTGTCTGTCTGTCTGTTGGTTCCGGAGATGTGTCCAGCTTAGCATAGCTCACAACATATATAATCCTTTTATCGATAACACTGGAATACTGTAGTAATGATCCATTCTATTCTCACCCTTGTGTTGCTTCATTGTGTGGTGTGGTATTTGACCCAGCCTCCAGGCTCATGCCACACCCCCTCCTCCCTCCTTGTGTGTTCTTGTTAAGTCCCATTTAGACAATATATACTCAACAACCAGCTTTTTGGGTACAAAGATGGGACACTTTGTTGTTGTTTTTGTCAATACATGTGTGATAGATTTATTAGAAGTGGAGAAACACCTTTAAGCAACTGTGCTGACTGTTGGAGGGCACCTGTTCCTTGTCCACACTCAGACAACACAAAATAGTTGACAACATTAAGACATGATCATAGGCAGCGTATGTATGTACGTACGTATTTATTTCACCCAAAAATGCTATAGTGATGTATTGTCTCCTTTTGACTAATCCAGCCACACATGGTTTAGTCACATGTTGTCTTACGAGTACCTGTGTGTGTGTGTGTGTGTGTGTGTGTGTGTAGTATGGAGCATGATCATAGTGATGACAGGTTTACTCCTTTACTAACTGTCTCTTCCCCACCCCCTCCTCCCCTAGTCCCAGCTGGACGAGGACCTATCCAACTCTGGCAGTTCCTGCTTGACCTCCTCCTTTCCCCGGACAAGCAGAACATGATCAACTGGACAAGGAATGGCTATGAATTCTGCATTCTCCAGCCGGAGGAGATCGCCAAGCTTTGGGGGGCACGCAAGAGCAAGCCACGGATGAACTATGACAAGTTGAGCCGCGGGCTTCGTTACTACTACAACAAAGGCATCATGGACAAGGTGCAGGGGAAGAAGCTGACCTTCAAGTACACGTGTGATGTCCACAATTACATACGCACGCGGAATACCCAGACTCAGGGGGGCATAACACCACGGCCAGTAGGTGAATACAGATCTGGAAGCTCAACTCCCGTCTTTCTGCCCCCCACAGGAGATGGGGCACAGGAAATGGAGGATGTTGGGGAGGAAGCCATCGGGGAAGAGACCAGGTTCTACAGTGCCGGAGATATGCCATTGAGATTCCAGCACACACTGAAGAATACGAGCGAGATGATGGGAGAGGTGGTGGGTGTGGTCAGTAGGTGCAAGTTGCCAGGTGAGACGAAGGAGTGTGATCTTCATGAAGGGGTGGAGTCAGATGACCACAGCAATTGCAGCACTTCTATGATGGGTGGAGGCTTGTGTGGTGAAGCATTGTGAGAGGAGCTGCATGGAGACACGCCCCCCTCTCTAGATTCATCCATATAGTCAAGTAGGGCAACTCCTGCATTGACATTAAGTTTGGTGTCTATCAGTTTTGCCTCCTGTTTGATGTCCACATGCAAGACTCTAATTTTGACAGCCACGTAATTCATAATATGATCAAATATAAAAGTATTTCAATAAAACAAAAGCTATTTAAATTATTTTTTTCCTTCTTTTTTTCTTCAATTCTTTTCCCACCCCCTTTGTATTTATTTATTTCTTTACAAAAAAAAATATATATATATGTATATATATATATATATATATATATGTATATATATATGAGGGGAAAATTTTTAAATTTTTATTTGTATATTTCTTTATTACTTGCTCACTTCTCAAGGTTCATGTAAGTAATCAATTTCAGTTCCCTGAGGTGACTAGTTGGGAGTGGGTGACTAGTTGAGAGTGGGTGGCTATGGACTGTTGTCCACCTTCAGTGCCTGGAGATGTGATCAGCTCTTCATTGGGGTGGGGACATTGTTCCAATGAAGTCCTCAGCCACGAGTTGAAGATTGCAACTAACCATCATATACACGTATACCTTCTCAACTACAAGGAACATCCAAGCTGACCCTTTCTTGTAGTTCTTAAGTGCTTTCAACACATTGGTCTTATGAACCTAAGCTTTCACCGCTGAGGGGTCAATTGGAACCACAGTAGTTCATGGGATATTCAGTCTGCAGTTAGTTGTGGACAGAGAGGTGGTGAGGACCTGGACAGCAGTGTTGCAATCTGGCTGGATGATCTCTAACTGGAGCATCCTGTAGTGTGTCTGCACATTAGGAGTATCAAATAATAATGTAGCTCTGAGCTGCACTTTGCAGTTGGTGGTTTTTTGCGGCTAACATGATGCGAGTGTGGTGTGTGTTGTTTCCTTGACGTTAAGCTATTGCCAATGTCCTGGGAGAACATAGCCAATATTTTTTAAATATGAGATGTGACTGCACACACACACACACACACAGTGATTATGGGATGTCTACTACCTGCAGGTGAACTGAATGGTGGTCAGGACTGCCTTAAAGAAACCATCTTGAAACCTATATATGCTAGTAATGAGACGTGCAGTTTGGTTTGGTTACCAATAAATTGCTTTATTACCAGAAGTTAAGAATAAGTTCTCATACCACAATGGCTGGAGTGAACTTTAAGCATGCCAAGTTTCAGGTCCTTGGTTCAAGGGTTTGACAGGCAATTAGCTACATAGGTGGGTAGATAGATGGATAGATACAACCATGAGTTTTATACAGTTGATGGTTTAAAAGGGAAAAAAGAAAGGTGGAAAAGAAGAAATGAAAGAAGGTTGAAGGGACAAATGACAAAAAGAATGAAGGGGAAGGAAAGGAGGAAAAGAAAGAATAAGAAAGGGTTTGGGGGAGGGGGGAGAAGGGGAAAGGGAAAAAAAAAATAGAGAGGAAGGATATAAGAAGGAAGGTAATAGAGGATTGAAGGAACCCAGGATTTCCAGCTTAGACCTGTGCCTTTAACAAGTTGCATCTTTGTTCGGTTACCAACAGTTCATTTAATTTGAGAAAAAACTACATACCCCAAAAGGCTCAAAGTAAGAAAAGGATGAAAATGTGGATGGGGGTGGGGTAGAAATAAGCCCAGGCATGGTTTCGAACCCAGGACTTAACCATTAGGCCAATGTTGTTGTTTTTTGTAAAGTTATTTTTCACATTAACTCCTGGGAGCAATTGACGTACAGATAGACACACTCAAAATGCCTGAAATCCTTTCTAGTATGACGACTTCCAACTGCCATTGGGATAAAAATGAAAAAAAATGATTTAGGATTAATCCAAAGAAAGAAGGGGACAAGAAAAGGTATTAAGTTTGAAACAAGGCATGAACACCTACCTATAATTGAGCGCCTAATTCTACATGCTAAATCACTACAAATGGGGTTGAACATAGATGTCATTCCCCCCCCCCCCCCCCCCCAAAAAAAAGCAACAAAAAAAAAAATCTTGTCTAGCTATTATTATCCTCTAATTTAACACATTCGAACCACACTCACAAAATTAACACAATAGCAACTTGTTTAACACTGCAACTGAGTTGATATGTCAAACACAGTCATCATGTGCATCATCAATGTTCAGCAGACTGCTCGATGTCTCTACTAATGGATTCATTATGGAAATACACAGATAGGAAATTGATTCAAGTGTCAGGTTCAAAGAAAAATTACATGTTCATGTCTTACCAGATCTTTATCTCTAGATCTGCACCTTTGCTACACTTTTTCCCCCTCTCCCAATCTTAGCATACTTATAATTCAAGCACCTAGTCCACTATGAAAATAATTGCATTATAGGTTGTGGATGAGTTTAGGCTATAATATATAGGAACAGTTGATAACTACCACAAGAATATATAGAGAATTTTAAAATCAATTTTTGGATTAGAAAAATAAAACTCACTTGTTTTTCAACCATAAGTAGCTCATAGTGTGGCCAAATTACTGATTATTAATCCTGTTATTACCCTTACTAAATAGCATTACACAAGGTCCAGAGAGCAAACTACAGCAGCAATATAACTTTCAGTTGAATAAAGGGGGAGGGGGGGATTTTCAGAGGTTGCTCACAGGCCCACTGGTTCGTTTTGAGGAGGATGTGGCTAGGGCTAGAGCCTAGGTCCATCAAGAGGGATATATTCACACAGCCATCAACAGATCCTCTGAAACAGAAGAAATGTTGTTTGATGTAATTCTTAACACTTTATTTTTATCATTATGATTATGATGTTGATGGAGGCATGGGAAATTGAGGGTCAAAAACATTTTAGATGAATATTTAAACCTTACAATCTTGCAAGCTAAGCTGCAAGGGGTAGTCTAGTTATGTAAAATGTACATCGCTAGCTCTAGTTTCATTTTTATCTTCCCATTTTAATGCAATTTTTAGATTCCCTGTGCTACTACCCAGTATATTTTTCTCATGATATATATATATACACACATACATACATACATACATACATACATACATACATACATACATACATACATACATACATACATACATACATACATACATACATACATACATACATACATACATACATACAGGCCCGTAGCCAGGATTTTTGAAAGGGGGGGAGGTTCTTTTTTTGGGAGGGGGGGTAGTAACCTAATGCTTATTAATTATTCATGAGATATATAATGTTTACCGTCACTTTGTTGCCACTCACTTAATCTTATTGCCAAATGAAAGCTTAGTTCAAATGCTATCCAATGTATGCTCCATGGCATGTTCAACTGTCCCACATTCTCAAGTATTATAGTGAAATACCATACAATTTCACCAAATATGGTTGAGTATATATATGTACATGTATATATGTATATATGTGTGCATATATATACACATATATATACATACATGCAATACATATATATATATTGCATATAGTGTCCCAAGTTGAATCCCAGCTGGCAACCTTCATCTAGAGGTGGATCATAGATTGAGGCAGACTACAGTGGACACAGACCTCCTTCAATATTTACTAGAAGAGTTCTGTCACAGTGCAAAGGCAACTCAGCATTAAACTGGACCTTTTGAGTAATCAGAGTGATGATGTTTTTATTGATTAGAAAGATAAATATGGGAACAAATCATGTGCTGCACTAGATCTGCATGTAATATCTATACTATAAAGTACGGATAATCTGTCTGTCTGCCTGTCTGCCTGTCTGTGCATTGTCAGGTTCATGCTTGAACAATTGAAATTAGAGCACAAACCCATATATATATGTATTTACGATCAGTGTCACCAGGAATGATTTAAGCAAGTCTATGTGACCACACCCCTTTTCCATACTTTAAAGGAAAAAAAACATTTTGCCAGAAAAAAAAATTGAGCTACAGGCCTAAAACTTTGGCATACAGACACAACTCATACAGACACAACTTGACTCTGTGTATAACAAGGGGTGGTTCCCATCTGGCCACACCTCTTCCTCTTAGTATGTAAGGCTAAAATTGTTAAAAATGGTAGTAAAAAAAAACAAACAAACTGTTTGACCTAATCACATGTTCACTTCTGTTTAAAAAAGTCTACAAAAAGCTTTCAAAGCAGACAATTTGTGACTATGAGGGTTGAATAATCGCCTGTAGGGCATGTTTTTCGCTATTATTCATAAAATATCAACCTATATGTAGAGTTATAAAAATTCTGTTTCTTTAGTTTCAATACAATATGTACTACTAATTAATTAAAGGATCTTTACCCCAGTAAACACAATGAATATACCAGGTGTTGTTGGGACAAAAATAAATTTGTGATTAAGATAGCTTTTTATATCTTACAAATAGTGGATGGTCAGTCAATTAGCAATCCAATCCACTCACAGGACATATTGGATGCTTCATCATACCCCTGTCCTCAAATATTTTCGATATCCAGACCTAATTGGTACCAGCCATCAAGGACGGAAGTAGCTATCACCTAGCCTGTAACTCAGATAGTTACTTTGGCATATTGCAAAAAATCCTCTCTGATGTCATGGTGTACAAATTGCACACATGAATGAATCATTTCTTTATTAAAATAAGTTGTTTCATCCACCATTATAAAAAAAAAGATTTGTTATTCTTATTTTATCAACTAAATATTTTTAATTATGTTCTTACCTGAATTAATTATTCCATTTTGTACATGGGGTGATGCATATGTGGTATTCTTTAGCTTTGGTCTTTCAAGGCGAGCATGTATGACAGAGTTATGCTTAGCCAATTGAATACCTTCATTAATGCCAAAAAAAATTCCTGGTCACCATTATATCAAGGTCCACCATCTTCCCAAAGTGCCAAGCATTACTGTCCATAATATTAAATACACTCTGGCAGAACAATGAATTGTGTCTATTTTCCTCAATAGCTTTAGCCAGTGCAGAACTAATGCATACATCTACATTGTGCTGTGGATTTTTCACAGATTAGACAAAAGTACTTGAATCTGCCATTGCATTAATGTGGTATAGAGTAGAGCAATGACTTCTACTATGTTATGTACATTGACCCATTTTCAGAAAGGTGTATTGACAAGAATTCGATACTTGCTCCTATCTTCTACAAACAAACTAAAGAAAATACAAAACCTACCATCCAATCAATAATTTATTATATACCAACTAAGAATATTTTATAGCCATTTCACCTGAAAGCAACAGCTATACAATATACTCCTTGGGGAAAGGGAAAGTTTCGGGAAAAAAAAAGTTTTAAAAATCTAAGATTTGATCTTTATCCAAAGACTTTACCACACCAATTACTTCAGTAGTGGGCATATTATGCATAATAAAAACAACAACAAACATCTTAACTTTCTTTAGATAAACTGTAAGGGCCACCATTAACACCAAGATGATTCCACTTTTTCACAACAGCCATCAATAGTACTAATTACAGGTATACGTTTCACATCAGCAACACCATCACTAATGACAATAGAAATGGACAGTGGGCATTGTTAAGTTTAACTAGATGTCCCAATATCAGAACCACCATTACCATCTACATCATGATGATTTAAACCTCCATAACCAGCAGAAGGTCCCAACCTAAGATTATCACTGACACAAGTGCCACCAAAATTACTGAACATAGCTACATGGCTAGCATCAGCAACACCATAACCACTAAGGGTAGACATTGCACTTTTAATGCATGTATATATATAGCTATATATTTTTGCCAGATTTCCATGATTTCAAAATTATTTTTTTTGGAACATGACAAATTCCACTGCTACATTTTCAAGTGTGCATGCAGTGTTTCTATTGCAGGTCTAGAGCCACCCTATCCTTCTATATATCTGGAAGAAACAAAACATGCTATAGCTATAGTCATACTAAGGAGATTATGATTCATATATTTAAGTTCTTTTTCACTCATAAACTGGAAGGGTTGGGGGCTAGCTACTATTGAGAACAAGAAAATAATGTGTAAGGCTGCTCAGTGTTTACTTTTGGCTGCAGTCAATGCTAGTCAATGAAATTATATCTTTATGTTTGGTGGTATCAGCACCTCCCACACAGAACATGGCAGCTACTGATAACTGATCACGTTGGGGGGGGGGGGGGGGAGGATCTTGGGACAGGTCACCCCGCCTACACTAATGAAACCAACTGCGTGAAAAGGCCACAAGAGTCTAGCTGCAGTGCCACTCTCCCCGGAAGAACAGGGTGATCCTTACCTGTGGCGTTGGCTGTCAGGTGGATAGTTTAAAGATCAACAGCATCAAACTACTAGTCGGTGGAGATAGTTGACATCTACTCGAAGATCTAGAATAAATGGAGCCAGAGAGTAAAGGTGGCAAGGTGTTGGACCCAGAGGGAGGCAGGCAGGTTCCTGTAGTCATGGGGTTGAGAGGGGAGTACCAGTCTGTGACCACAAATGCCCCAGCTGATAGTGACAATTCTATGAGTCTGGGTGGAACTGATTTCAAGTCACAACATCTCACAAATCATGAATCACCAATGGAAGCAATCAACTTCCAGTTACCCCAAATGTTCTCACCTCAACTTTCTCAAGACATGCAGTCAACAACTTCTTGTCACCAAATCACACGCATTCCACTAGCTACACAAATAGCAGACACCACTGCCTCAACAAACATCCTAAACTCCATCTTTTCATGCTCAACGGCCCTTGATCCACTTTCCATAGTTTCTTCATTGAGAAGAGACCTGTATGGTATGCCATCCACAGTACAGCGGCTGGTAATGGAGAAAAGGCTGAAGGAACATCAAGGCTGTGTGAATTGCATTAATTTCTCATGGCAAGGAGATGTGTTGGCTTCCAGTGGCGATGACTCTCGTGTGGTTCAGTGGGACTGGCAGAGAGGGAGGGTAGTCAGCCAGTTCGACTCGGGACATGTGGCCAATGTGTTCCAGGTGAGGGGCATGAGGGGAAGGGGATAGGGAAGGGAAGGGAAGGGGTACAGAGCAGAGGGAGGGAAGAAATGATAGAAATGACCTGGTCAACCCCCCCCCCCCCCCACCCAATAAAAAATTAAATAAATAAATGAATTCATTCTGTAATGGTTTTTTTTTTTTTTTTTGTTTTTTTTATCAACAAATTACCCAATCGATTAAATTTTAATTAGTAAATTTATTAATTTTTTTTTATAATTTTTTAAATTTATTTTTGTTGTTCTGCTTATAATTTTATGGCTGTTAATATTGTAGTAAAGTGATGAATGTTTGTATGTTAACCTGTTCCACAGTGGTAGCCAAAACTACTAATGAACCACATTATTTTGTTGCCCTTCTTATAACACATTTTTTTCCAGTTGATGAATGCAAATTTATGCTTTATCTTAGCTGCAATGGGGGGGGGGGGGGGGGGGGGATTTGAGGGGGCAATTTTTAGTACTTTTTCTTTATCTTTCTCCCTAGCCCTAACCTTTGTCTTAGCCTTTATCTTAACATGAGCACTTCCTAACTCTAGCCCTTGATCTACTGCCTTAGTAACCTATACATTGTTTGTGTCATTCCCTGCCTGTGTGCCTGTGTGCCTGTGTTCCTGTGTGCCTGTGTGTGTGTTGGTCAAACAACTATGGAACCGCGGGTCACATGGTCACTATTCCAGATTTATTCGGTTTCCTACATCGTCTCCTGTCCCTGCAGAAGGTCTTGGAATTTCTTTAAAAAGTAAAACCAAAAAAGTTTGGGGCTAACTAGAATAGTAGTTTGGTTAATATTTGATCAGAAGTAGGTAAGGGGTTGATGAATCAACGACCTCATTATATCAAAGCAAACTAAAGGAAAAGAAAATCATTCCGAGAAAGCTAATAAATTGCAGAAAATGAAAGATGTCATGTGTGAGAAAAACCAGTAAATGTGTTTCATTTTGTTGGAGAATTATTTTAGTTTGTTGGGAAAGGAGTGTCTCCATTTTTTACTCTTTTTCATTTATTCTTTTCTGAGGGGGCGGGAAGGGGGAGGGTTTTGTGACAGTGAAGGGAGCAACAACAGTATGCTGAAGGTGAGAGAAACAGGGGTACTGCAGCTGTGGCTGCTCACAGGGACAAGGTGGCTCTAAATGAAGCCCAGCTGCTTGTATCTCTTTATAGATGCATGTCAATCATTTGGACACATCAGGTGATCAACTTTCAAATATAGTCGTCAAATTCCAAGATTGGAGCTGAAAAGAACTTGGAATTAGTACTCTAATCCTTGTCTTTCACAACAGCATATAAAAATATTTATCAGAATAGTAGGGCAAAATACTCTGGAGAATTCCACCAAAATTGGTAGCATACATTCTGTTCAGGTAGTTTTAGGGACAATAGTGTTTACTAGTGGCTGCTCATGATATTTAAAAAGAGGTTTTAAATAATCGCTCAATGTGGAGGCATGTCTTGTTGGCACAGTATTATGTATGTTGTATCGTCGCTTTCACTGTAGGTGAAGTTCATGCCTAATTCCTCTGATAGTGTTCTGGTGACTGCATCCAGAGACGGCCAGGTACGGTGCCACGCCCTCACCTCTGCAGGGGGGCTGCATCACACCAGGGTGGTCGGCAATCACAACGACTCCGCCCACAAGGTATCGGCACATGGTGATTAGTGGATGTGACAACTAGAGTGGAGTCTGTATGCAATGAAATATGCACTTTCATAATTTATTAAACTAAAAATATTTCTCGAGATCAACATCACACTGGATTGAAGCAGATTAGCGATGGAATTATCTTCCACTATGGATGTCTTTCCTGTCTTTTGCAGGTCTCCATTGAACCTGGGTCTCCCCATGTTCTGTTGAGTGCAGGTGAAGATGGAGTAGTTCTGCAGATTGACTTGAGAGAGGACAATAAGAGAAATAAGTGAGTGCACATTGTCATGTTTGTGACCTTCATGATGATGTCACATGTTGTCTTGCACAACCAGTGAGCCTGTGAGCCTGTCTAATAGGACACAGTGCCTGTCTGTCTATATGCAGTCAGCATGTAGGAATGACAGCCATGATATTCAGGAATGACCAAGAAGCAAGCATGACATGGTAGAGGGTCCTCTCCCACCACAAAAGGGGAGGGGCAATCCAAAGCACTCCACTGTTCAATACCAGGCACTGTTTATTTCCCTGCAGTGTGTTCTGTAGTTGCATGCTTTCATTAGGAAGTACATGGGGAGCCTCTCCTGGAACTCAGCTAGAGAAAAATAATTGCTGTATTCCCTGAGTTGGTTGCTTGCCATGCCCTTTAATATTTGTTATGATGTGCTTATATTGTTGTAGCTATGGTTTTAGGTTGTGTTCTGTTGACAGCCATGTTTGATAACTAAAGTTCTTTTCCAATACCCGCCTTCCTAGTGTGTGTGTGTGTGTGTGTGTGTGTGTGTGTGTGTGTGTGTGTGTGTGTGTGTGTGTGTGTGTGTGTGTGTGTGTGTGTGTGTGTGTGTGTGTGTGTGTGTGTGTGTGTGTGTGTGTGTGTGTGTGTGTGTGTGTGTGTGTGTGTGTGTGTGTGTGTGTGTGTGTGTGTGTGTGTGTGTGAATTTTATTCATGTATTTGTTTGTCTTGGTCTACCTTCGTGTTCATGGTAAAGGATCAACAATGCAACAACTTCATTTTTAAATTAGCAATAGAAAAGCCACAAAAAAAAAGAACAAAAAAAAAACAACCAAGCATGCAAGTGTAAAATTAATTATGAAATTGATTATGAAATTGATTATGAAATTGATTATAAAATTAGAGAAATCTGACTGGGAAAAAAAAATGGTTAGCAGGCCTGCACTTATGTGCAACTACACAGTAGCTGCTTGTCCTGTTGCAAAGTCTTTATTGTACTTTACAGGCTCATAGTTGCAGTGTCCCTTCATAAGCACTGCTAACTCTGTCCTCAGGCAAACTTTATCTCTCACTGGACACTACACAGAGATTAAATTTTTTATTTAGAGAGCTCACTCAGTAAAAGAACTTTGCAATGGGTTTGAGTTATGAATATTATTTTTTTTTAAAAGCAGGCAGGCACAAGACCTAGCATGCTCAGTTGATTGCCCCCAACCATTTTCAACTGCTAACTGACCATAAAACCATGTGTACCACACTATATTACCAAGGGTCACAGTTGTCCTATTGAATATTTAGTATGGCATCAAACCTTTTCAGATTTTAGATGGGAAAAACTGCCATCTTCCTGCTCGGGTGTCCAGCAAGGTACAGCTCCACCTACACACACGCATGTACACACGCACACACACACACACACACACACACACACACACACACACACACACACACACACACACACACACGCACCATGCTGAAAATCATGGGCTGTGATGGAAGGGGGATTTCTCCCCCAGTTGGAGAAACCCAAATGCAGGTATGATGGTGTGTTGGTCTACCAATTTATTAGCTGACACATTGGAAATAGTTAGTGGTGAAGGTATGAATTGAAGGTTAAAATCAGTTCAATTCCTATATCTACACAGTTTGATTTAGGCTAGTACCGAAGCATGTTTTGTACTACTTTTAGATGTCAGTAGTCTATATCATGAAAATTTACCAAAATGGCTTGATTATTAATTGAAATTAAATTAAAATATGAATCTTACTATAATGCACAATTCTTTGTTAGCTATCTCATCCCAGACCCTTGGGCCTACAGGACTCAAATTTTCAAGGGTTGATGGGAGGTACCTGAAGTTGGTTTTAGGCACAAGTTTAGTGATGACTAGTTAAACCCTGCCTGTAGGGCTGGTTCTTTCCAAAATTTCCTGGGGAGTGGGAGTTGGGGTCTCAATTTTATGCATGAGTAACCACCAAGCTGCAGTATGATTACTACAAACTACAAATACATTTAAATACATTCCAAGTGAGATCAATTAAAGGTGCCCAAAACTACTTCCTTTTTCTCTGCAGGACAAATCGTCTTGGAGGAGATGACTAACAAACATGTAAACAAACAAACAAAAAAACAACAACAAACAAACACAATTCTTGAATTATAGTAAAATGTCTATGTTGTCTCTGCCACATTTTATGGGTAAGTTCAAGTCCAAACCAGTTGCAGGGAGTTCTGTTATTCTTTATCTGATGCAGCTCCAATTCCTCCTAAATGTCATCAGTATCCTGGCTATCCACTTCAGAACTACTTATGCAATTGAAGCCCTCGAGCTGACCATGTGGATGCTGGTGTGCACAGCAATATAGCAGGCGCAGCAGCACAGCAAGGTTATGGTTTTTTTCTGCATTCGCTCCCACACTCTGATTGTTTGTTGGCCAACTCAGGTAGGTTGCTGCTGCAGCACTCCCTTGGGAACAGCTTCTCGGGAGAAACACATCAAGATATCTTCATCTTCACTTGATTTTTCTGTGAAACTTGTACTCTGTCACAGAATTCCCAACCATAATTGCAAGCATCTGATATCCAACACTTAGACCGTCATGTGCATCAAGATGTGCGTGGACTAATTCCCCTGCCAACAACCCCATTGAGAAACTTCTATACTTTTCTGAGATTTTGTTGTATAGTACCTCTCTACAAACACCTGAAGGAGCTTTTGTGTATAGAAGACATGGTCACATCCCATGCATGATGTTGCAAGGTCACAATGTCTATCTCCTGTATTTGAAAAAAAATCCTGCAATCTCAAAAATGGACTGGCAAACTTCAGCACATATGGGTTTTAAAAACAGGAAGAGGAGGAGAGTGCTCTCACTAAAGCCACCGACCATGTATTGATCTGCCTATTGCCTTGATGCCAGCCATCAGAATTTGTTCAATGAAGATGTCAGTGAGTATACTGGACCCTACACAGGAAAGAGAGCATTCATGAAAGCTGCATCTACGTCAGGCAGGGTGGCTGGCTGTGCTGTAGGTCCAGCATTGTGGAAATGAACAGTGCAAGACATTTTGTCTAGTAATTGTGCCCAGCGGCTGCAAGATATGCCTGCATATCACACAGAGACTGTAATTACAGAGGCCAGCCTCCTGTATGGGCAGAGCAAGTGAAGGCCCTCAGAATTGGGATCATCCTTTGATACACTATAACCACAGCCTGGAGGTTCCATTTGTTTGCATTGAGTCATGCCAATTATCTAGCACAAAATGGATGTTACTTTTTGTGGTATTCTTGAGTGCATCATCCTGCCTCACCTTCCCCTTCACCTCCTACACCATCTTCACTGGTGGTGGGAAACCAGAGAAAGGAGCATCTGTGCTCCTTCACATGAACAAAACTCCACTTGCAAGCTTGGGAATATTCATCCAGATTATTTTTTTGCCCTTAACTTCTGCAAAACTCTATCAACAATATGACCATTAATAAGTCAATAATTAATAGTTTCATAGTACAATATTTCTTGTCTTTTGATTAGAGGATCTGTCGATAGTTATGTGGAGAAAAGAAGGTTACCAACTCTGGATGAAGCCACTTAGAGTTGCCCATGGGCGAAAACTGGTTCCTTCTAACAAGCTTCAACTTTCCATAGAGTCTTAACTGCTTTTTTTTATACCCCCCCCCCCCCCTCTCGCCTTTTCGTCTGTGTTCAAATAAATAAGTTAAATCAAAATGAACTATCCACACAATGATACTCAGAATAAAGTTTCAATTCTCTGATACCTGTCCTAATTTGGTAGCTTCAAAATTAAAGGAATATATACTGTACAGGAACACGCATGCCCAGAATAAGAGCTATTTATATATACTAGCGAAAAACCCACCCTACTACGGGTGGTTTTTG
Source organism: Lycopodina hypogea (assembly GCA_963969325.1). Classification (NCBI taxonomy): domain Eukaryota; kingdom Metazoa; phylum Porifera; class Demospongiae; order Poecilosclerida; family Cladorhizidae; genus Lycopodina; species Lycopodina hypogea. Next base: position 1,974,214 of record OZ017793.1, on the reverse strand, counting down.
GGCCCACCTTTGGCCTTACACACAAAGGGGAAGTGGTGTAGCCAGATGAGACCTGCTCAATGTTATTCACAGAGTCAAGTTGTGTCTGCATGCCAAATTTTTAGGCCTGTAGCTCCATTCTTTTTCTGGCGAAAGTACCATTTTTGGCTTTTTGGATATGCTTATGATGTTCCCCTGGTGAAACTAATTCTAAATATATCTGGCTTTATGGGTGTAACTTCAACCGTCAAGCATGAATCGAGGATACACAGATAGACTATTTGTACTTTATAGTATAGATATTGATTCAAACTTGACGTTTACATCTAATGAACTTCAAAGTTCCGCCATATCAAAGAACACCCTTATGTTAATCAGAAATGATACCTTTCTATGTTATATAGTTCCAAAATTACGTTCATTTGATTATCAGGCTCAGAGAAATGGCAGCCATTTTGTATTTGAGCCTAAAACAAGGTGTTGCCATGGAGAGATTTGAGTGGGGGGGATTTTTTTTTTTTTTTGTATAATATAATGCCAATAAACCAATTCCAGGTAAAGGCCTTGTTAATATTGAATGGATTATAAGTAACCGTGGTTACTGTAGCGGGATTCTCTACAATTGTAATCGTTTTGATGCTCAGTTATTGCATTTATTATGTGGGCAATGATAATTAAAGCCATATCAGCAGTCCTTGTGATGTCATGTGGTCATCATGTGATGCACTAGTTTGAGGCCTTTTTATGTCCTTATTGTTGACCTGTGCACTGTAGGATTCTTCTCTGCAGAAATGAGAACAACAGGAAGATATCTCTCTACTCCATCTTCATTGACCCGTCCAACATGAACTACTTTGCTGTCTCCGGACAAGACCAGTATGCAAGGTGCGTGCACTATATGCTTTGTTTAAGTTTATAGATTTATACACCTGCCTGCATGCATGTATATGCACATGTGTATGTATGTATATATACATGTGTGTGTATGCATGTATGTATATATTATGTATGTATGTGTGTGTATGCAAGGCAGCTGTGTAGTAAGTAGGTAATATGTTCATGTGTATGCAATGATTGTGGATATACATGTGGAATGTATATCAGTGACGGATCCAGGATTTCAATAAGGGGGTTTCTAAACTTGGCAATCAAAGCCACACCTATGTTCCTCAACCAAACACCACCACCAAGAGTGTCGGAGACCTACAGTTGGTTTTAAAAGAAAAATTGTATTTGCTATATCATTTTATGTAATATTTAGCTAATGGGAATTGATATTTATTTATCTACCAGCATGCAGAGTAGTCCAACCCTTAGCCTATTTGAGCACCTAGTTCAACCACCTCACTTTTCCAGCGAAGCTTGTAGGATGAGAGAGAGAGGAATCCTAGGAACACTTCCTAAATTTGAAGATATAAGTTGCTTGGCTTAAATGAAACCTCGGCAACCCCTCCATATTCACCACTGTGTTTATGTGTTTAGTTACGTACATTTATATTTTGTATGTATTTGTATAATACATCTATTGTATGTCCGACTGTGAGATATCTATCTGATTGAAGTAAATGTAAGTTCTAAGCACCATCCTACGGTTTTATAAAGTCCTTATATGGAAGTTGAATTATGGGACTATTTTCTTAGCCCCTCCCCCACAAGTATGAGGAAGTTTTCTTTGTGTGATAGTTAAATTATGAAAACATTTTCCTTCGAGGTTAACCATTTGAGTCATAGTAAGACCCACGGAAGTATTCACTGTTGTCACCCTAGTTGACACCAGAATATAATCATACATAATGCTTGCAATGGCTGGTTTCCTTAAGAAGGGACTCCCTAGAACTCACAAATAGCCCATAGAATGTTATGTACCAATAAAAGTTATTTTTCTTATATGGAAATTTATGTACTAAAAGCTCTCATTGTTGGGGGTAGCATGATGTGTGTATGCTGCATAGTTTCTGTATATCTTGCACATGTGCAAATTGACTCGCACCTCCTGCAGAGATCTTGTCAATCTGCACATCAGATGTGACACAGATGTGTGTGCACTTGAAGTACAAGTTTGACTTCTCGTTGGTCTCTCAAGTTCACCACTCCCAAACCATACCTGTAGTGTCAGCAAACAAACAAAAAAAGGGTGATATCGAATGGTTTAAGCAGAAAGAAACAAAACGTTTATAATTGAGAAGCCAAACTTATTCTTCAATACACATCTGTGTCCTGTCTAATCTGCTGATTTGCAGTTTATCTGCAGGTATGGGCCTATTCTGGAAATGCAGTCAACAGATTAATTGAGTCGTTTGAAAGTGGGCAAGAAAACGTTATGAACTAATACTACAGGATGTTAACAATCCAAACCAGACATCAAAACGCATGAATTATCCCACTGAGTTTTTGAACCCTTTGGAATCACCTGGAGTGCTAACACACTCCCAACACCACTTTAAAAAAAAAACAAAAACAATATTTGAAACCACCACTGTTATGCAATGGCCCTAGTGCAGTCAATGCTGTAGAAGGTAGCAGTCTCTCTCACGTGGAGTGGAGTGGTATGACTGTATTGGTGCTGATGTCTTCATCCCAAGCAGCCCAATTTTTTTTACACAAACATGCCATGGGAGTCATTCATCCCACACTATGAGGGGATATTTCTTTGGGATCTGTGCAGACCCAGTGCTTTTACTGGTATCAGGTGTGGGGGGACATTTGTTGCTATGTTTAGTGGCAACTGGAAGGCAAGGTGAACGGCTCTGCCACCAAGAAACAATGTTGCTCCAACACCTGATGGTACTACAGCAAAGGCAATCTTCTATTGCCGCTACCTCAAGCATGGACAACAGAAGGTTGGTTGGTGGTGAATGTTATTTTACCAGTACCTCCTGGAGCAGTGATGAAGAAAATATGTCCCTTTTCTGCTGCTGCAGACGCTGGCCATGACTGTGGAGTGGGTGTCCATCTGGCATGGAGAAGTTCAGCAAGAGCTTAAAGTTTTTAGGGCTAATAGTAGTTTCGCTTTAAAAAAACAAACTCTTTTATGCATATTTATTAGTGTCATGCCCCTGGTCACACCCCCTGGTCACACCCCCTGGTCACACCCCCTGGGGGCATGACCAACCTTAGGTCCATCTACTCACATGCCAAGTTTCAGGCAGCTAGTCCTATTTATGGCCAAGCATAGGTAACAATAAACAAACAAACAAACAAACAAACAAACAAACAAACAAACAAACAAACAAATGAACAAACAAATGAACATCTGAACCAACACCTGCAGATATGTAGTAGATATTTGTGTTCATCTGACCATGTTAATCTGCATTACAAAAAGGCCATGCATTGTGTAGATGTTGCTTATGGACTTCAGAAAACAAATGCACTCCTTAATGATCCTTTCCTTTTTTATTGGGAGTGTTCATCTTTCAAGTTCTTTGTTCTAGTTAGTGTATAAAATGGAATATTTTATAGTCTAGCCCTTCAGGCCTTAAGCTACTCGTATGCTGCAGGGCTCAGTATTAATGTTATGCATGTAAACTGTCTTTGTTTTTGTCCCTCCTCCTTCCCTCTCCCTTGGCTGATGTGCAAGTCCTCTGATGTATCCTCCTCCTCCTCCTCCTCCTTCTCCTCCCTCTCAAGACATTTGATCAACTTTCTCATATTGTTGTGTCAATATTTTCTTGTACTTCTTGCAGGATCTATGACAGACGTTACCTAAGGGAACTCAGAGAGGTGTGTGTGCGTGTGTGTGCATGTGTGTGCATGTGTGTGTGTGTGTGTGTGTGTGTGTGTGCGCGTGCGTGCGTGCGTGCGTGCGTGCGTGCGTGCGTGCGTGCGTGCGTGCGTGCGTGCGTGCGTGCGTGCGTGCATGTGTCTGTCTGTTCATTAATACAATTATTCTAAATTTATCTGTTTTCATGAGCAGTGTTTGGCCAAATCAATAATTTGTTGACTCTGTGTGTTTGTGACTTAGAGAGAGACAGGCTGTCTAGTGGCTAGTTTGAATGTGTGTTCACTGGTAGTTGGTTGTGGTACAGGGTCACACGTCACGAACCACACACAATATTCTTTTGGTGATTTGTTTGTTGAAATGAGGAATGTGTGTGTATTAATAAATTTTAGTTTGATGTCATTGTTGAGACCATTTTGTGTCAACTGTTATAAGCAACAAGTGGCAGCCTTATTACCTTGTTGCCCTTTCTGTCTGTCTGTCTGTCTGTCTGTCTGTCTGTCTGTCTGTCTGTCTGTCTGTCTGTCTGTCTGTCTGTCTGTCTGTCTGTCTGTCTGTCTGTCTGTCTGTCTGTCTGTCTGTCTGTCTGTCTGTCTGTCTGTCTGTCTGTCTGTCTGTCTGTCTGTCTGTCTGTCTGTCTGTCTGTCTGTCTGTCTGTCATTGTTAGGTGCCCAACAGGAGGTATCAGCCAGTGAAGAAATATTGTCCTGACCACTTGGTGAGTGAAAAGGAAATAACAACAAACAACAACACAACACTTCAACAGAAAACAAATTACAACAAAATGATTCCCACTTCCTCCCCACTTCCTTCCCACTTCCTCCCCACTTCCTTCCCACTTCCTCCCCACTTCCTTCCCACTTCCTTCCTCTCTTCTGGTCCCTGCTACTTATCCTGTTCCTCCTCCTCTCTCCCCACACACCTAACCACACTCCCAACTCCCCCATTCCATCCACAGCTGGCACACACCAGTGAGATGCGCAGAGCTAACATCACATGCCTGGTCTACTCCCATGATGGCAAGCAATTGCTGTGCAGCTACAATGATGAAGACATCTACATCTTTGACACCAACCACAGCTCAGGGGCCGACTACCTCCACAGATATGTGGGTCATAGAAATAGTTCAACAGGTACACGTGGGTGTGGTCTTTGAGCTAGTGGGTGTGGCCTTTAAAATAGTGGGTGTGGCCAATGAGCTAGTGGGGGTCCAAGGTGTGATATATAGGAGTGGTGTATGTGGTCGCTAGGTGGTGTGTTGTGTTTCTTCCATAGGATGATGGATACAAATAGGTTATGGCAAATAGTGTGTGATGTTTGTCCTCTTCCTGTACCACTTACCTTGCTCCTGTCTCCAAATGAATATCCTTACCAGATGTGATGATCCTTACCATGAGAATCATGATCCTTACTAAGAGTGACAATCCCTAACATGGGTTATGATCCTTACCATAAATAATAATCCTTACCATAAATAATGATCCTTGCCATAAATAAATCCTTAACCGGAATAATGATCCTTACAAGGAGTAATGATTTTTACCAGGAATAATGATGTTCTCATTTTTCTTAACATCATGTAATAAGATATCAATCTAAAAAAAATTCATAATATTTTCTTTACAGCCCAACCCATATTTATGATAACCCAGAGTTTTATTCATAGTAATAGCAGTTGGTATCATTGTGGAATCTATAGAGAATGCACCCTGTGGACATACACCACACCACACTTGTTGGAGACAGGTCGACCACATGTCCTCTTGGTCTCCCTCCTGTCACAGACCTCGAGCCATTGAGCCTGACAATGCTCATAGCTCCTATGCAATGTTGGTTGTCCTATTTCTCTGTGCAGTGAAGGGAGTGAACTTCTTTGGTCTGGGCAGTGAGTATGTGGTGAGTGGAAGTGACTGCGGCAACATCTACTTCTGGGACACCGAGTCAGAGAAGATCGTGCAGTACATGAGAGGAGACTATGAAGGCGTGGTTAGTTTGTAATTAATCTTATGGTTAGTTATAATTAATCTTGTGGTTAGTTTATAATCAATCATGTGGTTAGTTTGTGAATAATCTCGTGTGTGCATGCGTGTGTGCATGCAGTTAACTGCATTAATGATCTGGTAATTTCTGTGTGCGTATGTGTGTAGGTCAACTGTGTGGAGCCACACCCCTATGTCCCTGTTATGGCCGCCAGTGGCCTGGACCACGACGTTAAGCTATTCTCCCCCATTGCTCCAAAATGTACCACCTTGGACGGCCTAGACACTGTATGTTAGATAGTGTGAGACCTAGAGAAAGAGATGTGCACACACACACACACATACACACACACACACACGCACACATGCACAATATAGTATTCAGTTTGTGATGGTATCTCTGTTGATAAATTTGGCCAGTGAACTTTATTTGGCAACACACATGGTAACCATGACATCCTCTGGTTTGTTGTGCCTTCTAAACTAATATCTCACAGGAACAGGATGCTGATTATAAACCAAACTACTACTTGGATCTACCTGTTCAAAAATGTAAACACAATTGTATCCATGTACATGACACGTTAATGATCCTTTACCACTTCAAGTTATATACTGTAATTATTCACTAGCAGTGTACTCTCTTGCAGTACACTGATTGATTTGAATTGGTGAGGAGTCATCTAATATGTCACTAACATGGATAAAGTCATGTTTCATTCCATTTTTAGTAGGTCAACTCAATGGTAGCTGTTGTGTGGCTCGTTTTTAATGCAACATGTTGCTCCTGTTTGTGGCTGTTGTTTGGTTTCTTAGTTTGCCCTTTATCATTTTATTATTGTCAGTTTAAGATGTTATTGTTATGATTATGGTTTAATTGTTGTTGTTGTTATTATTGTTGCTATCTCCTATTTTTCTGGACTGAGTTGAAGTGCAATAGCATAATCCCTGAGGCAGAGAGACTTGCAGCTGTGAGCTCCTTATCATGTTCATGTTTTCAGACATTTACATGACTAATTACACAAGTTGAAGGTAGTTAGTTCAATGGGAACACACACTGGACCAACACCACACTGGGTTGAGGCAGGTTGAAGTAGGTTGACAATAGCTCTATGGGGACACACACTGGATCAACACCACACTGGGTTGAGGCAGGTTGAAGTAGGTTGACAATAGCTCTATGGGGACACACACTGGACCAACACCACACTGGGTTGAGGCAGGTTGAAGTATGTTGACAATAGCTCTATGGGGACACACACTGGACCAACACCACACTGGGTGGAGGCAGGTTGAAGTAGGTTGACAATAGCTCTATGGGGACACACACTGGACCAACACCACACTGGGTTGAGGCAGGTTGAAGTATGTTGACAATAGCTCTATGGGGACACACACTGGACCAACACCACACTGGGTGGAGGCAGGTTGAAGTAGGTTGGCAATAGCTCTATGGGAACACACACTGGACCAACACCACACTGGGTTGAGGCAGGTTGAAGTAAGTTGACTATAGCTCTGTGGAGACACACACTGGACCAACATCACACTGGGTTGAGGCAGGTTGAAGTAGGTCGACAATAGCTCAATGGGGACACACACTGGACCAACACCACACTGGGTGGAGGCAGGTTGAAGTAGGTTGGCAATAGCTCTATGGGAACACACACTGGACCAACACCACACTGGGTTGAGGCAGGTTGAAGTAGGTTGACTATAGCTCTGTGGAGACACACACTGGACCAACATCACACTGGGTTGAGGCAGGTTGAAGTAGGTCGACGATAGCTCAATGGGGACACACACTGGACCAACATCGAAGTCTGTTAAAATCTGTTGAAGAAGATTGACAACAAATTTATTGCTGCACACATGTACTGAACAAGATTAGTTGTTGGATGTCATGCCACAAGATCACATGCCACTTCCTCCTCACATGCAGCACATGTGCATGTTACATGTCCACATTCTATGGTGGGCTTGCAAGGGGCAAGGTTGACTATCTCCTGCCAATCCTCTGTCTGTTCAGGTGACGGCACAAAATAAAGCTAGTCGAGAGGAGGCCTGGACCACCGCATCTTCTGATGGCTTCAGTCTCTTTGCGGAGGTACTTCTGCGACACTACCGCAGAGGACTGAGGGTAAAGCATACACCATCACCACCAGCTAGTGTACACTAAGGCCACACACACACCCCCCCCCCCCCCCCCCCCTTTTTTTTATAGGTGCTGGTATCTGATAGTTTCATAACTAATGTTAAGGATTTTTTTAAAATCTTTTTCATCCCCTCCTTTAATTCTAGGCATTTTCTTCCATTCTTCATGCCTTTCCCTTTCCCCACCCCTCCCTTCTTATAACTCTTCCTCATCCCCCTTTCTATGCTCTTCTTTCCTCTTCCTTTTGTACCGTTCCTGCTCTGTCCTCCATTCCTGCTCTGTCCTCCATTCCTGCTCTGTCCTCCATTCCTGCTCTGTCCTCCATTCCTGCTCTGTCCTGTCCTTCCTCTCTCCCTCCCTATTGCACCTCCTTCAACCCTTTCTTATCTTCCATCTTCCTTCTTCCTCCTATAATCACATCCACTCCCTCTCTCAGGAGAGAGCTGGTCTGGAAGCAGAGGAAGATTCTGACGATTCCTTCTTAGGAACTCCTCCAAGTGAGCGGGAAGATGGGGAAGGTGAAGAGGATGAAGATGATGATGGAAGAGATGAGGAAGACCATCGAAGGCTGAGGAGATGCATCCAGCAATAGCAATGAGGTCAAACATTTAAATTTTTGGATTTTTAAGTGTTGTTGTGTGCTATGTCTTTTTTTCTGTCATGCAATAAAGAATTTATTAAGTGGGAGGAGTTGAAAGTGGACAAGACATGGGGTGTGATGATGGTGGAGTGAGTGAGGCTGAAGGTGAACTGTGAAGGATGAATGGGGGGGGGGGGGGGGTGAGTATTTCTGGTCAAGAAATAAAATTGAATCTCAGCCATATAATTATTTTTCTGATATATGTCATTGACACACACCACACAAATATGCAAGTATGCATCACGCATATATGTACTAGTAGGTATGTATGGTTCTACTTACACAAATGGTCACCTACCTATTTACTGGGGGGGGGGGGGGGGGTGGCGTATGGTGTGCATTTGCTTGTGGTTACCTAAGTTTGGGTTATCTGCTTTTATCTATTTGCTAGCACATACCACACATGGAGAACTGGTAGCATATACCCAGTGTTGCCTGGGATATAACAATATGCCCAGAGGAATAAGTGTGGCCTAGTGCGACCCAACCCATTTCCCCACCAAATTGAAGTAGTGTTTGCAGGCAGGCCTCCAGGTCCATAAATTTGACTGTCTCTAGTACCTACCATAAATAGATTCCATAATTTTTAGCACATCATACCTAACATGCCTGCAGGAAAAGTTGCAAAGACAGGTTACCCAATTTTTGTTTGGAGGGAGGGTGAGTGCTAAAAACATTCACTGTGTAGGATGTGTCTATCCTGAAGAGCAGGTTATAATTGGTATAGTGGTTTGATAGGAAGTGCGACCCAGCATATGTTCAAGAGTTGTCAAGTACAATTTATGGCACTTCCAGCCTAATAAATACACAGGAAGATGTTTGAATAGAAATAAGCGCACTGAGCATAGAGTATCCAATCAGTGTAATTCAAGCCTCTTCATTCACAGATGTTTTATTGAAAAACTCATGACCAGTGTTGCCAGATGGATCCATTCAACCGGTTGGCTGTCCATTGAGCCCACACACACACACACACATGCCTTTTTCACCAAAAACAACAACTTAAATGACTTCTTAATCACCTAGAATCCCCATCCCTAGTAATTATACACAGAGTCATGATGGTGGTATATATTTGTCCGAATATCAATGTTGAATGTTCAAGCATGAAGTTGACACCCTATCATACTGCTGATGCAAACTTGCCCCTCCACCTCTAAAATTATCAAATCAAACTGGTTGAAATGGGGTAAATACATAATCTTAAAATGAACTGTATGCCAACTGAAAAGTTTCTTTGATGAAGGTGGTCATATTGTCTATGATTGGAAGTAGTTCTTCATAGGGGCAAGGAGGTGGCGAATCACAGGAACACTCCAGGCCTTGCCTAGTAACTTCTGCCGGCCACAACGCGACATATTGGCCACATCAGTGTAGTGATCAGGAAAGCCAAACAACCTAAAGAAAATTTAAAAAAAGTTGTTTTGACAGAGATTTAAATATGTTCCAATACATTTCCTGTTGTAATTGATAAGAGATCAACATAGTGTTAATGACATCTAATAATCAAATAACAACACAGACCTTTCCAACTCCGTACACCAGAGCACATCCGGACATCTAATAATCAAATAACAACACAGACCTTTCCAACTCCGTACACCAGAGCACATCCCCGGTCTTTTGCCCAGTAACACGAACAGGGTATATTATTCCCTTAGTTTTTTTGATGGAATTCATCTTTGTTGTAACAGTGCGCATCTTATCGAACTCCGCCACGCGGAAGCAGTTAGGCTCTAGACACTCCTGGAGAGTTAGACGATCGCCAGGCTGTGGGGATAGAGGTCGGCTCATCCCTGGGATGTTTCCCCAGAAATATCGTCCTCGCCTTGTTGCAGAGACATGCTTGGCATCCACAACTACTGGGTTGCACTGCATGGAGGAAGGGGGTTGGGGGAGATGAGAGATATGCTGAGCTATGATCAGGACACACAGTCACACAGGCTGGGGGCTGGAAGGTAAAGATGGAACCACCTACACAAACTTTACATTTTAGTATTTATGTTGCATTATTTCAATTTGCAGCTACATGTATTGTTTTACACATGTGCTATCTTCATCACTATGAACGTGTTCAATCATTATCGATGATAGTAAAATTTTACACAGTTATTTTGTTGTTTCTCTTGAAATCCACCAATGATAATCATGCAATGCACACTTGCACAGCACACCAGTTGCATGTGGTTATGGTTCCAGTGTGAAGCTATATAAAGCTGAAGTTGTCTGTGACTGTCCTGGTGACTGATAATGTGTTAATGATGGATATTTCCAAGATATTTTTACATGTACCATTTCGTAAGTAAATAAAAAAGGGGATATGGTGTCTTTGTGTATAAAGGAATCCGACACTCCATTAATCTACGTCTATCTCTGACATCGATCTCCACAGATTCTGACTGTGACTTGTGCTTCAAATAAAAAATATTATTGCAGCAGGTATTTGTTAGTATTCAAACTGGAATCACTCACTGGACAGTGAGACCGCTGTGTCAACAAAAATAAAATTTAGAATAATTCCTTCTCAATAATCCTGGCGGCTATGGGTCAGTATGCTGATTGACTTCAAGTATTAATGCCAACTATAACAACAAACAACCTTCAGGAATCGGCTGATAACATTACTGTCTTGTGGCCGCATGGACATCACATTCTCAAAAAGCCAGAAGAATGGTCGATCATCACCTTCGCCTGGCATGGCCATGGAGAGAAGGCGGAAGAATTCAAAAAACAAACGTCCAGTGCCCTCTAATAAAATAATAATTTGACCAGTATAAAGTTTACAAGTAATTAGGCATGCTTCCTGATTGACAGACATTAAAGCAACAAAAACACTTCCTCCTCCCCTAGTAGTAGTAGTGATGACAAATTTTGCAGCTTGAATACAATCCCTTACCCAACCTGTTGCATGCATGCTACACCTATTCCATGTTCATAGCATGTTGAATTTACATTAGCTACCTGCACAACTCACCAAATATGCCCCTCCTGGCTGGGTTGACAACAGAGAGATCATTGCAGGGACTTCCTCCCATCACCAAGTCAAATGGACCCCACTCTTTGATCTGATGACATTATTATTGCATGTGGATAAACACTTACATGCATACAGACACACATATACATACACTATATATAAATATATACATAATATACTTGCATACATATACTATATACATGTATATATATACACATAATATATACATACACAGATGCGTACATATATTGGCAATAAGTAACATAATAGATCATATTATTTTTGGTACAGTGGTTTGGCAGGATAGTGGTGTGTGTAGCCAATGTGACCAAACCAATAACCAAAGTACCATTTTTGGCATTTTTAGACTGACATAGAAAAAGAAAAGTGGGAAGAAGTCCCCAAAGTGATGATGTGCTCGCATGCCAAGTTTTAGGTCTCTAGCTATGTCGAAGACATGCCGTAAGTATCACTTATGGCACTCTTATCCTCCTATGCCCACAGAATGTAGTGCAGCCAGGTGGCCCAGTTGCTTTGGACAATTTTTTTTTGCAATTTAAACTTTCGTTGGACCAGTATGGTTCCAGCAAGGGATCTCCCATTCTTGTCTAATCCCCCATACAAGCATGAATTGGACACACAAACAAACACACTATTTGATTTTTATAGTATAGGTAGATTTTATTTAACAGTTATGTTATCAATAATTAATAAAGAAATTCCCTTAATTTACTCTCATCTTCACGGTAGATGGGATTACTGAAGCTAATAGAACCATGGATCACACTCCATGAAGCATAATCTGATATGATCTTTGATTAAACTTCATGAATATAGATAATGCATAAAACATGTAACAACAACAGCATGGGATTTGTTAAGGTAATTAATGAAACATACTTCCTTCTCTGTAATCATGCGAACGTCTCCCACATGTACAACCTTGGGATGCTTTAATCGAACCACGTTAATGGCATCCATGTCCACCTCTGATGATACATAAAATTCCACCTCTAAGCCCAGTTTTTTCAAGGCCAAAAGTCCTGTTCCAATCCCATCAAACAGTCCCAAGACACGCAGAGGTCTCCGTAACTCTGGTGGAGTGGGAGGAGGAACATTGTGGGCTTCCTAGGATAAGAAAACAAGTGGACAGTGGAAAGGGAACACTTCACTTGCATTTTTAGGCTTTATTGCATAGAATAACAATTGGATATAAATAGATGACACACACATCAAACTCACCAGACAAAGATTATCATTCAGAATTTTTACTTTGTTTTGAGAAAGACATTAGTCATCACTATATGTATTCCATTACACATTAAAGTTGTGCAGCATTCTTGGGGCACAGAGTCCATGGCACTTGACTTGGCCTCCTAATTCAGCTTCCCAAGTTGGTTCTCTTAAATAGGTTGCCAGCTAGAGTTCCAATCTGATTTTACATGGATAGACACAAGTTACAGTACAATAGTGGGACATGTTCTAAACTATTAGGCTAATGTGTCAAGCATTGCAGTTACAGTAAACTTCATTAACTCAATGCAGTGCAGTGACATTTACAATTGGAACAAACTGTAATTTCACAAACATTAACTTAAATTCAAACTCTGATGAGGTTATTTGCCTCCAAATCTAAAACTTTCAGCTCTACAATGGCTTCTCAGAAGAGCAAACATCAACTGCAGCAGCACACCCAAGCCAGCAGCTGGATATAAGTAGCTTGTGACAATCCTTGGGTCATGTGAATTCAGAATATATGTGTGAAGTCTGGGAAAGCAGTGTATGAGGAGAGTTAAATCAATATTTAAAAGTAAACCACACCCATAAGTTTCGTTGAAAGGTGGTATGGCCAAGGCCATATTGTACCAGCTGTACAGACCACTCCTCCCAAGTTCCACATCAGCAAATTTTTTTTTTGGGTTGAATATTCAGTTTGTATGTTATCTCACATGCGAACATAAGAGCCAGAGTATTCTTCTCCTCCTCAGAACAAACCACAAAGACATAAACGATTGGTATACTTCCAAGGAGAAGTTGACAGCATAGTAGGTGAGTGATTTTCACCTATAGTACCCTAAGGTATGATGATGCACTTACAAACTCCATTATGTGGTGGTTATTTTTGAAGAACTGCTGTAACTGCAGGCCCCAGTCTTCCCGCTTGGTCAGGAGTCCAACACTGTTGTAGGTGGGACAGCACACGTAACAGAGCCACTTATCAGCAGCACGCACCTTCAACACAAGACACATAAGAAGTGCTTTTCTGCAGTTGTCAAGGAACAGCTGATCCGTGCGAATAGAATTGTATGTCTAAACAACATCCATAAACTGAACTGGTCTGGATTATAATGGGACAGAATGGAATGGACAGCTTATGTTTGTGTCACTATAAACAAATAGAGGGTATGCCTGGCATAACCTGGGCCATTGCCTACATGATTGAAGTCACTCAAATTTTGACTTCTTAACCTTGTAATTTCATTCAAATAGCAGCAGCCTTCCTTTAAATATATTGGCTTCCTTCCTTTAAATAGGGTTTTACTGCCAATGGATCCAATGATATAACACAATAATAATTAATTTAATGACTAGTAATCTTATTACAATTACATGTTTGTAGGTGCGTGCAAGTATAGTTCCTCGTACTAAAACCAATAATCTACATGTAACAAATCAACTCAATAAACAACAAAATCAATTCAATAAATAACAAATTTACCTGAGTCATAATTTACAAATGACAATCTATTCAGATCCATAATCAACAAGTAACAAAGAAATTTTCAGAATCTGTGTGTTTGTGCATGTGTATAGAACCAACCAATTTCTAAGTTGAGCTGTGGCAGAATTAAAAAAAACAACAACTTTTTGGTGTAAATGTGGAAAGATAAAGAGGAAGGAAGGAAATAAGGGAAGAAAGGTGGGGGTGGGGGTGGGGGTGGTGATGAAAGAAGTAACGAAGGAAGGAAAGAAAAAAGGGGGGGGGGGGGGGGGAAATAGAAGAAAGAAAAAATAATGTAACCTAGTCCAGGTTTGAACCACTGACTTCAGCTTGGAAGACCTGTGCCTAAACCACTGAGCCATGTTTTTATTAAGCTTTTTTTTTTTTTTTTTTTTTTTTTTTGGTATATAGAAATCACTTTTTTTTTTCCCTTCCAGGGTTGACACTTTCACAATTTTTTTTTTGGGTTGAAAAACTTTAGTAGGCACCCGAGGATCATGTTTGCAAAGTTTTGTCAATACCCATTCAGCCTTTTGGCTGTCCATCTCAAGCACACACAGACATACCTTTTCTCAATTACATATAAAGTTGTCAGTAGATGAAATTTCCTGATGTATATTATGTATCATGAAATTTTAACCACTGTACCAGGCTATCCACTGTGCTGCAATGCTGTGGTCACACTGCATTAGTTACACTGTGTTACATACCAGCGTGATGATGCATTTCAAGATGGGTTGACAAGTTTGTAATATATTTCTCTTCCAGTATTAATTCTCGCTATTGGTTAGTAGACACAGTTAAGTGTGCAGATTTGTCAAGTTGAACACACTTACTCTCTCCACTTCTTCTTGTCCACAGAGTCTGTTGATGCAGGGTTCACAGTAGACCCTGCGACAAAAACACAACCACAATCAACATATGCAGTGTCATTTTCTTTGTTAGTTTATCTGCTATCTACTTACTTGGTGCAGTTGTCACCATCACACATAAAGATTTCACCAACCCCAGAGCAGATGATGCAGTACATGTCACTCCCATCATCATCAAGCATGTTGGAACACTCGAGGAAGAGTTTCTAGAGCAAGGAATGGGTGCAGTAAAATAATTAGAACACCACCATTCTACTCTCTCCTCTCCCTTCCTCCCCACTCTTCCACCTTACCTTGCATTTGTCACAGTAGCCCCCACGGAATAGAGGATGGATGCAAGTAATGGCAAAGCCACCACAACCAATGCATATCTCTGACATCTCTCTCTTTCCATCCAAAACAGACTCAAAATGTGCTTTAAAAAGATGGGGGGGGGGGGGGGGGGGGGGGGGAAAGGAGTATTAGTATACCAAGTATGTGGGTATATGTCTTATATGTCTATCATGGATGCTTTAAGGGTAACTGAACCGAAAAAAAAATTTTTTAAAAAATTTTTTATTACCTTATCTTGCTGTCCTTGATGAATTACCTGGTTAATTTTTTTTTTGGAAATTTTTGGTCCAATATTCATGAAGAAAAATTAGCTTCAGAAATTTAATTCCTGTGGGCCTCCTGACTCCAGGAATTGATGAAGGAAGTTAGTCGAAGTAGCGCATCAGCTACATCAATTTTTTTTTGCTGCACATGTCCCTCTTGTGACATCATTGAATAGTTACACCCCCAAAAGGAAGTGAATTTTTGAAGCGGTTTTCTTCATGAATATTGGACCAAAAATTTTCAAAAATTTTTTTGTACTAGTTTATGCATCAAGGACAAGATAAGACAATAAAAAAAAAAAGACTTTTTTTTTCCAGTTCAGCTACCCTTTAATGCTTTCTAACATATAGCAACAAATCAATATTTTATCCACTCTATCCTTCTTAGTGATATTATTTTACCAATTTTATTATTTATGTATACTAGAAAGCTAGAAAGATACCCATCCTACGGATGGTGACAAAAGCCACCCCCCCCCCCCCCCCTCCTGAAGGATATTCTAGTATAGCATCCATCCTATGGACAGAGACAAGAAAGACCTCGTAATATAATTGTAGATCTGTTGTTTACTATCTCATCCCAGATGCTTAGGCCTACAGGGCTAAAAAAGAAGTAAAGAGAAAGAGCTGAAATTGGTTTTGGGCACAGATTGGCTGATCTATGTGTTTACACAATTGTGGTTTGTTGTAAGTGGGGTGGTTCCTCTGGTATAGAGTTGTGACAACAACCAGGAAATTTTGAAAACATAACTTTGCGGGTAGGGTTTTACTCCTATCTTCACCAAACTTCCTTATAATCCAGGACGAAAATTTGAGTGTTTACGCCTAATTGTCTTGGAGGAGTTAGCAAACAAACCGATCTTAACTAAACTTCGTTCTAATGTCCCCAGTGTGTTTCCCATCAAACACTGAAAATTTTAGCCCTTTAGTCCCGATCATCTGGGAGTAGTTACTGAACAAACAAACAAACAAATTGAGGGCATGCTTAGATCTACTTTGGGAAAGGAAATTAGGTGAAGTCACCATATATGCATCTAAAGATTACAGAGAGACATATTTTAGCAGAAATGGTAGCCACTGTATTTCACATTTGGCCACCATTTTTGAAACTTGGCTCAATCCACTTTATGTAGTGACTATCATTGACTCTGCATGATTCCTATTCCAATGCCACATCTCATATAAAGATGAAGTTAATAGTCAGTAATTAATAAATACCTTTCTTTTGAAAAGGTCGCAATTCAGCTTTTTTTCTCTTGTTCGGCGTGTAGTCGCCATCATCCTCACTCTCTTCACCTGACTTGGGCATCAGGTTTACCAGCTGCATTTCATCCTCCTGTGTCCTGGTTGGTATGAGTCTAGCAGAGCCCATTGGTAGGAATCCTTGCAGAGCCCAATCCACCATTTCTTGCTCGTAGGAAGTGGGAGATACAGATTGGTTCTGCTTTCTTTCTGGCATAAATGTCTTGCAACACCTTTTAGCTGCTTCCTGGTGGTAATTAGATAATAAAGGATGGGTGATTGTGGGTGTGACCACTGACTCTCATAAGAAGGATTAGCAAATGTGTGATTTTATGTTACCACTCGTCACATATCTCTAGCTATACAGCTATGTTCGCCAACCACCACTCGGTGTATTATGCTCCACCATTGTCTGTTGACATCTGCACAGAGCTATCTTTACTCTACATGGCTCTGATCTAGTGCATGATCTATGGATAATGACTGACAGACAACACATGCTCCATCTCCACAATCACAACAATTATTATTAAATGAATAACATAACACTTCCTTAGAAAATTACCTTCAATACAGCAACAACAGCTCTTCTATAGAGCCCCTTCATCTTGGCAGCACTATAGCGCTTCTTGAACTCCTCAAAGACGGTCAAATTTTGAGAGGAAACCTTCAAATGAAAATGAATTATCCAGTCATATTACAATAACTTAAATATTATACATAATACATACATACATACATATATATATATATATGTTCACTCACTAGAGATAGCTGTGTTTCTCCAAACCATTTCACCCAAACAGTGATACCATCAGATGGGTCGATGTCAAAAATATCGTCTGGGTCCTTACTTATCCTGCTATCTTCCTTTTCGTAGCTAAAGATAAATCCAGGCCACCAATGGTAGCCAGGAAGCTTCCCCCATACCAGACGACCAATACAAAATACTTCTTTAAACCTTTCTAGGTTGAAGCTGCTGGCAGAGGTCACAGGCCTGGAGCCATCATTCTGCAAACAAATTTGTTAGATGATTATATAATTAATCTATTGTTATTTATATTAAAAAAAGTAATGAATAAGAAATGTTTACCTACTATAGGGCCCATTCATAATTGCAGGGTTCACTAATAATTGCATGATTAAATTTTATTACAGGGTTCACTCAGCACAAAGTCCAGGGGCAGATTCAGGGGGGAGGGGGGTGCCCCCCCCCCCCCAAAAAAAAAGGTACGAAAAAAAAAGAAAAAAAAAGAAGAAAAAATAAACAAAAATAAGCCACCAAAAACCACCAAGTATCTTTGGAATATTTTAACTCTGCAGATATTATGTTTGCTAGTAGCTGCAATAGCTTCGATTAGCACCACACCAACCTAGTCCAAGGCTATCCACAATTAGTCATCGCTTTCTTCTATTGAAGGACCCTCTGGCTGTCCTGTTAATTAAGATTCTCAAGAAAGTACCGTTTAGACTCCATATAAACAAAACAAATATATTAGTAGTCTATTGTAGAGCAGTAGTCTATGGTAAAGCTGTTGGCTATTCAACTTGTCTGGTAAAATTTTGGCTATTACTGGTTTCAGGGTAGCATTTGGGGCAAATAGTTAATCTTGGTTCAGTTAAGATGTAGATGTGGTGATGATTAGTCATGAAAACGTTCATAAAGGTTATCAGCTGTGAGGGAATGGATATCTTGTAGTTTGCTGCAGCTATTACACAGATAACTGGCACCTTCATTGGCAGTAGCATGTACCACAATTTTTTTAATATTTTAAATTTCATTCATTCAAGCTGAATTGAAATATAAATACCCACTGCATCCTATTTATTTGCTCCATTGTAGCACAGCCCCTCTGATCTAAAACTGAAAAAACGAGTTACATGCAAATGCTTTATTTTTATTTGGTGTGACAGCACACGGAAAGTGGGCCTGTGAAGGTGTAATTCTATACTTATTCAGTCAGTTTCCTGTCCAGGCTTTCCAGCAAGATTGACCACATCTCATCCACTCCCAGCTCATCCCATAGCAGTGTCACTTGCACAATATTCATCAAATAAATAATGTCAGAACATAGGACAGCGAAAATATCATGTGCAACTGCCAAACAAAAATATTTCAAGACATACAGCAAAGGATGAGAAGCTAAAATGTCATGGGTTACTTCATCATCCAAGGTAAAACAGTATAGATTTGCATTATTTGCAAAAAGCAAATACCATTCCGTGCAGGAGGCATCAAGGACCTCAGAAAGCATGGTGAATTAGCTGATCAAAAGTAGCTAGCAAAGGTTGTTGGACAACAACCTCTATGTCATCATGGGGTAAAAGTCAGAATTTAGGGATTTTTGGGTAAATCAACCTAGCAATACTGTATGTAAAGGGCAGTACACTATGTAAAGGGTAAACTTTACCTAACATGCACCAATTATAAAGTTTTCTCTTCTCTGCACTTGTCCTCAGGTATATATTTTTACGACCCCCCACCCTATGAACAACTCCTGGATCCGACCCTGCAATCAGTATTACTGTATCTGATTATTGATAGAATAAGGACAGTGAAGGTTGTACTGATCACAAAAAGAAGTTTGAAATGGATCCAATATTTCCCTTATGTGGTCTGAGCCAAAGCCAGCTTTGCACAGGCCAGCCCACAATATGAGGGGTGGCAGCTGCCATCTGCCCAAAGAGGAGGGGGCATTGGTCATATGCACTCAAACACTTGATTAAGCAATCATTGCTTAACCACTTTCTCTCCTATTAGTGCCATTAATTTAATAATTGAAAATTAAGAATAAAAGTATAACATAAATGTTTTGTTGCACACATTGACACACACCTAGAATTAAGAAAGACAAAGTATCCAGGCTGAGATACAGATTCTGCTTATGTCCTACATCTGGCTTATTGGAGGGACAAAAATTCCTTGACATCCACAAGAAATTGATGAGCTGGACTGGTTGCTGGTTTTATTAGAATCAGTTGTACAAAATGCTTTACTCGAAAATTTCTCCAGCTGCTGCCAAGAGAGAGAATTCCATTTTTTTAAAAAAAATGCACACAATAATTTTATTAAGTAGCATTGCTACAGTAAACAAAAAGTAATTATTTTCCTAAACAATTCTGAATGGGAAAATAAATAGTAAAATTGGTATTCATGCGCAGCATAGGAGAGAATCAGGCATTGTAACATGGCTTATGGCTACATGCATGATAGCTTTGCAGCATGGAGGGAACATATTCCATATAACACTCCGGACATTTAACCTGACTTAGGCAATTCCCACTTTATCACCCTTGCAGATACAGTAATGAAGGCATTAGGACACAGGAGTAACTCTCACATTGAAGATTTTGAGCATGTTGTTCACACAACAGTAAATAAGATAAAATTATCTTTGATATAAATTCTATTGATAGTGACTTAAAAAAATGGAATGTAGGTGTGATACGGGATTTCATTGCTGTTATTGATAGTTTTGTAAACCAACTAAATCATCTTGGGGAGGAACAGACGTATAAAAATATAAAATATTTGGAAGGTATACTGTGTACTCGGGACATGTTTTCACACTTACATTTCCATCTTGTGTAATATTCTTTCCCAGTTGCAAAGAATCTCTGTCATTGGTTGTCATACCATAAAAAGTCGGTTTTTTTCTTTTGCGAAAACTGCACCTTCGAAAATTATCATTGCATCGAGAATCCTCAATGGTTTGGCCCCTGCAATTTCTCAAAATACTTTCATCGGTTGAGGATGTGCCAGTATCACATTTTAACTCTGCAGCTCCATTAGTTTGAGGTTTACACTCTCTTTGGTCAGTTGAGGATGTGTCAGTATCCCATTCTAACTCTCTAGCTCCATCAGTTTGAGGTTTACGCTCTCTTCCGTCAGTTGAGAATGTGTCAGCATCATATTTTAACTCTGATGCTCCATCAGTTTGAGGTCTACACTCTCTTTGGTCAGTTGATGATGTGTCAGTTTCACATTTTAACTCTGTAACTCCTTTAGTCTGAGGTTTACACTCTCTTTGGTCAGTTGAGGATGTGTCAGTATCACATTCCAACTCTGCAACTCCATCAGTCTGAGGTTTATACTGTCTTCCGTCAGTTGAGGATGTGTCAGTATCACATTCCAACTCTGCAACTCCATCAGTCTGAGGTTTACACTGTCTTCCGTCAGTTGAGGATGTGTGAGTATCACTTTTTAACTCTGTAGCTCCATCAGTTTGAGGTTTACACTCACTTTGGTCAGTTGAGGATGTGTCAGTATCACATTTTAACTCTGCAACTCCATTAGTCTGAGGTTTACACTCTCTTCTGTCATTTGAGTATACGTCAGTATCACATTCCAAATCTGCAACTCCATCAGTATGAGGTTTGCACTCTCTTTGGTCAGTTGAGGATGTGTCAGTATCACAGTTTGATTCCAAATGCACCCTCTTTACAGGATCAGAATCAAGACATTTTGATGAAATGTTAGCTGAACTAATTTGTAAGTTATCAACAAGTGTAATTATGTGCTCTGGAGAGAAGCCAGGTTTCAGAAGTTGTGGGCTTCTTGCAATATAACTGCAGGAATACAAAGCATGAGTTTAGTTGGTCCATTGATTGAACTGTTACTATAGCTGTAATAAAAAAGGCTGTATTTGAAGAATATTACTTTTGAGTACATATTTGATACCCAACCTTACAAAACTAATATTTAGTATCTGTACATCACAAATAAAGCACCAAAAGTCATCTCTCCTAGAAAATAAAATGACTATAAATGTTTCTAGCAAGGGAACTCACCAATCCATTTGCCAATCCATTGGTGTTGCTCAATTCACTTTTTAAAAATTTCCGCTCCTTCCAAATTCTCCCCTCTCTAGTTCTTCCCTTCCCCAGTATTGCTTGTAAGCTGTCGCATGTGATTCCCAATCACATGCCCGCTGGTGCAGCAGATGGTTGAGATGACTGAGCAGGCGCAGATGATTGGGATGATTGAGCAGGCGCAGATGGGTGGGATGAGATGACTGAGCAGGCGCAGATGGTTGAGCAGGCGCAGATGGTTGAGCAGGCGCAGATGGGTGGGATGAGATGACTGAGCAGGCTCAGATGGTTGAGCAGGTGGTTGAGATGACTGAGCAGGCTGGTTAGTTTTTGGGTTTTTACCTGTGGTACACAGGTCTAGGAACACAGGTCTAGGAACACAGGTCTAGGAACACAGGTCTAGGAACACAGGTCTAGGAACACAGGTCTAGGAACACAGGTCTAGGAACACAGGTCTAGGAACACAGGTCTAGGAACACAGGTCTAGGAACACAGGTCTAGGAACACAGGTCTAGGAACACAGGTCTAGGAACACAGGTCTAGGAACACAGGTCTAGGAACACAGGTCTAGGAACACAGGTCTAGGAACACAGGTCTAGGAACACAGGTCTAGGAACACAGGTCTAGGAACACAGGTCTAGGAACACAGGTCTAGGAACACAGGTCTAGGAACACAGGTCTAGGAACACAGGTCTAGGAACACAGGTCTAGGAACACAGGTCTAGGAACACAGGTCTAGGAACACAGGTCTAGGAACACAGGTCTAGGAACACAGGTCTAGGAACACAGGTCTAGGAACACAGGTCTAGGAACACAGGTCTAGGAACACAGGTCTAGGAACACAGGTCTAGGAACACAGGTCTAGGAACACAGGTCTAGGAACACAGGTCTAGGAACACAGGTCTAGGAACACAGGTCTAGGAACACAGGTCTAGGAACACAGGTCTAGGAACACAGGTCTAGGAACACAGGTCTAGGAACACAGGTCTAGGAACACAGGTCTAGGAACACAGGTCTAGGAACACAGGTCTAGGAACACAGGTCTAGGAACACAGGTCTAGGAACACAGGTCTAGGAACACAGGTCTAGGAACACAGGTCTAGGAACACAGGTCTAGGAACACAGGTCTAGGAACACAGGTCTAGGAACACAGGTCTAGGAACACAGGTCTAGGAACACAGGTCTAGGAACACAGGTCTAGGAACACAGGTCTAGGAACACAGGTCTAGGAACACAGGTCTAGGAACACAGGTCTAGGAACACGTGGAATGGTGGGTCAGGGGCAGCATACATTAACAAGTTTTGCTCAAGAATGGATTTTTAACTAAATGTTTACTGTTAGGGAACACTAAGTAATTTTTACTGTATAGAAATCCAAAGTTGTAAACCTTACCACAACTTTAACCTCACCTTAAGTATTGTCCACAATTATTTTTCTTGTCTGAAAAAACAACCCTGTTTTAATAAATATTATAGTAATTATTTGCCACAGGTCTTAGTTGAACTACTCTTGTTTAGGTGGGTCTTCAGAGACTCCTATGGTTGTGAACTTGTTAAATTTGCATAAGGTGCAGGCTTTCCAGAAAGAAGTTGGACAGTCTCAACCATGACTGAGCATTTTGTGCACCCCCCTTTCCCCTTGATCCTTTTTTTTTCTTTCAGACACAGGATAAAAGGGTTTATTGAGTTTATCCTGACCACACATGGCCACACCACCTGGTTTGTACATAAGTAGATATGAATGTAGGCACACAGGCAGGCAGGGTATGTATACATGTTTGTGTGAATTTACTTTCCATCCAAATCACCATACCAAACAGAAGTATATCTTCAGGGTAGAAACATATACACTTGGATATTTTTAAACTGAAAAATAAGCTACTTAGCCACACCTCTTGTGTAGGTGGGTTAGACCAAAAAAAGAAGAAAGATATTTAGGACAACCCTTTGGACAAGTAGTCTGTGACGTTGCGGATTTCATATAAAATTTCGGGTACAATCTTAGTAATTTTGAGAAAATACTCTTACAATACATGTAAACTCAGAACCAATTGTTACTAACTTTTTTGGCCTCAAATGAGGTCTATAATGTGTAACAAAATGGTCGCTATTTATAACCATTGAAATTTGATGCCTGTAGCTATCCTATATATTATTTTCATTAACTCCCTGCTGCCTTCGTGCCTTCGTTTCTGTGTAACTGTCAAGAAAAACTTTTGAATCATGGTCCTAGAATAGTGAGTTAAACTTCATTCTGCTCCCTACATGGTCCTAGGGGTGGAGAAGGCCTTCGAATTTCTTAAAAATGTCCAACGAAAAAAATTTAGAGGTAAACTAAAGCCTTTTCTTTTAGCAAATTGTGTTCATGAAGCAGGTAAAAGGTTGACAGCATATCTATCCATGACCCCTCTTTAAAAATGGCGGATAAAAATGTTTAAAAAATAATAATTGAATTAAATTTAAATTAAATCTACCCTGCCAGTGCAGCTGAGAATGAAAGAATTATTTTTGTGAGCTGAAGCTTTGCTAAAGGTCTACTAACAGTAGAAATTTCCGAATTTCCATTAATAATCAGTGAAACTCTCCATGGCGTCATGTAGTGTGTTGGCTATATTATATGTTTGCCAGATGTCTATTCCATTAATTAGCTTCTGAAGGTTTCTTTTTAAATAGTTTTTATATTTCATATTTGTGGTTAATTTGTCTGCAATAAAATGTAGAACAATACTTATCAACAAGAAAGCTATTCCATAGTGAATGGTTGTTATAAACTCAAAACATTTCTACATTGATAAGGGAAATAACTGTAGCTGCTTACAGTCCTTTAAAAATCCTCCAGCAATTGAATGTGTAGGTTAAAGATGGTTAAAGGTGGTGAGAGGTTTAAATATGGTCACTATTTTGAAGTTTAGATGATGTCTATATATATATTAGAAGACCTATGTAACTATGTAATCATGTTCGTCCGTTTCTCAAAATCCCTCTGTTAGATTTTGACCAAACTTTTAGGGATGGAGGAGACCCACCCTGAGATGGTTTTATGCCAGTGGCATGTCTGGGAAAAAACAGAATTAGTCTGTCTGTCTGTCTGTCTGTCGGTCTGTCTGTATGTTGGTACCATCATTCCGGCCAAACTGGTAGGTGGATTTCTCTGAGTGAACATATATATATATATATATATATATGAATATATTAGCATTATTCAGATTGTTTACAGGGCATTTCAGAGTCCTTTCACCTCCACATGTCAGCATGCTTGTACATCACAAAAATGTCTGCATTGAATCTTGAAAAAAATCAATTAAAAAAATGTGAGTTTTAATTTTGTAATATAAATGAATGGATAGTGAAAATATAATTTTTTTGCTCATATTGCAATGCAGTTGACAAAAAAACAACAACCCCTCATTAATTGGCTTGCAAGCATTGAAAAGAATGGCACCCCTATTGGACATAAGCAACTACACTAGCCCTAGCCCTACACTAGTATGTCTGCTAGTATCTCAATAAATAGCCCAGGGTTGATGGGGCTTTTATTCCAAGGGGTAATCCCTGATAAACACAAAATTCCACCCTCCCCTTCCTAATTAAAAAAAAAAAAAAAGAAAAAGAGAGAGAAAAAAAAGGGACAAATCAATGTATAAAAAAGTTACCACGACCAACGCTGATCAATTTTCAGTAATTGTTTTGTGCCTGTGTAAAAGTTAGGAAGTGAGCATTGGAAAAACTGTTACTGTTTGTGAGTTAGTGGGTGCTCTTCCAAGGTAAAATTTAATTGCCATTATTCTTCCAACTATAATTGTTTTACTTTTCTAGCCTGTAGAGTGGTTTAAAGCTGTTAATTTTCTAGCCTAAATTAGAAAATAGTTCAAAGATTTTGGTCTGGATTTGCTTCTTATGAGGATGGCTAGGTGAGCTGAATACCCTATATTAGAAACAATGACAAAATTAATAAAAGGGTAGTCTAAATTTTCATTGCCATCATTCTTTAAAAAAACTGGAGTAACAAGTTGTTCCTTTTCTAGGGAAATTTGGAAGAGCTTTGGCTAATGGTGTTATTTGTTCCTCTTAGGAAGTTAGAGGTCTTGGAGATGAAAATGCCTGTGTGTGTGTGTGTGTGTGTGTGTGTGTGTGTGTGTGTGTGTGTGTGTGTGTGTGTGTGTGTGTGTGTGTGTGTGTGTGTGTGTGTGTGTGTGTGTGTGTGTGTGTGTGTGTGTGTGTGTGTGTGTGTGTGTGTGTGTGTGTGTGTGTGTGTGTGTGTGTGTGTGTGTGTGTGTGTGTGTGTGTGTGTGTGTGTGTGTGTGTGTGTGTGTGTGTGTGTGTGTGTGTGCGTGCGTAGGTGTGACAGAGTAGCTAAATAGTTATGCTCTTGGACTAACAACTCCAGGGTTGTGAATTCAAACCCAGCACTGCTATTAAACTTTCTGTTCTTTGAACATCTTCTTCTTACACCAGACCACCTAGCTGTGATGAATACCTGGAATTTTTTGGGGTGAAAATTCACTGGCCATTGCTTGTCAATCAGCTAAGGGTTCAGGTAGGACTTTGGGTGCCCACTACCATAAACTCAGAGTCTTGATCAGTTCTCCTGAGAGCTCCTAGTCTGACTCCAGGAGTTTGCTTGCACTGGCTCATAGGGCCTGCTTAGTTCACAGGCACCCAGACAATGTCAGATGTGCGTGTCCATGTAACAGTAGCTAAAGAAGTTGCATTTTTGCATTGATGCATGTGTTAGTGTGTTTATGTGTGTTTGTGTGTGTGCTTGCATGTGTGTGTTTGTGGATCAATTTTTAGGGGTTGGGTTTCCATATATGTGCACTAGTTGTGTTCATGTTGGTTGAGGGAGTCATCTTGTAGGGAAATGCTTATCTGTTGAGCCATCCCAAGATGCAGCAGAGCATTTCTAGGCATGGAACAACTCTCCTTCCTCATGGAATTATGCAGGGTGGAGGGAGAGGGGTGGGGGAGAGAGGGGAGAAGAGGGAGAGAAAAAGGAAATCAAATAAACATAGCAGAACAGTTCAATAAAAACATGATATTGCGATGAACAGCAGCAACATATAAACCAAAATATGCTCACCCTGTACATGCATATGCAATTGACCCATTTGGTTGTTATGCCAGTGTTGGCGTTGTAGCAATCAGATTTCCCTGCCTCTTATCTCTCGTAACTTGACATTCCATTGTGACATTATTACACATGCTAATTTAATTAAGAATTAGAATGTTCTAAAAACAAGCTGGCAATTGACCCTTTCCAGTAATTACTACTATTAATATTTTGAGAAGTGCTATAAATTTTATCCATATGGATCTTGGTGACCCCAATGCTGCTTATGTAGTAACTACACAGCCTTCCAGGCTAGCTTAATGGCTGAAAATGAGCCTAGCCCTGCTGTCCATATGGTCTCCCCCGAACTACCTCCATTCTGGCAAGAAAACCCAGCTCTTTGGTTTCACTAGGTGGAGGCCCAGTTTACCACAAATGGCATTACTCAGCAGCTAACCAAGCATAATTTCATTTTTGGCTCACCAGCCCCTGAGACTGCTAGAGAGGTATGTGATGTCATTGCCACTATTCCAACTACTAATTCTTTTGACACCATGAAAGAGCACCTCATCTCACGCACTTCCCTCACAGAGTCTCAGAGGATGCAAAATCTGCTCTCTTTTGAGCCACTAGGTGACCAGAAACCCTCCCAGCTACTTCGAGGTATTGAACAGCTAGCTAAAGAAGTTGCAACCACAACCCAGTCCTTCAAAAAGCTTCCTCACTCGCCTTCCAGTGTCAGTTCAGCTCATCTTGAAATCTCCCCCGAGAAAGGTACTGAGCAGCTCCCTTCGCTGACAGCCTCATAGCACTTTCTCCAGAAGCCCCTCTGTCTGCACCCTTCAGTGCCATCTCACCAGACACTGCAAATGTTAACATTATTGCCTCCCTCCCCTCTGAGTTGGAAGACCTTAAGCATCAACTCTCCCAGCAGAAGAAATCTGGAAAATTTTCAGCTCCCACAACAGCTTCTGCTGCTGCAACACTCCGCTGGTAACATGCCTGATTTGGCAAAGATGTTAAAAAATGCAAAAAAACCTCCCTACTCTATGTTGGGAAATGCCTTCCCTGCCCACTGATGGTGACCAGTGGATTGGGAAATAACAGTCGCCTTCTTTTCATCACTGACAGCATCTCTGGCCAATGCTACTTGGTTGACTCTGGTGCTGAAGTCAGTGTGCTTCTTGCAACAGGTGCTGACCATTAGATAGGCATGTGGCTAGTCCCCTTCAGAGTTTCTCTGTACCAATTTCAAGGTTCCAGCATCTTCATGTTGGCATTGTGGGACCACTCCCACTTTCAAGAGGTTACATCTATCTCTTCACTATAATTGAGCGGTTTACTCGTTGGCCATAAGCAATTCTAATGGCTGACTGCACTGCTCAAACATGTGCCCAAGCTATCCTTTCAGGGTGGATTGCTCACTTTGGTGTGCCGGCTTCCATCACTTCTGACCGAGGACGCCAGTTCATCTCTGAACTTATGAAACATTTCCTTCACTTGCTCAGCATTAAGCCTACTCATACCATGTCATACCATCCACAAGACAATTGTATGTTTGAGATAATGCATCAGCAACTCAAAGCTAGCCTTAAAGCAAGGCTTGCCATGTTATTCTGGTGTACTCAACTTCCCATTGTCCTCTTGGGCATGCATGCTGCCCTCAAGAAAGATATTGATACTTCTTCTGCCGAGATGGTCTATAATACTACTCTCCATCTCCCTGGAAACTTTTTTTTGATTGGACACCACAGATGACATTACCATATACCTTTGCAGACTGACTGCGGCAGTACATGGTGCAGCCGAGACCTTCCTGTGTGATTACCTATGGTTGATGTCCCGTCCATGTACCCTGTAATCTACAATTTGCCACATTTGTCTTCGTCCGGCATGATACCCATCATACTTCACTTAAGCGACCATATCATGGACCATTCTGAGTCCTCCATAGGGCTGACAAATTTTTTGAAGGTAAATCTTGCACACATATAGATAATATCTCCATTGAAGGTCTCAAACCAGCCATTATAGATGCACCGCCTTATGTCAGCCTCACCAGGGTCACAATCACTTCAGGCTATGACATTAGTCCCATCTCGGCATCGCCCCTCTCTGACCACATTTCCTTTCATGCCCCCCCCACTCTGTTATATGGGTTGCCTAATTCTGGTTATGTAACCAAAGCAGATCAGACTATTTATCTTCCAGCTTGCCTCTGTCCTATTGTGGAGAATTACTGAGGGGGGAACACTGTAGCGATCAGATTTCTCTGCCTCACATCCCTCATAACTTGGACCTTCCATTGTGACATTATCACACATGTAATTTAATTAATAATTAGGATGTTCTTAACAAGCAGGCAATTGACCCTTTACCAATTATAGTTACTATTAATATTTTGAGAAGTGCTATACATTTTTATCCACTTCAGTGTACATTATATGGAAAATTAAATATAACAAAAAGAGCATATTTTAATAGTTTTATAATGGTGTCCATATGAACAGAGTGAAGCAATAAGCATTATCCATGGCTATAAGGACCACCATCTTACCTTATAAAGTTGAAAGGGAGTATAACAATACTGTAAAGATCTGTTGTTTGACATTTTACTATATGGAGACTATTAACTAAGCTGAGGAACAAGGCACATCCAGCATTAGGGTCACTACAGCTTCACGTGGTATACAATAAACACATACTTACACGCACACAGCTTCACAGATCTGTACATGTGTTCTGCAATACACACATACCCTCATACACTTCCACACACACCTACATAGTTTCACAGATTGCACATGTTTTGCAATATGCATACATGCTCTCACACACAATTTCACATGTCCTACAATACACACTCTCATATCAATCCTCCCATACATACACTCATATGCACACACTACATGCTCCCACACACATCTTCACAGATTTTCAGGGAAGTATTAAAACACACCCAACAGTCTTTCACAAATCAATTTCCCTAGCTTCAAGGCACTGCCCTCACGCAATAAACAAAAACTGTGAAAATACTACACTGAGCATAGCAGCCTACACTGGATTACAAAGCAAGAATACTTAAAATTAATTTAAAGAAGAAACTCATTGACAGGGGCCACTCCCTAATAAAATAAAATAAAGATAACAGAGCCATCCAATCTAAACAGCCATCACAAGGGTGTGGCCAGACATTTAAAGTGGCTACTCTTGGCCTGTGTGGAGTTCATCTCAATGCCACTATCAGGCCCAATGGGTCAAAGTCCATGACCTCAAGGCCCACAAGTGGCAAAGAGATCATTAGTTGCATGTTATGATTAAACTAGGTTGGTGCACAGACTACTAGAACTTATTGACTCAACACTGCCCAAAAAGTCCAGGCCTGGCTCAGCCTTATGGGGATGAAAAATCAGTTCAGGGAAAAGTCCTATTTGGCTATTGATTTCTTCCCTTTTTTTATATTTGTATTTTTTTTTACATGCACATTGTTGTTTACAATATATGATTAAGTACTATCAACTCTATTTTTCCTTGGCTTTGGACATACTTAAGTCCCAGAATTGCAGTCATTACAGCTGCTTTCTAATCTCCTTTGTTTTGCAGTTTTGAAAGGGTACTATGAAAGAAGACTGAGAGAACAGAGCAGCATTCAACAAGTAAGGAAAATTATGTAGGTAGGGTTCTCTACCCAATATTGTTAGTTAGCCAGTTTATGTATTTGGTATACATTTCAAGTAGTTGTCAAAAGGAGCAGTAGTATTTTTGTTCCAATTTATTCTAGTTTCTGGATCATTGTAAAAATATGTAATAGTCTGGAATATATTTTTTATGCTTTCATTTTGTCAAATGTAATTGTGTAGCTAACATACAAATTGTATATAGGCAGTAGATACTCAACTGGTACTGTCCTCCATTAATCATGCTTTAAACAGCCAGTACAAGGGTAGGCTAAAATTGTAGTCAACTGGTTGTTTTGTCTAAAATTACTTCTTAGTTGTCTTAAAAAAGAATCTTGGATGGTAATTATCTCTCTACTTATGGAAGGAACCCTTGCTAAACTAATACATTCATCAACATGTACTATTGGAAAGATTAAATAAATAAAATATATAACAAAATTAATGGGGAATAAATATAAAAAAGGGACCTGGACAGATCACTTTAAAGATGTTGGCAACTGCAGGACTAGCTATCATGCACCCTGGAGTACCTAGGCAGGGTAAGGCTATATTTGAAGCATTACCACTTTAAATATAGTTCTAGCATACCATAGTATGCTAAAGGTGCTAGATAATATACTAGATCCAAGACTAGCTATCACAAACCTGTTGGGTACTTGGGCTATTCAAAGTGGACTTTCTGGTGGAAACATTTTTATGAACTTTTTAAAAAGAAAAGGAAGAAGATAGGGGTAGAGGAAGGGGAGGGGGGGGGAGGAAAGGAGGAAAAAATATATGGTCGTAGAGAATTGAACCACTGATCATGAGCTTGAGAAAACCTGTGCCTAGACTATAGGCCCTGGATTTTTGTAGGCCTTTCCATTTTGTATGGAGAATTTTAATTCCTTTTTTTCCTTATCAGGAGTGCCACTTTCGGACTAAATTTTCGGCCCATCATGGCAATTTTTATCTACACATGTTAAAAAAAATTATGCAAAGTGATCCAAAATAGTGAGAGAGTTAGGAACAGACAAACAGACACACAGGAAATACCTTAAAAGGCGTTCCAGTGAACTCCCTGAATTCCTGCCTAGATCTATGAACTTCTCTCCTTCTTCATTCTTCCTTCATCATGGACTTTCATTTCCCCTCTCAATCAAGAAGACATTGAGTGTACTTAGATTGCATGAAGGTGGTGGACATGTGACCCCTCATTATACTCCTTAATAATGTAGTTTAAATAATTATACCATTACTAATTTTCTTAATGAATTAATTTTTTACCTTATTGCAATATATTGATTGGTAGTGGGGGGGGGGGGGGGGGGGACAAATTTGTGGGTCTTGTAGGCAGCACTTGGAAGTGTTGTGAAAAGTTTGGGGTGTGTGGCCATGTATACAATATTTGGGAGTGTTGGGAAAAGGTTAGAACGTGTGTATTAGAATAATTTTTTTGCTTACTTTTCTATATTGTCACTGAGTTTGGGTATTTTTCTGAAACTGTTAAGATTAAACATGAAGGTTGAGTATAAAAGGGCGTGGTGTGGCACAAAATGAATTAGATTTTTCAAAAGATTTGATAATGTTGGAGCAACAGGCTGCCAGCTGAAACCAAACAGGATACCACATGAACTGTCATAGCTAAACAAAAGGAACCAAAAAATGACACACTTGAAAAACATGGCATCAAGAGTAGTGTGTGTAATCCTTGCCTCCTGTAGCCTCCAATCAGGCTAGGCCTGGCTTTCATCATCACCAAGTAACATTTGAATTGAGGATTCAAAGGATAACTTCACGCCAGGTTTGAATGTGCTAAGAGGATTTTGTCTCCTGGTTCATCCATGGACAACAAGCAGTTGCTTCTCTCTCTGCTGGACAGGTTGGAGGACAGTTCAAGTGAACAGCTCCAAGAACAGGAGCAAACTGTTTCTTCAATATCAATGCTAGCTTCATCAGGTTGGTTCATTTTTTTGTGGACCAAGTAGTACTACTACTTAGTGTGTGTGTGTGTGTGCATGTGTGTGTGCATGCCTGTGTGCATGCGTTTGTGCATGTGGGGGGGGGTGTGATATGCCATGTGTAGGTAGGTATGTATGTGTGTGGTTCGTACTTGGGTGCAATTTTTTGTGGTCTAGTGTGTATATGGGTGTGTGTGGTGTGTGCATGGGGGTGTGGTGCATTTTGTGTCTCTGTCTGTGTGTGTGGTGTGGATGAGTGTGGCGCATGTTTGTAGTTCGTACATGGGTGCAAGAAGTGTGTGTGGCTTGAATGTGTGTGGTGTGGATGTGTGTAGTGAATATATGGATGTGGTGGGTGTGGTGTCAGCATGTGTGTTTGGTGCATGCATGTGTCATGTGGGAGTGTGTGTTGCATGTGTGTGGTTCATACATAGGTGCATGTGTGTGACGCACCTGCGGATGTGATGGGTGTAGTGTGTGACACGTGCATGGATGTTTATATATGAATGATATTTTAGCACATGATAGTAAGCAAATATTTAGGCTTATACAATATTTATAGGGATTGTTACAGAAAAATCTAATGTGAGTTTAGTGTCTTGTCTTTGGCAGATATGTAGCTGTGGTAACAACAGATGGGATACCAGCTCATGCGAACAGGTAATTTTCATGTTTCATGTGAACTATATTGTTCATTCTGTAGTAAATTCTTCTCTGTAATTTTGAACAGAAGAAAGAACTCCTTAAAATCTTGACCGCTGTTATTATTTTTTTGTTGTGTTGCATTGTGTTGCAGCATGGACTACACAGAGTGAAAATGGAAAAAGTCAATTATTGTGTCAATAAGTATTCTGTTTAGCTTATGCATACAATTTTTTAAGTAAAAAAAATAATTTTCTTTTGATCTTGGGATCTTTAGATGGGACATATACTTCAAGTGGAGCTTAGGTGTGCAAGCAAGAAGTGTCGGGAGAAACGGTCGTGGGCAAGTTCACAGATTATGGGTGGCATTCCCTTGTGAATCAGAAGTAATTTCAGTATAATATATATAAGATATTGTTAACACTGTATTATTGTAAACAATGTATGTGTGTGGTGATGTCTGTAGTCTCATTCATGCCTTTACATGTGCTGGCATTCTGCCTAGCCAGTACAGTCACTTCATCTAGTTTGCTGATATTGGTGTGATTGGGAAATGGTATATCCATTCAAGTAGATACAGAATTATCATTTTTTTAGTAAAAAAAAAACAAAACAATGGTGTATTGTATTTCTATAATTAGTGTACCAGCATAGTGACTATGTTGGTGTGGTAAGCAGATGTACTGCCCAGTCAATGGCTAGAGCTGCGACTGAAGTGAAGGCGTTAACACACTACATCACAGATGGCAAGGTATTCAGTTTATGCAGGATTCGTGCAAGTATTTTGTGGACCATGCATTTATTATCATATATGAATCGTTGAACCATTATGATGTTATTTTTTGTGATTCAGTGGGTGATTACTGATGATAGGCATAATTCCACTGTAAATGCCTATCACACCACTTTCCCCTGTCTTTCAGGAAGTCATTTCTCTGTAGTTATACTGGAGAATTACACAGTCTACTTATTTTGTCCATAATTTTTGCAGCAGCAAGGATATACTTGGTACTCTGTCCCGAATTGAGCATACCACAGCCCAGACAAGGAAGCTTGAGTTCACCAAAGTGATGTGGCCAAGTGTCATCAATGGTCTTGGTAGGTTGTGTTATCGCTAACATGTGCCCTTTAATGCACCTCATTGTTTGTATGTTCTAAATGTGTACATTAGTGATGTAGCTCACAACTATCAAGATGGGGTTATGAAGTATGTAGCAGATGACCTCAACCTATTAAACAGTTATGATGCATGGCATGTTATGTTTGGATACATGTGCTGCTATTGACAAGTGGTTTTATAGCATTTAATTCATATGCATACATATATAAGATGTGATAGACTTTTATGAAAATGCTAGCTCAATGATATAATACAAAATATGCACAAAAAATGTGGTCAAAAATGTGAAGAAGATTGCTCATGGACCGGTGAAAGCAGAGGGTAAAACCTGGTTTGGAGAGCTTGCAGACAAACGTAATATATCATTTTGGTAATTGGCAATATATTGTGTGACTGCTTGGCTATCTTAATATTTAGAATGTAGTACAAATGTTCACTTGTACTAATGCATGAAAAGCTCTGCTCAGTCTCCACTTTAACTGAAAGAGGGAATTATGGATATCATCAAGTATTATCAGGAATTTATAATAGTGGTGCAATGTAATTTTTTTTAAATTCCTGTATTGTAACAGGGGGGGGGGGGGGGGGGGGGGGGAGCATTCAGCTTGTCAACCAGAATCAGCCTGTAAAAAACCCAACTACACTGCCAGCAAATGTCTTCTCTCCAACCCAGCTGTGATTCAAGCATATGAGAAGTGTCTACGTTTGACACTTATTTTCAAATAGGCAGAATCCTACTGCAGAGTAAGGTCTTACATAATCTCTCATTTTCTTTAGTAATATTTCTTTATTGAAAAATAATAGTGTAGAAATACCTTCTGGATTGAATCTTTCAACCATCAGCTGCTTACATACATCCCAAAAATGCATTCATTTTGGGAGTTCAACCACATTCAAAATGTGGATAAACCTTGCTTGCATGGACTGGGTAAGTAAATGTATGCTGCAGCAGTGTCTCTTTCATATTATTAATTGATATTTTAGAATGAGATTGTGAGGAGAGCAGCTGCCAGTGAATAGTCCAGGATATGAGGTGGAGAGACAGAAGAATCCCAATAAAGGTCTTGGTGGCAAAGTCATTTCACTTTGTGGATGACATATAGACAATGTTTGTAAATAACAGATGGCAAGATTTGAGGTACTATAACAGATAGTTTTGTGCAAGTGCTTACAATATTCATTACTTCATTCAACAGACCCATTAATGAGGATGAAACATGTTCAGCTGGTGGCAATACTGAGGAAGAGGATGTCTTAGATGAAGGTTTGGAGGTGGATGATGTCTTTTGAAGGATCGATGTTTTCTGAGCATGTGAGGAGAATAGCAACCAATACTTGTGAGATACTGTAACAAATAGTTTTGTGCAAGTTGCTTAGAGTTTCCTACATACTACATTCAACAGACCCATTGATGAGAATGAAGCATGTTCAGCTGGTGGGAGAGGAAGAAATGCCACAACCTTCAAGTTTGTTTTGTTCATAAACAATCCAATATTTGAACCTTTTCATTGCATATGTTGATCAAGGCATTGTGCAGTTGCAATTCATTTTCTTATTTGTTGCTCAACTTATTACTATCACCCTCTTATTTGATAACTCATTGAAAGTTTCATGAAAATATTATTAATGTGTGCATTTCTGTTAAATATATATATATAATTTTACGCTAGATAAGTTGATGGTTCAAAATCTTTGTAGAGAACACCCTATGGATTGGGGAACCTCGCCTCACATCCTAAAAAAGAGAAAGAATCTGTAAAAATGTGCATGTAAGATAATGTTTGTAATAATTTTGTACAACCTGCACTACACAGTGAGGCATCACTTCCT
>OZ017793.1:1866558-1938060 GCA_963969325.1 Lycopodina hypogea | reverse complement strand
GTCAAAGTACATGCCACTCCACCCTTTTTTATATGTGGACTCCCAGAGAATCTCTCCCTGAAGCTTCCAAAGTTTGATTTAAACCCGACCTTCATGTTTGAGATTAGAAGTGAAACTAATGAATATAATCTTACCTATTGAGATGAAATATTGTTCTACTCATTTGTTTATGGGGAAGGTTTTTTTTTTTTTTTTTTTTTTTTTTTTTTTTTTTTTTTTTTTTTTTGTTGTTGTTTGCTCTCTTTTTTTTAAATACTTTTTTTTAAGGTTTGGGGAATACTATTTTGGCATTCTACAAACACTCTCTCTTTTTTTTGTTGTTGGCATACTGACTTTCATAATGCTCTTTTTTCTCTTTGATATTTGTGATAGGTTTTTTCCATCAATATGACCTGGGATGATTTCTCCACCATTGAGGGGGGAGGGGTGTCTCTACCTAAAAACCTTTTGAATTCACCATTGTTTCAATTCTGCCAATAATGGCAAAAAATGAAATCCCCATGGCATAGATAGTGATGCCCCCCTGGATCCCAAGACCTCCCACAGAAAATTTGGTGGTGCTCGTCCTCTTCCTCTGGGAGGAGTTTGAGCACACATATACAAACACATTAGCTCCATTATAGTAAGATCCTCTGTTTAAAGAGAAAAGCCAGTTTGTGGATAAACTGAGTTCTGCTTCGGTTAAAGAAATGCCCAGGCATCTTATAGACCACTTAATTTATTGGTTTAGTGGAGGACAGGGGAAATTACACTACATTAGGCAACACCTCATCTCCAAGAATTTTGGATTGCCACAAGTGCTGCCTGACAGAATTCGGAGAAGTATTGTAGATACCTCTTGATCAAGAGCTAAAACTTTGCAGACATAATCCTAGGATGTCCGCTAATTTTTTTTTACCAAAACATTTTCCTGAAAATGTTAACCCTGATGAGGAAAAAAGGAATTTCTATGATCCATTAAAGAGCATAAAAAATCCATGGTTCAGTGCTAAAGGCACAGGACTCCCAAACTGAAACTCAGTAGTTCAAACCTGGACTAGGTTGACCTTTTCTCCTTTTTCTTTCCCTCCTTCATTTCTTCATTTATTTCCCCTCCTTTTTTCCCCCCTCCCATACTTCATTCTATAATATTATCCCTCTTTTTGCCACATTTTCCCTTCAGATTCTCCCATGGCTCAAGTGTTAAAAATAAATCATTATAAAATTTGTAGGTTAAATAGAGAACACACAGACATGCACATACAAAATTTCTTTGATTAGGGACCGAGTAGTAGATTATTACTTGTAGATTATGACTCATGTTTGTAATTTTTCCATTAATTTTCTATTTATTGAGTTGATTTGTTACACATTCAACCAGTTGCTGTTTAGCACCTCTTAGAACCTGACCTGCAAATGCATCATTGAAGATGGATAATCTCAATTGTTTTGGATGTGGAAAGTCATTAGATAGTGGGAGGGATAAAAAGAGAAGGATGGAAATCGAGAGAGTCCTACAGAAGAATGTGGGCAGAGGGAGATATAAATGCACATGAAATTAATACAATAAAAAATTAATTGTAAAAATGAACAAGGAATTGAAGTGCTCTTTTGTTCTGGATGGAGATTCAGTGTCAATTCAACTTTCCCACTGTTGTCAAGCCCAAGTCAGCAAAAGCAAAATTTATGCTATATTATCCCTGTTCTCAAGTAGGGTAAAGGTATACTTAATCATGAAGCATTGATCACATTAGTGTACACCAGATGTTATCTAGACCACACACAGAGATATTTGAGCCATGTATGAGGTGTGTGTGTGTGTGTGTGTGTGTGTGTGCGTGTGTGCATGTGTATGCGCATGCATGCGTGTGTGTGTGTACATGGGTGTGGTCATATAGATAATAACCATTTGGATGAATGTGTACCACACTGAAAATTTTTATGAAATAATACTTAAACTTAACCAAAAGAAGTTGGAGAAAGAAAGTATTTTTCTAAAATAATTGAAATGAAATACTGTTTTGAATATTAAGATATTTAAAACGAAAATAAATGAGATCATTATAATAGATATTAATTAGGCAATGGATGTTTCTCTTTATCTGTAGCATAAATTGTCTGTCACCCAGCTCTCTCCATGTCTTTACATCCAAAATAATCTCAATTTGCTATAAACCAAGAAGAAAACAACAAATTAAAGTATTACATGTGTGTGGATGGGTGTGTGTGTGCACACACAATCACACAGATGCACACAAACCTACCAGAAGATTTGATTATCTCAAAGAAATCATGGAGATTCTGTCCGTCCTCCTTGATGCGACCAAGCTCAAGGAAGTCCTCGGCAGTTAAGGAGCAGAGATGCTGGCCAGTGATGCCACGAAGGCGGTTGGGGTCAATGCTGTTCAAGTGGAACTCTTGTATGGTCCAGTTGACCAAGCACCACACATGCTCCTCTGTCCACTGTGCTGGGTCTGCCATAACACAGAGGGGAAAGACATAATATAGAAGAAAAGGAATCGTCAAAAAGAAGAAAATCCCTTGCAACACTTTCTACATACTTGAGCATAATTAGTGAATGATCATGTACACATTGGAACCTAACATGTTACACATACACACAACCATTGCCTCCAACCATAAATGGAAATAACACCTTTCACTCATTGAGTTGTTAATTATCAAGTGTGTATATCATGTTACTCCCAGTCTCAGCATGAAAGTGAGAACCATTAATTGCATTGAGCTACACAAAACATGGACTGTGTCTATATGTTAGACCTCTTGACCGTGACAAGTCTTTTTATAAAGTCAGCGTAGTTCATTATTTTCACCCATCCTTTAATAATGTCATCAACCATTTTCCATCAACCATTTCATCCTTTTTCTCACCAGTGGGCAGTCCAGTATGCTGGAAGAGTTTATTGATGTCCTCAGTCATAGTCAGCACACTTCTCAACTCTTCATTGGCCCCAACAGTTTTGTCGGTAGTGGGTTTATCAATAGTAACAGGTCGAACTGCATGACAAAATAAAACAAGCAAGATGCAACAGGGATTTGTAATGAATAATAAGCCTTCATTGCTTCAGCCCACCACACAAGCAAAAGTACCCTAGTTTAAGTGTACCAAATGCAGCTAGTGGAGGTGCTGTCAAGTATTTCAACAGGTGTTTCACCCAACCAGTCTGTTATAAGCGCAACCATTTCTCAGATATAGAGTGTCTGGTGCTCACACCCACAGGACTGCTGAAGAGGAAGGATATCTCAATGTGGTTAGAGAAGTGTCATTTGTAATTTATTTACATCCTTTCTGTTCTTTGCTAGGCTGTTTTATGTGTTCACATTTTGAGTTATCAAAATAATTCATCAGAGACACTTAAGAGTGCCTTTAAAAAAGATGTAAAAACACGTAGGTATTGTAGAATTTAAGTGAAACCACACAGAAACATTGCACATGGAAATAAAGAAACCAATTAATTTGAGTCGCCCTTAGGCAACCTGGTACCCATGGATACAACAAAAGACCTCTTTCTCTTGTGAAGAGGAAGTAAACAGACAAGCATGAACACAAAGTGTTATATAATAAACTAGTTTCTTGTGTTAACTTTACTACAATGTACATGTTCTCAATCACATCCACAGATCTTAAGAAAATGCATACTGAGGCTTGGAAGGCATTTACTGATAAAGTTGAGCAATTCCCTCATTAGATGCTATTAATGAAACCATGTCTGCCTTCATACAACCAACTGGCATAGGTGGGCATGTCAAAGTGTTAATGAGGGGTGTTAATCCAACTGAGCCTACAAACTCAAACTCAGCCGAGTATTGAAGGCAGGTAACAGAAGCTGCCAATTTGTCATCTCTCCTGATCCTAATATGCTAAATATAGATTTTCTTCATTACATTTTAACATCCAGTACTCCAACAGAGATTACCACACCCACAGTAAAATGAGAAACCATGATTTAGCTATGGTTTTCATTGCTGCTCTAGAGACCAACAGTTTTGATAAGTTGTAATAACTGACAGCAACAGAAACTAAAAACTTTAGGCAATAAAAAAAAGAGAAGAACAGTATAAAATAAAACAACTTACATGTGGGACTTAACCAAAACTGGCACTGGTTGTCATGTCAAAGTGTTAATGAAGGGTGTTATCCAATTAAGCTTACAAACTCAACAGAGTATTGAAGGCAAGTAACAGAACCCCCCAATTCAGCATCTCTCCTAATTCTAATGTGCTTAATCTAGATTTATTTCATTACAATTTTAACACCCAGTGCTCCAACAGAGATTACCACATCTACAGTAAGAGGAGGAATTATGATTTAATTATGGTTTTCATTGTTGCTCTAGAAACCGACAGTTTTGAAAAGCTGTAAAAACTGACAGCAATAGAAACTAAAAACTTCAGGCAATAAAAAAAAAGGAGGAAGTACAGTACAAAATAAAACAACTTACATCTGGGACGTAACCTATAATACACCCATAACAAGGTGCATAATGTGCCAATCCAAAAAATAAAGACAAAGATCGAAAAGCCAAACCAGAACCCCCACGTTCCCATCATGAACTTGGTTAGCTTTCTTGGTACTTCTGAATTTCAGTTGTGCAATCAGAGTATTTAAATAGAAGTGAAAAATCATAAATTAGATTGAGTTCAACTACCAAGCACACACGCCTAATCAATTGCTAACAGGAAATAGCTTGTTCTTGCTTATTATTCAAAAACCCCAGGTGGAGGCTAGGCTGTCATGGGCTACTTTTGAAGAAATATTTTTCATATGTAGCCATAGTTTATGATAGAAATTCCTGGAATAGTAGATTATTGGTCCTTTGAGTGTTTATTGCTTATTTGGTGTTTTAATTTTAATTCCATCTATTTTATATGGTTAGGGTATATTACTTATTTGCAAGCTGAAGTGAATGCTTGGCCTAACATTCCCTAATTTTAAATATTTAAAAGATGTCTAGTATCTCTTGGCCTGCTCAATACTTGGATGAGCAACCCTGGGAACAGCAGGGTACCAGGGTTTTTTCTTCTTTTTTTTTCTTTTCCCCTCACCCTCTCCTAATTTTACTCATAAAGTGATGGCATGTTTTGTTTTCACCTGTGTGTGTGTGTACATTATTGGCTATCCCTCCACTTACTAGTATAACCACTGTGGTTGAGAGAAGCCCATGGGATACAATTTGGGACAGCTCATGGTTTGGAGGGTAGGGGTGGTTTTTAAATGTTACAATTTTGATTTCCTGTATTCCTTCACCTGGTTTTTTTTCTAATCTTTGAATTGTTTGAGTGATGACACACTTGCCCTACAAACCTGGCCACCTGAAAAACAATCCTCTAAATAACCTGAATGGAGAGGCAAAACTGTGAAGCACATTAAGCCTGTATAACAGCAAAAGTAGAACACTCACCTAGACTTGTCCATTCCCCACCCTTGGAGGACTTAATGTTCATTTATTTTTCCACAGTACTGTTTTAAAGTTAAATTTAATTAATGCATTCATTTTCATTTGTTGGATTTATTATTTATTTCATTTTATTCTAAATTTAATCATAGCTTTGAGATCAATCATTTTATAGAAATTGGGACCCCCAAATTTGGGAGCACCACTTTTTCACTAGTTGTGGTTGACACCCCCCATTTCTTCAAATTTTACCTTGCTAAACTGCTGCTTCACCACAGACTGCTGCTTTAACTTCTTAGAGGAGGTGGCTTGAAGTCAAAGATTGCTGTTACCCTGTATAAAAATTTTCTTCTGGCTAAGCCCCTAAAGATATTTATAAGTCCACAGCTACAAGTGCTAACCAGCCAGCTGTTACTAATTCTTTCCCCCACACAAGCAAACTTATTCAACAATTTAATTTATGGAACAGGTTGGCTTAAACTTAGGGTACAATATACATGGGCTGGAGATATACCATTAGCTCCATATGGAAACAGTGCTAAGTCAATGAAACATTAAATAGCTGTCTGTCAGGGGACACTGGGTTTGCTAGAAAACAAGAAAAGAGAAAGTATTTCCAGAAGCTGAATGAATGTGTATAGATAGGCATTTAGTGTAATCTTGACCAGATTTTTGTCAGGACCATCACCAGGTAGAGGGATTGTCCTTTTGGAGTTCTTAACAGCAGAGTGAGTTTGTGGAAAGTGAAATCACATGCTCCAATGTGGTGAGAAACCCAACCAACCAGCCAGTCTATATATAGCTCAAGCCCTTCCATCCAATATCAAGGTGTGTTCAAATTAAAACATGCTTCCTGAGAATGCCTGTAGAAGAAATCTGGCATGGGACTAGGTGTAGGTGTAGTGGTAAAATATATGCTAATTATTTTTTAGATTTCTGCTGAAGTAAATTTTAAGAGAGATAATTAGCAATTTAATGTAATTTTAACCATTGGGGGGGGGGGGGGGGAGGAGGTCAGAGTCATATTTGGTGAAAGCGGGGCATTCCAGCCTAACTCACAATGAACCATTTCATACTAATATGGAACCATATTCAGGTGATGGGTAGCTGTGGAAGTTACATCAAATTATACCCCAACAGTGTAATTTTAAGGTTTATTCTCTCCCCACCATTGGACATAAGGACTGAAAGAGAGAAACACTATGTTTTGTACTAAGCAATGAGCAATCTTAATGGCTGTCTTCACCACAATGTGGTGAAGATTCTTCAACCAGAAAAACAAATCTGTGTAAGACAGAGATGATCTTGATTGAGGACTCTTAATAACTGTTTTCCCCACAATGTAGTGAAGATTCTTCAACCAGAAAAATGAATCTGCATTAGACAGTGATGATTTTGGATGAGCAGAGATGCTGCCATGTGGCCTTGCAAGTAAGTCACCAACCACATCAAAACCCAGCCACTCCACAAAGTTAAACAAATATCTAGTGAGTGATGACAAGCAGATTAGGGGATCATGGAGTACATATGCTTGTGGATTGTGATGTCTTGCCCCAAGAAGGCAAGAGGAACAACAAAACAACTTGTTTCCTGAAAGTTACTCTGTTGAGGGGCATTCATCCAAACAGTGGTTACTCTCTGAGCAGAGCCATGCTTCACACACAGAAGATTGCATCACAAACACTCCCCTATCCTCCCTCAATTGAAGGTGAAAGAAAGAGAGTAAATGATAAGGAAAATGAGAGTACCTGCTAATATCATGATGGGAGAAGTAATTATTGGAGTGTGTCCAAATCCAATTCTATAATGAGCCTGTCATGGTTATGATGACTGATACATCTAGCAATCACTTGAAGTAAGTCAGTATCACACCAAACATGTGATAAAGGATACTAAAAGTGTATTGTTAAAATATGTCTGATTTCTCCTTCTTGATCATCAGTTTGAAAAGCAACAACAAACACTTCAGTCTATATGAAATGTCTTTGGGGGTAAAGCAATTCCTACATGAAGTCTGCATAAACATCCAACAGCCATCTATACATGTCTTGCCT
The DNA here is from genome assembly GCA_963969325.1 of Lycopodina hypogea. Lineage (NCBI taxonomy): Eukaryota > Metazoa > Porifera > Demospongiae > Poecilosclerida > Cladorhizidae > Lycopodina > Lycopodina hypogea. Next base: position 1,930,610 of record OZ017793.1, on the reverse strand, counting down.
TGTCTGAGCTGAGGATCACAAGAAAAATGAAAAAAAAGTTGGAGTATGCTGTAGTTTAATTGGAGTTATTACCACCAGGTGATCAACATGGGAACTTCCTGTGTAAACTAATCAACGGTTATTAACAAAATACCTGTTCGATTTATGGTTGCCAGGAATTGGAAATCAAAGGAAACAATTCATGTCAACACACAGTGAAAGATCCCTAGACTCAATCATGATGATCCTTGCATGTAATATGACTTACATATTAAGACAACAAGAAACTTTCCTGCATGAGACGGTAAGTAGGCTTCTCTGTGTTGAAGTAACAAATATTAGTATACACCATCGATCATAGTTATCATATAACATTTCCCCCACCTCTCTCATTACAATGCATACCTTTTAATTGTGACATAAAATGTACTTACAAATTAGTAAGATGTGGCATGTTATATTAAAATACAAATTAGGGTCACATCCACAAAATTACTGCACTTCCAATGTCACATCAACCACATTAGGGTTGAAAGGGATAAAAAGATGAGGTGATTATTCTCTACACCCCTGTCCACATTGCACAATAAAACTGGTTTCACTCATGTCTGGAACGGGTTCCATGTGTCCACACTACATCCAGTTTCACCTGAAACCTTTGGAAGAGTAGGTTTCAAGCAGCTTAGATTTATTTAACATTCCTGCAGTTTCATTTATTAATAATGTTCTGTGGTTTTATTGTTGATGTGCACTGACGGGAGTTTAGCTAAGAACAAATACAGCTGCAACTATGGCAATCATGGCTGCAGGTTGAAATATGACAGAGACGGGATCATTAGTTAATACTTGGGATATGCTAGCATGCAGAATCTTCAGGATGGAGTGATTAGGAATAAAGTAATTTATAAAAAGATAGTGCTAGCCCTAGCCCTAGCTCTAGCCCTAACTGGCTGGAAATGGGGAAAATGGAGTATAAGAGATCGTGGCAGCAGTGTAGGACAAAAATGAAAATGTGATACACAAGTACAGATGGGTAGGCATGTCATTATTTTACATTGTGCTAGCTATAATTGTGGTTTCCTGCTATAATGATTGTTTGTGCCTAAAGTGAATGATCACAATGACAGATCAGGAAAGAACAGAGTCAAATATCCTTTCTTCAATGAAATGGACGCCGTGTAAGGCACCAGAGCCCCCTCCTCTCCTATTGTACTGCTGGAAAGTTGTCCATCCTCAGATAGACAATTAATATTTTATATTAATAAATATTATTGTATTGATGCATAGACACATCAACTCGATCTTTCTCTGTGTCACGAATAGGTGATGATGGCCAGTCTTGAACTTGTTGAAGGGGTAATCAATCCGGATGACCAGGTTGAAGAGGAAAATAATCCTGATGACCAAATCAAAGAAGCGGAAAGTAGGATAATAATATGGTGTTACTGTGTAACAATGTTTTAGTATGATCTCTACAGATTTATCTAGTGAGAGATCTAGTGAGACATCTAGTGAGAGATCTAGTGAGACATCTAGTGAGACATCCAGCCAGAGTGCAAGAACAGTACCTCTGATAAAGAGGAAAGGTAAATTACCAGAAGATAAAATGTGAGTGTAACATCACATGCACACTATAAATTTACTGAAGCTAACCATCATGATATCTTATACAAAATGAAACATTCTATATTTAAATGCAGGTATAAAAAGTAGATGCTCAGAAGGATTCTCTCAATATATATTGATATTTAGAGAGTTAGACAGAGAAGCAGATGAAAGAATGGAGGCTAGAGAGCAAGAAAAAATGCAGATAGAAGATGAAAAGGAAAGTAAGCAGAGGGCAGACGAATGCAGCCATGAGCTGAAGATGCAAAGTAGATGAATGAACTTTATGCAGACAATGTTGCACAATTCCCCTTCTTCCAATTACCAGCCAAAACTTAAATTTTTCTCACTCTCCTTTTTCCAGTCAACCCCTCCCCTATTTATTCGTCAACACTCCTCCTTATCATAAGACCAAGTACTCTCATCCCCATATAATCCAGTAATTTCTCCATTGCTTTACCTTTTCTTTGTTGTGTATGGTCAAATTTGCCTGGTCACCCAATGCATGCGCCGATGAACAAGCCACGGGAATCAACCAAAGCTTGCAATATAATAGGATATTGGTCTTATAGTGATAATGATCCAAGGTCACATGTATCAGGACCTAAAATTGTTATATATGTACCATCAATAGCACTTGCAGCCTGTGTGAGACTCAAGAATGCTTCAAAAACATCCACTATTTCTTTGACCTTATAACTCCCAGGAATTGTGACAGACTTGGGAAGCGGGCATTACACGTTTCAATTATAATTTTCCCTACAATTGACTGGCCTAATCCAAAAGTTTTGACAATGTTCAATACTCTATGTTGGTGGAAAGTTTCTAAATTGTAATGGCTACCCTTTTCTCCATCGGTTGTCAGAAAGTGGTTACCTTAGAATAGACAATCCAATAATACATGCACTACGACAGATAATGTCAAATGTAGCCTTTTCCATTCAAAGATTCTCCTTCCACCATTGGCTCCTCATGCTTCCCTCACTCATAACTTTCCACCAATCCCCACTAGAGGCCTTACATTAAACCTTATGCCCCATTGGCAAACCACTCACAATTACCATCAATGTCCTATGGCTTAAAACATTCACAAACAATAGCCATATTGCGCTGGGTAGTTTTAAGTGTGTGATTTTTGCTATCATTATTTACCATAGCCTCTTGAAGTCAGAGTGGCTTGATTTTTTGGTCAAGCTACTCATATAGAACAGCTCCTTGCTTCCCTAACTCATGGGTCATCATTTGCTGTAAGTATAGCCTCTTCCTCCTCCATTGTGCAATGGTATTTCGGAGAGAAAGAGTGGAAATAAAAAGCACATAAGAAAAAAAATCTTCATTTTAATATGACTAACAGGAAGTGTGTGAGCTGGTCCAGCACTATTCCAGTGTGGCCAAAAGAAAATGTTTCGAAGCAGGTGTTGCAAGAGAGGTGTTACTGGCTCCCTTTGTTTACAACTCTAGTGGGTTAGATGGACTGTCATAAGATATAAGAGGGGTTGGTGGGTGGACAGAGGATTCACCACCATATCTTGATTTCCCATGCACATTCTACTGTCTCTGTTGCCCTCTCTCTTGGAATGTGGTTGAAGGGCCAATATTCTGGACAGAGACACATCTTCACTGTGGCAGGTTACATAACATCTCACCCACACATCAATGACCTCCCACCCCTCCCTTAATGGCCTCTACTAACCCTCAAATCAACTGCTGAGAAGAATATGGAAATACACACAAGCTCAGTGTAACAATTACTGCAGTTCATACAAGGAAGCACATTTTCCACATACTGCAGCTCTGTGGGACTTATGAGGGCTAACAACTTCCAATGACACACAAACAGAAAATGAACCATTAGCTCAATTCTCAAGCAATTAATGCTATTTTATCACCACCCCCTTCCCCCCCAAAAGCAATCAGCAAATGAAATCAATTACCATTTGGAGACTAGACCAAAACCCACCCAATGAGTGGTTTTTCCAATATAATAATGAAATTGTCTAAATTCTTGTTATTATATATAGGGATTTAATATATCATTTATTATAATATTATATATTTATTATTTTATATATTATAATAGTGTTCAGAGAACAAAAGGAAATGAAAAAAATCGATTGAAATCGGAAAAATAAGTATCATACATAAGGATAGTCTGGGAAAAAAATTTAATTAAAAAAAAAGAAATATATAAAAATATATTTTCAAACCGAATAGAAAGAAATCAAAATTGGCAACCCATGGGTAATACAACTGTGATTTTGGAGCAGATTGCTTCAACCCAGATATTTATATTGAAACACTACAAGATTTTAATTGGATAACTCTGGTACAAATATTAAAAGTGATGCTATAAACACTCATTTCCTGCTCGCACCACCTTTTACTTCTTTGTTTAGTTTTCACTTCCTGCCTCCCACATCCTTCCTGGTATGCATATGCACATCAAAAAACAAGTGGTCATACAAAGATTGGGCATGCCCATTAAAACCCCCAGCAATCAGGAGGTTAACTAAAGCCATAAATACATTTTGGGGTCTAGACTTTTGTCTAAAGAGAAAATTTAGATAGTAATCACTTTACAACTTTGATTTCGACAACAACTTGCCACCAAAACCTCGCCACCAAAACTTGCCACCAAAACTTGCCACACAAACTTGCCACCAAAACTTGCCACCAAAACTTGCCACCAAAACTCTCCCTAATCACTTAACTTGCCGATTTCATATATTTTTTCCAAGGTAAAATTACTTACCTTGAGATATAATTGCCCACATTGGGGGCAAAAAGTTGAGACAGTTAATGAGTATATTTGGACAGACACCACAACATCTTAAAAAATTCCATAAAATATCTTCAAAATTTGCATGCCACAACAATGGTAATTGCTCACATCACAATTGGTTTCAATTATACCTTTACAAGAACTGTATCTTGTAGCTTCTAAGTATTTTTTGTTTCTCTATGAGGTAGTCTAGAAATAGCAGATATAAATGGTGCAAGCCTTTTTATTTATACTACGTACTACCTTGATGGCATTGTCACCAACATTTTTCATGTTAAGCATCACTAACTGCACTACCAGCTCACCAGGGGAATGCTATATAGAGCATGCCAATACACTGGTCTGCATTATCTACTGTAAATTTTATAAACATTAAGTCAAAACAAGTTTTCCTTTTATTTGGAAAAATGACATTTTACCTTCTCCTCAAGTGCAGCAATAGCATGTAACAGAAGTCATAGATCATGTCACTTGTACTGACTCCCATAAGGAGATTTAATTGCTTTATTGAGTGGCCTGTTCTTCATCATCAACCCACACCATATTTGCTAAGACCAAAAACCTTCACTTCAACTTACCATATGCTAGGATCTTATCAAGTATTCTTCTCCCCTGACTAGTTCCTGCCAACACATTTGACAATTAACAGTTTCCAAATCAAAATAGATCTTTTTAGATTAAGTCACATAAATGGTCGGAGATGTGTGTGAGGGAACACCACACAAATGAATGCATGTTATTTTGGGGACAATTACCTAAATATATTACCAAGTTAGTCAGAAAGTTAAAGGGGTCATGATAGAAGCATTCACATCGTGACCCTGGTTAATACTAATTGTACGACCACCATATATACGTTCAACTTAATGTCTATTTACTAGCAGTATCTTCATTATGCCTCGACTAGACCAGAGCAAGTCCTTTTTAGGGCCTGCCCTTATGGTTTTATCTGTCAATCTCGAAGGTTTGTCATTGGCCAAGCAACAAATCCTAGCTGAACTTTGCAATAGTCTCCATTATGATGTCCTCTGCCTGCAGGAGACCCACTAAGGGAGCAACAACAACTGCCCATCCATTCCTGGCATGATGCCTGTCACTGAATGCCCCCATGCCAGGTATGAAAGTGCAATTTTTGTTAAAACAGGTTCCGTTATAGAATGTTCATCAGTTTCTGAAGTTGACAACATAGAAGTCCAGCCTGTAGAGTTAAGCAATGTAGTTATCACATCTATCTACAAACCACCAGAAGTTGATTTCAAGTTCCCACACTGCATTCCACACGTACCTAGTAAACCACGGATCATCATTGGAGAGTTTAACAGCCACAGCACATAATAAAGTCACAAAGATTCCAACAAAGATGGAGACTTGGTGGAGAATTGGATGGACTCTAACCAGCTCAGTCTTATTCATGATCCCAAGCTCCCATCATCATTTAATAGTGCTCGTTGAAAATCTGGATACAACCCAGATCTGACTATTGTTACCAGCAACATTGCAGATCTGTGCCAGAAGATTGTGACAGACCCTATCCCAGCCAGCCAGCACTGGCCTATTGGTATTCAAGTTAATGCAGCCATAAGACCAACCAATGTCCCCTTCAAGAGATGTTTCAATTATCAGAAAGCTATCTGGAATGATTTCGCTGAGGAGTTGGAGAGTAAGTAGGGTGAATATATTCCTGGCCTCTCCAAGGAAAGCTCTGAACTATATGAAGAGTATGTTACCATGTTCAATGAAGACCCTTTTACTGATTAAACAACTCAAGTTGGTGAGAAAGTTTTGGAAAGCATATCTCAGGAGCATCGCAAATCTTGGGAAACCCTGATCGAATCAACCGATATACCCCAAAACAGCAAGAAAGCATGGTTTATAATCCGTAAGCTCTGCAGACACCCTAGAGAACCTGTTCAGAAGCCTAAAGTCACTGCCAATCAAGTTGCAACCCAGCTTCTCCTGAATTGCAAAAATGGGAAGATGAGACATGAAATCAAACCCAACCGTAAAAAGTACAACAGAAACCCTGACCACACTTGACCTTTGTCCATGGAAGAGCTGGAAGTCAGTCTTTCCTCACTGAAAACAAGAAAAGCTAATAGTCCTGATGACATCTCTGCTGAGCAAATTCAACACCTTGGCTCTGGTACAAAGAAATGGTTACTGAAGTTGTACAACTACTGTTTATCTACCCATAAGCTTCCAAAAATCTGGAAGAAAGCACATGTTCTGGCACTGCTGAAACCAGGAAGAGATGCAGCAATCCCTAAGAACTTCAGGCCTATCTCATTTCTATGCCATACATTCAAGCTCTTCAAATAATTCATACTCAATAGAGTTGGACCTGTTGTTGACAAGCTACTTATCCCTGAGCAAGCTGGTTTCCGCCCTGGCAAGTCATCCACCAGCCAAATACTCTACCTGATGAAGTTCGTTGAAGATGGTTTTGAGAAAAGGAAAGTAACTGGAGTAGTACTCATCGATCTCTCAGCTGCCTATGATACAGTCAACCACTGACGTTTCCTCCATAAGATCTTGGAACTCACTAAGGACACCCATCTAACAGAGTTGATTGAAAGCATGCTTGAAATCAGGTACTTCTACGTTGAACTTGGGAGCATGAAGAGTAGATGGTGCAGACAAAAGAATGGTCTCCCACAATGTAGTGTTCTTGCTCCATTGCTCTTCAATATCTATACCAATGACCAACCAGGAAGAGAAGGTGCTCGCCGCTTTATCTATGCAGATGATCTTGCTTTAGCTGATCAGGACAGGAAATTCAGTATTGTTGAAGGAAGACTCTCTAATGCTCTTGATAAACTTAAACCTTACTATAAAGAGAACCACCTGCGTGCAAATCTATCAAAGACACAGGTGTGTGCCTTCCATCTACGGAATAGAGAAGCATACTGCAAACTGAATGTCTCCTGGGCTGTTACCCTTCTTGAAAACTGCAACCATCCAGTGTACCTAGGTGTCACCCTAGATCATTGTCTCTCATTCAAGACCGATGTGGAGAAGATGAAAGCTAAAGTCTGTGCTAGGAACAACATCATTAGCCCTAGCCCTAGCCCTAGCCCAGTGACCTTATGATCTTCATCTTTGGCACTTAGCTACTCATCTGCAGAAAAAGCATGCCCATTTGGGAAAGATCTATCCATGCTAAGAAAATTGACCCAGCACTCAATGCTACTTGCCACTTATCACTGGATGCCTAAGACCAACTCCAACTGATAATCTATACATACTTTCGGGTATAGCATGTCCAGAGATTCGACAAAATGCTGCAAGCAGCAGAGAATGTCACCAGCAATCAACAGACGAGCACCATCCTCTATTTAGTCATGCACCCGCAAGGAGCCAGTTGAAGTCTAGGAAAAGTTTCTTAAATGCTGTCAACCCAGGTGCTGTAGCTGAAGGTGTCAGATCTGCCTATTGGACTGAGAGGCTGGACAATCTCCCATCAAGATCATCATGTCCATATGTGCCAAGGAAGAACTTTCACCTGGTGCTGATTCAAGCTCAGCAGAATGGAAGTGCCTTAACAGATTGAGGACTGGAATGGGCCGATGCAAAGTATTCCTAAAGAAGAAACTAGGGCTTCCTCAATGATGATGATGTCACATGTGAGTGTGGCACTGAGCCACAATCTGTGGAACACCTACTGAGATATCCTCTATTGGAGCATGAATAGAGAGCTGAATACCTTGCAGAATACAATGAATGTGGAAGGAACTGTGTTCAGCTTTGGCTGAAACATAGTATATAGTGTATGTATGGACATGATAGGAAGAAGGAAGTTAAAAACAGAAATATTGCAGGTGATTAAGCATATCTATGAAGTCAGGCACTAAACTGTGAAATGGTGATTTTTTTTGTATTGAACACCTAAAGGTTCCTCTCACAAAAAATAAGCAGATTGGTTATAGTAAAGTAGCAGATATATTGAAATGGTAAAGATGAGTTACCAAAGGTCATATTACATGTGCATATAAACTTTGAACTGGATAAGGTGTCAGAGAAAAAAAAATCCCAGCTATGAACGAACTACCAATATGAACAATATGCAGTGTAGCAGGATTAAACCACAGTGGTAGCATGATTAGATTAATTCTGTAGTATATCTCAGCATGCAAACAGATTTAGGATGGGATATTGATGGCTAAGGTCAACACCAGTCAATTGTGAGAGGCACGACATATATATCAGGCTCAGCTCAATCTTTGGGACACTCACAAACTCACAAACCCAATAAGTTGCAAGTGCTTGCAAACAAACATCTAATTTCAATATTGCCCACCTCTGAATCCCTCACAGGTAAATACACAAACCAATTTACTGGAATATCAGCTGATTAACTAGGTGAAATACTGAACACTAAGGGTGAAAATGACGAACTGTTTTTAATAATGTCTAACCTGCAAGCATCCCAATGTGTATATTATATGCATATCATTTTTATAAAATTTATTGGAATGATGTTACCTTGAATAGTGGCTGAACTCTGCTATGAATATGTTAGGAGGAAGTAATTGCACTCAAATCACCATTACGATCCCATCTTAATGTTTTAACTCTTACTACAATTCAAGCTGCACGTAATCTTGATACTAGTGTGTGTGTATATATGTGTTTGGATGTGTATGTATGTATTTGGATGTGTGTTTATTTGTAGATCAGTTTTAAGGGGTTGGAGTGGGGGGGGGGGAGCGTTTGGGGAAAAAGGAGGGAAAAAGGAAATCAAGTCAAGACAGGAAAACAGTTAGATTAGAACATGATAATGCCATGAATAACAGCAACATATAAATCAACATATACTGATGCTGTACATTCATATGAAAATGACCCATTTTAGTGTTATACAAGTGATGATGTGCATTATATAGAAATGATATTATAAATATATGAGCCACATTTTGATTATTTATTATGGTGTCCATATGAATAGAGCACAAGAATGAGCATAATCCATTGCTACTATGTGGACCACCATCTGGCCTTGTTAATTTGAAAGGGAGGAAACAATAGTGTGAAGGATCTGTCGGCTGACATTTGACTATATGGAAACTATTAGCTATGCTGAGGAACAGTGCACATCACGCACAAGGTCACCACAGGTTCACAAGTTCTATAATAAACACACACTTACATACACTCACACACAACCACACATGCACTCACTCACTCACTCACACACACATACACACACAGCTTCACAAATCTACACGTGTTCTGTAATACACACATACTTTCACACTCTTCCATATACATACACAGTTTCACATATTGCACATGCATTCTGCAATACACATATATACTCTTACACAGCTTCCATGTCCTACAATGCACACATACCCTCATATAAACCCTCCCCTATCACACTCCTAAACACACACACTACCACACCACCCACACCCAGCTTCACAGATATGCAGGAAAGTGTTTTAAACACACTGAACAGCTCTTCCACAAAGTAGGGAACTATTTTCAAGGCAATGTACCTCATGCAATAGAAAAACCAGTGGATATACTATACAGAGCATGGCAGCCATGGCTGGACTACAGAACAAGATTAATTAAAAAATTAAGTCATAGACAGGGGCCATTCCATAATATGATAAAATAAAGATAAAAAAACTATCCAGTCCAAACAGCCATCACAAGGGTGTGGCCAGAGATTATGAAGTGGCTACTCTCATCCTATGTGGAGTTCATCTCAATGCCATTATCAGGTCTAATCGCTCTAAGCTCATCACCTCAAGGCCCACATAAAGACCACTATATAACAACTTGTCGCTGACCTACTCATGCAAATTCTAAAATTATGAAGAACAAAATTTAAAATAGCTAGTCCCCAAAAAAAAAAAAAAGTCAAAGAGCAGTCTTCAGCTGAATACAAAATTAGAGTTGACACTTCTGCCTTTCCTAGACAAGAAATTTGTGCTATTTTATAAAAAATAGATATGTAGTCCTTAATCTATAAAATAAAGGTGCTGAGTCAGCAACAACAAGCTCCAAGCACTTCCTACCTTGATATATACCCCACAACAACACGGGCAGGAGTGATCTGATGCTGAAAACCTTACCTAGCATTTAACGCAGTCATCAGGAGCCACACTCCTTACAACAAATGGATATTGCAATACATGATTTTCATCTTTGCACAGATAATAGCATGTGTACAGAAGACATTAAACTCATTCAGGCTCATCTGCATGACTAATCACTAGCTTCAGATTGTATATGTCACAACTTCTCTGTGGGACTGACCATCAGCTAACTGACTGGACCAATTTATGTATCTTTTTGCAAAATGGCCCGACACCTGAAGATAGTGGAGCCAGCCAAGCAGTGGTGAGGTCATTCCTAGTGTTGACCTTATGACACAGGTTATCAATACAGCACCTGTTGGTCAGGGAATGATCAGGCATTATACCAAGGTAGACTGGATGATCATTGTTTGGCTGCACAGCACCCTCGATTGAGACATTGAGTCACAATGGTTTTTTCGGTCATTGAGGTGCAAGGTCATTGTTGCGGTCTTTGTGTGCTGAGCATCAGGCACCACCACCCTAGTTACTCCTGCAGTGTCATCATATCCTACTGAAGGGTATGGGCCCACAGGTAGCAGTGTGAGATCATCGGCATAGTCGTACTGTTGTGATATTGTTTGTGATATATTGCTGATATAGATATTGAACAACATGTGGGAGGACATGGAACCTTGAGGCAGACAGTTGTGGAAGCATCTCAGATGGCTCACCTGGCCATTGTTGGCTCTCAGTTTGAAGCAACGGTTTGTGAGAAGCTCCATTATTTATGTCACAAGGTGGCCATCCGGTACTATGTGCAGCAGTTTGAGGTGGAGCCCACAGAGCCACACAGTACCATAGGCAGCAGTCAGGTCCACAAGTACAATGCCAACTTTTTTCTGTGTTTCAAATCCTGCCTCGATGCCATCAGTCAGAAATGTGATTTGGTCAATGGCATTACATAAGTTGGCTTGATGCTGTGGGAGTCGCTGGTCAATAACACGCTCTAGGCGGGATGGGAGCAGATATTCCAGAAGTTTCAGCGGCACACAGAGGGAAAGATTAGACAATGGTTCTTGTTATCATCTGCTGGCTTGTTGGGATTGAGTATGGCTGTGATGTTTGGCTGCCTCCAAATCTTTGGTAGATGGTTGGTGACCAAACATCGAGAATATGGCTCCCTGAGCCATGCATGCATCGCGGCTCCATAGTGGATTACAAACTCTGGGGATATATTGTCTGGGCCTTGGGCCTTCTCCCCATTCAGTATTTGATACCCGCTGCCATTTCCTCCTCTGTGAAGCCCTGGGAGAGCGAATTTTTGGCCTTGGAGGTGGTCAATGTCAGGCTCGTTGTCTCTGAGTTTACCTCTCTGCTGACCTACCATTCCATGTTCCTGGGCCTCCCACTTTTGATTAGCTAGCATGGCAGGGGTCTTTTTTGCTCAGCTTGTGAGGCGGGTAAAGGTTAGCCATGCTTGATAACTTGAATAGGACAACTCTATCGATAATGTTTCTGCCTCCCACGGTTCATTTCACTTTTTGCTGACCATTGCCATTAGCTTTTCAGTGCGCTCATCCGCGTCCTCACCAGGCACTGCACTGGTGAAAACATCATACAGTTGTTGGCATTCCTCATTCCAAGTGCAAATAAGGTCTGCACAGCAACTGTGGGGTATGGACTTCTTCACTGCAGTGAGGATTGTGGATCACCAGGTGTTGTATGCAGAGTTGACATTGGTGGTGTTATAATGGGGGACTGTGGCAGAATTGCTCGTCAGTCTGCCATCCCAAAGTTTCATCTTTTGATAGGTCTTATTGGTATTGTGACTGGTGATGGAAGGTGTGGGCAGACAAAGAGATGTTGCATTGTTTGCTGCTGGCCACAGTCACAGGTATCAGGTCCAGTGGTGTAATTCCATTTCACCATGTTGGTCTTGCAGCATGCAACTTGGCTCCTCAGGCAGTTAAGACTTTTCCAAATGGTCCACTCGAGGTGAGCACCATCTGGAAGTCTCACCACTGCAGTGATCTTCATGTTCGGTGTGGTGTTGTTCAGAGCATTGAGGGAGTTGTGCCATAGACAGGTGCATGTGTGGGAAGCGGAGTCATTGAGGGGAACAGTGGAGGAGATGAAACTACTTCTGGAATGCAGGTGTGACATTTCAGGAGTGTGTTGGAACATGGGATGATGTTGTTTAGTTGCCTAACCTGTTCAGACTGACTAGAAACAGCTCTTCTTATGCCTGGTGAGGCAATACCAGCAAGGATGTGCAGATGATCTGTCCTTGTTGGTTCCAGACAGCCTGTTATGATCCAGCAGTATTCGTTGAGAGTGCTATCCTGTTTTCTCTCATGTTTTGAGCGCTCCCAGACAGGACATGCATACTCAGCGGCCAAGTAGGAAAGCGCGAGTGCAGCAGTGTGGATGGTAGATGGATCTGCACCCCATTGGAAGTGAGTGAGCTTCTGGATGGTGGCATTTCTGGAACTCACTTTGCCCTTTGTCTTTGTAATGTGTACCCTGTACGTCAACATGCGATCAAGGGCGACACCAAGGTATGTCGGATTGTCACAAAAAGCCTTTGACAAAATTTTTCATCCTGAGCTGCTACTGAAACTGTGGTCATCTTGCATCACTGGCAATGCCTGGTTGTGGTTGGAGGTCAAAGTAGGTAGTGTCAGTAAAAGCATGGTCAAGGTGAGATCTATAGATGGATTTTTTTTTGGTATATAGATACAGAAAAACAGAAGATGCAAGAAGAATCAAATGAATGAACAACAAAATTTTATGATTAACACAATTGTCAATGAAAGTACCAGTTTATATTTTTAAAAACACATAAAAACAAACACAAACTGGCAACAGAAGCAACTTCAAAATCATGAAATTTGATTCACATTACAAGGATAACTCTCACAAACAGACATTCCTACATATTCAAAATGCCAAAAATGATGCTTATGGTGCCAAGGTCTTGAGTTCAATATAGGGTCAAATTATATAGCTGTAACTATAATCCTTTATTTTTTTTTGATTGATCAACCTTCCCCCCTATCTTCATCACCTTATCTCTTTCTTCCCTTTCATTTCTCCCCTACCCCTCCTTCCTTTTTTCATTTTTTTCCCTCCCCCATTTTTCTTTCAAATTGGAATTTTTTTTTGTTATTTAATTTTTTCATCTCATCTTAATCTTTATTCCACTCCTCCCTCCCCCTCCCCCCCTTTATTTCTTTTTTTTCTTTCCTCCCTTCATTGACACTTGTATTAATCATAAAATTTTGTCAATTCTTTCACTTGATACTTATTGTATCTTCTCAAATAATTCTGAACTCAAACTGAATAAGCAAATTATGTGTAAATGCCTATACTCTATTGCAAAGTGACTGCAGTCCACTTTAGGTGGACCTAGCAAGCTTTCAGGATATCTGGCCAAGATTAACTGCTAGTAGCAATCGTACTACAATCCTTGATTTGTTTGGCTGTTTGTCTGTAGTCAGGTATCTCCTTTCAGCTGCTTTAGCATACAGGGCTCCAATTTTCAGGAGTTAATGGAGGTCACCCATGGATGGTTTTAGGTGAGATTTGGTGAAGATAGGAGTAAAATCCTGTCGGTACAGCTGGGTGTTATTTTTTTTTCTCAATTCATTGGGCATGGAGGGGGCAATTTCATGCATGATTAACCATCAAACTGATTTTTTGAATACTACATGTCATAATTATGTAAGCAGACCCTTAGTGAATCCATCAAAACATTTCTTAACATAATTTTCAATTTGTTTGTTTCTTTGTTAGTTTTCTACCTCTTCCAAGGCATTGGCCCTACAGAGCAAAAATTTCAGAGGTGAATGGGGATCCCCCAAGGATGGTTTCATTGTTATTGTTGTTTGGTGTGTTTTGTTTTGTTTTGTAGGCCCAAGCATCTGGGAGGAGATAGCAAACTAACAAACAAACCCATCTCAAATAGTAGTAAGATATATTTGTTGTTTCCCTCAAAGATGGGTACTGTTCTAGTAATAATAATAACCATCAGCCCATTACAGCTTCTCTTGCACTAATCAAAGCCCTGTTTGTCCAACAAACACTAGTATTGCAGCTATGATTGTAATATATCCTATAAATAATCAAGCCGCAGGTTTTCCAACTAACAGAAACACACATCAACCTGTTCCAGGTTGAGGTGTGGCCTGGTGTGAAGTGGGGCCCTGTTTTAATTCCTTAGTCAAGTTGTGTATGCATGCAAAGATTTATGATTCTAGGCCTGACTGAGCCATTCATGGAAGCTTTTTTGTTGTTGTTGTTTTGGTTATGATTGTGTAATTTTTCTTTCACAGAGGTACCTCAGGTCTGATCCTCAAATGCTGTGACTGTTGGTGACCTACAAAGCTGCAGTCAGATACTTCCTTTCTTAATTATAGGCAGTCACTCATCGCCACAATATGTCATGTTGGTAAAAGGGGAAGCTATACAAATTTACTGCTACTATTATGTATTTAAAATAATAACATCCTGGAAGACTTTAACTAATGACCAAGTTCCCTTATGGTAATTGGTTTGACCAAGTTAATATATTACCAGACTAGTCTACATAAGAACAATGAAATAGCCACCTGTTATCCAGCAAACAGAATTATTGCAGCTTTACTTACACTAATTACACAATTATTTATGTTTTGAGTGCATTTGGCTGGATATATTCCTGGATTCCTACTATGAGGACTTCAATTTTCATTTATTCAAGATGAAACTATGCTTAACTGCTTGGTGGCTCTTGGTTTAAATACTCTGTCATATCAAGGTTGCCAACTTGGAGAGGTTAAGCTTCTTTTTTTTCTTCTTTTTTTTAAGTGGAGCTATCACACCTTATACAGTTAAGTAAATTTTAAAAAAAGTTGAAGGAGGAATGGGGACTCAATCTTTCCTCTTTCTCATGAGTACCAAAGTGTGCATCATACTACACAGGGTAGAGTTTAGTAAGAGGATGGAACTTTGTTGGGGGTTTTACACAGACACTGGACACAGGAGTAAATGTTCGCCATATGGGATGTGGCAACATAGAGCTGACTACATTCAAACACTAGGTACAGAGGTGGTGGTGGTGGTGGTGGTGGTGGTGGTGGTGTGGTGGAAGTGTTTAGATGGTGATGATGGTCAAAAAATGGTTTAGGCAGTGTTGGTGGTGGTGGTGGTGGTGTGGTGGAAGTGTTTAGATGGTGATGATGGTCAAAAAATGGTTTAGGTAGTGTTGGTGATGGAAGTGGTTTAGTAGTTGGTGACGGACTGTTGGTGGTGGAAGAGATTAAGGTGGTGGTAGTGAAAGTCATTAAGGTGGTGGTGGAAGTGGTTTAGGTGGTGGTGGAAGAAGTGGTTTAGGTGGTGTAAGTGGTTTGGCGGTGGAAGCCATTGCATGTTATTACATATCCATAGGGACAAAAACTGATGGCCTTAATATAAAAGACACTGCTTCAGAATCCATTTGGACAAATGAAAAAAGAATGGTTATTTTGGGCAATATTGTCATGCAATAACCCATCCCCCCCCCCCCCCCCCCCCCCCCCGTCCGCCTGGATCACTTGTGGCTGCCACTGGACCATTTATTGCTGCCATAACTGATCCCCAGCTGACATAACTAACTAGTCCATGGAATAATTTGATCTTGGATAAGTTGTAGCTGCTATAGCTTACCTCCCAGATAATTTATAGCTGTGGATGAGTAATAAGTGGCTCTGGATTCACTTGTAGGCCATATTCTGTGTGAAATTCAAAGATGCTGATATTTCCAAACTGTACATGAAGATGTAGCTTCATTGACTAATGTTGAGTGCAAAAGTAAACAAAACCAGGAGCTTGTTGTTCTGTTAAATGTCTTATATATAGATAGACTAGTATATTTAGCAAACAAACTCATCCCATTAAAAAAAAGCTGACTTTATGTCCACATCTTTAATTCATTTGCTTATTTTAGTATATCACTGATGTAGATAAGGTAACTGAAAGAAATCATTCATTTGCCTAAGTATCAATATGTGCAATTGGGAGAGAGTGTCAGTTTCCATCTTGTGCAATGGGGAGGAAGTCATTTTCATCTTGTGCACATTAAAGGGTCATGCACCAGTTAAGCAGAGCTTGATTTGTCCTTGCACTAGGCCAAGTTTTAATCCAGCTTAACTGAAACATCTCCCCTGAGAAGATTGGTTATTAGCAGTACTAGTACCTAAATGATTTTTAATAAGATTTCTTTTCAACCTCACCTAAACTCTTGAGATATTTGAATAATGACTTCAAATTATTTTCAATCTCTGGATTATTATGAAGCGAGGTTAGTTGAATTTTAAGATTCTCTATATTAAGGTCACTCAATAAGATACTTCTATAAAAGCTTCATCACTTACATCTTCTTTATCAGATGAGTTTCCAGCTGTTTTTGATACCCTATCTGCTGAAACCTCTCTTTAATTGTTATTGCTATGTAATTAGAAACCTCAAATATTTCATTCAATACCGATCTGAATAGTAACATTATACTCAGAGGAGCATAACCTACTTCAAATCTTCTTGTAATATTTTTATGGTGTTCAAGCATTGAAATAAACATATTGATTTTTGATCTCTACGCAAGGTATTCCCAGAAGAGATCAAAATCGAGATCAGATCTTTCAGATTTAATGGCCTGAACATTTTTTTTATACAACAGTCTGACCTTCACATGCAGATAAAGTTCCTTTTTGAAGTGCTATAGAGAAATTGTTAACTATTGAATGGTATTTATGTCAAGAAGAAATCAAGCTAGCAATTTCTGTAATTTGAGCCTTCATTTCAGTGTTCTTATAGCTTTCTTGGCTTTATCCCATGTCCACTGTCATGGTAAATAATTTTCTGAAATAGAATCCAAGGCCTCTGTTTGAACTGTCCACTGGATAGATGACTACATATGTAAGAAATTGAGTCACACCCCTAAGGAATAAAAATTTTTTTAAAATTATTTTAAAAAATTTTTATTATTTTTTTAAAATCAGCCCTATGAGCATAGTTTTACTCTGATCTTCACCAAAATTCACCTATAACTATCTTCGGGTGCCCCCATCAATCCCTGTAAATTTGAGCCCTGTAAACCCAATTGTCTGGGAGGAAATAGCAAACTAACAAATAAAATAATGAATTATAGTAAGATGTGCTCCTCTAGGGAAAAGAAAGAAACACACTCTGAAGCTCAATGCTTATACAACTATTATCCTCTTCTTTTGTTGTGGTCACCCATAGACGGTTAAAAATTCATCAAGCAGGAAAAATGCTGACCTAGAGGTTTACATCATTAAAGAAAAACATTCCCATGCTCATAACTATGGCAATCCATCTCCAAGGTTATTACTAGCCGACTAACTCAATGGTGGGTTGATCAACAGAAACACCAAGTTTAAACATAATTTTTTTCCCTTTAATATACAGCTTAAACTCGAACCTCAACCTGCTGACAGATAAAATTTAAAAACTAAAAAAAACAAACAAACAACCATTTTTAATTGCAGGCATAT
Organism: Lycopodina hypogea; assembly: GCA_963969325.1. Lineage (NCBI taxonomy): Eukaryota > Metazoa > Porifera > Demospongiae > Poecilosclerida > Cladorhizidae > Lycopodina > Lycopodina hypogea. Next base: position 1,912,683 of record OZ017793.1, on the reverse strand, counting down.
TTTCTGCTTAATCTCGTATTGATTTACAAGGGTATGATCAATACGCTATACCCTGGCATATTAATGTTTCTAAGTTGAAGATATAATTGGTGTAAATATATTATTGGGATGCCTCCAGATTTTGAATCAATTCAATGTCAGTCCAACCCCCCCCCCCCCCCCCCCAAACTTTTGAAAGTTCTACACCTCTATATATTAAGTTTGTAAGGAGATAGCTGATATCAAGTGCACATCATATACTTGGACTTTCAAAAGGCTTTTGAAGTGTACCTCACACAGAATTGCTGATAAAGATGTGGACGTGAGAAACACTAAAAAAAAAAAAAACACAAAAAAAACGTAAAAAGTGATGCCGTTTTCAAATCTTGCTACTGGTTGTTAACACCAAATAAGTTACCTGTGGTGTCGGGTCACATTGGTCAGGTCAGTAAATGAGCGATGGAAAATAAGCACTTCCGCTCTTCCAGCCATCCTTTGTATAAAGTTGAGGTTGTGCATGTTGCATTTGTGCGGTTAGCTCTGTTCAAAAGCTGCAGGTTGGATGACTCTATTATGCGCTGTAGCCCTCTGGCTAACCCTATCTCTAACGCTATCTGCATTTAGCTCGGGCAGTGCACATGGTCGGAAGCAGGTGAGTTGGCATTAGTTGTCCCTCCCAGGAGGGAAGATTTGGAAGAATATTGTAGATTTATAAGAATAGTCTTAGACCAACCACAAGGAACTGTTAGACCAACCACAAGGAACTGTTAGACCAACCACAAGGAACTGTTAGACCAACCACAAGGAACTGGTAGAGAATTAGCAGTACTCTAGGACAGTGGAATTTATGAGTTACATTTTTTCAACAAATACCTTCAGTAAACATAGCAATTATGGTGTTTTGGATATGCTATAGGATTAGCTACACAGTAAGTTTATTTTTGCAATGATACTCTGTTACCTGTAATTAGAAATGTTTTATCTCTACTAGCATAGTGTAGGTGGGTATTAATAATAGTACTAAGACAGGAGTTAGTCTCTTGAATGCCAGATATATTATTCTGGTCACTATTGTCAGGTTTTCGTGATCCCAGTGAAAGTGTGGTATGAACCAAAAATGTAATATCAATTGCAGTTATCAAATGTGAGCTTGTGAAATATGCAAATAACTTATTTACAGAGCATTTGATCGGTTGCAGATCATGAAATTTGTTCATCTTGCTAGCTATCTGACTGGAATATGTGATATTTTTCAAATTTGTCCAATTAAATTTGGTTACAAGATCCAGTGACTGGCTCATGAAAACCTAGCTACAGTGACCTGATGGATTATTCCTCTTTTTTATCAGAGTTGTGTGTCAGATCAAACGAGATGTATTCAACTTGTAAAAACTAACACAAACAAAACAAGCTATTCACTATGAGGCTTGTAAAGAAAGAATGGTCTGAAACATATCTACCTGGCAATGAATGGAGTAGTTGACATTGGTGCATAGCAATGTAATGGTGTCTCATTGTTGAAGGACACGACTCATTATGTGAATAGATCAGTATTCATTGGCTGAATGCCACACAGCCATATGAAACCTTTTTACTTTCCTCCTTTCCATACCTATAAAAGTCAAGTGTCTTCAAAAGCTGCTTCAGAAAAGCCGTGTTATGTTTTCATCTTATATATGTGTGCATGATTTTGTCTGTCTGTCTTTCCACTCATTTATTTCAATTGCAATTACCAATTTAAGTACAAATAACAGTGATTGTAATTGCAACATACTAGTAAACACTAAGCCATTCAAAAAATTCCAAAATGAGGTCAGATAAACTGTTAACTAATTAAATGGGTTTTACTGTGGGATTCTTTCCTCAGGTGAATTCTTAATAAAATTAATAAATTAGAAAAAAAAAAATAATAATAATTTAGAAGTGGCATTCCTGATGGCCGAATAGTTAAGGCTCAGTGGTTCAAACTCTGGGGATTTCTTTTCCTTTTCTTCTCTTCCCCCCCCCCCCCCCCTCCCCTTTGACTCTTTTTCCCCCCTACTTCTTTTCTTCTTCCAAATATTTGATAATAAGGACTTATTATAGAGTCAATCCTAACCACAAGTTTTCCTGGTTCATGTATATGTGAGATATATGTACGCATCATTAGTATTGGTGTGCATACACTTTACCACCAAAGTACCAAACTAAATGAAACCCACTCTTTAGGGTAGACACATCCTACACCAATGATAGTTATTAGTCTAGAAAATATAGCCATCTGGCCACACCCTTATCCTTAAACCTAAGGACCTAAAACTTGGCATGCCCACATTATGATTCTGGGAGCAACCTGAGTGTGTCTCTCCTGGCCACACCTCTTCCTGCAGCTACCAGGTAGATCTAGACGTCTTTTTTAATTTGGCATGTTCACAGCCTGCCATTGTGAAAATGTTTCAGATGGAGACCTCCAAAGGCAGCTGCTGTTAGCACCTTCTAGCCATTTCAGTTTGAAACAAAGCCCACATGACCACCACCTACAACTATGAACAATTGTGATATTCACTTTAATTTGCACCCCTGAACCTAAACATCACAGAAACTCCACATTGATAACACAAGAACATTTATGTTACTTGTTGACCTGTGTACATCAACAGGGTTTAAAAACATACCTATCACATACGTATATTGATATGGTCAACCAAAATTTAATGTTGTCATAGAGTGAAATGTGGTAGCTATGTCTCTGCCACAACACCTTTTAGAGTGGATAAGCTTGCTGAGCTGAACCTACATCTACATATCTATTCCTCTGCACATGATCTCACATCCATCTCCCTGCATCACATTTGAACCCTCCACTTTTGCATATCTAATGACTTGCTACGAGTGAATACATTTCACTTAAATTCTCCTATCGTAGCATGCAGTGCTAAGGGTAAAGTAGATATTATATTGACACCTTGTAATTTGTTGGGGGAGTTGCTTTTCATCTCAGTAATGGGATTAGGTTGATTGGTGAATGTAGTACTATGCAGATTACTGAGGTTCTGCTCTATGTTAGCACATACTCTCTTCTGTATTTGATAATGTTTATATACCCACACAGGAACAGCATCAAGTCTCTTGGACTCTGAAATTGCCAAAAGGTAATTTAATTTTCAGAAATCTTTTATTTATTAGCTAAGACATGTCTTGGCATGTGCATGCACGTGCAAAGAGGGATAGAGTTATTGGTCTTAATTATTCTAGTTTAAGTATATTATGTCTAGACTAAATATCTTCATCTTCATTTTTTCCTAGAGCTCATAGCTCTTTTATGCTGTTTGTTATGCACAGGAATACAGAACAAGTGACACACACTCAGATATACAAACTGACTTCAGAAAATCGAACAATAAACACAATGTGTTCAACATGCTTCATTTCACTAGCACATGTTCTCATCCATTATATTCAAAGACAACCTGTAATCCTAATAAGGTTTTTTTTTTTTTTTAACTGTGAATTTTATAGCACAGGAAAAACATGGTACAATGAATAGCTGGAATGTGATGGGGAATGGAACATGTAAATGTTATTTAAGTGAAAAGAAACACGCTGAAAAATTTCAACAACCCCTCATCCCTACCTCCTATGCATACTAAGTGTACAAATATGAACACACTCTCAGGCCAAGCTATATTAGTCTTGAGGGCCAAGGGTTGAGCCTGCATAGGAAGTAGTAGCCAGCACACTAGAAGAGCCATCCATGTTCCACCACTGGTAGTTTCCAGAGTTAGTGTGTATAACACATTGCAGTTTTGTAGTTGGTTGATTTCCTAATGTCACAAGTGAAATATTTATACTTTTAGATGTTGGCCAGACACTGGGCTCTCTGATTGAGACTGACAATGAAGAACTGTCTCTGTTTGGTGCAGTGTCTCTGAAGGAACTTGAAGAGCATGCTGTGGACTGTAAGAGGAAAGTGTTCACACTGGAGCAACGCCACCAGGACAGAGTCAGCACTCTCGACAAGTATCACCAGTCCCTGGAGAGAATGTTGTCCTCGCCTAACTTTGACAAGTTTAATAATGAGAAGAGACAAGAGATTGAAAGCAACTTCCATCGTACCTTGAGGGAGACAGAGAGAGAGAAGAGGGGGATGATGGAAGTAGTCCTGGAGCAATGTGACTCAGAGCGAGAGGAATGGCTACAAGAGAAGGTTGCTGCAGCTATAGCTCGTGCCAAGACACTAATCACACATGATCTAGTCCAGTTCAAGGAAATATTAAATGGAGTTAACTTATACCAATCAAAACTATCGGCACACATGGTAATATGCAGGACTGGTAAAGGGTTGTCTAGTTCTGTGAACTGTGCCATTGATAATTTGGAAGTGCTCATGAATTTTACTAGAGCAGTTATCATTGCAATGAAGCAGATAGAGCTCCGTTACAATGATGATAAGATGGTAGGCAGATATGGAAGTCATTGGAAATTTGGAACTGAGGAAGAAGAATCTGTTGATGCATACCCCCACAGGTGATTCAACATCCCTCAACCAAGTAGATATTCCAACCTTTACCAATCAAGACCTTCCCAGCAACAATCCACACTTAGCTTTCCTTGTGCAGTAGAAGATAAACTGGGCATGAATAAAACCTTCCCTCAGGAAGGCAGTCAGAGCTGGCTCTACAGGAAACCACGCCCACTAATATATAGTCAACTAGGAGCATATAATGAGTCTTATTAATGTAACCATCTGATTTGGAAGATGGAATGTCCTCTCACACTACTTTACATGATACAAGTTGCTGAAAATATTCTCAAGAATGAAGCAATATCAACATCACATTCAGGAGCCTGCAACAAATGGACTGCACATGTTCATTGACAGGTACATGAGCAGTAGACAAGGATTTAGTCTCACCTATTTATGTTTGAGTGTTGTGTGAGTGTTGTGCGTGTGTGGGTGTGTGTGCGTGCATGCATATCTGTTACTGCCAAACCTAATACACTGAATAACTTTTAAACTATTACACATGAAGGATTTAGTTCAATTAATGTATTTCTATGTATGTGTGCGAATATTTCACAGATCTAGAGGCTGACGTCATTTTCATCATATCTGAAGCTGACCTAGAATACCACAAACTCATGCGTGATAACAATAAACTATAATTTTGATGATTCTGTTGCTGGTGCTGGCAGTGATAATGTTAGCAGTGGCCCTGACTGGCTCTCCCCCCAAGGAGGTGGTGGAGGTGGTGGAGATGGTCTGAAGTGAAAGTTGGACCAATCTGAGGGAAATAACGGACCAGGCATGGGAATCCCTCACATGATTTTGTAACCCACTATTGGTTTTTTATTGTCATGCTTAAGTATATCGGCAGCTATCAATTCCTTTTGTTGACTCAATATATAACATTCAACTCAACCTCTATGTCAATTCAATCAATCTGACTAAAGCAACCAGTACTAGCCCTAGCCCAAATAGTCCCAGCGTGAGCACCTATTCTGCTGATGGGCTACCACCTGCTGATATGACAGAGCACCTGAATGAATGCATGTGTTACTTCTCATCATCCACAAAAATTTACCATGCTCAAACTACACCTGCTAATATCTTGTCTAAACTACAGACTGTCAGCTAAATTTGCATATGGATACCTCTTCAAATTGGCAAGTGAATTAGTATGCAGAAGCCAAAACAATTGTGAATATGGAATCTTGTTCTTGTACATAGAATATGTTTTTACCGATTAACATGTTTATGGAATCTGTGGTGTATTGTCTTGATGCTACAGTGAATTTGATATATTGACACTCTGACATGTTAAATTACATATTTCATGTCAACAACATAAAATACGGTACAAAGCATGTCATATTGCATATCACTACGATAATATTGGTGATGTGTGTATAAAAATAACTAGAAATGATATCGAAACAGACTTAATCAGTGAAGAAGACACATACCAAAAGTCCAAGTGTAAACAAGCTCTTTGACAAATAAAATTAGTTTATTGTCATCACTTGTGCCATAAACTGGCATTTGTGTCAGTCTAAATAGCACAAGTATCTGTCATACTTATAAACTTTTGAATATGTGATAAACACTCCAGAAACACTTGCAGGAGTGTGTTGGCTAAAGGGTGGTTATCCTTAATACCCCTTGAGTTGAGGTGGATCAAACCAAATTGGCCTAAACGAACAATTTCTTTGCCACCACTACTACATGAACTCAAACAAGAATTTTTAAAGCTATTTTAAGGCACCACAAGAAGCACTTAATGTCACCACATCATTAATTATAATTATCAATGTTAGTTTAGTAGTGTCAGTAACATGGTATCTTTGGGGTGGACAGGAACATGTAAAGTTTAGCAGCTACATGAATTAGAACAGTTTGTAATGGAGGCAAAGGCTGAGAATCAGCAACCTTACAGACTCCTGGTCCATTTACTATGCGGCCTAATGGGCATCAACTCTGTGCGCTCTAGATTCAATAATGGCATGCCCTTGTAATCAGTGAATATTCTAGTATGAAACATTAGGCCTTCAATAACCTTTATCAAATAAACGTTTGCAGATTGGAAGGCAGTGCAGAATGAAGATTTGCCCTTATTAATCATTATTAATGGAGTGGGTGGGGGGGGGGGGGGGAGGTGCTAAGTTAAGCTACATGGTCTTACTAGTAATGTTGTGTTGGATGGATTAACGGAATAATCAGATTAGAATATTATGCCTGTTAATTGATTAATTTAGTGACATGATAAACACCAAAAAAATTTTTCTAGGGTTGACATTTCCCTGAATGGAATCTGAGTTCAGAGTACACAATGATATCATTTTTGAACAGAAGTGTCATGATATGCCAAACTTAGAGACACACTACTTCAATGGTCACTAAAAATGAACAATAAACATAATTAAAAATTTTGAGTATGTTAACAATACCAACAATTACTTCAGTTGAGTGATATTACAGGCACATGCACAATGTTCACTTGTCATATCATATGTGTCAGAGTAAATGCAATTAGATAGTGTTTTGCTGAGCCAGTGGATTCAGCCAGTCAGTGTGTGATGACAAAAATTATTGCTGCTATGTGCAGGAGTAATTCAGTTTCTGAGGAATAGGGCAGCTCCAGACTGTATCCATGTGGTGGCATTAGACCCCGCCCCCATGGGAAGGTCCAGGCAGGTCACCAACTGGCATCTGTCTGCACTGTGATACAAGGGCAAGGAGATGCTCTCTGAGGGGCTGTAGATGGGTTTGGTGTCCCTGTTTACCCACGCCACAGTGCAGGCTGGGATGGGCATCACTGAAGGAGAGTCTTCTCGACTCTCTATCAACCGAAGACCATCAAACAAACAACCTTCCAGATGTAGCCCACCAACCTGACAGGGGTATGTAGGAGTAAGTCACAAGAAGAGTACATTTGTTTTTGATGTTGTTATTTGTGATTTATTACTTGCCTTGACTGAGAGCTGAGCTCCTTTTATAGTCTCGGTGCCCCACATAGACACAAACTTCAGTTGGTCCATACCACACTTGAGAAACCTTGCACAAATCAGAATATAAAAATGAGTTTATTAGATAGTAACGAGTTGTAGCTAACATGCACACACACACACACACACACACACACACACACACACACACACACACACACACACACACACACACACACACACACACACACACACACACACACACACACACACACACACACACACACACACACACACAAGATACATCTTCCCATTCCATTCCATATTCCATAGAAACACCTGATGTGAACCATAGAAACACTTCAATTAAAATTATTAGACAGTATTCTGGTGCCAATAGACAGTGAGATAATGCTAATTTTAGTGTTTTAAAACAACAACAACAAAAAACCTCTCAGAGGTTGGCTGCAGTGAATGCACATAGCAGCTTGTGGAAGTGTGTTGGCAATTGGATGATCAATTACAGCCAACACATGTACGAGACACAATACCTGGCTGTCTGCTGCCTGAGGGCATTGAGGAAGGTGTCAGGGTGGAAGAGTTCAGAGAGGTTGAGATCCTCCCCCTGCAGAAGAATCCCCTGTGCCCCTTTCTTCTCCCACATGTGTAGTGCAAGCATCTTGGACATCACTGATCGGAGGTACTGCACTGGGTCGAGGGGGCCTTCCCACAGCTTGTACCAGGATAATGGAACCTGCACATACACAGTGGCACAGAGACACGTAATTATTATTATGCACTCGTGTTTCATGAGAGCTGACATGTGGCAGAACTAAAATTGACAGTGCTTAATTACTAATTAGACAAAACAATTATACCAGAGAGAGTGTCCTTGTTGCCCCTAATGGTAGCTATGCCTATGCCATGTGGCACAACAGCCCAGCACAGCATCAAACAACTCAATAACAAAGTGCAAGTAAACTAATTAATGTTGACCAGAAACTAAAACAAGTTGGAACATCAACTGAGTTATCAACACAAGCTTTTATGACTATTTGTTGGCACATAATGTCATAGCACAGACAGTTTCTGCTTATTATTTATGCATGTGTGAGAATGCCAGTCCATACTTAAGGATGGGAGGGCTGATATGTTCATATTTATGGGTGGGGCAAACACAAATGGACACATACAGTACAGTCATGCACAGCAGTACACATTCCTACACTCACTCCCCCAGTTAATGTGATATAAAAATGTGTCTGGATGACTATAATTCTTTTAACCCACAAAAGCTCAAAATTTAAAATATCTATTCAAATGTGCTTTAGATCAACTAGTGGGCAGATGGTATACAGACACTCACGGGGACATGGCTATTGCCAACACACCTCATTCTTGAGGAGTGAGCTTGCAAGTTTGTGCACAGAGGAAGAGAGAAGAGCACTGCTTCGGATGACGCTGTTCAGCTCCCTCAGACTGGAGTGGATGATCCTTACCAAACATATGGCGTTGTATCTCTCCAGAGCAACAAACTCCAACACAGGAGAGCCCAGATCGTCAGAAGGGGGCATGGCTTCCCTGATAACCACCTCTGACCCCTGTAGACCACAAACAAAGTGTAGCAGTGGAGAAGGTTGTAGAAATGAAATAGACTAAGAGAATATTAACAAGAAGAAATCAAATAGATATGAATAGAAGGAATATGAAGAAAAAAACTAACTGAATTGTGCATTTACCTTGTTTAGTTTCTTCCACAGAGAGAGAAGAGGGCTGAGTTCAGCAGACCACAGCGCCCTGTCAAATCTCTCCCCGCTCTCTCCTCTCCTCATCAAAACTTTCAGCTGGGAGATCACATGACCACTGATTGTGCGTTGGCTCGAGCGGTCAATGTTGGATGGTAAGCCAAAGAAGGAAGGTTTGTCCTTCTCAGGAAGAGAGGTAATGACGGCCATGAAATCCTGAGGGAGGAGATAGAAGGAAATGTTATTTTTGTGCTGTGGTTTGTACATGAGACAGGCTTGACAACTGAAAGAATACCAAACATTTCTTAACTATGTTCCTTTTGTCTCACAAATTACCGAAATGATAGTAGGTGTTGCATTAGTGGGTGTGTGCGTGCGTGCATGTGTGCACATATGTGGACAGATATAAGTATACTGTATTGACTGTAGGTTTGTTGTGCTCTGTTCTGTGTATTACAGACTTGCACCCATCAAGACATCCATCTCCTCACTCACCATGTACGTGCAGTCAGCACAATGCAGCAACAGGCAGTACTGACGGTGACACAGAGCTGATTAGCTTCCACTAGCAAGTCAATGTGCATGCTACAATGTCATTAGCATCATCATTCATACAATAGAATATCTTAACTACTATCATAGTTTGGTCTGCACATGATCAGTAGTCTTCTGGATCCCTGCAACTTATCCAATTAAATGCACCTAATAACCAGGAGGTCGACTTCATTTGGTTTTAAGATAATTTGAGATGAAGGTGATGACTAGATACAAATAGGAATACATCCACAAGCAACAAACTATCTATTATTCTCACACCACAGCTGGATGTGAGATGAGGAACTAACGTTGCTGCAGGCTACACAATACATATACTCTCACACACCTGGATATGAGTGGAAGCAGGAATGACTCCACAGGGCAGTGGTTTGTTATAGCTGGCCTTGGGTCCAGCAGCAGCCACCTGTCCAGTGATGACAAAGTTGTTGAATATCTGCTGGAGGTAGGAGTGGAGGACTAGCACATCAAATGTGTTGTCCACTCTCCCGCCGTAGATGGCTGTCTCCATTAGCCCGTGCATGAAGTCCCAGGAGGGAGGAACTGCAGGGGAGATGGGGGTCAGGTCAATATGGCCGTCAGGAGACACAGACTAGTGTCCCAATGTTTGTGGCGTTATAAATGAATCTCAATCATTCGCTCCACAAACAACAAAAGCATCTACACACTAACAAACAAACAAAAAGTGACATGGTACTTTAAGACCTGTGCTGAGTGCATCAGTGGGGCTGTAACATTGTGCTAAGTAAGTTATTCCAATTCAATTGATAGGGATTAGGAATGGTTGAGTCCATCTCATTCATCACAACACCCACAGATTGAGAAATGATAGTGTCTCTTCCATTTATTAATCAACATTGTATTTATACTCAGTCTGTTAATGGTTAAATCATAGAAATAAATAAGACCAAACACATAATACAATTAAAGGACAAACAATAATAAAAATTACACAAACTCGATACAATTATGAACAACGATAATTCATCATTTCAATATTGCACTGAATTATTTAAAGCAAGATCTGGATACTAAGAGAATAACACAACACTTCAAACAGATCATCAGCTACTCTATTAACAACAGTTTGCTCCTGTCTCTTTGCCTGTCTGTACCTAATGCTACTCCTAAACGGGAATTCTGATCACAACAAATATTAACAGTGTATTCGGGGTAGCTCTGGGAATACATCTATAGATTGAGCTTCGTTTTGAGGAATCCTCTGTGAGAAAAGTTATCCTTATAATATAATGCTTCTTTGGGCAGGCGGTGAAAAAAGGGGAAAGGGTCATCAAAGGCGAAACTTAAAGTAATTATAAATAAATAAACAAAAAATAAATAAATAGTTAAGGAAAGGAAGAAAAAACAAACAAACAAACAAACAAACCAAAAACAAACAAACAAAAACAACAACAAAAAACCCTGGGACCAGGGCTCATTTCACCAGGGCCTATTTCAACATTGCAGGTGACTTTGTACCTTTTTATTCACCCTTAGTTTAGCTCACCATCCACCAAACTAACCACTGGGCCCATTATTCATACAATCCAAGTTGAAATATGAACTTCCCACTTCCATTAGTCAATTTTAAATTTAGAATGTTTAAGTCGCCGAAATAGAGTGAAGCCCCAGAATAAATAACTTATACAATATATGTAATGAATAAGTGAATTGAACAAGCTTGTAACTGCAGGAGGCCGAAGGCCAACCGAAAACCTTACTGAAGGATGGATTTTCACTAGTACATATTTCTAAATATATGGCAACATAATTAGCTCTTCTACCCACTCCCAAGACACACACACACACACATCTGTGCACTAGCATACATGACTGAACTAATGGAGGTGGTTGTGCATTCCTCTCTCAGCTGAACACATGTCTGCCTAACCATTAGCCACCATTAGTTGCAGCTGAACTACTGGTGTTTCCATGGCAACAAGGAAGTGAGCAATGCATCACAATGTACACAGAGCAGTAGCTAGTTGTGAATGGGGTAAGGTCACTAGTTAATGGTCACTGTGATGAGTGAGTCTCATTGATGGTGTTGCATGGGAAATAGAGAGCTGTTGTCACATGGAGCATCCATGTTTTTAAACAGTACTAACTCATTCACAGCCATTGGCTGCATTGATTGCCATACCTTTGCCTTGGAACATCCCGTCTATGACAGCAGCTGCAGCTCTGAGGTCAGTCTCTGTGAACTCATGGAACTTGGACCACCCCTGAGGAATATAGCACCTCCGCTCCTGCAGCACGGCATGGAACCATGCCAGGGCAAATAGTGCTCGGGAACGGAGTGTAGACGCTCCCTGTGCGATGTAATCCTGAGCCCAGGAATCGTATGTTCTCATCATGTTCTTTTTTATGCCTGGGGGTGACTGGAATGCTACTTTCAGGCAGGACTGGAGCAAGACAGTGGGAAACTTAGGATGAACCTCGGTTGTCAGCCACAGACGGAAGTTTTGGTGAGGGTTGACAGAATTCAGTTCTTTCTCCAGAATTGGAAGCCACCCAGTCACCAAGTGCAAATTCTTCAGACAGAGCCATTCTCCTTTGGAAGCACATCCCTTCAGAGCTTGGATGGCAATGTCTGCTTGACCTTGCCCCATAGCCACTTGGTGAAATTGTTCTCCTCCTACAGTACACTCTGCCAGCTCTTGTATCTCTAACGATGGGTCTGCCCCAGGGGAGATGATAATTAGAATGGGCTCTGTATGGAGGCTGTCGGTGGAATAGAGACGCTTGAAATTGAGAGTGGCTGGATAGAGCTCCTTCAAGTTTAAGGCTGTGATGACAAACTGTTCCATGCTGGACTGCAAGTTATCAGGCCGAAGTGCCTGAATCACAAGCACCTTCTGGAAGAGTGTTAATCTCTGAGCCACTGGGGCAGGGAAGTCCCTTTCACAGTGAGAGCTATTAGAGAACTGGGACCACATCTTCGCATTGGAGATGTCCAGTGATGCAAAAAGAGATGGGAAGTGGGATTCAAGAGCTAACACAGCTTGGCGCTTCTCAACAGCCACCCAAGTGGGTAGCAGAGTCCGGGTGGAGCCCTGCCTGTGCAGGCGTTCCTGACTAACCAGTAGGCCAATAAACTTGTCCCACTCATTTGCCTGGAAGAGCTGGGGTTTCATGCCATGGACCAAATGCAGTGCAAACATCAAGCGGTCGGCCTTGAACAGGGAACGGCAGACGTACCCATACACTAATGAAAGCAGGGACGACATGAGAGTCTTTATACGCAGTGATGTGTTGCCTGAATCCTGTTTGTTACACAGAGCCTTCTCAAACAACCTCAGGAAGGAGGCCAGGCTGAACCTATACATATTGCTGAGTTTACACAAGTCGCTGATCACAAAGAATAAGTCGCTGCCATAGTTAGCCAGGGGCAAGTAGCTGTTTCGCTCTTGGTCCAGCGACATCTGAAGCTGTTGGGATTCGGCCAATGACTCTGTAATGGACAAACTTTTAGTCTTAGTTTGATTGAGGGATTCCAAGAGAGCTTTGTTCTCCAGAATGTTTCCTTCCGCTGTTGCCAGTTCCTGCAGCAGGGAAGCCTCCAGGTTGGCCAACTGGACCTTCATCTCCTCCTCTGTCCGAAGCATCTCGGACTTCTTCTGTTCTAGCTTGGGTTTCTCGCTCTGTATGGCAGCAGCTAAGAGCTGGGAAGACAAACCGGACCGAGTGATGGAGAAATTAACTTTGGTGACGATGCTTGCAACGTCTGGTGGAATCTCAGGTAATGGGTTGCGTGTGGAGAGATAGAGCTTAAAATTTTCGTTGTAGTCGACCATCTTTTCCCCCAGTTGGACCACGAAGCGAGGCCCTTGACAGAGTAGGTCCTTACGAAGTAGTGGGTACAAGAGAGGTTCCACACCATCCACTTCCTGGATGACGAGAGTCTTCCCGAATCTCACAGCCAGCTCCAGAGCTGTGGTGAAGTTGGAATCATGCTGGCTTATGACTTCCAGCCTGCTCTCTTTGAGGTGTGTGCGCAGCCATTCTGTGGCCCTTTGTGATGGATCAATAAGAAAAGGACATTGTTCCCCCTGTAAGATCACCATGGCATTCTCCATGCTCAAGTCATCTGAAGGCAGACCTTCTCTCTTCCAGAGAAGCTGGGCACTCTCCGTGCTTAAAAAGTTTCGCAAATCAAAACTCTCCATGCTGATGTTATCCATCCAGTTGCGAAGCATGCTCCTTCGCTGGTCGTCAGGGGCTTGACTGAGGTACGTGATGAAGCCAGCTGCCAGCAAAGCTTTCATTGGCAGCTGATCCAGTTCCTGAACCAGCTCTCCCACCTGACCAGCCCATCTCTTGTGCTCCCCTTCAAGCTTCCCAACCAAATGCTCTGCAGCAGCTATTATTTCAGCCTCCTTCTCCACCTGCATCTTGAGCTTGGTGGCGTCGGTGGTGAGCAATTCAAATTCCCCTTTCATCTCCTTTACCTTCCTATCCAGGTGATTCAGGATTTTGCCAAGCTTCTCCAGTCTGCCCTCAGAATAATCCAAGTTTGAGATTAGAGCATTTTTCTCTGTTTCAAGAGGTTCAATGTTCTCCAACACGTACGAGTACTTAATATTGGCTGTCACCCAAGAAGCAAGAGGTTCGGCAGCAGCACTGGCCCGTTTAGCCACAGAGGGTTGAAACGATCTGCTGTTCTTCCGAAGCAAAGCCTGGACACTCTCTCTGTTCTCTGAGGAGAGATGACGAGCATCGAAAGACTGAATGTCTTCCATGACTCCTCTCTGGGCCAGAAAGCTCCGCATGCTGCCCCAGGAGGTATCAAACACACCCATGATATGGAGAACACCCTCCAGAATATCCCTGATGGTGTCTGGAGGAGCCCGAAGGGCGCGTATCTCTGAGAGAGTCTCATGCTTGATGTTACCAACAGCTTTCTTGGCTGCCATTATCAGAGGCTTGATATCAGTTAGCTCTATATCAATAGACTTTTTTCTCTTCTCCAGTCTTAATTTTTCCTCCGATTGCTGGGTTTTGAGATTCTCCATCTCTGATTTCTGCTCTGTGACAGTTTGCATGCTGATGGTAATGTCTTGCAAAGCTTTGTCCGCCTGAGCTTGCTTATCGGACAGTAAAACCTGTTGTTTGGCGGCTTTTTCTTTCAGCATGTCCACAAGTGAAGTGGCCTCATTTAGCTTGGAAACACCAGCCTGGAGATGGTCCTGGTTCTTTTGTATCTTATCTTTCCTGGACTGGTAAACAGACTGGTACGTCTTGAGAAAAGTGATATAACTACGTGGAGTTGACCCGTTGAATGTTTTGCAAGTCTCGTGGATGTACAGGAAAGCCTTGATCAACTCATCACTGCTTGACATGGTGTCTTCATGACTGTCTGAGATGAGAGGCTTGAGGACCTGTGTAGTGTTGGATGCCTGAAGGAACATACGCGACACCTGCAACATGCTGTGGTCAGACCAGCCCTCCATGGACTGGAACGAGCATGAAGTATAAAAAGCAGGGTTGGTTTGGCACCAGGCTGTGAGACTGCCTGTGGTCGAATCCATGATTAAGACAATGTGAAGGTTGGTCTTGACACGATGACAAAAATATGACAGCAGCGATCCTCTGAAACCTTCCTGCAACATTTGGTCTCTAAGTGGAGACAAAATTGGTTCCAGTTCATCGGAGGAGTAGAGACCCGGGATTTCCCCGGCACTGAGTAAACTGTTAAGCAGCTCCAGAAAGGAAGTGTCCACTACCTGATAGTCCTGAAGTAACAAGATCACTTCCTTCCCTTCAACACCAGCTTGTTGCATCACAGCCTTCAGGTCATTCTTGAAGTGCTTGACGTCGTACGTACGTGAGATGTGCGGCGAGATGATCTCTATTTGGAGTGAGTGTGCGACCAAAAGGAGGGCAGACCTTCTGCCAACACCACTGCGCCCACTCAACAGAAGGGAACCGCCAGGAGCAGTTAGAACACGGTTGATGCGGGCAACATGGTCCAGCACCTCATGGAAGATGAGTATATCCAGTTCACCGTATTCCCGACCTGTGCAGAGGGTGGGTGGGGGGGGGGGGGAGGGGGAGAGAGAGTTATCACTATTTTGGGAGCGCTAAAATGGGATGTGGAAATAATCTCTGGGGCATAGCCAGAATTATGAAAATAAAAAAGGGGGGGGGGGGGGGGAAAGAGTAAATAAGCATGACTATATATAATCACTGGGTCACAGAGCCTTTTAGAATTGATTAGATAAGAGGGATCAAGATTGATAAAATAACAGTGTAAAGCTAATTAAGAGCTAAAAAATCTGGAAGTTGAATTCTTCTTGGATGATGGATTTTGATGAACTTTTGAAGAGATTATCTTTGTGTGATTCGATAGTCAACAATAATTCAACTATATTTTCAAATACCATAAGGGGATCTAGGTGGAGGGAAAATTGATACTATCTGTAAGAAAATTAAAGTCAGAAAAAAATGGCATAGTAATTACAGAACAGAATTTCTAGTTGGAGGTAAGCAGTTTCTCTTTTTGTTGCTGTTCTTTTTTTAATTCAATTTTTTTTTAATAATATTTTTAATACAGTACTTGTTTTCACACATGCATGTGACTTTTTCTTTCCCCCTCCCCCCCCACTACCAATCTTTATTTTCTCTGACT
Organism: Lycopodina hypogea; assembly: GCA_963969325.1. Classification (NCBI taxonomy): domain Eukaryota; kingdom Metazoa; phylum Porifera; class Demospongiae; order Poecilosclerida; family Cladorhizidae; genus Lycopodina; species Lycopodina hypogea. Next base: position 1,896,348 of record OZ017793.1, on the reverse strand, counting down.
ATTTTCTTTCCAACTTTTCTTCATCTTCAAATAAGGAGTCCAGCCTTAACAACTCATTGGGTTTATCCCGACCAAATTTCATGGTTGGTAGTGGGGCTGTGTAATAGCTGAAATTGGTACTAATTTACAACTGTTGGCTTTGGAGAAGCTGCTATTGTGAGTGACTTGGTGAGTGCTCTATCAGATATAAAGTTTCTTTGCCATTATTCTTCCAATAATAATTGTTGTACCTTTCTAGTCAGAATTAGAAAGTAGTTTACTGCTGTTGGCATTGGGTGTGTTGCTACTGTGGGTGGCTTGGTGAGCTGGAAGGTAATTAGTTATTAGCAAAATTTTAAAAAAATAATTGAAAAAAAAAAGCTGTCAAAATTTTTTCATAGCCATTATTCTCTAAACTCTAGCTAACTGTTCCATTTTGTAAGGAAATTTGTAAGTGCTTCAGAGATGTTTACTAAAAGTGTTGTTTATTAAAGTAAATTGATTCTCCTTTTTGCTTAGCAAAGCTGGGTAGCCCTGATAGTGAGGAATGATTTAGACCAATGAGGCAATGCCATTAAATTCTTACAGCAAACTATCAAGCTGCCACTAGGGTAGAAAACTATTTTGGTAGTACTGTAGAAGTTAGTGAAATTTTGTTTGAAGTGATTTTTCCAGGATTTCTAAATATTCATCAAATATAATGTTGGCCTCAGACTAACTAAAATGTGTGGCTAAGCCAAAAAAAAAAAAAAAAAAAAAAAAAAAAAAAACCAGAAAAAAGTCTAGAAAAAATCCAGAAATAAAGGGGGGACAAATGCCACTTTTGCCCCCTCAGGCTATGCCACTGAATTTCCACTCTCCAGCATTATTTCACTCTGTACAGCAGCTTGAATTTAAAGTATTTCAAGGGGCTGAAAAATTCTGATTAACACTGTAGTAAGGCACAAAATAGAATTGTTGTATGTACGCAGCAATATCGAAGAAAATGGACATACACACATCTAACATTAAAAAAAGAACTTATTTATGCATGTACATGCATTAGTCTGGCAGGCCACACCTTCCTGGGAAGGATCTGGTGTCCACAACTACAAATTTGGTTTTCTAATTCATGATTCATGGGGAACCATACTAAATGCGCATTGCAAGTGGCATCTGCAGTTGTAGACCTTTTGGTGAAAGAACGAGTGCATAATACACAGGACAGGCTTGCAACTCATTCAAACTGATTTTGACATTGACTAATACAAATTGGATTCCAATCCCAAACACTATTAATCGCATTCCAGTTGGAAAAATTTAGTAGTCCAGGACACCAGACCATTCCCACCATATTCTGGACGGTGTGGCCTGCCAGATTAGTAAACACATATGGCCCAGCCTGCCTCTCCCACCCACCCACTCACTGTAGCTGACCACAGCCTTGTATACAAACTCCTGCATGTCTCTAATGGAGAGAGGACCCAGAGCACTGCCAAATTGGACGTCGACGGAGTCCCTTGTCTTTGTTGAGCCCCATGTCACATACATATGCACCTCCCTCTTAGGCAGTGAGAGAGTCCCTGACCATTGCTGCGCTACTGTATTCAGAATGGCATCAAATTCTTCTCGTGCTTTCTCTCCTACTAATTTGTCTCTGAAGAGTCTGCAGGCTTCGTATGCCCACATTTCAATCAGTAAGTCCGCAGAAGTGCCACTTGAAGCAAGAGGGTAGCGCATCAGGCCCAGGACCCAGCGGGTCAGGTCACGAGGAGTGAAGAAGTAGTGGGAATGATCATCAACAGAGAATGTCTTGCGAACCTATGGTCAAACGTTATGAAGTTTATATGACATCGTTAGTGACAGCTGACAAAATACGATAAACACCACTCGGGTTGAATTATTAAAACGGCCAATGTACCTGCTCAAACACTGTAACCATGGAGACAGCAAGAGAATGTATCTTGGCCCTGGAGCCCCAGATGGGATGTGAAGACAGACTGTGGAGGAAGATGGGGACGAGGTACGTGTCATATATGGTCTCCAGTTCTTCACTGCTGGGGTAGCTAAATAAAAGAATAATGACAACAATAAACAACTCAATTACACTACGTGTGTGTAAAGATCTGGTGACAATATGATGCTAGGAGCAAGTTGACCGCCAATGTAGTATTTTGTTAAGGATCACAAAAATCATGTTGCATTAATTTTCCCACGTTTGCTATCATATACGGAAGCAGACTTTAGTGTGGCCGTGTTGTCTCCATGTGGCCCACCTCATGGAGCACGTGCGGACTATGGAGGTGAATCTGGTTGAAACAGAGTGTCGGCCGAGAGAGTTGCTGGTGTTCATGGAGCTCACTATCTGAACACCCTCCAGTCCAACCCACTCCAGGTTGTGATCATAGAAACCATGGTACATCACCACCTGGAATCAGTTAGCATACAAAATGGCTGCTATCATTAATACTAAACAGAGAGGGAGACTGGAAAAAGGATGAGATGTGTACTATAGGAGAGAGAGAGAGAAAGAGAGTGGCAGTGGCTTGCCTGTTGCAGAAAAGCGATTAGCTGACTAGTTCCCCACTTGTCAGGTTTTGGAAGGTTGATGTCCTTGAGGTAGACAATGAGTCTCTCTGTGTCCCGTGGGCGGTACACTCGCCCAGTATTGGAGGATATCACCAGACACACCTCTGCCAGTTTCTGGATCACATGAGCTGCGGTGGTCTGGGCACTGCAGTGAACAGTAGCCACCTGGGCTGACTTCAGCTGCTCAAAGCTGTGGCGGAGTACTAGTTCTTTTCCACAGCCTTCTGGACCAACGAGAAGGAAGGGTTGTGTGTTCTCACCGCTTAACCATGGACGGAAGACGTCTAGACATTGTTGAATTGCAGGTGTGAGTACGACAGGCAGCCTGTTGTTTCCACATGCTGACTTAAGGTCACTGACTGTCAAGTTTTCGGGGACCTGGATGGCAGAAAGATAGATGGTGGATGGATGGATGGATGGATGGATGGATGAATGAATGGATAAATAGGTGGATGGATGGATGGATAAATAGGTGGATGGATGGATGGATAAATAGGTGGATGCATGGAAGGGTGGGTAGATAAATGTATGGATGCACATAAAGTATACATATGTGGATATACATAGATAAGGTCATAGAGTCATAAGTATACACTATGAAGGTATATAATCTCTGCATAAATGGTTGTGTGTGTATGTATGTGTTTAGTTAAGGATGATATGCAACTTCACAGTTGAGGCCAGATGCTGCACCTATTAAACTAAATAGTGACCTGAAGTTGATAGAAAGAGAGCCGTCCAAAATCCACATCATAGAAGGTGTTGAGAGGTCTGTGTGGATCAGGATGGCTCTCCTGAGCACACCGGAACACCTCCTGGGCGAACTCCATCCTCTTGTCTAAGTTAATATTAGCTCCAAGTCCCCTGCTCAATGCACACACAAACTCAGCTTTGGTCGACACCGTGGCCAAGTGAGAAAGACCATTCATGGCCACTCCCACTTTAGTTGTCTTGATGACATAGTCTGCGGTTTTCATAACCCAGTCTAGGGCTCTGTAGAAGTAGTCCTGGATCCAGTTTTCCAGCAGAAAAATGCTGGACTGGTCTTGCTGGGGTAGAGTTTTGAGCCAGGAAGTGACAATAGCCTTGATGTCTGTGTCTTCCTCACTGAGATAATGTAATTCATTATGTCAGACAGTATGTCAAACAATAATAATAAATTTTTTTTTAATAAATTTTTAAAGTTAAAAGATAGTGGAATTGTGTGGTATATATAAATCTGCTGGGGGGAGGGGTCTGCTACAGGCCACACATGTTTCCTGTTGGTTGCCAATGTGGGGTAGTACCACTATGGCTAGGCTGTGTGCATGTGAATGTTCATATAAGTGTCTACCACTTACCAAATAAGAATAGAATATAGGATATTTTTTCCTGGGTTTGGGGGGGGGGGGGGGGGGGGTGGAGGAAGCTTAATGACACAGAGCATTATCATGGGGAGTGTGTCCTAGAGGGATCTGGGGGCATGACCCTCCACACTGAAGGAAAATATTAAAACTAGGTGCTCTGATATGAATTCTGGTGGGTTTTGGGCATCCAGCAGACTATAACTACATTGTTAGCTGTATATTTCATAAGCTGTAAATCACATCCTACATGAAATCTTTTTTTTTGGTGAAGGGGGGGGGGGGGGGGGGGGGGGGGGAGTGGGGGAAGAATTTCAGAGTGCCCATCCCCTTTGTATCAAAACACTGCAATGTACTGTATTTGGCAATATGGATTTTTAGAACTAAGCCAATCTCTGAAACAACACCTCCATAACCCTCTATCTTCTATACCTATAAAAGGAGATGTCTGTCTGTCTGTCTGTCTGTCTGTCTGTCTGTCTGTCTGTCTGTCTGTCTGTCTGTCTGTCTGTCTGTCTGTCTGTTTGTACCATCTTTCTGGCCTAACCTGTGGGTAATTTCTCTGAAATTTGGCATGAGTGTAGGTTTTGACTCAATTTAAAACATAGTCTAAAAAAATCTGGGAAATGGTTACTATGGTGATGAAAAAAAGCCACAAATGGTACTTTGGTCAGACAAACCTATGGAGCTACAGACCTAAAATTTGGTATGCATACACAACTTGATTCTGGAAGTAACATGGGCTGGGTCCCACAAGGCCACACCTTTTTCTCTCATTTGTGTAAGGCTGAAAATGCCAAAAAGGGTACTTTGGAAATAATACTTGGACCTAGGGTGTTAGACCTACGAACACCATATATTTGGAATCAGAGTCATCTGGGAAAGGCTTTAAGCACACATATATGGCCATACCTCTTTCTGTTTTCATGTCAGGCCAAAAATGGTACTTTGGTCAGAGAAACCCTTGAAGCGACAACATAGGCGGGGTCCCGACTGGCCATACCTCTTCCCATTGGTGTGTAAAGCTAAAAAATACCAAAGAATGAACTTTTAAATAATGCTTGGACCTAAGGAGTTAGACCCACAATTCCATCTAATATATACTTTGGTTCTTAAGTATGTTCATATGTAGGTAGGTAGGTAGGTAGGTAGGTAGGTAGGTAGGTAGGTAGGTAGGTAGGTAGGTAGGTAGGTAGGTAGGTAGGTAGGTAGGTAGGTAGGTAGGTAGGTAGGTAGGTAGGTAGGTAGGTAGGCAGGCAGGTATGTGTGTCTAGGCATCACAGTCAAACCTTTGAACCAAAGAGGCCGAAATTTGGCATGTGGTCTCCAAGTAACCGGGTAAATGTTATTGACTATCTATGGGTGTGGTAACAGGTGTGGTAACAGGTGTGGTAACAGGTGTGGTTTTGTCATAGCCACACTCACAGGAAGTTGATTTGGCTGCCAAAAGCTAATCAAAAGACGAATCAATCCAAAATTAGGTGTGTGGTCTTCAAGTACCCCAGAGCATTATTAACTACATGTGGGTGTGGTTTGGAAATAGCCACACCCACAGGAGGTTCTTTTGGCTACCCAAAGCTAATCAAAGAACCAATCAAGCTGAAATGTCAAGCTGAAATGTGGAATATGGTTTCCAACTAACTGGATGAACATTATTAACCACACATGGGTGTAGCAATGGGTGTACTTTTGTCATAGCCACACCCACATAAAGTCATTTTGTCTACCAATAGCTAATTAAATGACCAAACCAGCTAAAATTTAGCATGTGGTCTCCAAGTAACTAGGTGAGCATTATTAACCACATTAGGATATGATAATGGGAGTGGTTTTGTCACAGCCACATCCACAGGAAGTCGTTTTGGCAGCCAAAAGCTAATCAAAAGGCCAATCAGGCTGAAATTTGGTGTGTGGTATCCAAGTACCCGGATAAGCATTATTAACCATGTATGGGTGCAGTTTTGCTAAACCACACGCACAGGAAGTTGTTTTGGCCATCAAATACTAAGCAAGCTGAAATTTGATATGCAGTTTCCAAGTAACTGGGTGAACATTATTAACCATAAGTGGGCATGATATTGGGTGCAGGTTTTTTCATGGCCACACCCACAGGAAGTTGTCCTGGCCACCAAAAGCTAATTAAAGGATTAATAAGGCCAAAATTTGAGAGGCTTCTACAATGTTTCATGTTGATATTAGCCGGGCAACGCCGGGTATATGCTGCTAGTACTCACTATATGTAGAGATATATGTTGCACACATCATGCATGAGTTGAAAGAATAAAATAAGTCAACACTGAATAGTTATATATTTTCAGATTGATCTCATCTTAACAGAGGCTGTTGACATGCTACCCTGGCTGATGGAATCCACCGATACATGTTGAAACAGTCATTGTTGACCAAGATCACCTAGCTAACTGCATTGGAGAAGAATTCAGATCACTCTGAAAATGCTACTCAAAATAGAAACAGTCAAAGGCACGATTAAGCTGAAAAGCTTCTAGCATATCTAATCTGGGATTTGTTCAGGTATTCATGCAGCTATGACGTCCTCATACTTCTAATCTAATAATGTGTATTATTTTAAAACATAGTGTGTGTGTATGTGTGTGCATGCGTGTGTCTGTGTGTGCGTATATATAGTGAACTAGGGCCCTACCTGAGGAGAATCATGCCCATACGAGATATAGTTGCTGGAGAGGCACACGAAAGGTCATGAGACTCAAACAGGAAGTTGACATTGGGTCCAAACTGTATCCTTTCGCCCGAGGGCATGGTAAGGAGTCGGTTGTCGTCCAGCACAGAGTTGAGGGACTCAATCCACTCAGGGTCAATGTCGCCATCACAGATGACCCAGGATTGGACTTCAGTGGGTTCCTTCACCACCAACCGGGCACTGGAAGTTAACACGCCATCGGACCACTCCCGAGTGTCCATGTCGATGTGTCCCAGAAGCTATCAATAAACATGTGTTTTGACATCTCGCCATTTGCAAGTGTTGTTTGTTGGTATTATACAAGCATATGATTGATTTCACACACCTGAGAACGTGGCATGGCTTTAGGATTCATGGTGTATTCCTTGATGACCTGGCCCATCTTATTCAGAGCTGATTTGAGCAGCTTCCAGATTGTGGTTTTGCCTGATCCCGATGGCCCCACAATGACCACTCCCATACGCTGTCTGAGCTGCTCACAGACCTCCAGGGCCTTATGGATCTAATGGCACAGGAGGAGGGCGAGACAAACACAGCAGATAATACTAATACCATGATGCCATCACATACTCACACCTTCCTTACCTGTGATTCTATCACTATCAAGTTATTATCTGCGCATGATTCCCTCAAGGCTTCTTCTAGATCCTTGTTCCTTACTTCATGGAGCTGGGTTCTAGGGAATAAGTCCTTCAGGAGACTATCAAAACGCTTGCAATCAGCAAAGGTGAGTTTTGACAGAGTGTTGAGCCTAAGAGCTTGCACCACCAATTTGTGTTCAACAGATACATTCACTACATCCCAGTGAGAGAGAAATGGAGGGTACAATTTATTCTCTGAGGATGCATATGATGTTATAAGCTTACTTTTAGTTGTGTTTGCTTTCTCTTTGGCCAGGAGCGAGCCACAACCACCTAGGACAGTCTTCAGAGCTCTCAACCCCCAGTCATAATGCTGTTCGGGGGCTAATAACTCCCTGAAGTGAAGTGCAAAATGAAAAACATGTACTACCTAAAAAATATTAATATTTTAATAGCAACAAACAAAAAAAAACAGGATAAACTTTAACAATGGCAAATAGACTTGCCTTGATAGGTTGAAGACTGCTACTAGTTTCCTGCCAAGAGCCTTTGCTTCCTTGAACCCCTCAGAAAACAGGATGACTTCGGCGATTTGTTCGTTGTCTGGTCTCGACATGGCCACAGGTCTAAACAACTGTTTAAGGTTGTCTGGTAGCTTCTGACGTCCACCATAGCCTTTCCCGGCAGGGTTCATGGTGATGAAGATTCCTGAGTTGGGATCGAGGCTTACTTCTTGTTGTAGTAGCTCACAATTTGATGACCTGTTTCGGATGGCATCCTGAATTGTCTGAATCTGCATGGAGACTGCAGAAAGAACAGCCTCATCCAAGCGGTTAAATTCATCGAAGCAACCCCATGCCCCGCATTTGATCAAGCCGACGAATATGCGTCCCATAGACTTGACATCAATTCCCTGAATGCACCAGAGAAAGTTACCTTAGACTGAGGAAGATCATCAGAATAGTTGTGATCAAGCTGGGGACCCCCAAGCCACAGAGTTACCCAAAACATCAGAAAATTAGTAACAGTGTAATCGTTATGTGGTATTTAAATATGTGTTGCATGTAGGAATGTATTGGCTATAAATTGTTATGATTTGTGTGAATAGTGTTTTTTGTTACAAGAATAACACTTGTGTAATTTAATAATTTATATAGAACTTTCTGTAACACATATAGCTCAAAATGTCTTGTGATATTTGTCTGGCCGACAGGCAGAATTATGAACTGAAGTAATTTTACAGTCTCAATCTCCCTTTACCCCATGAACCCTTCCAATCCCTAACAGACAGACTCAATCTACTTTATCACTAAGGAGAAAAGAATGTGACCACAGTAATTAACCTGATACAATTTTCTTTTTCTTTCTTTGATATGCACAAAAACACACTGTGACATGATGATTGACCATTTGCATACCTCATCACAGTTGAAAACCAGGACTTGCCTCCCAAATAGACCACCAAGAGCTTTGACAGATTCAGTTTTGCCAGTTCCTGCTGGTCCATAGGGATTTCCCCCAAGGCCCATGGCCATGCCCTGAGTGAGAGTGAGGTAGCATTTGTCCGTGAGTGGTGTGTGCACCAGCTTGGCAGGGTTCCCTTGGTACTCATATGTGTACTCAAACTCAGCATCAACCATAGATATGGAGCACAGACCTATAGGAAGGAATTGGAGAAAGAAGAAGAGGAAATTTACTTTTGACTAAAATCAGTTACAATCATGAAATACTTAAGTCTTCTGTTTTTGGAAAACTCTATATACTGCAATAAACTGAACAGCCACACCCACCAATCGGAACTGGAGTATGGCATGAACTATCACTGTCTGAATCCCCCCCCCCCCCCAAATTAAAACTAGTTGTGTGTACAATAAGCAGCTAGATGGTGATATAATATATACAAAAGAAAATGTTCTTCCAAACCTTTTTTGGGTTTGTAAACATGAAGCAACCTAAAATTGAAGTGAGGGTGTATACTTGGAATACTGTCTTGTTGAGTATGTTCTATAAAATCATTATTAGTGCCTCAATTTACATAATTAGACCCTTTTGTTTTTGTTGTTACATTTAATTAAACCACACCATTTCTCAAGTAGAATCTCAGCTGTTTCTTCCACAGCCAGTGGTCACAAGACTGGACATTGTTCTGAGATAGAGTATGAACCACTTGAATGGAATGAATCATGTCCAGAATGAGTGCCTTCAACTTCAGCTGCAGCACGTGACCCTCAGGACCTCTGGCTGTGCCAGAAGAGGGCTGCAAGAGAGTGAAGGGAAATGGGGGAGAGGGCATTGAGGAAGAGGACAGCAGGTCATCTCAAACTAAAGCTGTTTGCAACCAGAGATACACAATGAAGTTATTACTCAATGTGAAGGTCATACACACATACCTGCCAACTTTTTAATATGAAAAGTAGGGACAGACTACATCCACAAAACTGTACCCACAATGTGTCTATTTTACTTGAAATTCTGAGCCTTAAACAGATAAATAGAACTTCAAATTCAATCAATAAAAAATGAAATGAATGGGTATAGGCAATAATGATAATTACAATGACCAATATTTTAGATAAATTTTGCAAAGTGTCTTTATTGTGGCTTTTTTTTACACTGTGATAATTAATCTGTGTCAATTATCATGCTATGGCAGCAATTATCACAGGTAAAGTTCATTGTCATAAGGGCGATGACTGCTGATTGGTCACGACTCGACCTCTGATCAGTGTGGAACTTCCTTATCACGGAGTAACTCCTCTTGGAATCGGCATTTGAGCAAGGTACTGATAAAAGCTCGTGCATAAGCCTGCATAATGTACTAAATCTGCTCTCTCCATCCAGGGTTTTGGTGCGTTTAACAGCAAACCAGAAATTTCCAACCCTAGGCTTTTGTGTGAGACCAGCAGCTTTATACATGCTTAGTGAAGGGAGGTCAGCTGGAGATAGTTGAAAGTCCATGAACTCCTCCCTCCCTCAACTGATCAAGGGATGAAGCATCAACCAGATTGAGTTGTGGAAAACACTTTGCTAGCCAAAAATTGTGTTTACAGAATATGAGGCTGTCCTCAAGGGCTGAAGGACTCCTATACCTTTCATCAAGGAATCTTGAAATGGAAATTTCTGAATAGAAGTAACATAAAACTTCCTTACTTCATTAAAAATAGTTTCACGTCTTCCCATTCCTCTACTTCTGCTAAGACCTCCCAAGTACCACTGCCAACACCAAGGTTCTCATCATCCAGTTCACCTTCTGATGTTCAAAACTAAGTTGATAAGGTTTTTGCCAACAGAAACCATGGTTTCTGGCATCAGTACATTAGCTGCATGCAATCTTATGAGTCTACACATCTCTGTGTAAGCTCACAGGTTGTATTTTTGGTTGACTTTTGAAAAACTCTATTAAATTAATCCATGGAAAGCAGTATATACTGAAGGGGGAAAAAAAGTAGGGGTTTATAAGTTTGTAAGCTCACAGGTTGTATTTTTGGTTGACTTTTGAAAAACTCTATTAAATTAATCCATGGAAAGCAGTATATACTGAAGGGGGAAAAAAGTAGGGGTTTATAAGTCTTTTGAGAATGTATGCGGCTTTGCGTGTCACTTCATCACTGGATCAGAAGAGAGACATCAACCCTTCCAACTGGCTGATATAACGGCCAACACATCGAAGCAAACTCAGCCAATGAGTGACGCAATGCTTCAATATCACTTCAGGCTCAGTTGTAATAAGGAGCACCACATGTCAACAAATTCCTGCTTACGCTTACTACAAAAAAAAAAGAAGATATCTACAAACAACTCATCTACATCCAGGGGAAGTGTACTGTGTACTCATTCCAGCTTTGGTAGTGAGATCTGCCAAGTGGCAGATACATCCAACATCATACAAGGCGGGATTCTCTTTATTAATTAACTTTTGAACGCATGATCTACTACCTTTCATCACGTTTATGGTGTCCGACATAAATGCTACCAATTTTGAAAAGTCCAAACCATTCTGATTTTAAGATAACTCCAATGCATCGAACAGATTTCTTGCATTTCCAATGTTTACTATTGGCATATCTAAGAATCTGGTGACAATATCACGCAAATTTGAGTCAAAAGCTCTGACAAGGATAATGCAGGACTATTTAGGCCTATCATTGGACTCATCCATCATCAAAGAAAATGGGTAGGACATATTATTTGTCAGTATGACAAAACAGTAGGTCTGGTGGCTTGCTTGTGTATTTCGTGCTCCTGCAATGAACATGTGCACAGCTAATTATCGACCACAATAAAATTTTAATAAGATTTTAAATCAATCACACCTACATAAGATAGCAACATTTTACTAAATAAAGAATCTTTCAGAAGTCATCCAGGTTCAGTGTAACTGTATACTTCACACAAAAATATTAGAAATCATTCATAAATACGCAGTTATGGTAAAATAGATGAGCTGATGTGGCATTATAATTGAGTTCCACGGATGCCTGCAATACGTTGAATGCACAGGCAAGTCACCAGACCTAATTTATTTGCATGCTGGTGATGCAATACATTCAGGTAATGTGAATAAAGGGGTCTGGGAATGAAGACCTACTAACTAACTGCAGGAGAGTTTTCATTAGCTCCTCTGTATTAGTAATGTTACTTATAAAAGCAGAAGTTCCAGGAGGAATAGCTGGTCTCAAAAACAGGTTAGAGATTTGCTATTTATTCTTTCTAAATGTCACAACTGAATCCATTTCGCTCAACTTATAGACTGACACTGCCGTCTTCTACCATTGAAATATGAAAGCACAAGTTAATGAAACTGTAGCTATTTATTCTCACAAACTGAAGCAAAGCTCCGACACATTTGCTGCTGAATAATCTGTTATCTGCTAGCATCTGTAACCTAAATAAGTCAATTAAAATAAGTTATATAAAGATCAGGCTGAATATTAGTACACTGCTAGTAGTACAGGACATAGAGATAACAAACGAGCATCAACACGGTAAGTTATAATAACTTTCTTTTAACTACAATTAATGTAATTACCACTGGTACAAACATAGTGATGAAACAACAAACTACATGTATTTAACTAATTGCCTATTTCATAGTCCAGACCAATACATTGTGCATGTGTTACCAATACATTGTGCATGCACTAACAATGCACAGACACTGCTATATGTATCACACATGTGCACATGTTACAGAGTCTTCTGTAATGGCTGACCTTCATCTCAATGCCTGTGTAACTGTCCAACTGAGACTCCAGCTCAATCTGAAACTCAGTCAAAGATTTGCGGGAGATGGCTTGCTCACATCTCTCTGTGAAGAGAATCTGTTCCGACAAGCACAGGACTTGGGAAGGATACTGGGAAGGGTCAACAACCACACTTGTGCTGCACCCACTCTCCACACACTCGACCAACAGTTCCTGAAGGGTATGCTTCATCTCGGTCGCCAACCTGCCCAGCCACACCTACAATGCAATGCAAGTTTAAAAATGATGGTAGACATGATGCCCACCACTGGATTTGAATGTTCCCATGCTACACTCTGTGTAGTTTGAACTACTGTGTGCATGATGTTGTTTGCTGGATTGAGATGATAGTATATGCCACAGATTTGGTTTTTACCCAATGCATTAACTTGCCTCCAAAAGTCTGACATTCCTATGATCTGTCCCATCTGCTAACTGATTTGACTGACCTGTATGTTTGCAGAATGGGCCCATACCTGAAGACAAACTGCTAATCAAATCCAAACCCATAGTGTGAACAACAAAAATAGTGTCCTGCTGGTATTAAGTGGAACCAACAAAATAATTTTGTTTTGAGAAGCCAAACTTGTTCTTTAATGCACATCTGTGTCCTGTCTAATCTGCTGATTGGCAGTTTATCTGCAGGTATGGGTCCATTCTGGAAACATATGATACATATAGGTCATACCAATTCACAGATGAGTCAGACTCACAGAAAAGCTTGTTCAAGCTTTTCTGTGAGTACCCTTTGTGACCAGCAACCCATAAGGGTTAGTTTGAGATGTAATGGCATTTAAACTATAATTATATATGAATATTAATTTAGAAAGATTCCATATGGCTATGCCAATCATTGTAATCTAGGAGTGTGGGTTTCTAAATACAATATACACTGCATTACTTTGCTCTATTTTATGTATGCATGGTGTGAGATTAAAAAAATAATAATAACAACAATAACAACAACAATAATAACAACAATAAGCTAACCTCAACATCCGGTGAGAGTGGGACCGGGTTCTTCAGAGGTACCACCTCTCCCTCCAATGACTGCATAGCCATGATCTCGCTGTGGTCGGCATTGAACTGAACAGAGTGGATTCCAGCAAACAGCTTCTTGAGGTGAGATTGGATGACTGAAGGATTAGTAGCCTGACCCAAGATCTCCAACAGATCGTCGTCTCCAATGAAGTAGAACCGTGGAACTATTGATCGCTTCTCCTGTATGTATGAAATAGTAATCAGAAAAAACAAACACATTTAAATACAGAATATAGTTTTGAAATCTTGCAATGGTATTTCAGCTATCACTTAGAACGTTTTAAATATTGCGACATCTTTATTCAGTGCAGAGGTCATATTCACAGTCCTGATAAGGCGCACAGAATATTGCCTGTTGATTGCATAAGTGGGCGTATCAGCATATATGACAAACTATAAAGTATTGGAATGGTAGCACCACAATCACAGTGAAGTAGGTAGCTATATATAAATTTCAGGGGGGGGAGGTGGGTGGTGTTTCTTAGAAAGGGAGATAACTCCCTATGCAGCTACACTATTAAGTGTGACATTGGCAGTGAATGAAAAAACATAGAAACTTTCAAGATGCAAAATGACAGTAAAATTCTCTATTTATTGCTAATAATCACATAAAAGTAAATATGCTCAGTCAAAGATTTCGATATTTGTGTCAATGACATACAGTGTAAACTGTGCATGCTGATCACCAGTCATCTATACTATAAAGTGAGATTAGTTTGTCTGTCTGTCCATCTGTCCATGTATCTGCAATTCACGCTTGAATGGTTGAAGTTAGACCGACGACCCCATAAATATTTAGAATCAGTGTCACCAGGGGAATGACATGAGCATGTTTTTATGACCACACCTCTTCCTGTATTTAAAAAAATGCCAAAAATGGTACTTTTTCCAGAAAAAAAGAAGGAAGCAGCAGGCATAAAACTTTGGCAATCAAACACCACTTGACTCTGCAAATATCATGGAGTGGGTCCTATCTGGCCACGCTTCTTCCTCTGTGTGTAAAGTTAGAATGTCAAAAAAAAAAGGCACTTCAAAATAAACACTTTCATCTAATCATAGGTTCACTTTTGCTTCGAAAGTCTACAACATATGTCTTCAAAGTAGACATTTTGTGACTACAATACACCAAAAGTGGGCAAAAAATCCGTCTGTAGGGCTGATTTTTTGCTAGTACAGGTAGAGTGGATACTCCCAATTACTTTACTCACACTCACAGTCATACATACATACATACATACATACATACATACATACATACATACATACATACATACATACATACACACACACATACACTCTAAATCTTTACACAGAGTCACACAATTTGGAGTCTAATATCTATTATGCTTAACACAACTTTACATGAATGTATAGCTGATTTACCTCCAGAAACTCAATGAGTGCTTTTTGACACCTGCTCAGTTGGTCTAGGATAGTGATCAACATCTGTTGGATACCGTGGCGGCTGGTCAGCGATACAACACGACTATCTTTAGCCACTTCAAGCATGATGCTCCTAAAATCTCCATCCACACGCTTGAAGCGACCTTGCTCCTTTGGTAGAGCTCCACGGGAAAAGATAGGCTCCAGGTAGACCCACCGATGCTGGACTTGGTTCAGGTTGTGCAGACAGCTATCCAGGTCAGCAAGACGTCTCTCCCAGAGACTAGCCTTGTCAGTAAACCTCTCATAATATGCAGAGTCCTTCAGGGATTGAAGAAGGCTCTGGTTGTCCCCCACCTGGTTCACCAATTCCTTCCAGTCTTTGATGAGAGAGAGTTCGCTTTTTGAGGAATCTTGATACGAGGTGAGGGTGAAGTTGGTGCCAGCGCCCCACAGTTCCAGCTCTCTCAGGGCCTCACGGATGGACGCTTCTCCCTGAGCACGACTGTATAACGTCTTTAAGGCATTTGTACTCTCTAGAAATATCAGCCATATGATTTAATTGAACTCTCTCTCCCTCTCTCTCTCTATTTATATAAGTGACTCCAGTTAGTAGTAGATAGTGATACACTGAACTATATTAATCCATACATAAATATTAGTCCATGGTAAGAATTCTTATGTACACACTCACCAACAATAGCTACCTTGACAGCAAGTATGTCTCCAAATGTGAGTTTCTCCAAGGTTGTGCCTCTGGGCATGCCCAGCATATGGAAGAGCTCGTGCCAGTGTTCAGACGACAGGACTTCACCACGAACATACTTGAGCGAGGGCAGCAGCATCTACATCATTCATGCACATGTGCATTAAGAGGGTGTGATCAAGTGAGAAAGGAGGAAGGACATGGCAAGATGCATCTAGTTTACATAAAGTAGTATTTTTATAGCAAAATGGAGAACAAAATTATGTACATTTGAGAAATTTGACACATGAAGTACAAAAACATCAGAAGTGTAGATGACCCACTCCTCATACATGTAAATTATCATCTATTTAAATTGCAGCCGTACAGCCATCAAGCTACATACATTGTAATTGTTGACTTCTTGCTGTATCATAACAGTGACAGAGTTTGGCTTGCTGTTCCTCAGCTTCACATCCCAAGAGTGGAGAAACTCCTGAAACTGGTATGTGTGGCTCCTAATAATGACAGGGATGATGCACATGCTACACGCAAGCCACTCAATTAGGAAAGGGGGAAAAAACAACTCTTAAATTATGCACCAGCAGAAGTACATAACAGAGTAATAGATGGGAATCCATTTTGTTCTGTAATATATATATATATATATATATATATACACATATACATGTTCACTAATTACAGATGATCAAAGCTGACTATTTATCATAACCCAATTGAACAACAGTCACAAATCTACTGTGGAAGGAGTACCGAGACAAGAGGGAATTCCCTCATGGAACCTGCAGTGAACTACAGGCCAGAGATTTGCACCAATGCACTCCAGTGACCCCCAAACCTTATACAGGGTGGTTTATACAGGGTGGTATGGGGGCCTCTGGAGGCCAATACAAACAAGGTTATCAATGGACTCAGGCAGCCTCCACAACCATACATCCCATGGTCTTATGGCTGCTGTACACTGGCTAACTGGGACTCAGGACCAAATGGCCTTGATGAAAATCACCACTTGAGACCTGCTGCTGGCTTTGGTGCATGGAGAAACATAGGCTAGGTTCCACCTGGCTACACCTCTGCTTCTGTGAGTGTCAAGCTAAAAATGAACCCTAAAAAAAGTATTTGGTCATGTGCTGGGTTAATTTGGCCACACCTATTCATATGGGCATATCATTACATCCCTGGCAACGCCAGGTATGTCTACTACATACACTAACTTGAACAGTTTCTCTAATTTTATTGGTGTTTCTAGGAGTTAACCAAGACATCTCATCATATTTTTTTTAAATGATTTACTGGATGTATTGTTTTATCAATATTATTAAAGCTAAGCACACAGATATCATCTCCAGTTTAGGTTCTGCTTCTTGGAGCATAAAACATAATATTTGCTGAACTTCTCTTTGATGTTGGTTTTAACAGTGATGAATGCTAAATAGTATTTCAATGGACATTTTAGGAAGCAAGCAGCTTCTGGATTTTAATCCCCCCCCCCCCCTCTCTCTCTCTCTCTGTTTTACACACCCAGAAAACTGTGAAAATGGAAGACCAAAATCAGCCCTAGAATGAGAGAAACGTAGCTGTTCTGAAGTCTACCTCAACAAAATCAAATCTCAGAATGGCCTCTACTTTACAACGCTATTTTCATTCCAGTAGCTAGTTAGCTAGATGTAGCTGCACCTCGGAGGTATGCACCGATTTTTTCCACCATTTAAAAAAAAAATTTTTAACTGAGAAAGGAAAAAGTAAAATTCTGTATGTTTCCCATTTCAACAGCAAATGCCCTTTCAAAAAAAATATTCATCTCGTTGCAAAATAAAGCTAGTCCAACAGATATGCGCAACTTTTTCTATTGCAGTAGCAAGGTGCGCGTGCGCATGCGCATTTTAGATCGCCTGGCGGTTGAAGGAAGAGTTGTGGCGGTTGAAGGATCATTCCCACAGGGATCATTCTGGATTTGACCAATCAGATTACCTTTGGAACATTACCAAAATGATCCTTCCTAAAATGACCCAATCTTAGAATGCATATAAAAGAGAATCTCGACCAAGTGAGTTCGTCCAGCTGTCCCACAAACGTCTACAACTCCGCCAAGGAAGGAGTGGTGAGATGCCTGGGAAGGTTGCAGCAAAGAAAGTTGATAAGAGAGCGGGCCTGAAAGTCTCAAAGAGCTCTGCCACCGAGGGTAAAAGAAAGAAGAGGCGTTCCAGGAAGGAAAGTTACTCCATTTACATCTACAAAGTCCTGAGGCAGGTTCATCCCGATACTGGTATCTCCTCCAAAGCGATGAGCATCATGAATTCATTCGTAAATGATATTTTTGAGAGGATTGCGAATGAAGCTTCAAGGCTAGCACACTACAACAAAAAACATACTATCTCCAGCAGGGAAATCCAGACCGCTGTGAGACTTCACTTACCTGGCGAGCTCTCCAAGCATGCTGTATCAGAAGGAACGAAGGCTGTAACCAAATACACCAGCAGCAAATAGACTTATTTTTGAACACTTATATTGTAATTTATCCTGATTTATTATTAAACTGTTCTCATCTCACTCACCTGATTTCTGTTCTTATTGTTCACCATATGGAAACAAACAATGAACACTTCATTTGCAACAGAAAATTGCTTGTTTATCAAAGTTATTCCACCTGTTTATCTTTTAAAATAATTCCAATCTAAAGAAGTATTTGAGATAAATGATGGAATAAAGTAAACGCATGCCAAGACTTAAAACAGCTAATTCATAGAACATGCAACATAATTGATACAGATTGATCTATAACTGATTATAATTTAATATCTTCTTTAACTAATAACACTGATTGTAGTTCATTCCTTCACAGGCTAGGTATAATACTTTGGGTACACTGCAACAATTAATGCTTCTTTTTCTTGCTTCTCCCCTTGGTACCACGTTGATGTTTGGATTAACTGTAATATATGCTTTGGGGGGGGGGGGGGGGGGTGTGTGTTGGTTACCCCCAGTGGCAGCAATTTTTTCAAAGATGAGCTGGTTGCTGCTATCTTTTTAGATAAAAAAAATAATAAAAAAAAATTATATATCCATCATTTTTTTCTTCCTTCCCTTTTCCACTGCAACAATAACTCTTGCAGTGTTATTGAAAATTGTGTTCATCATTCAATCACTCTGTGTTCATTCACTCACTCCATTGAAATATAAAGACCCACAGTATCTTCTTAGTCATTCTGAAAAGGAAGTGATAATAGCGAATAACATTTATAGTCAACTCATCCCAATGATTATTTATAAAATTAATGTTTTCTAAAGCAACCATTATTCAGTTGTTTTCTTTTATTGACTACTTTCTAATGGCATCTCATCAGCATCATCACCAATCTGTACACACACACACACACACACACACACACACACACACACACAAAAGGGTGTGGCCAAGTGGGGGCCATGCCAAATCAATCCCCCCCACCCCCAACCAAGGTTTTATCTGTCAAGTTTCAACGAAATTTGTTCAGCCACTTGGCCAATTATTGTTGAAATATATGTATATAAACATATCTCCACTATCTTTCTTTCCACTTAGCAAAATGAGTGGTTTTTCGGCCCACCTTTGGTGGGCTGTAGTCACAAAAATGTCTGCTTTGAAGATATATGTTGTAGACTTTCAAAATAAAAGTGATCATGTGGTTAGGTCAAAGTATTTTTTTTAGAAGTACCATTTTTGACATTTTTAGCCTTACACACAAAAAGGAAGAGGTGTAGCCAGATAGAACCCACCCCATGTTACTCGCAGAGTCAGGTTGTGCCTGCATATCAAAGTTTTGGGCTAGTAGCTCCATTCCTTTTTCTGGCAAAAGTGATATTTTTGGCTTTTTTTAATACAGAAATTTGTGTGGCCATATAAACATGCTCATGATGTTCCCCTGGTGACACTGATCCTATATATATATATATATATATGGGTTTGTGGGTCAACTTCAACCATTCCAGCATGAATCAGGGATACACAGACAGACAGACAGACAAACAGACTATTCATATTTATGGTATAGATAAGAAGAATTAGTATCAGTATTACTATAACCATCATCGTTGTGTTGTGTCATTGTTATCATCATTGTCTTCTCTTCACCATCATTAATGTCACCATTACAGACAGAAATGCCCAATGATATTGTCCACTAAATGAAAGGGAACGTTTTTGAACACAAACACTAATTAATTTAAATGATAAAAGTTCTCAGTTCAGATACCATTTACCATTCCCCTCTCCCCACATCCCCCAGCTGTCAAAGTTGGGGGGGGGGGGGGGGGGGGGGGGGGGGGGAGGGGGATTTATCAAATCACATTCTGTTCCCAATAATTTCAAAGCAACACATACTGTTTAATTGAAATGAGTTTTAAAACATGGCTGTGAATAAAGGCTGATAGTAGATACTTACAAAAGATGTTAAGATTACATACAATTCTTTCTGCTTATCTTTTTTCATAATATGATGGAGCTTATTCTGTCAATGTGTGTGTGTCTGTCTGTGTGGGCATGTGCATGTGTGGGCATGTGCATGTGTGGGCATGTGCATGTGTGGGCATGTGCATGTGTGTGTGTGATTGGTCCAGGCTAAAGCTCGAGAACCAGTGAACTAAATGAACATTTTGGCTGAATCCCACCTGCCCACACCTTTTCCTGTGGGTGTCACAAACACACATTGAAGCTGTGGCTTGTGGAATCAAGCCCCACCAGGGTCTTACTATGTCCTTTCCTTTATCACTCCTTTCCTTCCCCCATCCATTCCCTTCCCCTTTTTTCTTTGTTCCTCGGTTGCCATGCAACAGCAACCATTTTTATGCTTTTTAGAAACACAATGTTGACAAATGTCTCAACATGAGGGATCCTAAGATGTTCATTCTACTGTACATGTAAACCTGAAAGAGATCCAATCCTCTTTCGCCATCTTCTCCAAGTCATCAGAAAAATCACCATAGAAAGACCACATGTGCTCACACTTGCCAATGTCTTCTTTCAAATCCTCAATCAGCACAAACTCAGGAACATTTTGGTTGAAGTGTCCACAATCAGATCTAGTTATGCCATAGTTGAACAATAAAATGATCAACAAAGTCATCTTTAAAATATATATTTATATGTAATATAAATACTAGTACACATTTACTAACTTTAGATGGGAAGATGTGGACACCAGATCATCGAACTCTTTCCTCCATTCTTGGAGTGAGGCCATTACCACAGCTGTACTCTTCCTGCTGATGCTGTCCAAGGGCAAGTTATCCTTAGGCTTCAGCTGCTTCCAGCGTGCTGCAAACTTTTCCACTACAAGGTTGAAGGCTTGCACATCAGATTTCACCTTGGTGCTCATCACTGTGACCTAAACGAGACAAACAGATGAATACAATAAACAACATACATTCTTAATGTGACTTATTCATCGCGTCTATTGTAGTACCTTTATTGAACATCAATATCTAGTGTAATCTGATTATTGCTCCAATAACTCACTTGGTCCTTGACCATTAGCTGATGGCTGTCCATCATCACCTCAAATTGGTCCCAACGAGCCTTGAGAGCACTCAATTCGTCCATCCCCTGCCCTGACACAGTGCGAAGCAGCTTGCACTTGCTAACAACCTCAACTAAAACATATTCAACCACAGACTTCTCTTTGGACAGCTCCGAGTGCATCTGGTTGACACCTCCCACTTCCTCCACGGTCTGAGGACGAACACTGAGCGAGTCCTTAGCCTTGATAAGGAAATTATCAATCACCTAGTTGGGGAGTGGGGGTGTATGCATGAGTGTGGGTGTGGGATGGAGGAGGGGGAGGGTGGTGACTCTGAGTGAAGAAGCAATCAGCTCTCTGCAGAGAATGGACACAATTAGAACACTTAGTTTTGTGACCTAGTCTCACCCATAATAGTGCTGTGGTCCCTAATCTCATGCTATAAATAGCCACACTATGGTACCCATTTCCCTCTATTAATAGTTACTTGACACCACCATACATAGCAACAGGGGTAAAGCCAACCTGGCACCTCTCTGCCCTATTCTATAATAATCCATAGCGGTACCTGCAGGTGGGAGAATGTGACTTTTCTGAGGTGGCTGAGCAGGGCATCAAGTAACTGCTGAATGTGGTCATCAATGGTGGCCTTCACCGGCAGAGTGGAGATTGTGATGCAGTCAACCTGGATCACACTGACAACAAGAGATAAACCAAAAACATGCAACAGATTGTGTATCTGTTGTAACTCCTGATGTCATACTTGGGTAGTTTCTCAGCTTCTTTTCCTCTAGTTTTCAGTGCCCTGAAGTTTCTCTCCCAGTCCGGGGCACTCTGGCAGTAGTGGTCAACAAGGTCCATCAGGTCTACCGTCCCCAGAACCACCCAGTCTTGGAATCTAGCCTGAACCTGATCCACACGCCGAAACAGTTCCTCGGCCTGTAGAATGATTATCAGAGGTATAGGTATCAGTGATGTAGGTGTGAGTGTATGCATGAGAGAATGTGTGTGTGTGTGTGTGTGTGTGTGTGTGTGTGTGTGTGTGTGTGTGTGTGTGTGTGTGTGTGCGTGTGTGTATGAGTGTGTGTATGCATGAGAGAATGTGTGTGTGTGTGTGTGTATGAGTGCGTGTGTGTGTATGAGTGTGTGTGTGTGTATGAGTGCGTGTGTGTGTATGAGTGTGTGTGTGTGTGTGTGTGTGTGTGTGTGTGTGTGTGTGTGTGTGTGTGTGTGTGTGTGTGTGTGTGTGTGTGTGTGTGTGTGTGTGTGTGTGCATATGAGAGAATGTGTGAGTGTGTGGTGTGTGTGAATGTGTGTGTGTGAGTGTGTGGTGTGTGTGAATGTGTGTGTGTGAGTGTGATAGAAAATACACATGTGTGAGTGTGTGGTGTGTGTGAATGTGTGCGTGTGAGTGTGACAGAAAATACACATGTGTGAGTGTGTGTACAGGGATGTAGGTGAGTGTGTGTGAGAGAATATACATGCGTGTATGGTATGTGTGTATGTCTGTGTGGTGTGCGTGTGAGTGTGTGTATGATGTGTGTATAAGTGTGTGCATGAGTGTGTGTGTGTGTGAGTGTGAGTGAATGAAGGTGACACTAACCTTTTTATACACCCCTGAGAAGCATGACACATTCCTGGTAATCATTTGAGGGAATATAGTGCTTGCAGGAGAGGCAGCATCTCCAACTCCACGGAAGTGAAGGGGAATGCTGAGGAATTTTCTCATTTCACGGTAATACTTTGCCCTCACTTCCTCAAGGGAAGGACGGAATGCCAGCTTTTGATGTCTGAAAGAAAAAAAAAAGAAAAAAAAACAACACAAAAATACAAAGAAAAACACAAAATAAAAGGGAAAAAGAAACAACTAAAGAGGAAAATGTCATTACAGTAAGTTACATATTTCTATTGACCTGAATGTGAGCTCCATCTTGATCCCAGGCAAGTTCTGGTTCAGGGATTCCAGGCCCATCTGGTACTGGTGCTCCAGGACCTTGTACAGCTGGTGGTCCCAGTGCAGCTGCCAGGACAACATGTGGCTGGAATTGAACCCTTCCTGCACCAGAGACGCCATCATATGCCGCATATCCATCAGAACATTCTTCCAGCGCTGATGCTGACGAAGAATGTCCACGTTAAGCAGCTGAACAACCTGGAGGAAGGCAGCAGATACCAGGCTACCCACTATGCACATATTCACCACACTTGAGCACCTTTTCCACAAAAATTCCATGGCATTTCCTGAGCCAGCGGTTTTCTGAAGTAAGTCTATCAGCAGCAGATTGAAGTCTATGAATATATGCTTCAAGCTGCTCAGAGTTATCCCATGTTATCTGCACATGACCCTGAAAATAAATTAATTAGTTTTCAGCATATATAATTGTATCAATACTAATGACATGTCTTACATTGTGTTTAGAATCCTTTGTGCTCACACACGGATCCTTGATAACATGCTCAAAAGCCATGGCAGCGTCTAACATCATGGGCTGCTGGCTGGGAATCATTTGCTGGTCTATGGTGTTGTAGAAGTGCGCAACCTTTGAAAAGACATAGGAGAAATGACAGCAAGGGCCATGACACACCCACAGATACATACCCACCACCACTAGTGCAAGGTTATCTATTTATCGTTATATGAAATGTTACCTGTTTAAATATGATGTATTTGTGAATTATATTAAGTATGTTACCTGTTTGAGTATAAATTATATTATGTGTTTGAGTATGCATTTATATATTATATGTATATTAATTTGTTACCTGTTTGAGAATGACTCCTTGCCTGTAGAAAGTTTGTGCTGTTCTGGCCACAGCTTGTATCTTGGCTGGGATAGTGAAGCCCAGAGCTGCCAATTGCCTGACCTCTCTCAGCAAGGTCACCAGTCTATCACTGTAGTGCACCCGGAGCTTGCCATCTGTGTGCCCCAGCTGCATCAGCCGACCCGTGGTCTCCAGGCTTAACAACAACCATGCAATGAAAAAGCTAATTATGCACCAAAAAAAAAAGAGAAAGAAATTAACCATAATATTTTCATGAATGCTTCTCACTTCACATGCACTATTTGCATGTACAGGTGAGAACTGTCTCTATGTGTGAGTGTTCATTGTGAATAATTTGATTACTGAGGGTAACCCTTTAAAACGGCAACCCCCATCTACCCCTCCTTCCAAATATCTCATATTGCAATTAACTACAAAGATATAAACTGATTGCATATTATTCAAGTTTCATGCACACTAAAGCCCTGTCCACAATGCACAATAAAACCAGTTTCACCCATGTCTGGAAAGGGTTTCATGCGTCCACATTACACCCGGTTTCATCCCACCCAGTTTCATCACACTTGGCACTCGGTTTCATCACACCCAGTTCTACCCGGCTCCATCTAAAACCTTCAAAGGGTAGGTTTCAAGCTGCTCAGGTCTATTGAACATTCCCACAGTTTTATTTATTGATAGCATTCCGTGGTTTTATTGTTGATGTGCGCTAATGGAAGTTTAGCAAATAACAAATACAGCTGCAACTATAGCAACCATGGCTACTGGTTGGAATGTGACAGAGACGAGAGCACTGGTTAATACTTGGGGGGATGCTAGCGTGCAGAACCTTCTGGATGGAGTGATTAGGAATAAAGTAATTTACGAAAAGATAGCGCTGGAAATGGGGAAAATGGGGTATGAGAGATCATGGCAGCAGTGTAGGACCAAAACTAAAAATCAGACACACAAGTACAGAAAGGTAGGCAGTAATTATCGTAAGTTGTGCTAGCTATAATTGTGGTCATCCTGCTATAATGCTTGTCTGTGCCTAAGGTGAAGGATCACAATGACAAATCAGGAAAGGACAGAATCAGCTGTCCCTGCTTCAATGAAATGGATGCCGTGTAAGACACCAGAGCTTCCTCCTGTCCTGTTGTGCTGCTGGAAAGTAGTCCATCCTCAGGTAGACAATTAATATTCTATATTAATAAATATTATTGCATTGATGTGTAGACACACCAACTCAATCTCTCTCTGTGTCACCTATAGGTGATGATGGTCTGTCGGAACTTGTTGAAGGGGTAATCAATTCGGATGACCAGGTTGAGGAGAGAAATAATCCTGATGACCAAATTGAAGGAACGTAAGGTAGAATAATATTATGGGGATACTGTGTAACAATGTGTTAGTATGATGTCTACAGATTTGTCTAGTGAAAGATCCAGCTAGAGTGCAAGTACAACACCTCTGGTGAGGAGGAAAGGTAAATAACCAGGAGATAAAATATGACAGTGTAACATCATATGCATACTACAAGTTGACTGAAGCGATCTGTCATGATACTGTACAAAATGATTCATTCTAAATTCAAATACAGGTTAAAAAAAGGAGATGCTCAGATGGATGCTTTCAATATGCATCGATGTTTAGAGAGTTAGACAAAGGAGTGGAAGAAAGAAAGGAGGCTAGAGAGAAAAAAAGAATGCAGATGAAAGATAAGGAAAGTAAGAAGAGGGGAGAAAATGCAGCCATGAGCTGGAGATGAGCTTTACGCAGACAACGCTGCAGACAGTGTTGCACCATTCCCCTTCTTCCAATTACCAGCCATATTCTCCTTATCCTGGTAGCCAAAACTTCAATTTTTCTCACTCTTCTTTTTCTAGTCAAGCCCCTGCCACACCTATCCATCAATACTCCTCCGGGTCTTATGACCAAGTAATATCTTACTCGTACAATCCAGTGTTTTCTCCATTACCTTACCACCCTCCAACTTCTTCCTCACACCCTAGTTCAGATTGAACTACTTTTATGAAATCTCACTAATCAATAAATTGTTGATTCATTTTGTCTCATCATATCAAACAAATCTCAAATTACTTGTTTAATATTTATTATCTTAAAATTTATTATCTTCAGTTTGACTTTTACTATCTTAACATTTATTCTCTCTATATTAATTCGACATATCCCATTTCCAATCTCATTATATTACAAAACATCAATCGCACAATTCAATTTTGAAAATTATATTTATCAAAGACCTAATCACTGCAATACTAAATGTTGCATGATCGCATCTCTGATGTATGCACTATAAGTTTCTGTTAAGTCAGAAGAGGGACATACAATGTGTGTGAGGGATGTGTCCGCTGACACATATATTTGCACATGTTGTGGAGAACAACACAAGCTGCTACGATATTAGTTACATAATCAAGCTTCATATCCAGCCTCTTCAGTAGGCACTGCCATCTTCCTTTCAATCTGCCAAACACAATTTCCACCACCATCTGTGCCCTACTCTGCTGATAATTAAAATGCCTTTGGTTTGATGTCTGCAAGTTCTCAGAATACAGCTTCATCAGCCAAGGCAGAGCTGGGCAGACAGGGTCACCACGGGTCACTAGTGGAACCTGCACATTGCATGTGGGTCATTCATCATTATCAGTGCTCATTAGAATGCAAGTATTTACCTCTACTCCGCCAATGCTTCGGTTCATGTGAGGGAATAAGTGCCATTTATCCCTTCACGGTAGACAGAGGAGTTGGCAAATACTCTTGCATTGTGGATTTCACCCGGCCACCCAATGTGTGCGCCCATGAATAAGTCACAGAAATCAACCAAAGCTTGCATTATGATAGAATATTGGCCCTTACGGTTATAATAATCCAAAGCACATGTATCAGGACAAAAATTGTTGTATGTGTATCATCCATAGCCCCTGCATCCTGGGAGACACAAGCATGTCTCAAAACTATCTACAATTTCTTGGAGCGTATCACTTCACGGAATTGTGGCATACTTGGAAAGCAGGCGAGTGGCTATTGCATTACATGTTTCAACTGCAATCTTCCGCGCAGTTGACCGGCCTAATTCAAAGAGTGCTGACAATGCTCGATACTCTATGTTAATGGCAATTTTCCAAATTGTAATAGCTGCCCCTTTGCTCCACTGGAATTGGTTGTTGTAAAATGGTTACCTTAGAATAGA
The DNA here is from genome assembly GCA_963969325.1 of Lycopodina hypogea. NCBI lineage: Eukaryota > Metazoa > Porifera > Demospongiae > Poecilosclerida > Cladorhizidae > Lycopodina > Lycopodina hypogea. The sequence continues at coordinate 1,869,316 of OZ017793.1, read as the reverse complement.
TAATTCAATACTCTTCTTGTGTATGAGAACTTCTTCTCTATTTGTTGACTTCGCCTGACTTATATGTGTCAGTTTTCCAGGCTCATCACGAGGAGGTAGTCAACATGAGCTGGGTGGACTGGTGTGGGAAGATGTTAAAGGATAGAAAGTTTTCCTGTCAGTGCTGGGTTGAATTCATAACCCAGGGCTTGTTAGTCCAACTATACTAAATACAGGCTAGGATATATCAACCTCTTTCTGAATGTAGGGATGAATCTCACGACAGATGATTTTTGAATGTAGCCTTTTCCATTCGAAGATTCTCCTTCCACCACTGGCTCCCCATGTTTCCTTCACTCACTGCTTTCCACCAATCCCAACTACGAGCCTTACACCATACCTTATGCCCCATTGGTGAACCACTCACAATTGCCATCGATGGCCTATGGTTTAAAATGTCCAAAAACAATAGCCATATTGCACTGGGTAATTTTAAGTGTATGATCTTAGCAAAGTATAATTATTTACCAGAGCCTCTTGAAGTTAAGAAAGAGCTCTCAGAGTGGCTTAATGATTTTGTCAAACTACTCTGTAACCACAGAGGCTCATAGCCAGCTACCGCTGCTATCTAGCACGGCTCCTTGCTTCCTTAATTCATGGGTCGTTATTCACTGTAGGTATAACCTCTTCCTGGTGGCAGCTATCTTCCTCCTCCATTGTGCAACGGAGGAGGAAAATAGCACATCAGAAAAAATAAAATCTCCATTTCTAAACCCTCCAGAGGAGCCAATTAATAAGCCCACAACTACCAATATGCCCACACAGGAAGAGTGTGAGCAGGTTCAACACTATGCCAGTGTGGATGCAAGAAAACGTTTGGAACTGGGTGTTGCTGGAGAAGGGTCAAACCCGTTTGTAGTGTGGACAAGGCTTAATACATGAAGTATTGCTATCACTGGCAGTGACACTGATGTGCCATTGTCCAATGTCACAAGGTAATTTAATAAAGTCAAGTGGTTTTGATGCAAATAGGGACCACACACACATGCAAGCACGCACACTCAACAGAAGCAGGTTTGGACAGGTAAAATTAGTTTGGCGGGCCACAGGGCAGCAACAAATTTGGTTCCCTTCTCTGTGACCCATGGGGAACCATACTGTGTGTGTATTGCAAATGGTACCTGTAGTTTTAGATTTTGGATAAAAATAGCATGTACAAAGAAGCCGGACAGGCTTACAACATGCTCAACTGTTTTGCGCATTGATTTGTGCAAATAAAACAACCACAACACTGCTAATTGCATTCCAGCGGAACAGATTTGGTATGCCACAGACACAAGATCTTTCCTATCATATTCTGGAAGGTGTGGCCAGCCAGACTAAGGTCAGGATATGATTGCACTATTTACATGGTTTTTAGTGTGTGTTTGATGCCCCAATACCTTCTTAAGCAGTTAGCAGGAATCAGGTTGAATTGAAATTTGGTACAGGCACTACTAGCTAGCCCCTGATCTACAATTGGGAGATCAAGAACTGCTTCATGCTGCAGTGCATTGAGTGTGAGTGTATATGAAATGCCTGGTGGTGAAATATTTACCCACCTACGGTTAAAACTTGGACATGATACATCTGTCCTCTCTGTTAATCACACCATCTGCTACTAGGATCTAAAATACAGCAGGTATTTCTACTCTCACACCACCTATTATTGCTTCTATATCTTTACCATATTGTTTCACGTGTCTGGGAGATGGCAGCATCAGTTTCCCTGCACCAGCCATCAAACTGGTCTTTCTGGTACTGCTTCAAAGCATCTCTCAGCTCCCTTGCCTCCCCTTGAAGGACTTGAAATCCCGAGAGGTTTCCCAGCAACATGCCAGCGACTGACAGAGTATCACTGGTCTTGGACTCCAGTTGCCTGGACCACACGATGTTGTTCACCACTACAGGCAGGTTCTTGCCAGTGGGAGGAGCTTGCTGCTCCATGGAGGAGAGCTGGGCAGTGTCAGTGGGTTGTGTTTGGTGCATGTTCAATACCTGTGTGGACTTGCTGGAGAAATCATTGTGGATGGAGCGAATATACCCTGAAAGTTGGCCAAGCAGTATCTCCCTGTGTGTGTGTGTGTGTGTGTGTGTGTGTGTGTGTGTGTGTGTGTGTGTGTGTGTGTGTGTGTGTGTGTGTGTGTGTGTGAGTGTGTGTGGTGTGGTGTGGTGTGGTGTGGTGTGGTGTGGTGTGGTGTGGTGTGGTGTGGTGTGTGCATGTGTGTAAAGGTTATTAGAAATGTCAAACTGACTCCACATTAGAAAACACGGTATAAAACAAATCAATTTGACTAATTATATAATTATATTTTCATTCTAAAACAAATCAATTTTACTAATTATTTAAACACACGTACATCTCGGAAGTGCAAGCCTTGCTGATGTTTTTCCTCTTCACTAGTTCCTGGTGCCTCTGGAACTCTCGCAGTAACTGATGAGGCTGGGCCTGTATCTTCTGGAACCTCCTACGCAGCTTCTCTGCAATCCTCAGCTCCGCTGGTGCAACGTTCCTCTCATACTGGGCCACTGTCGCCTGCCACAGTGGCTCTGTGTAGGGGTTGGGCTGCAATGGCTGAATACCTGAGGTATCAACCAGAGTGAGAATAGTGTGGAATATCAATCACTATAAGATAAGAAACTTGTAGGGGCAAAAATCTTGAGTCATATTTGAGGGGGAGAATGCACACAGTATGGTTAACTTGGTATGTACAAGCCTTGTTTTATAAGAGAACTAGTT